>OU452227.1:14923290-16123290 GCA_911728455.2 Marthasterias glacialis | reverse complement strand
GACTTAAAGCTTAGGGATGTAGCCTGAATCAAGAAAATTACCAGCAGGAATGAAAATGAGATCTTTCTTTTGTTTGCTTTGGCATCGAGGTAATAATAATAATAATAATAATAAACAGTTCTTGTATAGCGCATAATACAGTGAAGTCTCTATGCGCTTCTGTAATTGAAGAGATGGGTTTTAAGTTGAGATTTAAATTGTTCAAGTGTGGTACAGTCCTTGACATAGTTGGGAAGAGAGTTCCATAGTTCTGGTGATGCATATTTGAAAGCACATTGACCGTATGATTTTGTGCGGACAGGATACGGAGTAAGCAGACCTTGAGAACTGGAGCGAAGTTTTCGCGGGGGATGGTAGTCATGTATTAACTCCTGGAGATAGTCTGGTGCTGATCTGTGTTTGCATTTGTGGGTGAGTGTCAGGACTTTGAAAATAATCCGTGATTTAACAGGTAGCCAGTGGAGATTGCGAAGGATTGGAGTTAGGGGTTCCAGTGACCGGGTTCTAGTGATGAGTCTGGCTGCTGAATTTTGTACATGTTGGAGTTTTTGGAGCTGTGATTCTGGTAATCCATATAAGAGGCTGTTATAGTTGTCAATGCGACTCATCACAAAAGCATGAATTAACTTTTCCATAGTTGCTTGGTCCAGATATTGTCTGATTTTTCCAATTTTGTGCAGACCAAAAGATGATGCTCGGCAGATGTTGCTTATATGCTTTTTCATAGTGAGATGGTTATCGATGATGACACCCAGGTCTCGTGCATGAGAAATGGAATCAAGGGATGTATTTTCTATGGTGATATGCGGTAGCGAAATCTTACCTCTGAATTTAGATGAAAGGTGGAGGAACTCTGTTTTTTTCAATTTTAGGCCGTTTCTTGAAGACCAGGCTTTGATATCATTTAAGCAAGCTTCAAGTTTTGGGATGACAGTCAATTGGTTGTTGTGATTGATGATGGTATATACCTGGGTGTCATCAGCATACATCGTGTAAGACATTCCATGGGACTTGATCACATCTTCCAGGGGTGAGGAATAGAGTGTGAATATGGACGGACCCATTACTGAACCTTGAGGGACTCCCTGTCGAGGGAACTTGTTTGATGAAATCTTATCGTCAATGATGACTGCCTGTCTGCGATTGGTGAAATAAGATTGAAGCCACTTGAGGGCATTATTGTGAAATCCAAATCTCTGCTTTAGTCGATCAAAAAGAATAGTGTGATTAATTGTGTCAAATGCTGCTGAGTAGTCTAATAACAGTAAGACTGCTTCCTGACCACTGTCCAATGCAAGCAGTAGGTCATTGATGACACGAAGCATGGCAGTTTCACAACTATGATTTTTTTTCGGTATGCTGACTGCATAGTTGCATTTACCTATGTGTAGGTTGTCTAGTGTAGCATCATTTTATTATTAACCCCGCGGTTGGTGAAGCCACCAAAGGGGCATACTGTTTTTGAGATATCCTTCCATGGGTGTGCCTTTGGTTGTGCCTGTGGTTGTGCCTATGGGTGTGTTTAAGTGCTATATACAAAGTATGGACCTGATAACAAAAGATGTCCACACTGTGTAGAAACTTGAAACACTGTGGACTTACGGTGGTAAACACAGTGTTTTCACAAATTGGATATTCTCGTTTTACTCAAAAAGGAAGCATTTTCTGTACAGCATTGAATAGCTAAAAACTAAGCTTTATATTAAAGGGATTGGGTGTCCGAAAACCAGCTCTCAAAACACTTTCTTATAGAAATGGCAGTGGTTTTAAAGATTTCTTGTTCTTACATTTGTATCTGCACAGTGACAAAGGAATGTCCACACAGTGTATGTCTATATGGACTGTGTGTGTCTGTGGGGCTGTGCAATTATTGTTGGAGTGATAACTTAAGTAGGACTTCTCATATCAACTCCAAACTTGGTATGTGGATTTGTCTTGGGATCCCCCAGAAGGTTATTGTTTTTGGACTCCCCAGGTCAAATGTCGAGGTCATTCTGGCTGAAACAAAAGAGATGTGGTCTGAGTGAAAACTCAAAAAGGACTTGGCATATCAACTCCTAACTTGGTATGTGGATTAGTCTGTTGTATTTGGACCACCTAGGTCAAACAATGAGGTCATTATGAAGGATATTTTGACATGTTTTGATGAGTATGATGCCACTCTTCAAGCTCTATTGAGTAGACACGCTCCTGCTGAATTAAGAAGCATTTTTCTCAAACCGAAATCCCTTGCATAAATAAGGACATCCATGAGGCGAAATGACTGAAATGTAGACTTGGGCATAAGTGAAATGTAGCAATATCAGATGGAGATCGGGTATGATATACAAAACAGCAACAGGTAGTTTTTCATCAATTCAAGACAGCCAAAAAACAGTATTAAATGTCATCCATTATTGCCTGCAAAAACACCTTTCAAGATTGTTGACTATCTTTTTCAAGAAGCAGGAACCATTTTTTCCAGATGGAATGTCTGAGCAGAGTTTCTCTGAATATTTTACTGGTAACTTTGCCAGTTTTCCGAGAACCTTTGCATGTTAAAAATCATCATTGGCCATCTCTGATAGTATGGGAGAGGATGAATTTTTTTCTCCTTTCTTGACTGAGCTCACCGGCTTCTTCTGCTGAAGTCATTAAGTTCATTATGAATGCACCAGCCTCAACATATGAGTTGAACCTCTTGCCAACGTAGTTGCTGAAGCAGTTGATTCTTTTGTCTGATTTGTGACTCACCTTGTAAATGCATCTCTAAAAACATGGTGTATTCCAAGAATTCTCCAGCAAATCACATACAAGATTCTGTTGCTGACCTACAAGTGTTTGTCAGGTTTAGCACCAGAAGATTTGACTTATCATGTAAAAACCATTTGTTCCTTGAAGAGTCGGCCTTCGATCATCGATGGAGATGAAACTAATGGAGTCAAGGACTAAGACATTGTGATGGTTTTGCATCAGCAACTCCTCGTCTACAGAACTCTCTACTGCTATCATTTAGGAGACAGCTTAAAACACAATTGAGGGCCATGGTATTTCATTAATTACCTTATTCTTTTATGTTTTAAAGATTTCTTGTAGGCATGTTGAGCATCAGCTTGTTGATGGATATGTGCACCATATAAATATCAATATGATTAAAATATCACGAGATGAGATCTGTAGAAGAAAACATTTTTCTTTGTGTAACAATAATTATAAATTGTCCAATCTATTAGTTCATAAGGTTCCATGAACCAGATGTGAGAGATTTGTACATGGGCAAACATGACAAAGCTAATCGTTTGGTCTTTATGATGCCTGAAACATGGATTCATTATTAAATGGCCAACATGACTCGGCATCCACTGCCGTGCTTAGTCTTTGAACCCTGGGTAATTATAGAAAATAAGTGGAAAATTTACTGAGTGTCTGGACTCGTTTGGTAATGAATTCACTGATTTTCTGACTTTACTGATTTTAGTTGAACAGACTGATATAAAATTATTTACATTTTGTGCATATTTATGACTGAATTGAAAATATTATGTTATTACCTATGTCTTTGTTAGTTGCAAAAAGTCTTTGTCATTACCTTTAAAGTCCAAGTCCAATCTTGCAGCCAAGTCCATGAAAAAGAAAACTAGCTTTCTAGTCTGCTTGTATGTATAACACTATAGGGATCATCTTGGGGTTTACTTTTTGCTTGTTGCAGTCAATGCACTATTTCTGTTGCCTCCTACCACACTTCTGTGAATATTTTAAAGTGTAAATTTTCTTGTACCATACCCTAACAGTAGTTTTTATTTCAATGTAGGATCCAGCTATAAGCAGCACTCAGGTCCCTGGTACCTATCCACCCTACGATACTGGTATTGCAAAGGATGTCTTCGTTAAAAATTCTTCTGGAAAACCATTGGAGGGAAAGGTAAAGAATAATGTTACAACATTCTAAAAAAAAAATCATTTTCAGTTTTCATGAAAACAGATGGCTCTAATCTTGGAAAAAATGTTTCCTTCAATGGGAGAATTTGGAACGATAGGTGGCAGCAGACTTTCCAGGTAACTGTCATTTTTTGCATAGTTAAGAGCATGCGCACATTTCCGAAAACAATGGATGTAGCTGGTAAGTCTGCTGCCACCTAACATTCCAAATTCTCCTGATGAAGGAAACGTTTTTCCAAGATTGTGCTAATTCATAAAATCACCACTGCTGGTCAGTAGGTGACCACAGGCCAAAATTTTGGCTCGAGCCAAAGAAGCATTGGACCAATTGGGCTGCAATTGTCTAAAGAATGTGGGGATAAGGCCTTTTGTAAATATTCATGAAATGACCACTAGTGACTAAATGACCAATGGCAAAATTTTATGAACATCTCTAATTAGATGAAAAACATTTAAAATGAAAAAAAATAGACATTTATTAATTTTCTTTTAAATGACCACTGCTGACCGTTAGGTAATGTGTCAAGGTTTAATTTTTGACCAAGTTTGATTAAATCGGCCAAATAGTTAAGGAGTTAAAGCCTTTTTCATTTTTATCACGTGATCATTTGAATAAAGAAAGAAAGAATTCTAGCATTACGATAATTTCTCAAGTTATTTACTTTCAATACTGGGTCGTTATACTGAGTCTATATTATTGAGTAAGCACTACTTTGAAGCGGCTTCTTTGCATTTGGGCTGCCTGTGTCAGACGCACCTACTGCGTATGGAGCACCATGACAGCCCTGATGATAAGTCTGCCCCGTGGACCGTGGTTGCCTCAGCAGCAGACTGAAGGGTTCTTCGGTGGAAAAGGGCACAACAAAGGGTATGAGTGGTCCCAAGGGCAAGACCCAGAAAGGGGACTTTACTTGCTCAAAATCACCATTGGTGTTTGGTCACCCAGTCAACGGACAGCAGTCTTCTTACAGGCAAACCTTAAGTGGGACGCGCATGTGAACTCAATGATTAAATGTGCCAACTCACGTTTGTTCATGCTTCAAAAGCTCAAATATCATAGTCTTACTATGTGTGATCTCATCAGCATCTACACGGCTTTCGTCCACCCCCACTTGGAATATGCTGTACCTGTGTGGATGACCTTGAGAGAGTCCAGAAGTGCGCCTGTCGTGTAATACTACAGCAGTATGAACACTCACCATTTGTGTATGCACGGTGCACACTACAAAATGGAATGTCCAGATGTGTTGACCACAGTTGACCTCATACCCCCCGCCGAAAAAAAGTTCTGGCGTGTATACACGTCTTTTGGCAGCATCTTAAAATGGGCTTATCGGGCATCCATTTTCTGGTTCGTGAAGGTTTTGTGTGTATCATGTCTTCTGGCGATTATAAGATCAACAGTCACCAACAACACCTCATTATTGTATGTTGAGATAAATTTGTGGCAACTTTTGACAATCTTCATAAGGGAATATGGACCAATGAGAACCGACCTGAGTGTAAGCCTCAAAATTCTGAAATAAACATCGTGTGCTCTCAGCATGCTTCTTTATTGCAGTGAGACATGGGTAACATATCGACATCATAAACACTGCCTGAATGTCTTCCATTTTTTATGTCTCTAGACAATCATAGAGTTATCTTGGGAAGTTAAGATCTCTAACAACAATATCTTGAAAATAACATGTACCTCTGAGACATCGTTTATGGTGAGCTAGGAGATTACTTTAATTTCTGTAGTTACCTGAAGCCACTTTTTGATAAGGATTGTACTATAACAAGAGCTTATCCCTTTAGACAGTGTTAGACAATTTCTTTCATCTTTCGAAGAAATGACACAAGACCATCTATGGTTGTGTGATATATTGACTCCACAGCCCAACACTAAAACCTTCCAGGACAAGTTTTTCCAATTTCATTTTTGGTTATTCTCAATGATTAATAAGTCATGATTATGATGATTTCCCTTTTTGAAATTTGATTTTATTTCAACAGTAGCAGAAGTAATACTATCAGTGGTGTATAGTTTGTCAATTTAAGTAACACCATCTACACCAACCAATTTCCTTCTCCATGCAGGTTTGGCCAGGTTGGACTGTGTTTCCAGATTTCTTCAATGAGAAAACAAAGAGTTGGTGGTTTGATCAGATTAAAGATTTCCATGCTCGACTAAATTTTGATGGAATATGGATAGTAAGTAATTTATTTATATTTGAATGGATTTTGTTCATTCATAAGAGAGGTCATAGTTGAGATCGATACTCTTCTTTCATGCACATTTCGCAAGGTTTATTGCGGAATTCAGAGAGGAAATCTTTTAACATACATTCGGCAAATTATATAGAGATAAAATGTCACATTACATTCTATAAGATTTCTAGTACCGCTCCAGTGTTTTCCAATAGCTCTCAAGTCATCTTCCGGACTCACTTGGACCTATTTTACCCAATCATGAGATCAAGACACTTGAGGCTCACATGAAGGTTACTTTGACAACTCTTTTGAATGACCACCATTTAATTTTTTAAAGTAGGGCCTCTCTGCTGACACTCTTAGAGCACAAATTACTATAACAAAATCCTTATCCACTTTAACAATGCTAAAATGATTGAAGATTAAAATCTTGCATCGTTTTTTGTTTACAGGACATGAATGAACCTTCAAATTTTATAGATGGCTCTGTAAATGGCTGTGCTGAGACTTCATTTGACAATCCCCCATACACGCCATGTATGTATGACAGCTGTAAAGTATCAAATAAATATTACTAGTCATCCCACAAGTGTAAATGGACGTATATAATACTTACGATTCCCATAAGCAACCAGTTTAATATGGGACACAGATGCACTATTTTTGTTTTCTATTTTATGAGTGTGTGTATGGTAACAACTTGATTCTCTAGCAAATTTGCACAGAAAGATAAGAGTGACACAAAATAACTGTTCTTCATTTCTGCCAAAGGGTGGCTCAACATTTTCACAAGTGTACATGGGGGAAAGGTGGAGGTTAATAATATGTGTGTTTTCAATTTTATGAAAATGTCAACTATTACCAGGAGTGCCTGGGAATTTTTATTTTCAAAGGAACAAATGACTATTCATTTACTAACATTGCTGAAGCTTTAATCAAGTCTTAGTCTTGAGTTAAATGTTTTGTTTTTTTATTTTTTATTTTTATATTTTTTTTTGGGGGGCGTGGTCACGGAAAAACTTTTTTGTATAGTCTGCCTGTGAAATATATTGAACCAACCCTAAGGTATTGACCTCGATCAGGGTATTTTCTGAAGATTTGCACAAGTAGTAACAATTTAAAGTGACCAAAAGCAACAAGAATTTTAGAATATTACAGTTTTTAAAAGGTAACTTAAAGTTATTCTCGGGGACTGTTGTGCAGGATGCAATGTACTGTAGGATTTAGGAGTGCAAAATAGCAATAAAATACGCTGCTTTGTTACAGTCAGCAGAAAGGAGGATAAAGATAACAATTATATTGACTTGATTATTTCAAAAGTGTTTACAGACATGGCCATGTAAAGTGCTGGAAGAAATTTTGTTCAAACAGGCCACCAAATGTCTAGTATTCAAATCAATTCTAATTCACAAACAAATTTCTATGTGGGACACAGGACCAGGCATAGTGCCCCCTCCCCCTCTGTATTTTCCAAAGTTTTCGACCAATTTTGATGAAACTTGCCACAAATGTTTGTTTTACCAAGCTCTACATGATGGCGTCAATAGATTTCAAAAAAACATCACTAGAGGGTGTTTTTGACTTCTTTTTTTTTCCTTTTTTGGTCAAAAATTGTGTTTTCCCGAAAATGCTTGTATTTTTTGTCCAAATATTTTGAAACTTGGCAAACATAACCATTTTAAATGATAAATATAATTGCAACCTTATTTGATAACTGAAGTCACCGTCGGGGGCACTATAATCCATTAAGTTATCCAATTTTTTAGAACAAAATTTCTTTGGCATTTATTTCACTTAAAAATGAAAAATGGCTGCCAACTAGGGCCCAGGAAGCAATGATAAGGCTTGGTTGACAAATCTAAAAAAAAAAATTGGTCTGAAAAGTAAGAAATTAGCATGTTAAAAATATTCAGAATTTTGAATTCCCAAAAGCATTTCAGACTATCACGTGATTCATCACTATCACTTTTCTGGCCATTATGTTCCATTATGTGCCATTATGGAAATTATGTTCCAAAAGTCAAATTGATCGCTAAAAAACATTAAGATCGTGTGACCCAAGGTCAAACAAATGGTTGACATGGCAACACCTAACCCCCGGCTTCAATTATTTTTTGCCAACATGATTCTAGATTTATTTTGGGAAAAGTCTGAAAATTTCACGTTAATCAGACTAAGCGTTAAAACGTTGCGGGCAAACATTTGGTAGGGTTGGGGAGTACAATGTGAAATACATACTAAACTCGAAATGTGTTTATTAAATTTTTGTATGTACCCTGTTATAAACATTTTTGTGACTAAATTTTAATTGCAGCAATATTGGAAGGAAAACTTTCTTCAAAGACAATTTGTGCTTCTGCCACTCACTCCATCGGTAGACATTATGATCTACATAGTCTCTATGGATACTCAGAAGCTGTTGCAACCAACAGGTTAGCTCAATTGGAATTCTCATGTTTAAATATTTCAGAAACATTTTTCACTAAACAAGTAATGTTTTCATAAAATGTGTCGGGAAAAAATAATGAATGTCTAGAGTGATGTAATGTGGGGGTATTATTCTAGACTAAATGACACAGGAGATGAGATTATTATGTTTTGTGACTAATGCCACAGCTTACATTTATTTGTGAGTAAGCCATAACATTTTTTTTACTGGATACCAATACTCTTGTGTCTACTTCACTCAACTTTCCTGTAGAGCCACTACTAGTTTTCCCAACCCTACAGGATTAATTCACTAAGACTTCTATATACCCTAGCGGGATGCCGCGCTTGGCGCGGCACCCGCTAGGTGGGTGCGATGTTTATGTATGAAATGTTGCAGTCAATATAATATTGGGTGAGGGTGTAATTTGCAGGGGGCACTCAAGGGTTATCATTTTATAAAATGGGTTTGTTAATGGTAGTTTAAAACGGTATGCAATGTTCTTTATGTCTTAGTAACATTTTGAGCGTGTGTCATGCGAAAGGTTTTGGGTTGCGGCCAGAGCAGCTCACCTGCCACCCCCCCCCCCCCCCCCCCCCCCCGCGGCATAGCCGGGGGGAGTTGCTGTGCCCCCCCCAAATTTCCAGTGTCCCCCAGGTGCCCCCCACAAAAAAAAAAACATTTATACATATAAGAAACAGAAACAGGGGGAATGGCAAACACAAATACAGAAACGACGAAACAAAGTAATAAAAACAATCTAGAGCTTTAGGAATACATCAATAATGAAATCAACAACTTGATTCTTGATATCTCATAGTTTCTTTATTTATTTTTTTGTTTCTAGCTTTTTTTAGTTCTTGATTTCTGTGTGTCTTTGTTTCTTTATTGTGTATTTCGTTCTTCGGTTATTTCTTGATTTGTATCTTTCTTTGCTTTGTATATTTGTTTATTGATTTCTTGATTTCTTGATTTCTTGTTTTTTGTGTTACTTCGATGTTATTTTGTGTACCCCTCTTGTGTTATTTCTGTCTGGCTTTTTGATTGGAAATAATATTATTGGTTATACTGAAGCCTATACCATAATGCTGCATAATACATGTGGTTTATATCACTTGTATTTATTTCATACCACTATTTAGTCAATCAGTACAAAAAGCACTAACAAATTTCAAACAGAAATAACAAAAGGGGAAACATTTTAAAAGTGGATATTAGGATGCCATGTGAATGTTAAAATGGCCAGGATGAAGATGCTTTCATGTGCATTTTATATTTTTGTCCTTTTATAATTTCTAGGAATAAAGTTCATGTAGTATCTGTAAAAAAGTGGATGAGGTTGTTTCTCTTCAGTATGATTTAGGTCTATTAGCAATCATCTCAGTATAACCATCTTTTGAAGGAGTGATATCTCTCCCTCACTGAACACGCTGTTATAACTGTATTTCAATTATTTTTTTAGGTGCACTTTGGTTCTTTTTTACCACATGAGTCATCCCGCCAGTCGACAAAGTGTCATTCTCAAGTCCTATAAAAAAGCTTTCCATATTATACCCGCGGGTCATAGGTGATGAGAGGTCAAAAGGACATAAAGAATTCAAGAATTAAGACGTGGGGGTCGGTGGAAGGGAAATGGATGGTTTGCCGGTGTTGCCAACCTATACAGGTTTTTTCGGGGAAAACGGCAAACATGAATGTGGCAGGGTAGCGGTATTTTTTTAAACTTCATATTGTGTTCTCAGATGTTAGTTTGGCTTACAATAACTAATTATTATGACATCTCATATGCTATAGCGCCCTCTATCGGTAAATGTTTATCTTCATGAAACTTGCAGAATCTTTGCATTTTCAGGGTTTTCGTTCAAAGGCATCGCATAGGAATAAAAGTTATACCACCTTGTAAATAACAAAAAATCATAGTAAGGCAAACATGTTTTCGTCATCTTGACGTCATCAGGTATCAAGTTACATTAATTCAAAGTTTAATAGTGAAAAAATCATATCTCCCGAAGCACATATCATAGAGACATAATCTTTGTGCCATTTTAAAGCTTAGAGTACGGGTGACATGTTACTTAAACATATGACCCCAATTTGACCTTTCCTTCTGGTCCAAACAGGAAGTTCAAAACTTTAAAACGTCATATCTCCTGAACTAAATTCCATAAAGTCGTAATCTTTGTGTTATGTAGCTTACATCATATGTGACTTTTGATTTACAGGTGTAACCCCCATTTGACCTTTACTTCCGGTCGAAACAGGAAGTTCAAAATTTCAAAAAATCACATCTCCTGAGCCAATTCTGGTAGAGTCATAATCTTTGTACCATTTGTACCTAACATCACGTGAAATTTGGTTTTTACAGGCGTGACCCCAACTTTGACCTATACTTCCGGAAGAACAATTACAGTCCCAATGGCATCTATTACGTTCACAGTCCTCATCGAAATCAAAGTCTCTTAATTTCTAGGTGACAATACTAATAGCAAAACATGCTTACAAATAATCTGAACAGCTTTGTGTTTGTCCTAGTGACAAACACATAATGTCTAGTTTATTATTGTTATTTATATTATTCTTATACCATGTATACTTTCTGTCAAAACCGTATTGCATTTGTACACAATTTTTGTTTAAGCGTGATCTTAGAATTGGTAAATATGATAGACTCAAAGCTTAGTACATGAAGTTTTATGTAAACTTGATTATGATTCTTAATTAATTAGCCAAGTTTTAATGACAAGAATATTTAATCAGGCAATCTTGTAAGCACCATACCTCAAGAAGTATAAGTCGGATCTTCAAACTTTCTTCAAATATGGACTTATCTTACAATGAAGATGAGCGGCAGGGCATAAAATTGCGGATGAAACGTCATCATGACGTCATTAAAAGTGTGTATAGTATCTATGTACAAAGGGCATTGCTGTAAAAACTTTCCACATTTGGAATGTTAAAAACACAACTTTTTCAAAATAAGTTTAATTTCATTTGCTTTTATTGCATAAACTATTTTGAAAACAAATTCATGTTCTAAGAGTTCTCCCAAGTCAAAATAAACGAGTGAAATGACAGTGTAAGTTTAATAATTAGGTGTTCGGGCACTCAGCCCGGAACACCTCTTGATTTTGTTCATTTTAAAATTTTTTTTTAGGTGTTCAGACTCGGGTCCAAAGAGCTCTTGTTTTTGTTTGTTTTTTAGGTGTTCGGGCAATCAGCCCGGAACACCTCTTGATTTTGTTCGTTTTTTAGGTGTTCGGACTCTGGTCCAAAGACCTCTTGTTTTTGTTTTTTTGTTTTTTAGGTGTTCGGCCAGCAGCCGAAAACCTATTGTTATTGTTCTGGTTTTTTTTTTTCTGGGCTTTCTTAGTCGTCGAAACTTGTCCGCAAGATTTCTCAAAAAGTAAAGCTTGTATGAACTTGAAACTTACCATGTACAAAGATATTAGTGAATGGATGATACCGAAACTTTTTTGGAATTATGACGTCATTGATGACGTCATTAGGTTAAATAAACGTTAAATAATTCAAAAATTCAATAACTCAAGAACGGCAAATGCTACATTCAAAATCTTTGGTGCATATGAAAGGTCTTGTGATGTGGAACAAATTGTATGCACACCGTGACCCCATTTGACCTTTACTTCCGGTCAAAACCGGAAGTTAAAGTTAAAATTCATGTTATTTGGGGCTCTAGAGCCTAAGTGAATGAAGATATGAACAAACTTTCAATGCATAATATTTTTGTTAGCTCACGAGCTTTCTAAAAATGTAATGTATGACGTCATAGCTACGTCACAACGAAATTGATACACGAGGTCGAAAAAAAAATTATTTTGCTATCTCAAAAACTAAAGCATGTACGGACTTGATACTTACTATATACCTAGACCACAGTGTGTATATGACAAAGCAAAATTTTGGAAATGATGACGTCATCGATGACGTCATTAAATTAAATTGAAGTTTTATACTAAAATAATCATATCTTAAGAATAATACATGCTACATACATGATCTTTACACCATATGAAAGGTCTTGAAGTACTAAACAAATCTTACACAGGGTGTGACCCCATTTGACCTTCACTTCCGGTCGAAACCGGAAGTAGTAGTTTTGTTAAGAAAAATGGTTTCTGAATTACGTAAATTTGTGTATTAATATAATAACTTATTTTTAAAGCCCTTCGACGATTCTACAAATTTTGTACAAAGTGTGAACTCATTTGACCTTCACTTCCGGTTCAAACCGGAAGTATAAGTTTGTACAACAAAAATATGTATCTTATTAATGACACATGATACATTAATAATCGTCACATCAATTTAAAGTTCTCTGACAATTCTAGATACCATGCACAAGGTGTGACCCCATTTGACCTTTAGTTCCTTTCAAACCGGAAGTTAGAGTTTCATATGACAAACCTTCATGCATAAAGATCAAAAAAGTACAAATAAATATTTCGCCCGTCAGCATAGCACAAATAGACAAAAAAACTTGCACACAATATTGACCTTAAAATTTTCAATTACGTAATTGAGCCGAACACCGTGAGTTTGTTCACAAACTCTAAATTTCTAGTTTTTTAATACTTCTTCTTCTTCTTCTCCCTGGCGATTGTCCACTTTCAAATGCACACTTCCGAAGGTCATATAACCTTGAAAATTCATACATAGGTAGTATATGGCAAGGAGACGAAACCGTTGTTATGATGTCATGATGACGTCATCAGGTGTTGAATTACATTAAATCAAAGTTTATTATTTCAAAAAATCATAACTCTACAATCTACACATCATCGGAAAGGTCTTTAAAACATAATTAAATGTCTCACAGAGATGACCCCAATTTGACTTTGTCTTCCGGTTCAAACCGGAAGTTGAAGCAAAAAATGCTTAAAAAGTCACAATTTAAGCTGTGGAGTCAATATGAAACAGAATTTGGACATGGTTTCAGTGTACGAAATAAAATGTAGTTTATGACCTTTGAAAATATTACATTGATGACGTCATCAAATGTTACAGTTTGTTACGACGACGAGTTCAAAAATAAGAATTTTTTTTATTTCAAATTTTTTTGAGCAAACTACATGTTGAATTTTTTAGTAATAGATAACGACTATAAAAGCCTAATTGTGAAATTTGAACAAAATTCGGGCCGTTGCATAACGAAGTTATATTAAGGTCGAAAGTGCCGTTTTTAGCGCGATCGCCGATAGAGTCTGTACAGTTACCTCACTGTATTGCACCCCGTGCGTGTGCACTCTAGGATTTTACTGCATGCTGTGTATATACCTACACGCGACAAGTCAGGTCTTGTCACAGTTCATCGAACTTTGCGGTATGTTGGTAAGTTCTATGTGTGTGTAATAATGGCGACGCAAAGAAAAACTGTTGTCTTAAGTCACGCCAAGTTCAGTGTGGAAATGTTTCCCTTTATGTCATTCTGGTGGCTTAATTGTGACAGGGAGAGGAATAGGAGACTTTACTGAGACGATCACATGCTCACGTGAGTTGTTTGATGTATAATGGCGGAGAAAATGCAATTGACAAAATGATCGTCTTTCGTTCTATATATACCGATCACGTACGTGCTTGCGTGCGACAGCCACAAGTGTGCAACAGCGGGTCCTGAGGCACTTTACCCCCGCGAGAGTTGTTGTCGGGATACGCTGAGTAAAACTGTTTAAAAGTAAAGTTTAAAAGTAAAATCATCGCTTTTCAAAATGTCCGTGTATTTCTTTAGCCGTGCACACACGTGTTTATGATGATTATCAAAGTGGGGTAGTTTTTATAAAACTTTGGAACTTTTTAATACAGATAATGAGCTCGGAATTTGAATCTGTCAAATGTCAGATTGACTGTACAGTACACCAGTGTTCAGTAAAGGTGATGTTACAAAATGAGACCGTTAATTTGATATAGCGCCATCAACGTTCACTAGCGATACACACTTCTTTATTTTATTGACACCGCATAGATGCCGAACAAAACGGAGGGCAGCAAGGGTTAATGTTTTGATAAAAGGCAATATGAATACTATTTTGGACAGACAACCTGGCGGCAGCCAATTGCACTGCTTGGAAAGAGACCAATTTGGACAGCACGAAAACATTGTTTTTCCTGGCAGTTAAATTCAAAAAGGTAACTTGTTTTTCCTCCAGGAGTCGAGTTACAATAAATGTATGCGGTTCTTTATATTTCGTATTGACCTGAGTTGACCTCGCTTCCTGCCCAAACCGGAAGTCCCCATGAAATACATATGATAAAGCTCTTTTTAATTATTTTCATATTCATATTTAAAGGTTTTATTTGATTTCACTTTTAATATATCAAACAAACTCAAAACCATGCGTTATACGGTGTCTCATAGAGACCATTATGTTGCTTTAAATGTTTCATTCCTCCAAAATTTTCTCCAAATAAATAACTCAAAATTGAAATTAAACTGATCCTTGAAACTGTGCATATTTGAACCTCAATATGAAGACGCAAAATAAAACGATGACGTCATGATGACGTCATCAGATGTTGAGTTACAATAAATCAAAGTTTATTAATTAAATCAGAACTCCTGAAGTGCACAATGGATTTTTACAATCTACACATCATCGCAAAGGTCTTTTGGAAACTATTTAAATGTCTCAAAGAAATGACCCCAATTTGACCTTGTATTGCGGTTCAAACCGGAAGTTGAAGGAAACAATTGTTATAAAGCCATTATTTTTTAGTTCTTTGGTCAGTATAAAACGAGCTTTGGACAGTGGTTTCAGTGTGTGAGTAGGTAAAGGACTCTACGTTTTTAAGTTTAAAACTGATGACGTCATTACATTAAACAGCATCCTCTGGTAACAAGTTTGAAAACAATGGTGCAACAACACTAATTGTAACGGCTTTTTAGGTGTTCGGGCTCTCAGCCCGGAACACCTCTTGATTTTGTTCGTTTTTTTAGGTGTTCGGACTCTGGTCCGATAACCTCTTGGTTTTGTTCGTTTTCTTTTTTTAATATTTCTTCTTCTCCCTGGCGATTGTCCACTTTCAAATGCACACTTCCGAAGGTCATATAACCTTGAAACTTCATACATAGGTAGCATATGGCAAGGAGACGAAACATAACTCCTGAAGTACACAATGGAAAGGTCATCCAAAACTGCGTAATCGCCCTACAGACATGACCCCAATTTGACCTTGTCTTCCAGTTCAAACCGGAAGTTGAAAATGTTGGAAATTTTCAAAAAATCATATTTTAAGAAGTACTTATCACATGATCACAAATTTTACATCAGATTGTAGAGAATTGAGCCTTCTCAAACTTGTGCATTGGGGTGACACCATTTTGACCTTTACTTCCGGTTCAAACCGGACGTTTAACGCAAATGTCCATGTGCGTTCAAGCGTGTCCCACATTGCTGTAGAAAATCCAATGCAATTATACATGTACACGTCCTTGTGTGTGCGTGACTGTGTAACATCGATGCCCCATTGCTATGCACATTAACCACGCATTGTTCTTAGTCATTTTTCAAGGTACACACTCCACGCTTTGTAAGTCTTTAATACAGGGCTTTTTTAAAACTTTATAAATCAACAAAAAATCAACCGTTTGAGGTATGAACATAATTCTTTCGACAAATGTCCAGGTAAGGGAGGCTCTTTCTTTTCGACACATTAAGTGACCTCTGTGACACCTACTTCCGGTCAAACCGGAAGTAGCTCTTTATTTAAAAATGCTAAGAGCTAGGCACATGATTCTTTCACCAAATACCAAGGTTCGGAAAGTTCATTCTCTGTTGCACATTGGGTGACCTCTACTTCCGGTCAAACCGGAAGTAGCTCCTCGTGTAAGAGTGGTTAGAGTTAGGAACATGATTGTTTCGAGAAATATCAAGGTTAGGTAAGGTCTTTCTTTGTGAAACATAAAGTGACCTTTGTAACCTCTACTTCCGGTCAAACTGGAAGTAGCTCCTCATTTAAAATTAGTAAGAGCTAGGAACATGATTCTTTCACAAAATAACAAGGTTTGGGATGGTCCTCTGTTGCATATTGCGTGGCCTGTGATGTCTACTTCCGGTAAAACCTGAAGTAGCTCGTCAATTAAGATTGGTAAGAGCTTGGAACAGGATTCTTTCACCAAATACCAAGGTGAGGGAAGGTCCTTCTCAGTTACAAATTAAATATTATCTTTTAAAGAACAATTTCATGTTCATATATTTAGATACTTTAGTTGCTACATCAAATTACAACTTTAAGTACTATAATCCGAACACCTTGTTTTTGTGATGTCACAAAAACCCATGTCTAGTTTTTTTAGGTGTTCGGCCATCAGCCGAACAACTATTGTTATTGTTAAGTTTTTTGTGTTTTTTTTCTTTTTTTTTTCTGGGTATTCTTCCCCCTGAACCTTGTCTTCAAATTTTCTCAAAAAGTAAAGCTTGTATGAACCTGAAACTTACCATGTACAATGATCTTAGTGAGTAGATGAAACCGTGAATTTTTTGGAATGATGACGTCATTGATGACGTCATTATGTTAAATAAACGTTAAATAATTCAAAAAATTCATAACTCAAGAACGGCAAAGGCTACATTCAAAATCTTTGGTGCATATGAAAGGTCTTGTAATGTTGAACAAATTGTATGCACACCATGACCCCATTTGACCTTTACTTCCGGTAAAAACCGGAAGTTAAAGTAACAAATCATGTTATTTGGGGCTCTAGAGCCTAAGTGAATAAAGATATGAACAAACTTTTAATGAATAATATTTTCTTTAGCTCAAGAGCATTCTAGAAATGTGATATATGACGTCATAGCTACGTCACAACGAAATTGATACACGAGGTCGAAAAAAAAATTATTTTGCTATCTCAAAAAATAAAGCATGTACGGACTTGACACTTACTATATACCTAGACCACAGTGTGTATATGACAAAGAAATTTTTTTGGAATGATGACGTCATCGATGACGTCATTACATTAAATTAAAGTTTTATACTAAAATAATCATATCTTAAGAATAATACATGCTACATACATGGTCTTTACACCATATGAAAGGTCTTGAAGTACTAAACAAATCTTACACAGGGTGTGACCCCATTTGACCTTCACTTCTGGTCGAAACCGGAAGTAGTAGTTTTGTTATGAAAAATCGTTTCTGAATTACGTAAATTTGTGTATTAATATAATAACTTAATTTTAAAGCCCCTCGACGATTCTACAAATGTTTACAAAGTGTGACCTCATTTTACCTTCACTTCCGGTCGAAACCGGAAGTATAAGTTTGTACAACAAAAATATGTATCTCATTAATGAAACATGGTACATTAATAATCCTTACATCAATTTAAAGCTTTTTGACAATTCTAGATACCATGCACAAGGTGTGACCCCATTTGACCTTTAGTTCCTGTCAAACCGGAAGTTAGAGTTTCATATGACAAACCTTCATGCATAAAGATAAAAAAGTATAAAAAAAATATTTCGCCCGTCAGCATAGCACAAATAGACAAAAAACCTGCACACAATATTGACCTTAAAATTACGTAATTAAGCCGAACACAGTGAGTTTGTCCACAAACTCTAAATTTCTAGTTTTTTTTCTGGGCTTTCTTAGTCGTCGAAACTTGTCCGCAAATTTTCTCAAAAAGTTAAGCTTGTATGAACTTGAAACTTACCATGTACAAAGATATTAGTGAGTAGATGAAACCGTGAATTTTTTGGAATGATGACGTCATGACGTTAAATAAACGTTAAATATTTCAAAAAATTCATAACTCAAGAACGGCAAATGCTACATTCAAAATCTTTGGTGCATATGAAAGATCTTGTAATGTTGGACAAATTGTA
Source organism: Marthasterias glacialis (assembly GCA_911728455.2). NCBI lineage: Eukaryota > Metazoa > Echinodermata > Asteroidea > Forcipulatida > Asteriidae > Marthasterias > Marthasterias glacialis. The sequence goes on along the minus strand of OU452227.1, from coordinate 16,104,898 downwards.
TGCACACCGTGACCTCATTTGACCTTTACTTCCGGTAGAAACCAGAAGTTAAAGTAACAAATCATGTTATTTCGGGCTCTAGAGCCTAAGTGATTAAAAATATCGACAAACTTTTAATGAATAATATTTTCTTTAGCTCAAGAGCATTCTAGATATGTGATATATGACGTCATAGCTACGTCACAACGAAACTGATACACGAGGTCAAAAAAAAAAATTATTTTGCTATCTCAAAAAATAAAGCATGTACGGACTTGAAACTTACCATATACCAAGACCACAGTGTGTATATGACAAAACAAAATTTTGGGAATGATGACGTCATCGATGACGTCATTACATTAAATTGAAGTTTTATACTAAAATAATCATATCTTAAGAATAATACATGCTACATACATGATCTTTACACCATATGAAAGGTCTTGAAGTACTAAACAAATCTTACACAGGGTGTGACCCCATTTGACCTTCACTTCCGGTCGAAACCGGAAGTAGTAGTTTTGTTATGAAAAATCGTTTCTGAATTACGTAAATTTGTGTATTAATATAATAACTTATTTTTAAAGCCCTTCGACGATTCTACCAATGTTTACAAAGTGTGAACTCATTTGACCTTCACTTCCGGTCGAAACCGGAAGTATAAGTTTGTACAACAAAAATATGTATCTTATTAATGACACATGGTACATTAATAATCCTTACATCAATTTAAAGCTCTCTGACAATTCAAGATACCATGCACAAGGTGTGACCCCATTTGACCTTTAGTTCCTGTCAAACCGGAAGTTAAAGATTCATATGACAAACCTTCATGCATAAAGATAAAAAAGTACAAATAAATATTTCGCCCGTCAGCATAGCACAAATAGACGAAAAACTTGCACACAATATTGACCATAAAATTTTCAATTACGTAATTGAGCCGAACACCGTGAGTTTGTTCACAAACTCTAAATTTCTAGTTAGGTGTTCGGCTACCGGCCGAAGACCTATTGTTATTGTTCTGTTTTTTTTTCTTTTTTTTCTGGGCTTTCTTAGTCGTCGAAACTTGTCCACAAATTTTCTAAAAAAATTAAGCTTGTATGAACTTGAAACTTACCATGTACAAAGATATTAGTGAGTAGATGAAACCGTGAATTTTTTGGAATGATGACGTCATTGATGACGTCGTGACGTTAAATAAACATTAAATATTTCAAAAAATTCATAACTCAAGAACGGCAAATGCTACATTCAAAATCTTTGGTGCATATGAAAGGTCTTGTAATGTTGGACAAATTGTATGCACACCGTGACTTCATTTGACCTTTACTTCCGGTAGAAACCAGAAGTTAAAGTAACAAATCATGTTATTTGGGGCTCTAGAGCCTAAGTGATTAAAAATATCGACAAACTTTTAATGAATAATATTTTCTTTAGCTCAAGAGCATTCTAGATATGTGATATATGACGTCATAGCTACGTCACAACGAAACTGATACACGAGGTCGAAAAAAAAATTATTTTGCTATCTCAAAAAATAAAGCATGTACGGACTTGAAACTTACCATATACCAAGACCACAGTGTGTATATGACAAAACAAAATTTTGGGAATGATGACGTCATCGATGACGTCATTACATTAAATTGAAGTTTTATACTAAAATAATCATATCTTAAGAATAATACATGCTACATACATGATCTTTACACCATATGAAAGGTCTTGAAGTACTAAACAAATCTTACACAGGGTGTGACCCCATTTGACCTTCACTTCCGGTCGAAACCGGAAGTAGTAGTTTTGTTATGAAAAATCGTTTCTGAATTACGTAAATTTGTGTATTAATATAATAACTTATTTTTAAAGCCCTTCGACGATTCTACCAATGTTTACAAAGTGTGAACTCATTTGACCTTCACTTCCGGTCGAAACCGGAAGTATAAGTTTGTACAACAAAAATATGTATCTTATTAATGACACATGGTACATTAATAATCCTTACATCAATTTAAAGCTCTCTGACAATTCAAGATACCATGCACAAGGTGTGACCCCATTTGACCTTTAGTTCCTGTCAAACCGGAAGTTAAAGATTCATATGACAAACCTTCATGCATAAAGATAAAAAAGTACAAATAAATATTTCGCCCGTCAGCTAAGCACAAATAGACGAAAAACTTGCACACAATATTGACCATAAAATTTTCAATTACGTAATTGAGCCGAACACCGTGAGTTTGTTCACAAACTCTAAATTTCTAGTTAGGTGTTCGGCTACCGGCCGAAGACCTATTGTTATTGTTCTGGTTTTTAGGTGTTCGGCCAGCAGCCGAAAACCTATTGTTATTGTTCTGTTTTTTTTTTTCTGGGCTTTCTTAGTCGTCGAAACTTGTCCGCAAATTTTCTCAAAAAGTAAAGCTTGTATGAACTTGAAACTTACCATGTACAAAGATATTAGTGAATGGATGATACCGAAACTTTTTTGGAATGATGACGTCATTGATGACGTCATTAGGTTAAACAAACGTTAAATAATTCAAAAATTCAATACCTCAAGAACGGCAAATGCTACATTCAAAATCTTTGGTGCATATGAAAGGTCTTGTGATGTGAAACAAATTGTATGCACACCGTGACCCCATTTGACCTTTACTTCCGGTCAAAACCGGAAGTTAAAGTTAAAATTCATGTTATTTGGGGCTCTAGAGCCTAAGTGATTAAAAATATCAACTAACTTTCAATGCATAATATTTTTGTTAGCTCACGAGCATTCTAAAAATGTAATGTATGACGTCATAGCTACGTCACAACGAAATTGATACACGAGGTCGAAAAAAAAATTATTTTGCTATCTCAAAAACTAAAGCATGTACGGACTTGATACTTACTATATACCTAGACCTCAGTGTGTATATGACAAAGCAAAATTTTGGAAATGATGACGTCATCGATGACGTCATTAAATTAAATTGAAGTTTTATACTCAAATAATCATATCTTAAGAATAATACATGCTACATACATGATCTTTACACCATATGAAAGGTCTTGAAGTACTAAAAAAATCTTACACAGAGTGTGACCCCATTTGACCTTCACTTCCGGTCGAAACCGGAAGTAGTAGTTTTGTTATGAAAAATCGTTTCTGAATTACGTAAATTTGTATATTAATTGTATAACTTAATTTTAAAGCCCCTCGACGATTCTACAAATATTTACAAAGTGTGACCTCATTTGACCTTCACTTCCGGTCGAAACCGGAAGTATAAGTTTGTACTACAAAAATATGTACCTTATTAATGAAACGTGGTACATTAATAATCGTTACATCAATTTAAAGCTCTCTGACAATTCTAGATACCATGCACAAGGTGTGACCCCATTTGACCTTTAGTTCCTGTCAAACCGGAAGTTGGAGTTTCATAATTATGACAAACCTTCATGCATAAAGATAAAAAAGTACAAATAAATATTTCGCCCGTCAGCATAGCACAAATAGACAAGAAACGTGCACACAATATTGACCTTAAAATTTTCAATTATGTAATTAAGCCGAACACCGTGAGTTTGTCCACAAACTCTAAATCTCTAGTTTTTCTTTTTTTTCTGGGCTTTCTTAGTCGTCGAAACTTGTCCACAAATTTTCTAAAAAAATTAAGCTTGTATGAACTTGAAACTTACCATGTACAAAGATATTAGTGAGTAGATGAAACCGTGATTTTTTTGGAATGATGACGTCATTGATGACGTCATGACGTTAAATAAACGTTAAATGATTCAAAAAAATTCATAACTCAAGAACGGCAAATGCTACATTCAAAATCTTTGGTGCATATGAAAGGTCTTGTAATGTTGGACAAATTGTATGCACACCGTGACCTCATTTGACCTTTACTTCCGGTAGAAACCAGAAGTTAAAGTAACAAATCATGTTATTTCGGGCTCTAGAGCCTAAGTGATTAAAAATATCGACAAACTTTCAATGAATAATATTTTCTTTAGCTCAAGAGCATTCTAGATATGTGATATATGACGTCATAGCTACGTCACAACGAAACTGATACACGAGGTCAAAAAAAAATTATTTTGCTATCTCAAAAAATAAAGCATGTACGGACTTGAAACTTACCATATACCTAGACCACAGTGTGTATATGACAAAGCAAAATTTTGGGAATGATGACGTCATCGATGACGTCATTACATTAAATTGAAATTTTATACTCAAATAATCATATATTAAGTGACTTCTCTACGGATTTTCAGTGGCACTAGTTGATCATTGGAGCATAGGGGCAATTACAGAATAAATAAATACTATGAATTCTTATGTTTAAATGGATAGTTTTGGCTCCCTGGGTTTGTTACGTCCATGAAGTTTCAACAAAAAGGATTTCCCACATTACTGCAAAGACATTTCTTGGTAGTGAACGTGTTTTCAATCATGGTATAACTTTGCAGTAATTGCTCAAAATTTTCCCCAATGTTAGTTGATCGTCCTTGCTCTATGATCGTGCAGAAGTAAGGTGATTTATGCCATAAAATAATACTGAAAAAGTTAACACTTAAATGGATAAGACTACCATTTTTTGTTTTAGATATGAGACCCGATGATTTGCACGGTAAAGTAGCATTTTGACTAATAAGAGAAAGTTGCTCTCGATAAAGATATAACTTCGAAGGCATTCAGTTTACTGAAAACCATTTTGCTCATTGCGATTCATTTGATTTACTTAGAATTGCTTTGCTTACTTGAAATCATTTGGCAGACTTGGAATATCTTTCACTTACTTTGAATCATTTTGCTTACTCTGAATCATTTTGCTTACTAGGAATCATTTTGGTTATTGGAATCAATTCACTTATTCAAATATAATCATTATGCTTATTGCACTTCATTTCGCTTACTCTTACTAGAAATCATTTGGCTTTTGCGCTAAGTTATTTTGCTTATGCTAAGTCATTTCCCTTTACTCATGATCGTTCCGCTTACTCAGAATCATTACAGTTACTCAGAATCATTTCGCTTAATCAGAATATATATTTTGAAAACACAGAATCATTTCAGTTATTGGAACCAATTTGCTTACTCAAATATAATCATGCTTATTTCAATTCACTTCGCTCACTCGGAATCATTTCGCTTACTCAGAATTCTTTCACTTACTTGATTTCAGTTATTGGAATCAATAGACCTTATGCATTGACGTCATCACGCCGCCATCTTAGAGGTAAATCGATGATGTAACAATGGAGACGCAGAGATTTGTACGCGCGGCCCACAAGATTGGCCAATGAACAACCTCATTTTGACCTCTAGACGAGGGCGCCCTACTCAAATGACGTCATGTGCATAAGGTCTATACGCTTGCCCGAATATAAACTTTATGCTTATTCCACTTCATTTCGCGTTCTCAAAATCGTTTTGCTTTCGCTAAGTCATTTCATTTTACTCATGATCATTTCACTTACTCGGAATCATTTCGCTAACTCAGAATCATTTCGCTTACTAGAAAACATTTTGCTTATGCTAAGTCATTTCGCTTTACTTATGATCATTTTGCTTACACGAAGTTATTTTGCTCACTCAGAATCATTTCAGTTATTGGAAAGCAATTCGTTTATTCAAATACAATCTTTAAGCTTCCTCAGAATAATTTCGCTTACTCAAAATCATTTTGTGTACTCAGAACCATTTTGGTTACTCGAAATCAATTCACTTACTCGACCCGGAATATATTAAAAAATTAACTACTTGATCGTCACATGAAAAATGTATCTATTCAGCACCATATTTCAAGAAGTATACACTCGATTCTCAACTTTTTTGTAGTAATAGAGTCTATGGGCATTAAGACTGAGCATCAATTTACCGTGACCTCATGTTGACCTTGACTTCCGAGTCAACCGGTAGTGGGACTGTATCTTAAAACCTACACAGCCGATTGTCAATTTCTTTTCAGTATAGAATCTTTGGGCATTGAAGATTAGCCTTGGGTTACCGTGATTGCATGTTGACCTTTACTTCCGGGTCAACGGGAAGTTGGACCATATCTCAACAAGTAACTACCCGATTTTCAAACTTTTTTAAGTTATTGATTCCTTGGGCATTGGAGATTACCTTTGGGATACCCTGACCCTCATGTTGACCTTTACTTTCGGGTCATCCGATAGCGGGTCTGTATCTTAAAACCTACACAGCCGATTTTCAATTTCTTTTCAGTGATAGACTCTTTGAGCATTGAAGATTAGCCTTAAATTACCGTTACCCCAGCTTGACCTTTACTTCCGGTCCAAACAGGAAGCTCTAATTTTCAAGAAGTCATATCTCCTGAGCCAAATATGGTAGAGTCATTATCTTTGTACCATTTGAAAATAGCAAACAAAAATAAAAAACTAGACGGAAACAATAGCTGTTCAGACTGAAAGGTCGGAACAGCTAATATTGATTTTCAGTCAGAATATCAGCTAATATGACGAAATCATTTAACTAATGCTTCATAGTTAGATATATTCCCAGACTTCAAACATGTTGTGTTTGTAATGACACTAACCACATGTGTGTAGTTCATGTGTTTGTTTGATTACTGAAACTTAATTTATACAGTACTCTGTAGGCGCCGGCCATTGTGTCAAGATCCTGAGATATATTTTTTTTAGGAGTGATGACATCCTACACACAAATATTTCAACACCATTAAGTTATTATGGATCCTACCTCCCCAAGTTCAAGAGATAAAATGCCTTGTGATGAAACCATCCTGAAAATAAGATAATGTATCCCTAGGTGGATAATAATAGTAAACTAAGGAACAAATAGACTCATAGAATGATTCTATAGTATAGTCAACACTGATCACAGAAAGTCAATTCTCTGGTTTCATTTGTTGGACTGACACTGAACTGTTGAGTGGATTATTTAAAACTAGCGGGAAAACCTGCGCTACGCGCAGGTCCTGCTAGTTAAATTAATTAGGGGTTTCGGCCTGGTAGCCGAAACCCCTATTGATTTTGTCGAGATTTTTATTTTTTTTATTATTATTATTATTATTATTATTATTATTATTTGGCCCTGTACGGCCCGACCTCTCATTGGTTAATACATGAATTTTGTTATCACGTAATCTTTAACATAACTTAATCTTAAACTTTAAATTTTGTACCCAATTGAAGGTTTCAACTTAACTTAGTTCCATTACACATGACGTCATGATTACGTCAATGCTAGGTTTGTTATAAATGTTTTTAAATTTGTGGCGAGACCGACTTAGTCATCATGGAGGCCGAGTTTGTCACTTGTTTGTTACTTGTACACGTGGTATGTTCTCGACACGCACGCATTTAAACGGGCCTCGCCTAAAGTCGAGAAGGACACAGTACACGCAGGCACACAGTACACGCGATACACGGCGTCGTCGATCGTTGCGTTCAAGGATCGAGGAAAGGGGAAACCTCTGTAAACTTGTATAGCGCCCTCTCGTGGCAGTATTTAGTTTTTCTTCGAATTATCTTGGATGACTCGCGCGAATTCTTCAAAGAGATACAAACAGGTCAAACTAAGCCGTTTTTTTTTAATGATTTCAGCTCTTTTTTCAATTCTTTTGTCACAAAAGTTTTTGAAAATTCATTTTCCTTTATCATTACAGTTTCAGTTTTTGTTTAATATAGTAAAATTATCAACAAGAAATTTTAGTCTGAAACAAAACAAAAAATTGATCGGCAAACATTTCGATTTTTTTTTTACAAGTGACAGAAAAGTAAGATTAAGGCTCCTTGATCTGATTTATCTTTGTAGGGTTTTCTTTGTTGATTTGTTAGATTTATTTTTAATATATTTTACTATCATAATCTCAATGCTAAATTTTACTTCCCAAACACAATTTTTTTTTCGTAGCTACATTTTTGTGAATGAATACAATTCCGATTTTTAGATAATTATAAGAAGACTCAATTGTTTTAAACTAACATCATTTAATAAAAATTATAACTTGGAAACGAAAATATAAAAATGATTGAAATGAATTATTTTTTTGAAAATCTGACCAGGTTTGTGCAACCATTACCCAGGTGTAATTACTATAAAAATAATGTGAGTTAGCCAAACTTTTCAAAGGTTTAAAAAAGTAGGCCTTACCAAAAAGTGAGGTCAAGTCTTATTCTCCATTTCCTTCGTTGATGTTTAATTTATTCTTTCTCTTATAACACATTCATCGCTAGTTCTCCCAATGTTATGATTCTAATATTTTTGTAATCATAACTACGTTATACATGAACGTACATTCGCACATACGGAAAACTCAATTTATGATAACAACGGACAAGATCACTGATGTTCAAATTTGTGTAAGACTTGCCTAGTCTAATGTATACGACTTTTGCTAGAAGATAACACCAAACTTAACATTGCCACGTCGCTATGGGAAATTTGTATATCAATACAAAGCTTATTACAACTTGTTCAATAAAACAGATGACGTCATCAAGACATCATTAAGTGTCAAGTTTCACTATACCTATTAGAATATTCATTAAAATTAGTTTTTTCAACCTCAGGACATGTTAACATCCATAATCTAAATGACATATCTTTACGGTTTTATCCATGTAGCCGAAACCCCTGTGTTCGTTTTTACGAACACTTAATTTCTAGTTTGAAATTGAAATGACCCCGACGCTTACACACGAGGCGTAGTGGACAACTTCCATGGAAAGTTTTAATTCATAATTAATTCATGTTTCGAGGTCTGAATCTTTTCAGTGCTCTAGTAAAGTTACGAGGAAAAAGAAGTTTTATCATCTCTCGATCGACGTACCCTGGAAGTGGAAAATATGGTGGACATTGGCTGGGCGATAACTACAGTCTGTGGCAAGATATGGCTTACTCCATTGCAGGTAAAGCATATTTTCTTGATTCTAAATGCTTGGCTATGATTTACATTTGATTGGTAAAATTCTATGATGGGTAAACAAGCTATGTCACTCCTTTGATGTTTTTGAAGTATATACATGTGTATTTGCATAAAGCAAAGAACTGCACTTCAACATTTCTTAGGAATAGGTACTTTTCAGGAACGCAGCATTTAATGTAAGTTTTGGAAGGTGGTAGCCAGTGCTGGAGGACTTTAAGCTGGTCTCAAAGCACATATTTTCCACAGTATTTGACAAAATGTTATGAAATTTGCCACATATGTTCATTTGACCAAGTGTTACATGATGAAATAAAAAATGTGTTCAAATGCAATAAAACTTTAAGAAAATGGTTTATTTTAACATAATCAGTAACATGACATTATCTTTTCTTACTAGGGTCACTGTTGGGGCGCTATAATAGTTGGTTTATCACATTTAAAAACTTTTTTTTTTTTATTGAACTTTTTTAGTCTTTCCACGCAAAGATTTATATTCCCCCCAGTTTTGGGGGCCCAGTGTGCAATGATGAGGTCTGGTTCTTCAGTACTTCTTGGCCTAAAAAGTTGGAAATTACATATTAAAAATATTCCAATGATAATACCTTGAACCCCTAAAAACAGGCTGATAACACAAATCCAAGATGGCCGGCATGATGGCCGCCAGATATGGCGTCCATTTTGAATTCCTATGTGGAATATAACTTTGGGAAAAGTCAGCAAGTTTGATGGTGATCAAATCCAGCATTAACAAATAACATCGGAAAAAATTGTGCCCCCCTCTCGGTCCCTGATAGGTAAAAGGTAATCTTTTTCTATAAGCTAGCATCCCTGATGGTTTGAAATATATCCAACAACTATTAAAATACATATCTGTTTAAGGATATATCAGGATCAAGGATTTGCGCGTGCTGGAAGATAAAATATCATGTACACCATCAAATTTGACTCATTTTGGATGCAGTCTTACTTCTGTAGGTTTTCAAGAAGTGTGTAATAATTGTTTCTATATAATTAAGAATCAAATAAAATAATTTCCTAATGTAATAATAAAATCATTTTGTTCAGCATACATACATGGCCCAGAAAAGCCAGCTTTTGCTAAAAGCCCAGAACTTTTGGATAATTTTGTTATGGTAGTGACCTATTACAAACAGGCAGGGTTTTGTTTATTCTCACACTCTCAGCTCTCCTTAATCTGTGTTTGTGTATTAATAGATTATTATTCTTAGACTAAAGGACACAGGAGACAAGATTATTCTGTTTCGTGACATAATGCCACAGCTTGAATTTATTTGTGATTCAGCCAGAAAATTTTTATTTTATTTTACCAGATACCAATGTTTATTTTATATTCAGGGCAAACTGGCAAATAATTTTAAGAACTCAAGTGGGGCACACCAGACCCCCTGGGCACACCCGACCCAGCCAAAAATTGGGCACACCAGACCCATTTGAAAATTGGGCACACCAGACCCATTCAAACACACATGTAGAAACTTGACAAAATGTCAAACTACATGAACATGCTGAGCAAACCAAACCCAGCCCTATGAGGCCATGAAGGCCTACAGTCCTCAAGAATTAACTACACACGTGTAAACGTGTGTTACAGAATTTTGGCAAACCATGCCAACAAAACATTGAAGGAAGAAATTCTTTCAATATCAATTCAAAACACCTGTAATGATAAACCACAAAAATACAATTTTTTACACAATATAAACCCAGAAAGGCCCACCGTTTATACTTACGGTCGGAATGACCCCTGGTAAACATCACAGGGCGCCAGTGGTATTACTAAGCCTATTACTGTAAACTTATAGTTACCTGACCAGTACATGTATTTAATACCTACAAGTAAAATTGGGTTAAATTACCTAAACAAAATGGCCATTATGATACAACCATCAAAATTGATCCTGTGTTTGATAAATTTCCCGCCCCCAAAATGCCAAAAGTGAAAGGAGGAGATGGGGATGGAGGTGGGTGATTAAACACCATTGAGGTCACATACAGATGTGATCTCCTTGAATAGCTGTGACAAAGTGAAACAAATTTCTTACCAAGAACAGAAATGACATAGGATAAGATGCTGATTGGCTGCAAGTTGAAACCTTCCTCCCATTGGTTATTAAAAGAGCCAATCAGGACAAACTGCCACTAACCCCTGATTGGTCAAAAAACCAGGATCTGATTGGTTGAACGGAGTGGAGCTTGGATCCTTGTTTGTCACGAAAATGTCAATGGGATTTTATGTGTTAAATGTTTTGCATAAGAATTGTGTACAGCATCAATGTAGGTCAACCCCTCCCACTGCCATGAACTGCTTATGCAAATGATTTACTGATCCACTCTATGACTGGTCAACAGTTTACTAAACTTGGCTATTATCCAATAAACAGGATCCTCAGTTTGTCACAAGTACATGTAGGTGATGGAAATTACCATGGTTCGGTTTCTGCACTGTGTGCAACTGTTAACCTAAATGTACATGTATTGCACAGAACACATGTACAAGGTAAGAAGAACAATTAAACATGTACTAAAGCTAAGAATAAGGCATTTGATCACTGAATGATAAAATGTGTTATTCTTAGACTAAAGGACACAGGAGACAAGATTATTCTGTTTCGTGACATAATGCCACAGCTTGAATTTATTTGTGATTCAGCCAGAAAATTTTTATTTTATTTTACCAGATACCAATGTTTATTTTATATTCAGGGCAAACTGGCAAATAATTTTAAGAACTCAAGTGGGGCACACCAGACCCCCTGGGCACACCCGACCCAGCCAAAAATTGGGCACACCAGACCCATTTGAAAATTGGGCACACCAGACCCATTCAAACACACATGTAGAAACTTGACAAAATGTCAAACTACATGAACATGCTGAGCAAACCAAACCCAGCCCTATGAGGCCATGTAGGCCTACAGTCCTCAAGAATTAACTACACACGTGTAAACGTGTGTTACAGAATTTTGGCAAACCATGCCAACAAAACATTGAAGGAAGAAATTCTTTCAATATCAATTCAAAACACCTGTAATGATAAACCACAAAAATACAATTTTTTACACAATATAAACCCAGAAAGGCCCACCGTTTATACTTACGGTCGGAATGACCCCTGGTAAACATCACAGGGCGCCAGTGGTATTACTAAGCCTATTACTGTAAACTTATAGTTACCTGACCAGTACATGTATTTAATACCTACAAGTAAAATTGGGTTAAATTACCTAAACAAAATGGCCATTATGATACAACCATCAAAATTGATCCTGTGTTTGATAAATTTCCCGCCCCCAAAATGCCATACGCGCGAAGTGCGGCCCAAGGGAAAGACCAGCCACAAGAGCAAAACAAAAACAAAAAACACTAACCCATGAAAGACCGAATGCAAGGCAACAAATTATACCTGAAGAGATTATTTCCCTCCTGAGACAGGTGTACCCCATCAAATCGAAAAAGGGGGGTTGCTGTCCAGTGGAACTGCGGATGGTGCAGAACATGACCCCCCCACTTATGACTTTTTACTCGTGCCCACTTATTAATGGATCGTCGCTTTCTTTCCATAGAAGCTTGTGCCCCAGCACCGAAGTAAAACACTCGAGGTAAAATGTCAGACCAAACTATCATTGCACAAGGGAACCGCATTTTACATTCAGTTAGAAATAAAACAATACGCTGTCGCAAACAGAAGGAGTCCATTGGAACCAAATCATTGGTTCCAACATGAACAATAATAATGGAGGGAGGCACCCCTGATATTCCAGCCACCAGTTGAGGAAAATCATTGATTGAAGCCCCACCTCGACCATTCCAGAAGACTGGAATTGCAAGGTCAAGTGACTGCTTGGCCCACTTCACAATCGAATCACCAATGATCCAGACAGGACCTGCAGCCAGTAAAATAAGGGAGCGAAGTAAATAAACATTGTGACTCTAAACACTTGGCATGACTGAAGGCTGTACAGGACGAATATATGTAAAAACTGAATCTGACCGCCAGCGACCCATCTGTTGTATGTTATCCTTTGGCACCCCTAGATCAAATGCAGTAGTAGCCGCACCGATGCGGAAGGAATGGGCCCGGTAATTTAACCTGTTAAGCCCACAGAGAGAGAGCAGCCCCTTTAATAGTGCATTGAACTGATATCGTGACAGTGGCCTCCCATCAAAGTGGCAAAACAAAGGACCCTGCCCCGGTGGACGAGCAGTTACAAAATCATGCAAAGCTTTGACTGGACACAATCCCTCATTCTGTGAGCTAGCTAAACGAATTCTCTGAGCGGGACCGGAGTGATTAGTTTTGGACTGACGAAAGTAAATCAAAACTGATGCATCAAAGGTATCAAGATTACAAAATTCAATGTCAGACATCCTCAAGAGGGAGTCTTGGACCTTGTGTATTGTATGTGCTGTAAATTCCCCAATCCTCATGAAGCCAAAAAATGCACACAGTAACACCGCCCTAAACATTGAACATTCATATTGGGATGAACAAACATTGGGTAAGGCATTCAACATTTGAGCCAAAATCGTTAAGGTTATTGGCAACCTGCCATCAGTTGTTGGACGGTCCCTTTTGCAACCTTCAAGTAGCTTGGACACCAAAAAATCCCTAGTAGGATCAGGCCAACTATGAATTTTGTGAAAGTAACTAATCCCAGCCACGTATGTGGCAATAGTCGTTGAGGCCAATTGTCGTAGTGATAACCAAGCAATAAACTCCCTGATATCATGTGATGGAACTGGCAAAATTGTCCCTAACCGCCAACCCTTAAACTTGCGAAAGGCATTGATGCCAGAAGTATAAGCCTTACGTGTGTTCTGTGTTATTGATAACTCTAGCAAGCGATCCATCTCACCTTTTACCACACTTGTGGAAGTACTGGTAGAGGCGTCATGGTTGTCTCTGCCAGGGGGGGCTACCGTGAAAAAACGCTTCATCTGAAAACGGGACAAAGCATCAGCCCTATCATTATGCGAGCCTGGCACATGTATAGCCTTAAATAACAGGTTATAAGTCAAACAGTCAAGCACAAATATCCGCAACAGATGCATAATATGGGGGCAGTGAGATGATTGCTTGTTAACTATGTGTACCACAGCAGAGTTATCCGTAAAAAATCGCACTTTTCGGTTTCTTAAGAGATGACCCCAAGTCTTGACAGCAACTACCAGTGGATAAAATTCTAAAATTGCAATAGAGGGTGGATTGCTAATAACATCTGATGGCCATCTGCCCTGTACCCATTTGCCTTGAAAGTAGGCTCCAAAGCCAATGCTTGCTGCTGCATCAGTAAACAACTCCAAAGAGTTGTTTGACGCCCACTCTTGGTCCATAAATATAGACACTCCATTAAAATGAGACAAAAATTCTAACCACATGAGCAAATCAAGTTGTGCCCCTTTTGTGATACGCACTTTATGGTAGGGCCGTGTAAGCCCACGAGTAAGGGCAATCAGACGGCCGAGAAAGGCTCTGCCCGGAGCAATTGCTTTACATAAGAAATTTAATGAGCCCACCAAAGACTGAACCTCTACTAGTGACATTTTATTTTTACACAATGCCTGATAAATCTGGACACAGCTTTTCTGAACTTTAACTGCTGGTACCTTTACTTGTCTACATAGAGTGTCAATTTCTAAGCCTAGAAAAGTTATAACTTGTGTTGGCCCCTCTGTTTTCTCATGTGCCAATGGCACACCAAGTTCCTCACATAAGGCTGAAAAGGTATCAAGTAGAGCTGAACATGAGGACTTTGTAGGGCCAATAAATAAGAAATCATCCAAATAATGAGTAACCAGTGAAGACTGTGCCATGAACTTAACCCTAAATTCCAAGAATGTACTAAATTTTTCAAACAAAGCACATGACATTGAGCAGCCCATAGGTAAACACTTGTCAAAATAAAATTTTCCTTCAAACTTAAAGCCCAACAGTTCGTAGTCCATGGGTGATACTGGTAGTAGCCGAAATGCCGATTTTATGTCTGATTTTGCTAACCAAGCACCCTGCCCTGCACCTACTGCTAAATTGACTGCTTTATCAAAAGAGGCATAATGCACTTTACATTTGTTTTTGTCAATATGATCATTAACTGAGTTACCATGTGGAAAAGACAAGTGATGAATTAACCTATAAGAACCAGGCACCTGCTTGGGCACTAAACCAATGGGTGAACATTGCAATTTAGAAAAAGGACGTTTTACAAAAGGACCTGCAATCCGACCCAATTCTTTTTCTTTAGCTAATTTGTCCGTAACTACATTTGGCATATGAGTTGCCGAGGCTAGGCAACCTGAATCCCGGCAAACACGAGGACCTTCATAGCCAAGTGAAAAACCCTTCGTAAATCCACTTCTTAAAATAACAGCATCTTTTTGATTGGGATAATTGAGTAACCATTTTACTAGCAATCTAGTATTAACGGGTGTTGGAAGCACGAAAATTGTGCTGACCATTTGGGGCTGAACTACCAGGTTGTGACACAGCATTCAATGCCAAGGAGGATTTATCCAAAGCCCTGGACCCATCATTTTTGCCAAATTTCCGCATAGGCTTATAGTTTGCACTACCTGCCTTATTTCCATTTCGACATAGCATAGCCCCATGACCAAACGCAAAACACTTGCTGCATTTATGCATAAATCTACATGCCTTGAAATGGCAACCTCGAGGCCCATTGAAGCCAAAACAGAAGCCCACCTTTTGGCTTTTAAACCCTTGATTGGCTGAACCGCTAGCTTGAACTACAGATATCACGGGTGCAGCTGCAACCGTGACCCATAATTCGGTATCAATGGCCCCCCAACTACGTGAAGGATTTACCTCCTGCATTAAACGAAACTGCTCATCGTAATGGCGCCAGCCCAGTCCTGGGAACTGAACTGCTGCCAAACGCACCGTTTCTGCATACTTAAGCAATTCTGGAAAACGTGTGGGGTGTTTAACAGAATAAATGGCCATGTAAGTGTGAAAGGCAGATGACCACTTATCAATGGAATCAATTTTCTTATGTTGTCCAGCTGTAGGACGCACTACCATTCTTGAACCCTCTAGCGCAAATGAAAATTCAGAAGACGACTCTGCCCTAGCCAAAATTGCAGATGAACTGTCTTGCAGCAGCAAAGCAAGATCAACAAATGTCCCATTCCAAATTTTTTCCTTTAGGGATAATGGAACATTTAGACCCAAGGGAGTAAACTCACCCACTCTTGGGATTGGTTGTGGCTGATTTAGTCGAGAAGGGAATGATAAGCAAGACTGAACATCAGTATTACTATTTACCAAGTTGACAGCCTCACTGGCCGACCCCAAATTACTGTTAACAGCTTCAACATTACAATTTTGAAAATCACTACTAGTGCTAGTAGTAGAAGTAGTACTACTACTAGTACTAGTACTAGCATGACTAGTACTAACGTTAGCTCTAATACTACTGGGTCTAGTTGCTACATTACCCAAAGCACCCGTAGCAGTACTAGTAGTAGCCATAGGCCTACTACCAATACCAGCAGCCATCCCTTGTCCTTGATCCGGATGTATGCCTACATGTAGCCTCTGATTTTTAGCTGCAGGTTGCTCCGTCATCCCTCCCGCATCCAACAGACGAGCAGGCCGCTTTGCCTGCCTTTTGGGTCGAGGCATTGCTAACAATTAATGTAGTTGGCCAACACTCAACAGTTACATGTTCGTCGCAAATGAAAATGTTGCTATGCACAATACCAAACTGTTACTAGTGTTAGTTCGATGATGGATAATGATACAAGCCAACTAAATGGGCTCGGTGATATGTTGCAACATTGACACCGCTCACTGCAAGTTTAAGTTCCAAATGTTAGAAACCGCAAGTCTAAGCTAGTCTAGATCAGCCACAGGTTAAGCAGAAAGTTTAAACATCACACAGATCACAGAGTTATTATTTATATTCACACAGATAGCTCCCAATAAAAGTTCCTGATGTGTTGACTGATTAAATCATCATGCAGCTCACATGATTAAACACCATTGAGGTCACATACAGATGTGATCTCCTTGAATAGCTGTGACAAAGTGAAACAAATTTCTTACCAAGAACAGAAATGACATAGGATAAGATGCTGATTGGCTGCAAGTTGAAACCTTCCTCCCATTGGTTATTAAAAGAGCCAATCAGGACAAACTGCCACTAACCCCTGATTGGTCAAAAAACCAGGATCTGATTGGTTGAACGGAGTGGAGCTTGGATCCTTGTTTGTCACGAAAATGTCAATGGGATTTTATGTGTTAAATGTTTTGCATAAGAATTGTGTACAGCATCAATGTAGGTCAACCCCTCCCACTGCCATGAACTGCTTATGCAAATGATTTACTGATCCACTCTATGACTGGTCAACAGTTTACTAAACTTGGCTATTATCCAATAAACAGGATCCTCAGTTTGTCACAAGTACATGTAGGTGATGGAAATTACCATGGTTCGGTTTCTGCACTGTGTGCAACTGTTAACCTAAATGTACATGTATTGCACAGAACACATGTACAAGGTAAGAAGAACAATTAAACATGTACTAAAGCTAAGAATAAGGCATTTGATCACTGAATGATAAAATGTGTTGTTTGATCAAATTGTAGTAAAAAACATACCTTTAAAGTTTTCGGACAAATCCTACACGGTAACTCGGATGTACATGTAGGTGATTTGTTTATTTTTGTATTTTGATCTGGTGGTTTTGTTATCAAATTGTCATGTTATATATCAGCTCTCACAAATAAATTGTGATGTGATGCTCTCACAAATGTGATGTTATGATGGTGAAATCCAAAAATATGTTTTTAACATGTTATGTTGCTAACTCAATTGAACGCTTTTCTCTGAAACCAAATTGCATTTCATACAAAAGCTTTCATTTTTGTATATAAAATTTGATAATATATCAAGTTTACAAAATCTTTTGAGAATGTATGTTGCCCATCTTTAGTTTATTTGGGAAAAAGCCTTCAGACTTCAATGATAACAAGATGGGCACAAAATGTGAATTGATGCCACAGTCTAAAAGGACTGGTTTTATTTTGTGCCAGATACCATGTATTTGTGAAAAGCCGGTACACTAGTAAACCCCCAAAAGTAGGTACACCAGACCACAAATATGGGTATACCTGACCCCATAATTGCTGTACATATGTCAGTTATAACAATCAAATTGTGTAGGCTTACAAAATTATAACAATCTGTGTTATTATAATTAGTACAGCTTGATTCTTCTTCTTCTTCAGGTACCATGTCCCTTCAGGACATCACCAATCATGGCTTTCCACAGTTTCCTGTCTCTTGTTGTTTTCAGCAACTCCTGCTCCTTTCACTTTCTGGTACCCTGTCCGCCATCCATTGACTTAGACTTTTCAAGTATGTTAACCGTTGCCTCCCCCTGCTTCTCTTCCCCTCGATGCGCCCCGTGATTGTTAAGTTCTCAAGACCTTCTTTCCTCATAACATGTCCAAGAAATTGCAGTTGCCTCTTCCTGATTGTTACCAGCAGTTTCCTTTTAGCTCCCATCTTCCTCAAAATTTCCTGGTTTGTCACATGCTCTGTCCATGAAATTCTCAACATTCGTCTGTAAAACCACATCTCAGCTGCTTCGAGTTTCTTCTCCATTTGTGCCGATATTGTCCAACTTTCGCTGTCATATAAGAGAGTGGACACGATATAACAATCCAACACCCTTTTCTTTGTTTCTGTTGTCATCTTCTGATCCTTTAATGTTTTTTATTCAATTTTTGTAAAGATTCTTTCGCTATTTCTATGCGTCTCCGTATTTCTGTCTCGCACTTCCCATCCTCTGCAACCACACTACCAAGATATTTGAATTTCTGCACTTTCTTGATATTGACTTCACCGATTTGCAAAATACACATAGGATGTCTCCTTTGCTCACCACCATACACTCTGTCTTCTTACAATTTATGGTTAATCCTTTCTGCTTGATTTCCTCGACTACCTTGTCAAACCAAACTGCATTGTTTTTCACCCATTTCTGGCTGTATTTTTCTGCGAGCTCTCATTATTAGGATTTTCAGCATTAGTTTAATAACGTGGCTCATTAGGCTGATCGTTCGATGAAGTTTGCATTTAATCGCTCCTGGTTTCTTTGGCAAAGCTATAAAGATAGATGTGCTGAGATCCTCAGGTATCTCACCACAGTCGTACACTTTGTTTGTCACTTCTCTTACCTTGAAAATTGCGTCGCTGTGTAGCTTTTCTTATTGTTGTTTTGGCATTGCTGTGTGTTTCAAAAATTTTGATTACAGCTTGATTACAAATCGCAAAAAAAACTGGGCAATGGCTGTCTGAACCTTTACAATTATGTCACACTCGCAAAGCAGTCAAATGACAAATGTATCGTGTAACAAAAACCGGGGGAGTACCAGGGGTAGCGGTGGGAAAATTTAAAATGTCTGCATCCAAACAATGACTGTGACAAAGTGAAAGATAGATAAGCTCTCCCGCCTAAACCAAATAAGTTTACTTAAGTTTAATGTATAACGTTAATTAAACAAGGGGGTCTCAAAAATGACGAAAAGTTGTTCTGTAGGCTAAAATGTAGGTTTTAAAGACATATACCTTGATAGACAAATTTTCTGTACTACTTTTGACAGCAGATTCTAGTTGTTTGGATGCCAGTCAACCTGTGTACCAATTGGTAGCAACATATCTTATCTCAATTTGGAGATATAGGCCTCCAAAAATGTCAAAAAACACCAAATTCAAATAGAAGGGGCAGGGCTTAAATTTGTAGGGGTCCATATCTCAGAAACGGCAAGGAGTGAGAACTTAAAATTTTGTGTGCTCATTGCACCCATAGAGGATTGTTTTAAAAAAAATTAGCAAAATCTGAGTCGGTCACTTCCAAACTTTTCAGAATTTTAGGTGATTTGGTACAGAATGACCCCATTGACTTTTCTGTGTACATCTGGGTTAATTTTTGAACTTGTGCCATTTATTCAATACTAACAACAAGCATACGTACATCTCCCAGAAAGCAGATCAAATGTAATAATTAAATCTAATAATAAATAGATGATATAATATTAACTATTTCAAAAATAGTCAATTAGCACAATAGTTATACAAAGCTCATTGTTAACATTGGGGAAAGAAAGGAGGCTTAGAAAGGCTTTTATACACTTCCCCTGGGACAGACAATACAAATGACAAACATTGATAATACAAGATAATTATGCAATACTAAGTACGACAATGTACTTGGGCAAACAGGACAACGAAAAAACACAACAACAGACAAAATTACACGAAGTGTTTAACAATGGAGGTCAGATTATTATTATTTTTTTGGTGTCTAAAAAATACCAGCGTAAGATTCTAACTTAGATAGCTTCATCATAGAAGTGAATAATGAAAGAAAAGGGGACAGTTTTATAGTGTCTTGTAAACTGTTCCAAGAGAGAAAAGCTTGTTGCTGGATACTATTTTTTAAGTGGGTAGTTCTATTTTTACTGATTTCCTTCTTTAGAGCTATGTATTTCGTGGGAATGCACTTCTGATGCTCTGATAAAAAGATGATTAAAATATTTCGGGAGTTGATTATATGTATATTTAAACATTAATTTACCTAAATTAATTTTATTAACTTTAACCATCTTTAAATCAACAAATAGCGGAGCCGTATGTGCTAAGTAACTAGCCTTTGATATGACACAAACTGCCTTTTGGGGATTAGCTCAAGTTACCCCATTGCATAATTTAGGTACGGAAGAACAAGGGAATTGTATAAGGTAAGAAGAATATATTTAGGTAAAATTATCTTTAATCTACCAATGATACCGACATTCCTTGATATTTTATTTCTCAGATTAGAAATGTGGGTTGACCAAGTGAGATGTTCGTCAATATGAATGCCCAGGAATTTTGTGCTTTTAACCTGTTTCAGTTTGTGCCATGGATGTTAACCTTGGTAGTGACGTCATGGGTCTTTTGCCTAAGGACTGAAAATGATGAAGTTAGTTTTTTGAAGATTTAAAGTTAATTTATTGGCCCAAAACCAATTGCCAATTACTTCTAGTTCGCAATTCATGTGTCTTATTGCAGTTGAAACATTACAGTTGCAAACTGGTATCATCGGCAAAAAGGCAGTAAATGATGTTGTTGTATAACATGTATCGTTAATGTAAATGTAACAGGTATAAATATGCCCTCCCAAATAATTTTCGGTTTTGTATATATCTGATCGGTCAATTCCTTTGACTGCTTTCTTTTTATTCAAATTAATCGAGCGTCCTCCACGTCAGGTTCCCGGGCGCTCCCAATCCCATAATTCCATGAAGACACCCTTTGAATAGACGTACTTGTCTTCATATCCACAGGTAAATTTCCCCATTTTATATCTTATTATTTCAATTAAAATATAACTTAAGTCACCACATATCTTTATTGTATAACGGACAAGAAGTCCAGAAGGTGACGTGTCATGATTTTGCCTTAAATGTGAATAATTAGAGAATTTAGGTTAACGTTTTCATAGATACTGCTGATTTGCAAAATATTCAATATGGCGGCGGCCCCGAAAGTTTCGGCGGGAACTTATTGATTGTTTGATTTCTTTAAATTGTTTATAGTTGATTATCTAGTTTAATGTAATCATAATTCCATGAAGACACCCTTTGAATAGACGTACTTGTCTTCATATCCACAGGTTACTTGAAAGAGAAAATAAAGAATACAGAGAATATACGGAAATCGTGACTTCATCGTCCCGTCATAATATAGAGTGTCACAAATGGTGGAAGATCCAGTCCTTTCCCCTACCACCTGGATCCCCAGGAAACAACGATCTGCTATTGGGATTGCTGTCATCAGTCATAATGCGTTAATTTTGATGTGAACTTGTCAGTGAAAGTACAGTGTACACGACAACCCAAAGACACAGAACTAGCAGGGAACAATTGAAAAGACATCTACATGTCTGCGTCCACATGTAGACCATACCAGTAGACCTAAACTACTTAAAGGTGATCAGCGACCTTTAACCTCACCAGTACCATTCCACCCAGTCTAGCCAAACACAAATCAGTAAAGTTAATCACCGCAACTGTCTCATTATACTTACCTTTGACGAACATACCAGCAAGGTGTAATCCGTTACACAAAAGGTAATCCGCCGATCAAGTCCTGAGCTACTGGGCAAGGAATGTTTCACTAATCCCCATTGACCACCAGTTACACACCTGGACAGCTTAAGGATTCCATTGTTCGAAAGAGATTTTTTTTCCCATAACACGCAGGGTATTCCCCGTGGAACGAAATATGGATAGGCCTACTTTCAGGAGACAAGACAGCCCCTTGGATGACATGTATTCTTCATTATCTACAAACTTTGGTCATCCACTGATCACATCAACACACCCTAAATACAACACCCCACCAGTGCTCACTCCACAGAGGCAACATGAAACCCGACCGCAGTCAACCTCTGCGGCTTCCAAGGAAATGCCAAACTACCGGCCATTAGCGGAGCAATTCCTCGCTGAAATCAATGACATTGAAAGACGAATATCTCAAAGCATGCCTCGTCACCACATATCGCACTCAATCAATCATCAGCCACCCCTCTCACCTTTTACTCCGACTCGACCAGAAATGCAGCCACGTCACACAACAGCGAGCTCCCATAGTTTGTTATCACAGAGTAAGCCTGTAGAAGATCAGCCAGTAAAGTCTTCTTCACCCCATCTTCATCTCATGCCATCCCATCATGTGAAGAATGTACCGATATTTTCAGGACGAGAGGGATCGACAATCTGCATCGAGGACTGGGTTAGAGACACCAATTACCTTATTGAGACCATATCTATCCCAGCACAAATGCAGTTCTCAACAATTGTACGCTACCTTGGAGGAGCAGCAAGGAAATTGGTACTGAACTTACCACCTCATCAGCAGACTCCAGAACATGCCTTTACTGAGTTAAAAGCTCAGTTCGGAGAAATTTTATTGACGGGAGACCCCCTAGCCGACTTCTATGAGCGACTGAGACTTCCCAACGAATCACCGACTATATACAGTGTAGAGCTAGAAGCAATACTCCGTTCTGTTGAAGAAAGAGCAAGCACCGGTCCCCTCCAAAACAGAAACCGAATGCTTACTCAACAGTTTATGCGAGGCGTGAGAGACGAAAAGGTGACACAGCGGTTAGCCCCTATGAAACCAAGAGAAATGACTTTCCATGAGCTGCAAATTGAGCTTAGGCAACTTGAGAGAGAAGGCCGAATCGCAGCATCCCTGAAGTCTACAGCTAAAGTGCAGTATCAACAGTCAAGACAACCACGCCCTGACCAACATGAACCACCCAGACCACCGACTCAAACAGCCACTCCCAAAAATCAGCCAGACATCAATTCCCCTCAGCAGAAAACTGATCGTGATGTTCTTCAAGATCTCCTTCTTAGGGTTGAGCAATTAGCCCTGAAAGTCGAGCACATGAGCACCAAACCGAAACCCAGACAAACGCCAAACCAGAGGACAGATCAGCCCAAAGCAACCTACGATGCCTACGTCTGCTACAGATGTGGCCAAGAAGGGCATGCTAGAGGCTGTAGAAATGTGCCGTTAAACCGTTATGTGCCGTTAAACCCCCAGGGCCCACGGCCGACGGGCAAGCCGTCAGTGGCCCGAAACACCACAGCCCAGTAGTTTCAAAGAAACAATTTCTTCAGTCTTCAATTATGACCGACCAAACATCCACATATCAACAGCCTGCTCACCAACAACTCATCGGTCCAAACAACGAAGATAATGTCGACGTCAACGGTGCAAATTACAAGGCACTGATAGACTCTGGGTCACAAATAACATCAATTACAGACGAAGTCTGGAAAACTCACCCGAAGCTTCGATATGTAGAGCTAACACCAACAGACATTACTATAGAAGGAGCTGGCGGACAGAATATACCATATCTTGGTGTCATTCCCATCTCACTGAAGATCTTAGGCGTTGTCTATAGTAACGTACCAGCCTTCGTAGTTAGAGCCGACAACTACAGAAAACGAGTACCCGTCTTAATAGGAACCAACGTTATACAGACATCTAGGAGAGACCAGCAACTGACTAAAGGTCAAAACTTCATGCAGCACGTCAAAGATGAAAGTACTGCCTGGCATACAGCCTACTCCAACATCATCAGCTGTGAAATGGGTGACCAACAGGGCAACATTGGCTACGCAAAGTACATTGGCAGGTCCCCTCGAAAAATCGAACCAGGAAAAGAAGTAGATGTCATATGCCAAGCCCCAAGAAGCCCCGGAAACCAGCCCTATACAGCCGTTGTGGAAAGTTTCCCCAATAGTTTTTCTTGCTTAAAAGTCGGGAATCTCATCGCAGACGTCGGACCAAACCGCCGAGTTCCAGTTAGATTATGCAACGTATCAACCAAGCCTGTTACAATCACACGAAATTGTCGACTGGCCCAGCTATCATCCATTCTGAAAACTGAAGAATCATCCGACACCTCTGCCATTCCTGACGAGGGAGACAAAGAAGCCAGACCAGCCGAATTTGAAAATGAACACACCAAAGAAGTAAGGAACTCTGAAACACCACCCAAGGAAATTCCACTCCTTGATCTTTCAAAGGCGAAGTTAAAAACGACGAGCAAAGAAAAAAATTGAATGATCTTCTTCAAAGAAACAGTGATGTTTTTTCCTCTTCTTCACTTGATTATGGATGTACATCCACAATCAAGCACAATATTCCTCTGATAGACAACCAGCCTTTCCGCCTACCGTATCGACGAATAACACCCTCCCAATACCAAGCAGTCAAACATCACTTGAAGGACATGGAGGAATCTGGAATCATACGACGAAGTTGCAGCCCTTATGCCTCACCAATAGTCATCGCACATAAGAAAGACGGCTCACTACGCATATTTATAGACTACAGACAACTTAACAAGAAAACAGTCCGGGACGCCTTTCCACTTCCTCGCATCGATGAAGCTTTTGATGCCCTCGGTAATGCATCCTTCTTCAGCACACTAGATCTCACATCAGGCTACTGGCAGGTAGAAGTTGAAGAAGCAGACAAAAAGAAAACGGCATTTACAACACCTATGGGCCTTTTCGAATGCAACCGAATGCCATTTGGACTTCAAAATGCATCGGCTACTTTTCAGCGTCTGATGATGACATGCCTAGGCGACTTGAACTACTCCTCATGCCTGTTGTATCTAGACGATATAATAATTTTCTCATCTACGTTCGACGAGCATCTTGAACGTCTGGAAAAAGTTTTCTCCTGTCTGCAGAAACACGGACTTAAACTTAAGCCATCCAAGTGCAATCTATTCCAGGAAGAGGTAAAATACCTCGGACACATCGTATCCAGCAAAGGTATCTCAACAGACACAGAAAAGACGTCCAAGGTTAGGGATTGGCCTACATCAATCGACCGTAAAGCACTACAACGATTCCTGGGATTCACTGGTTACTACAGGCGGTTCATCAAAGGCTATTCTAGCATAGTTGCCCCACTGTACAAACTTACTTCCGGGGATCCTAAAAGAAGCAAGAAAGGAAAGAAAAGAAATTCTCCTTCTCAACCCTTCATCTGGACAGACGAATGCCAGAAAGCCTTTGATACTCTAAAAAATCTGATGACGTCATCTCCCATCTTAGCCTACGCAGATTACAGCCAGCCATTTATAATACAAACAGACGCATCTGGCACCGGTCGAGGAGCAATTTTGAGCCAAGTCCAAAATGGCACAGAAAG
Organism: Marthasterias glacialis; assembly: GCA_911728455.2. Lineage (NCBI taxonomy): Eukaryota > Metazoa > Echinodermata > Asteroidea > Forcipulatida > Asteriidae > Marthasterias > Marthasterias glacialis. The sequence continues at coordinate 16,079,217 of OU452227.1, read as the reverse complement.
AATAATCTCGTACGTCAGCAGAGGACTCAGCCCATCCGAGTCAAGATACCCAGCCCATAAACTTGAATTTTTGGCGCTCAAATGGGCTGCAACAGATAAACTCCGTGAATATCTCCTTGGCAACAAGTTCACTGTACTCACAGACAATAATCCACTACTGTATGTCACGACAAGCGCCAAATTGGATGCTACAGGTTAGAGGTGGGCTGCAGCACTTTCTCAGTTTGATTTTACGATCAAATACAGACCAGGAAAGACGAATGTAGCAGCCGATGCTCTTTCCAGAATGACACAGCCAGCAGTGTCTAAATCCACATTCTCGTTCCAGAAATATACTACGACGATCCCAGCTGACATCGTCAATGCTGTATGCAGCGGTCATCCACCTGAATGTCGACCTTTCTTGGAGCCTCCTACTCCACAATGCCACGTTACAACCAGACATCAAGCAACACTACTTCAAACTACCGATATTGACAAAGACACATACGAACTACCAAGCATATCTCATAGAGACCTCATCAGAGCCCAGTTAGACGATCCAGACATCTGCAGAGTGATACACTATCTTCACATGGGAAGACCACCGACTAGTAGTGAGAAACTCAGAGAACCACCTGGATTTCTCCCGTACTTCCGACAATGGCACAAATTGCAGATGAAGAATGACTTGATGTACAGGAAAAGAAAGACATCTGAAGGCATCGAATCACACCAGCTTGTCCTCCCAGAACAGTACCGTGCCACAGCCATGACGTGTTTACATGACGACATCGGACACATGGGCTATGATCGCACGATTGACATGGTGCGAAACCGGTTCTTCTGGCCTAAAATGGCCGACGATGTAAAGAAATGGTGTGAGACATGTAAACGATGCTGCCTTCGCAAAACGCCTTCGTCAAAAACACGAGTACCATTAGTCAACATCAAAACCAGCGAACCATTAGAACTCATCTGCATCGATTTTCTGAAGCTAGAGCCATCCAAAGGTGGACATGAAAACATATTAGTGATCACTGACCATTTTACGAGATACGCTCAAGCTTTCCCTACTCGTGATCAAAAAGCAGAGACAGTCGCAAAATTCCTATGGGAAAATATCATTCAACACTATGGTTTCCCGATGCGTATCCATGCTGACCAAGGCAGAAATTTTGAGAGCCACCCACCTTATAAGTGAACTCTGCAAAGCTACAGGTATCAAGAAAAGCCGAACAACACCTTATCACCCCCAGGGAAATGGATCAACAGAACGCTTCAATCACACCTTATTGAACATGCTTGGCACCCTAGACCCCGAACTCAAGAAAGAATGGAAGAAGTATGTTGGACCAATGACACACGCATATAACGCGACACGCCACGACTCGACGGGCTATGCGCCTTTTTTCTTATGTTCGGGCGCCACCCAAATCTCCCCGTCGACTTGATGTTCAACCTGAAGACAACGACTGAAAACAATCATCCATCATACTCAGAATTTGTGGAAAAGCATCGTGAAAGACTCAACTTCGCCTACAAAACAGCCAGTGAAAAATCCAACAGAGCAAAAGCAAAACAGAAACGCTTGTACGACAGAGGGACGAGAGAGGCACCGCTTCATCCTGGCGACAGAGTACTCGTGCAGCATAAACACATAATCGGCACCCAAAAGCTTGCAGATAGATAGGAAGCAGAGCCATACGTCATCATTTCCAAGAGACCCGACCTTCCGGTCTATACAGTCCGTTGTCTTAACGACGGTAGAGAACGAACTGTACATCGAAATCTGATAACACCCTGCATGTTCTTTCCCATCGAGAAAGACAACATTGAAAACAAAAAATCGACACAGTCTGACTTCAAAGATGACCGACCCGTACAAATCTTGGAAGAGAAAATTGATGGTGATGATGAGTCAACTACGGATGAAGAAGATGACGAAGTCACCGTCTCGACAAAGTCTGTCACTTCGGAGAAAAATCAAGCAGATACAACCAAATCAACAGAAACAACTAAATCTCCATCAAAAGAAACAACTGAAGCGCAACAAACGTCAGACGAGTCTGGTGACACCTCCCACAACGATGAAGATGAACAAAGTGGCCATACGTCAGAACCGTCACCACATCAATCGAAGCTTAAACGTTTACGAAAACCAGTCAACAGACTGACCTATACAAACCTCGGACAGACACAACAACATAGGATCAGCAGAGAGCACACGGCAAGTGAATTTTACGCTTTGAAGCTGGGAGCAGGAATGAAAATTTGGGAAAGATGGAAGCGTCCTGACATGAAAGAAGCAAGAAAAAAGGCCGCCATTAGACTGCTTTTGAAGGAGAACTGTTAAAAGTGAAACAGGTACCTACATTTTCCATGTATAAGATCCTTCAATTGCCACTGTAATGATTCAATTTTTATTTTGTATTAATCGACCAAGAGTGTTACTGTATTTATTTGTATTGTTTCAACCCCGAAGAAATTCACTGATTTGATTGACATCTTTTATTTCTTTTGCTTTATAGAAGAATTGATAAATTTGAACCCAAGAATGGTTCATGGCATGTATTATAGTTTGTAGAAAAGGTTTAATATATTTTGAAAGATGACTCTCTGTTTACATTTCGAGGCCAGGCGCCGGTCATGTATGTACATTGGAGAGCAACGGTACTTATTGAGTATATCTTTTACAGAGGAACTTTCATTGTATTTAAACTATTATTGTAAATAATGTACATACTAGATAGTTGCAAGGTTACAAAGCAAATGTCGAGGACGACAGTTTTTAACAGAGGGGGCAATGTAACAGGTATAAATATGCCCTCCCAAATAATTTTCGGTTTTGTATATATCTGATCGGTCAATTCCTTTGACTGCTTTCTTTTTATTCAAATTAATCGAGCGTCCTCCACGTCAGGTCCCCGGGCGCTCCCAATCCCATAATTCCATGAAGACACCCTTTGAATAGACGTACTTGTCTTCATATCCACAGGTAAATTTCCCCATTTTGTATCTTATTATTTCAATTAAAATATAACTTAAGTCACCACATATCTTTATTGTATAACGGACAAGAAGTCCAGAAGGTGACGTGTCATGATTTTGCCTTAAATGTGAATAATTAGAGAATTTAGGTTAATGTTTTCATAGATACTGCTGATTTGCAAAATATTCAATATGGCGGCGGCCCCGAAAGTTTCGGCGGGAACTTATTGATTGTTTGATTTCTTTAAATTGTTTATAGTTGATTATCTAGTTTAATGTAATCATAATTCCATGAAGACACCCTTTGAATAGACGTACTTGTCTTCATATCCACAGGTTACTTGAAAGAGAAAATAAAGAATACAGAGAATATACGGAAATCGTGACTTCATCGTCCCGTCATAATATAGAGTGTCACATAAATATTAAACAGTAATGGTCCTAGAACCGATCCTTGGGGGACACCACATGAAATATAGTGCTTGTCTGAATAGGTATTATTAAAACATACATATTGTTCCCTCTTAACAGATAACTTTTGAACCAGTCTAGGGCAGCGCCACGTATTCCATAGTGTTCCAATTTTGTAAGTAATATTTCATGATTGACTGTGTCAAAGGCCTTAGAAAGGTCAAGAAATACGCCGACAGAGCTTTTTTTCTTTTCAAAGGCTTCTGTTATTTTGTTTGTAACACTTAAAGTTGCAAGATCAATTGATCGTTTGGGCCTGAACATTTACACTACCACTTTTATGTAGAGGTATAACCTTACTGAGCCCATCCGGAAAAGTTCCTGTAGTTAAGCATTTGTTAAAAATTAACAGCAGAGGTTTAGCTAGAACATACTTTGATTCTTTTAAGACCGATGAGCTAATTTTATCGTATCCAGGAGCTTTTTTGGAGGAGAATTTAGAAATCACGTTAATAATTTCCTCTTTGATAATAGGAGTAGAAAAGAAAGAGTGAGGACATTTTCACCAAGAAAGGACTCAAATTTGTTTTTTGATGGTAAAAGTTCAACAGATGTATCGTTTCCAATGTAAACAAAAAAATCATTAAACGAATTTGCAATGTCACTGTCTTTGACAATTTTGACTCCTCTACTATTAATATAGTTGGGATATGATTTAGATTTAAGCTTTGATAGTACTGAATTAATAAGTTTCCAGGTGCCCTTAATTTTTCATTTTTGTAAGAATAAAATTTTCTTTTCAGGTAACCTTTTTTGCATTTCTTAACAAAATAGTGAGATTGTTTCTCTATTGTGTATAGATTGATTTATTTTGTAATGAAGGATGCCTTAGGTACTTTTTATACAATTGGTTTTTCTTTATTGAAGTGTACAATCCATCTGTCATCCACGGAGATTTTGATTTGCTGATACAAGGTTTTATCTCAAGTAAAGGAAAATTATGATCATACACTTTAAGCAAAAGCTCCAGAAAATTATTGTAGCTATCATTAGCATTTATTGTGTTTAGAAAGTCCCAGTCAATTAAGGATACATCTTGAATAAAATGATGGATATTGGATCTAGAGTAGTCCCATTTCAGCTTGGGTTGCTCAATTTGTGGCTCGACATTATCATTGCACAACACACACAAAATTGGTAAATGATCACTAATATCCATAATTAAAATACCTGCACTGAGTTGTTAGAGATCATTAGTAATAACATTGTCAATCAATGTGGCACTTTCACTGGTGATTCGAGTAGGTTCATTTATAAGCGGATAAAATGAGTTTGAAAATATCGTATCGCTAAAATTTTTTACATCATTATCATATTCATAGTGTAAAAGATTTAAAATGAAATCACCCATTGCATACATTGGTCTGTTTTTATTATTTCCAGTTAGTAATATCTCATTCAGATATTCAATGAAATTGTTTGATGAAGAAGAGGGTGGTCTGTATATAGTTCCGACAATTTGATTGCGTGAAATGGTGCTAGTTATTTCAGCAAAACATGATTCAATATCAGGAATGTTATGACTGATATCTTTGCGAATTGTATATTGTAGGCTTTCATGAATATAAAGAAGCAACCCCGCCACCCTTTCTATTTTGTCTGCAAGCACCCTTAATATTTTAGCCAGATATTTCTATAAGGGGGTCATTTAAGTCACTCAGCCTAGTTTCAGTAATAGCAATGACAGAGAATATGCCATCCAAAATATTAATATAGTGTCGAATGTCAAAGATGTTCTTTTTAAGGCTTTGAGCATTGAAATGGATAAATTTGAAGTTTAAGTTATTTGAGAGTGTGTGACTAAACTGATCTTGATCATAGTAATGACATGTCGTGATAGGAGCATGAAAATTTACTTCCAGATCTAAATCATTGTTCAAGGATTCAAAAATACCTGCGAGTCCAGTTGGAAGACTTTGAATTTGAATAAAGAAACTTTAAGAAAACCTTCTTATCCATGTTACGCAACAACCATCCCATAATGGATATAAGAATAGGTGAGTTAACGACGCATGTCTAAATACCAAGTTTTGGGGTTCTGTTATGCTAATACTTGGGTACTGTTACAAAACTGTAGTGATCTTAGATACATGACAACAACTCTAGTTATGGAGAATAGGTATGAAAACAAAATGGACATGAACACATTTAGCTGGACTAGACACATTTACGGAGACAAACATAATGAAAAGACAATAAATGTGGTACTAATTAACAAATTTAACAATATCTTAAATACTGTAGCGAGATCGGCAAGTGACCTAATAACAATTATAAAACTTATTTACACTAAATACATGAGAGGAAATGATGTATTTTAATGAACAATGGCCAATGTTGATGTTGAAAGTTTTTTTCATGGTGGATTACATATTTTCAAGTTGAGACAATGATGTGGTGGTTACCTTGCGCTTGTTGGCTAGTAGTGTCCAGGCATAGGATATGTTGGGGTGGTTCTGTGCAGCCTTGAGTAAGGATAGATGGATGGGTGGGGGTTAGACTCTCTGTAACAGACATACTGGTTCCCTTAAGTAGCCGCTTTTGCCTGAACATTTTTGCACGATCGTTGTAGCTGACAAATTTCACGATCATGGGTCTGTGCCTCTTCATACCTGCCTTACCCTTCACTGGACTCTGTGGTGGTTTACTACCTAGCCGATGAGCTCGATTAATGTCTTTCGCAGCAATGAACAACTTGGGAATGACCCTGTTCATGTTGGCAACAACATTTTGCCGTGGATCGTCCCTGTCGTCAGCTTCGTCCAGTCCGTGTACGATGAGACAGTTCCTATGGCTATATTGCTCAAGTGCATCCGCTTTATTTGTAAGTCTTGCGTTTTCATCTTGCAAAGCTGAACATCTGAGTTGTTGTTCAGTGACAGCGTTGGCCATATCCTCATAATCCATCTTCAAGGATTCATAGAGATCTTGCTTGACTTCAGGACCAATGGATGAAGTAATCTTACTGGCCAGATTGTCAGAATTAGATAGACGGTCCACAATGGTGCTAAGGTGGCCGGATTCTGAGGACAGGAGTTTGGTGACTAAGGCTTCAGCAACTGCATGCCGTCACGATTGGAGTCAGGATGGCAGGATCAGCTAGAATTACCTAAGTGAGATTTGTTTTCAGATCATCCAATGTACCGGTGCTGGTTGATTCGGTGCAGGTTGGTACTGGACTGGAAGATGAGTTTAATTTTGCCGCCTTCCTTGGTGTGTCACCGCCATCTTTGTTAGCATTGGTCCCGCTGCGGCTGGACGATCTCAGTTTTTTTTTTTTAGGATTTTGAATCACTCATAATCCTTGGATTTTGTAGTGGGTCTGCCGATCTAGTAGTTTTCCTGGTGGATGTATTGAAGATTGACGATCTATGGATGATCTTTATTGGCAATTTTGGTGTAAATTTGTATGTACTGGTGGAGAGCTTACTCGACTCAGGTCTTTACATTATGCGACCTCTAGTGAAAAAAAATTGCTATGTATCTATATGACCGTGCTGTGTTGACACAAAAAAAAACTTAGATGGTGTTATTATGACCTCAAAAATAGTGCATTAATTCATGAGACATGCTTAGATCATTGCAAAAAATCCAGATTTTTTTTCTCAAATCCTAATTTGACAAAATAATTGTTTAGACAAAGAATTTTAATAAAAAAATAAGCACTGTATTAACACAATGTATACACCAAAAGCCCATTGTTTTATTACTTGTACATGTCAACAATGAAGATAATTCTAAGCGCATACATGTACCATAAGCCCTTGTGCTCTATACAATTTCTAATCTCTTTGTTTTTTACAGTGTTCAAATATTATGCCAGTGACTGTGCTGTTTATACTCACATATAATAAAACACTATCAGGACAGTTCTGAATATTTGGCACAGCTCAAGCTGTTTTTTTTTTTCTTCATGTCCACAAACAGTTAAAAAAAACTTCAAAACCCATTGGCAAGGAGCCAGATACCGAACACAGGGCAACAGGCTAAGACTGACACACAAAACAAATAACTTGACCAAGGATTACCTCACCCTTACATGGATAATGAACTACCTCTATCATCACAGCACAAATTTTTGGGTCACCATCAAGGACTACCTCGCCCTAGACCAATCGGAATACCTCGCCTGTACACCACAAGTAAAAGAAAGAAGTTAAAGAAAACAATGGACTGCCTTACCCAACAAGTTAACAGAACAATGGACTATCTTGTCCGAACCAGAAAAGAAAAAACAATGAGCTACCTCGTCCATAATTGACAGCATAATTAAACAAAATGTACAGCAAAAGAACAATCCTCGCCTTTGGGTCTATTAACAATAAATGCACAAAGTAACAATTATGTAGCCCCCTAAGGAACTGTAGGGCACTATGGTATACACTTGGCACTTAAGAAAAGAACATCCTAAATACTACTGAACCTACTTATACTAACAATCCTACATGACCTTGTCCTTTTTTCTCCCAAAAACTGCCAAACGCGCAAGGCGCGGCCCAAGAAAAAAATGGGGAAAATGTTCAAACTCAATAAAAAAAACAGCTACTCGTTAATTGCAAAAAATATGGTTGCCAGCCACAGAAAATGGACCCCATCATATCTGTACAACGATAGATCAGACTAAACTGCGGGTGGTCAGTGGTGTAAGACATGATCCCCCACCCTGTGACTATAAGTCCTTTTAATGGCTTTTTCGCTGGTGCTCCACGCTCTTTTGTGAATGTGCTCCAAAGTAAAAAAATCTGTGGGACATTATCCGACCAAACTAAAATAGCTTGTGGAAAAGCAGCTCTACAATGAAAATAAAGATACTCTGCCTGATGGTAAAAACATTAAGGTGCACTTATCATTGGTTCCCAGGTGCACGATTATCATCGCAGGTGGATGGCCATGAATTGATGCTAGCAACGAGGATAGCTCACATTGCAATATCACCTGAGGAACCACTCCTAAAGGTTGTTGTGCCCATTGAATCAACGAATCCCCTACTATCCATATGCTACCTGTTAACATTGATACAAAATACATGCCGGTTAGCCCAAAGTGATACCGGGCATAGCACACAAGGCCTCCGGCCTGATATAGGTCAAAGCAACATCTGACCGCCAAAGACCCATCCGCTTTATGTCATCAATTGGGACCCCGAATAAAAGGCAACAGTAGCTGCACCAATGCAAAATGAATGAGCCTGATAACGATGATCCCCAAGGCCACAAAAGTCAATTGCCTTCTTTAGACCGCATTGAATTGATAGCGTGTCAAGGGAGCCCCATCAAAATGACAAAACAGCAGACCAGATATCACTGGGTGAACCGTTACAAATTCATTCAAGGCCAGCACTGGGCAAATATGACCATCCTCATAGCAAACCAATCGGGTAACATGTGCACATCCAGATTGGTTGTTTTTACTTGTTCTAAAAGATACGAGAACTGACTCACACTTGGCCCCACACCAACAAAACTGAATTCAGTAATGTCCAGTAGTGTGTGCTGAACACGACCTTTTGTCTCCGCTGTAAATTCACTCACCCTATAGGCCCATAGAATGCACACAACATGACTGCCTTAAACATCACAGTTTCAAAGCATGAACAACAAATGTGGGATAAGCCTCTCTTCAAAAGGTTTAGAACTGGGAGAGTTATTGGTAAACGGCTATCCCGCACCTGATAATCCAGTCGGTAACCCTCTAATAATTTGGAAACAAAACAATTGTTGGTTTGATCAGCATACCCGTGCAGGTCGTGATAAAACTTAACCCAAGCAATGGGCAAGTTCGCGCAAGGACAATTGTCGACTATTGTTCGACTAACTTCACCCGAACGCTGTCAAGTCACCTATGGTTAGTCAATGCTAGTCAACTATTTGGAACCAGCCTACTGACGGTGGTCGCTCAATGGTTGCTTCGCTGGTTATTACAGGATTTGTACGTTCTTAAGTGTGACAAACTGCACGGGAACCACAACAAAATAAAAATAAAAATTGCGGAATCGAAGGAGAAGAACATGTGAGTAGGCCTATGTTTATAACAAACAATGCAAACATATTACAGCTCACGCTAGTTCTACTAGAGTCGTTCGCACTTTAATATTAAAGTGCATGCGCACTGTTAGACACCAACCAACCATTGTTTGATGATGGTTGTTGTGCGAACTTGCCCAATGTAAGTGGCATTAGTGGAAGATGCTAAACCCCTAAGCGAAAACCGAGCAATAAACTATCGGATAAGTAAACCTGAAGTTCAGCACTTTTTCCTTTGTGAACTGGCAAAAGGCATTCCAACCCGTGGAATAAGTTCTGTGGTAATTCTGTGCAAAGGCTATAATGACAACAATCTGGCATTCTCCCCATTCACCAAATTATTGGAAAAACTGGCAGCGGGGTCATCTGCGTATCGGCGTCCAGGGCTGCTGCCCAGAATTGGTCCATCTGAAAATGTGACACAGAATCAGCCAAATTGTTACAAACCTCAGGAACATGCACTACCTTAAACTTGATATTAAACCGAAAGCATTCTCATACAAACAGGCGCACTAAATGCATAATCCTATCACACTGAGATGTCTGGCTGTTGACGATATGAACAACAGCCAAATTATCAAAACGGAACTGTACAAGGCCATTCGCTAACAACGGGCACCAACACAACACAGCAACCACAAGGGGGAAAATGTCAAGGAAAGTGATAGATGGTGGATTATTGATAATACAAGACTGCCAATGACCCTGTACCCACTTGCCCTGAAAAAAATGCCCTATAGCCTACAGGTGCTGCTGCGTCCGTAAAGAGCTCAATTGCTCTGTCCCAATTTCTATTGTGAAGTGGAGACACTCTATTAAAATGCAGAAAAAACTCCAGCCACATTAGTAAATCTAACCTTGCCCCAGTAGAAATACACACTTCATAATGTGGTTTCGTAAGACCCTTTACTAAGGTAGTTAATTGTCTCAGGAAAGCCCAACCCGGGGAAATTGCCTTGCATGCAAAAAACAAAAGGAACCAACAAGTGATTGAATTTGCACCAAAGAAATCTTATGCTGGCCTAAGACACCATGAATTTGCTCACACAGTGCCTACACCCTCTCTGAAGGCACACAGATCTGCTGAGTCACAGTGTCAATTTCTAAGCCAAGATAAGTAAGTGTACGTACCGGGCCTATTGTCTTCTCGAGTGCACTAGGCACACCTAAATCACCACAAATACTGGAAAAAGCTGCCAAGTAATGCTCACAACATTGAGCCAAAGGACCAACAAAAAGGAAATCATCTAAATAATGAGTAGCACACAATGATTGAGTAACTTGCTGTACCCTAAATTCTCGAAAGGTACTAAACTTTTTCGAACATTGAACAAGAAATAGAACAGCCCATAGGCAAGCGTCTATCAAAATAAACGTCCCTTCAAACTTAAATCCGAATAATTCATAACCAGAAGGATGAACTGGCAAAAGCTGAAACGCAGACTTAATACCAGATTTTGCCAACCACACACCTTCGCCCGCACTCATAATGAGATCAACTGCTGCGCCGAACGGAGCATAATGCACAACACACTTCTTTTTCAGAATGAAATCATTGATTGAACCCCTTGCTGGAAAGGAAATGTGATGAATAAGCCGAAATGAACCTGACTCATGCTTTAGAACGACGAGGCGAATGGGAGAGCACTGCGATGCGCCTGCGATGCGCCCCACACTTTTCTCCTTGCTAAGCTTATCATGTACAGCTTGCGGGCGAAGCACTGCCGATTGTATGCAATCCGAATCCCGAGACGCCCTAGAGTCATCATACGCAATACAAAAACCATGAATGAACCCTTCAAGCAAAGTATCCATGATAGTGCTCAAGCCATGTACGCAAAACAAACAGTTTAATTGGTTATGGAAGAACGAAAAGTATTCAGATTACTCTTTGTACAATCGCACTGGCTTGAAGAGGAGGCTATTGAACAGCTGCTGCCTCAGGGTGCTGGAAACTCCGTCTTCCAACACTACCGTTAGGCCCATTAGCACTACTGCCGCAAAATTGTTCATCATAGGCGCACCAACCCTCACCAGGGAACTGCATAAATGCTAGCCAAATTGTTTTGACGTACTTCAACAACTCCCTAGCCTGGCTTGGGTGTCGCTCGATAAATATTGCCATAAAATTATTAAAAAATTGATAACCACTTATCCAACCTATGCATCTTCTTCTTCGGCTGTGCTGTGGGCCGAAGTACCATTTCGTTGGCTCAGGACTATAAGGTCGTTAGTGCAGATTGTATGGATTTTATCAAATCGGTTTTGCATATTTTGGAGCTCCTGGTAAATTGGGTTAATTGATCAAGAGTGGTCTCCAAAGTAATTGTTTGGCAAAAAGAAACAATCATTTTCTAAGTAAAACATTTGTTTTTGGATTTGGATTTTTTATTTTATTTGATAGATGCATGTGTCATTTAATGACCTTTTGATCATTATGGATATGAAATTGCAATTAACGACCTTATTGCACTGAGCCAACGATTTGTTCCCCCTCCAAAGCAAAAATTAAGTCCATATTTTTATTTTGCGTTCAATGGCCTTCAAAGAAAAAGTTTGTGAAGCCTCAGAGAATGAAACTTGTCTCTGCAACAGTTGAAATTGTCCAAAAATCGTCGAAAATCTTGCCAGAAAATGAAGTGGTTGGGTGAAGCTCTGTAGAGAAATCAAGGTGATATTTATTGTTTATTAGATAACGTCGTAAACGTTAACATTTAAACTTGAATCAGAGTAGTGCTAAAACATCCACCAGAAAAGGTTCACAAGGATGTAAAAAATAATGGATAAATACTAAGATGTAAAATACATCTCCCAAAAGCTCAAGGAAAACATTCATAAAATGAACAATAAAATGTAAGACAATGCCAACATGTATTTTTATCGAGAACTTGCTCAAACAAAGAGCTGTAACAAAGTGACCCTAAAACCTTAAAACTTTTTTTAAGTGTGCTGTTATTTATAGGATTTGAGGCATTGCATGGTGAGGTATCAATGTATATTTGGTTTGCGGTAACACCATGTGATTATACGCAGATTCGAATGAAACAAAGGAACAGGTTATTCTTTGATTTAATGTCACAGCCTTGAAAACTGTTTTTTATTTTTCAGAAAATAAAAATTGTGCCGGATGCCGAAAACTGTTTGGCTATCCTGCCGCACATAAAAACTTGATTCGAGGCACACCTCTCCCCAGCCTTTTAGGGCATACACTGCGCCTAAATCAATAAATTGCACACGGGGGCAAAATAAGGGGGTACACCAGACCCAAACCATGTCAGCATTCAAACTGACTAATATGTTTGCACACGGGGGCAAAACATATGGGTACACCAGACCCGAAACCATGTCAGTATTAACTGACGCACACGGGGGCAACAAATATGGGCACACGTGACCCGAACCTGCGGTCACGGCCCATGTCAGTATTAAAACTGACTAATAAGTTTGCACACGGGGGCAAACATATGGGTACACCTGACCCGAAACCATGTCAGTAAACTGACGCACACGGGGGCAACAAATATGGGTACACCTGACCCGAAACCATGTCAGTATTAAAACTGACTAATATGTTTGCACACGGGGGCAAAACATATGGGTACACCTGACCCGAAACCATGTCAGTATTAACTGACGCACACGGGGGCAACAAATATGGGTACACCTGACCCGAAACCATGTCAGTATTACCTGACGCACACGGGGGCAACAAATATGGGCACACGTGACCCGAACCTGCGGTCACGGCCCATGTCAGTATTAAAACTGACTAATAAGTTTGCACACGGGGGCAAACATATGGGTACACCTGACCCGAAACCATGTCAGTAAACTGACGCACACGGGGGCAACAAATATGGGTACACCTGACCCGAAACCATGTCAGTATTAAAACTGACTAATATGTTTGCACACGGGGGCAAAACATATGGGTACACCTGACCCGAAACCATGTCAGTATTAACTGACGCACACGGGGGCAACAAATATGGGCACACGTGACCCGAACCTGCGGTCACGGCCCAATAAAATTTAAGAACAATATAGTAATCACACATGTAAATTATACAATGATTTTAACCAATCAAGTAAGCTGTGAGTTTCCACCTTGGCACATACGGTCGGAAACAGCCCCTGTGGTACATCAGAGCGCTATCACAACTTCTTGTAACAATGCATGTCACTAATTTATAAGTTTACTGATAACTTGATTAAGCAAAAGTTTTGCTGAAAAGTAAAACATTGAATTTAATAATAACAAGACTCTGTATTTTCGGTGTCTATCCCGAGAAAAACGCCAAACACGCAACGCGTGTCCCACAGGGAGAAACACCAAAAATACCAATGAAAGAACACAAGCACGCAAATTGCCACAAAAGAGTTTGGTGCCCCGTAACGACAAATGCACGCCATCCAAACGGTACAAGGCCGTTTCCGACCAAACAAATTGTGGGTGCGGCAAATAATGAGCGCCTAGTATAGCGCACTGTGCTTGCGCCCAGCGGGTAATGGCACGTACACACGTAAGTTGCCACAAAACGATTTTGTGCCCAATGGCAAAACATGTGGAAAACGATACCGGGCCGTGCCAGACCAAGCAAATTTGAGATGGTATTTGAGATGGTACAAGCAGTGAACGCCCAACCACTGTAGCACATTGTGATTGGCATACTAATATAATAACGCGTGGTGGTCCATAACATAACGGAAGCAAAATGTAGCTACCGCAGTAGTACACCTCGTGCCCATAATATACGAACTTGATACCTCCAATTCCCTGAACAGAAGGAACGGCTCAGCTCACCAACCGCTGATGAAACAGCTCTAATACGAAAGGAATGAGCACGGATGTGCTCACAAGGCAACTCCGCAAAATAGTGGGATGGTGCCCAAACTGCATTGAACTGAAAGCGAGCGAGTGGGGTACCACCAAATAGACAAAGAGAAGGCCGGCATTGGCAATTAGTCACACGGAAAGAAACTCTCTCAATGCCACAGTACCATAACGCGGCCAACGGGGTACGATTGCACCAAACGTGTGACCGAGAAAGGACGGAAACCTAAAATAGAACGTAGGTTGGCCCCAAGCTTGCTATGACATGCCGCCCGGTGATGGTAACTCTACACAGAACCATTAAATTATTATCACACAATTATTATTGATATAACGTTTGTAGAAACCAGTTATTAAAAAAATGTCAATATCCGAAAACATCCAACTGCAGTATCGTTTGACTGCATGCGTTGCATGTATAACCATGACGGACAATAGGGGAAAAAATGTTAAAATTGATTGGTTGAAACAAAGTGACGTCTCCTTTGGTCACACTAAAAGCAGCCACTCAGAAAGTAGCACACAGTAATTGAGGGTTACAGAACAACCCAGCTATAATTAGCCAACCTTGTTAAACATTGATCAGAACAATATCAGTTTGGAGTATAAGCAAATCAACTGGAGGTGAAAGACCCGTTCTAACTTTTTACATCAAGAACGAAATTCCATCCGGCCAAACCACTTTAGGTGATTGTCAAATTAAAACCTTCCATCACACAGTATCAACCTGAGCTGACCTTGGCTAAGATACCAGGAGAGCTTGAAAATGGCGTTTTAAGATAACTGGCTGTCAAAGGGGGCTGCCAACAAGACCAGCTCATAAAAGGATATACACTCTGTCCGGGATTGGAGGAGGGTTCTCAGACTCCACCGCAACAGTCAGCTTGACGCCATAATACCTTGTGTGAAGGTCAATGACAAGTGTTTAGAATTGTAACACTCAATTTGCAAAGAATCGGATAACATACATTGTTTGACTTAATCCTGCTTGACACCAACAAACAGCTACATTTCTACTCCATCGCACACTTTCCAAGTGTCCGTTTTGATATTAGTGTGTACATTTTAGTGGAGAACACAATCACCTTTAAATCACCCAAACCATTAAATACAGACCCTTGTGACTAAATAAAATAAATTCATGCAAAGTTAAGAGATCAGCCCACATGTGTCACCCCTTTGGTTACACAATTCAGCGAAAACATCTAATCTCTTACATTTCCCAAGGGTAGTCCATCCTAAAAAACTTTACACCAAAACAACATAACATGAAAGCCTTATCCCGCAAACACAATATTGGGAATGTACCATACCACTGTAAACTAAATGCAATATGTCGTAATGAAAAACATACGAGGCAACATGACTACGCCACCACAAAGGATAATGTTGTTATTTAATTTAATGAACATTATATGCATCAATGCATGAAAGCAATGAACAGACCTACACTTTTTGATCCGAGGACACAATACAATGTGTCAATGAAAAGCATATACGTGAGGCGACATGACTACGCCACCACAAAGGATAATGTTATTAAATGTACATATGCATCAATACATGAAAGCAATGTACAAGCATACAGTTTTTGATCCTGAACAAAATTCAAATCACCGAGTGCGATTGTAACAAATAAAACCAAGATCCAACTTACAGCCACACACGCCCCCGCATGGAGAAGCAACAAATGCAACAAAGTAAATTCCCACAGAATGAAAATCTACTAGTACTAGGCCCCTAACTCAAAGTAAAATCGCAACTTTAAAGTTATTAAACAGTTTTATACCGATAGGTGACTAGTTTAGTAACGAACTAATTTTAATAAAGATAGGCCTACGTTTAACCAATTTTGTTTCGTAAGCTTATTTATCTATTGTGTTTTGCCCAACCTGTAGGCCCTACAGGTTTTAGAGTTCCAAATTATGTTTCCACCAGGCCTAGTATTATAAATATTAAAGCACATACAGAATGTGGTCCAAATCCCTCACGTGCTACAATGTTTTTGAATATAGATACCTATTGACTGTCCTAGCCTGTAAAAAACTGTATACAATGTAAATTAACCAATTGTAAACTTAGCTCAGTTTTTTGCATTGCATGTTCATGGTGTGGGACCCGAAATCCCCGTAAGTTGACTCCTTCATCATGTGTCTCCGACCATGGTCCGACGGAGTCAAGCTGTTTTTGCTACCTCCATCTAGAATAGAATTCAAATGAACACCCCACGCCACGAAACGGGAAACATCCCTATCTCTTCCTCACTCAATGTTACATGCAGCCTCTGAAAGCCTTATGAACTAGTTGGCGGCATTTCTGGTGCTCCCCAGAGACTGTCCCAACCCAGGATTCCGGTGTGTGACGTGACTGCTGTGAATGACGAGGTCCGTCTCCACGGCCTGATCCCTCTGAAGAGCGAGGCCATAATCGGGAATTCGTAGCCGTAACATGCTGACGGAACGGAAGGCTGACGACCACAGGCACTAGATCCTATCCTCAGGAAACGGCTTGATATCTAACATTTGAAAAAACTTTATAAACCCCGAAAATTATTACCATGCATACTCAGACAAGACTATGACGAAAGTGATTTATCCCCCAACTTTCCCGCTTGCACAAGCGTCCCCAGCAACGCAAGAATTGCAGCCATTGGTTGCTTTACCCCGCACTGCATATTATCCAAAACGTTTTATATAACATAATTTGTAACACATTCATAATTATATTCTTTACCAATACATGAACAGCAATATGTTTTCTGCCCGCGAAATTGTTGTTACCTAGATTTGTAAGAATTTACACAGTGCGCCCGCATGCACGTTAACCCACCTAAGTTAACAACTTTTTACCTCTAAAAAACACCACAAGCATGCGTGCCGCTGTGACATGAAACACTGTCCTCCCTGCGTATAAAGCATTGTATCGTTTAGGCGATAAAATGGATTATATCTACTTTGCTATATACAGTAGATTGTTCTGTGAGAACTTGTCTTGCTATTATTCTACTACCGCGGAGTAGATTTTCGGAATTCGGGAGACAACGTAGTTCTGAAAAGAAGTCTCCTGATGATGACTAGAGCAGGCTAGTCGAAACGTTGAGACCAAACTCACTCCGCGGTAGTGAAGTTATCCGAGAAGTCCCCCCAATCCACTAAGCGAAAAAGTAGTAGTAGTCCCGGCCGATTTCCTACCCCCAGGTAGTACTTAAAAAGCAGGACAGTTCTTTCCAGAACTACGTTGTCTCCCGAATTCCGAAAATCTACTCCGCGGTAGTAGAATAATAGCAAGACAAGTTCTCACAGAACAATCTACTGTATATAGCAAAGTAGATATAATCACATGGTGTTACCGCAAACCAAATATACATTGTGCTGTTATTGCCACCAATAAAGCTTGTACCCCATTGGCTAGTAATCCTATAATGAAAACCCATTGGTTAGAATTTTGACCTACCCGAAAATGTGTGATTTGTCAAGCCCTTTCCCGATTGGTCAGCCAAGTTTCCCAGCCTTGGAAGTATTGCTCTCAAAAACTTTTTCCGACATGTCCTTCCATGGGTGTGTGTGTGTGTGTTTAAGTGCTGCATACGAAGTTGGACCTGATGATGAAAGATGTCCACAAAGTGTAGCAACTAGAAACACTGTGTGGACGTACACACGCCCCCACAGTGTTTTCTGGAATTAAATATTCTTGTCTTACTCAAAAAGGAAGCATTTTCTGTACATCATTGAATAGCTCAAAACCGTGTATTATACACAGAGGTCTTGGAGGTTGGGTGTCAAAAAAACGGCTGTCAAAATATTCTGTAATAGAAATGGCGGTGGTTTTTAAAGATTTCTTGTTCATAACTGCATGATGACAAAGGAATGTCCACACATTGTATGTCACATATTCATTACTGTGTGTGTGAGTTTGTATACACATTCAAACCGGGGACCCCCAGTTGGGTGAAGGTCCCTTGTCGGAAAGTCATGTACAAAACCAATGGGAGCTGTTGCCAAAAAGTTAAAGTACAAACAAAAGAGGGACAATAGGAGGTCCCCGATTGCAGGTGTTTTGTGTGTGCGTGTGTGTATGTGTGCGTAAATCGAGAAGGACTTGGCATATCAACTTCAGACATGGTGTTTGGATTGGTCTGGATATCCTGCAGAAGTCTACATTGTTTTTGGTCTCCCCTAGGTCAAATGTCAAGGTCCTTATGGCTAAAACAAAAGAAATGTGGTCCCAGCAAAAACTAGAGAAGGACTTGGCATACCAACTCCTAACTTGGTCTGTGGATTGGTCTTGGGATCTCTCAGAAGTCTATTGTTTTTGGACTTCCCTAGGTCAAGTTTCAAGGTTAATATGGCTTGAGGAAGTGGTATTTGCACTATCAAAAGGAAATTTAGGTTTTAAATTGGTCTTGCTACATTGCCTATTGAACCAGATTATGCAATGGACTTTGTTTAAATAGTAAAGTCTAGTCATATACATGTACACGAACTGGCAGGGCAGCAGTGTTTACCAAACATGACTTTTCTTGTTTTTAAGTTTCTTCTATGTGATAATTGTGATCTTGCATGAACTTTCACAATTTACTTTTACAGTCAATATTTGAAACTTTCTCTTTTGCACTAGGTATTTTATCATTCAATTTGTTTGGTGTACCTCTTGTTGGAGCTGATATTTGTGGATTTAATCTTAACACGACAGAGGAGCTGTGTCAACGATGGATGCAACTTGGGGCTTTCTATCCATTTTCTCGCAACCATAATACCCTTGGTTCTAAGGTATGTTTGTATTGATGGAGTAAATAGTTTTGAACCTTCTAGATCAAGCTCATGATATTGTAATATAATTATGCTGTGGTAATATGTATCAAATATTAGTGTTTTTCATCTGTCTCAATGTTATATTTTTGTAATGAAGTTTATTTATTTTGTCATTGTATTGTTGTTACTGCTTTGAGTGTTTTTTAATTAACATATTAAACTGACCTGGTATGAAGCAGAACCAATCAGAGCAGTGCTAACTCTGCACCACTGAAACCTTTGAATCCCAAGAGAGACTAGCATCTCAAACACTCATCAGTCTCCTGACAATGACAAAAGCAGGCTGCTTGAAATATTGAGACCAATTATTAACTCGCACCATAGCAGTGAAGTTAATAATGAGAAATCCCCTCGATCCACTAAGCGAAAGTAGTAGTCCCGGCCAATTTCCTACCTCCCCAGGTAGTACTTAATAAGCAGGACAGTTCTTTTCAGAACTAAGTAGTTGCTGGAAATACAACACTGCAAAGATACATACACAGTGTTACTGCAAACCAAAGATACTTTGACCTGGTATGATCAATTACAGGACCAGGATCCTACAGCATTCAGTGATGATATGCAATCTTCTACAAGACAGGCATTACAGTTACGATATGCTCTTCTGCCTTACATCTACACAATGTTCCATTTAGCACATGTCAAAGGCAGCACGGTTGCAAGGCCTTTGTTTTTTGAGTAAGTATTAGTCTTTTTAGGTTTACGTGTAAGTTTAGACAATAAGAATAAAATATATGTAAAAATTTACTGTTTATCGCAACTTTAAAACCGATTTTATTCCTACACATTCAGACCAGAAATCTTGATTCACATTCAACAATAAAATAGTGTGTCACCTCCGCCCAGCTGAAAAATCTCATTTTAATATCCCTACTATCGGGGTGCCGTTAGGTGAGCGCGATGATTGCGTATGAAATGTTGCAGTCAATATAATGTAGGGTAAGGGTGTCATTTGCAGGGGGCACTCAGAGGGCATCATTTTCTAGAATGAGCTTGGTAACTGTAGTTTTAAACGGTACGCAATGTTGTTAATTATGTCTAACTGGAATTTTGAGCGAAGGTCTTGAGTGGGGGTCGGAGCAGCTCGTGCCCCCTCCCCGCCTCTCCTCCAATGCCAAGTTATGAAGCATGATCATTTGGAGTGTTTGCATGGTCGGATACATAATGTACATCGTACTTGGCAATGATGCATGCGTGCCAATAATGACATGTACCTGTTTCGTTATTTTAACCCAATTGTGTTGCCCTGTCAACCAAAATGACCAACTCTTTCTGAATGTGCAATCCACTGGTTTCTTTGCATGGAAATGAGGGTACTGATGGAATAGCAAATTTATTAACATTATTTCTGTATTCCTAAAGTTCAATATTTGTTTATTTCTTGACTTCTTTGTTTCGTTGTTTCTTTATTTCTGTATGTCCGTGTCTCCCTTCTGTTACTTTGTTTCTTAACATGTCTTTATTTATTAAAATGTTTGTGTATTTCTGCATTTCTTTTCAACCTGCATGTCTTTTGTGTTTCTTTATGTCTTTGTCTCTTATTTTCTCGATTTGGCTGTTTGTTCCTGTATTTGTCACAGTGCGGATTTTAAAATATTTATCGACTTCTGTGTTTCTTTGTCTGTGACTTTCTTGATTTTTTCATATGTTGGCTTTTTCGCAAAGCGCGAAAAAGCCTTTGAAATTGTTCTGCTTTTTTCTCTTTCTTCTTTCTTCTTTTTCTTCCAAATTCCTTTAGACTTTGAACAGGTTTTTTTTCTTCTAGACAGCACTTTGGCTATTTCTATAACTAGTATCGTATTAAAAGTTGGCACACACTAAGACCTCATACTAAAGGTGTGCATTGAAGAGTAACATCATGATGACGTCATCACTAGTCAAGTTACAATGTTGAGAATATTAGCAAATTAAACATTTGAAAATCCGTATCAAATCAACCATATAAGACTGTAAATTGTTTTTTGCAGGAATAGGTAGAGTTAAAATAGATTGGTTTTTTTTTTGTGTGCGATGAAATCACGTGACCTCTACTTCCGGTCGAAACCCGAAATGCCTTATAATTTAAAAGTATTAAATTTTAATGTTAGTGTCTGGCAATGGTCTAGTTGAAAAAAATATTACCGGTGACGTCATAAAATGCAACAGTGCCTCTAGCGGCAGGTTAAAAAACAGTTAAAAATGCACTTTTACTTTATGTCTGTGGCAAAGATTATGGTAATCGCTTCAAAATTGGTATACATAATAACATTCACCCAGACAACAAACGTGTGAAGTTTCTGGTTAATGACGTCATCATGTAAATGCTCGAACTTGTGATATTGGAAATTTTATTCACATTGAGCCAATTTCCAAACTTGCACATTTGTGTTCTGTTGATTTACAGTCAATCAGAAACAAGACAATAGCATTTGTAGAATTTGTGACTGATCAGGATTTTGACATCGTAGCCCTTACGGAGACATGGCTGAGACCAGATGATGACGTCATTATTAAAGATGCCACACCAGAGGGCTACAAGTTTCTTCATGTCGCTCGTGAAGGACGAACAGGTGGAGGTGTTGGATTGTTGTACAAATCCAACTTTGCAATCAAGACTGACACCCCTGGACATTTCCGATCATTTGAGGCCCTTCATGTGCAAGTGACAAGCAACTCTTGTTCTTTTCGACGTGTCATCATTTACCGCTCTGGCAATGACAGGGATTGTCGTCCATTGCCGTTTACTGTTTTTATGGATGAATTCAGTTCTTTGATGAACCACTATCTTTTTCACCCATCCAAACTACTACTTACGGGTGATTTCAACATCTGGATGGATGAGCCAACTGTTGACTGCTTACAACATGTCATTCAAGCTACCCATCGCCTTGGTCATATCTTGGACTTGTTCATAACACGAGATGGCGAACCAATCATAATCAAGTGTGTCAGTTTGCCCTGGACTGTCTGACCACAGTGCAATCACATGCAGATTGGCTTTGCAGAAACCAGAGCCTGTGAGGAAGACCATCACCACACGGAACTGGAAAGGGCTGAGCAGAGATCTTTTCCAATCTGGTGTTCGACGTGGAGTGGAATATGAATCTTCACTGCAAAATCTCCTTGATCAACTTGCTCCAGTTAAGATTCGATCCGTCATACATAAACAGCTGTCACCATGGTATAACGATGACATACGGGCTACTAAGCAATGCAGGCATAGGTTGGAGAGAAAGTGGAGGAGGTCTGATGCAGATCGGAAACTGTATCAGGAACAATGTCAAATTGTCATCAAACTTATTAGGAAAGCAAAAAGAGAGTTTTACTCCATAGGTGTCGAGAGCTGCTCTACTAACCAGAAAGCATTGTTTACCATCTTGGATAAACTCCTTCATAGATCTAGCGATCAAGTGCTACCTACCTACACATCAGAACGAGATCTAGCTGAGAACTTCTCTAAACATTACCTGGGCAAAATCACCTAAATACGCGACGACCTCGAACAACATGGGGAACAACAGAGTACCTCAGATGAGTGGCCAAGCCCATCTATAGACCCTCATCTTTCCTCCTTTAAACCAGCTTCAGTTGATGAGGTAAAGAAAGTCATGCGTTCACCTGCCAAGTCATGTGGTCAAGACCCACTCCCAACTTGGCTGATTAGGGAGTATGTGGATATTTTTGCTCCATTTATCACAAGATTGGTGAATAGGTCGCTTATGGCAGCTACATTCCCTGGAAACTTCAAACATGCGATTATCAGACCTTTACTGAAGAAGTTTGTTCTCAACAAGGAAGCTCTTGGAAGCTATAGACCTGTGGCAAACCTAAAGTATCTCGGGAAAGTAGTTTAGCGAGTCGTCTCATCAAGTCTTCTTGAATTCTTAGGTGATAAACAGCTCCGAGATCCTCATCAATCAGCCTGCTGAAAAGATCATAGCGTTGAACGGCTGTATTACGAGTAACCAACGACGTGCTTCAAGCTATGGACCGAGGCATGCTGACGGGTCTTGTTCTTCTGGATCTCAGTTCAGCATACGATACAGTCGACCATAAGTTATTGATTCAAACACTGATCGATCTTGGTATTGGTGGATCTGCCATTGAGTGGTGCAGGTGGTATCTTCTAGGCCGGACACAATCGGTGCAAGTTGGAGCCGTTTCATCTGAACCAGTATCAGTCAATTTCTCTGTGCCACAAGGCTCAGTACTGTGCCCACAGCTGTTCTCCCTTTATATTTTTCCAATCACCGACATTATCACCAGACACAACCTCATGTACCATGCTTATACAGATATACAGCTGTATGAATCCTGTCTGCCTAATCAAAGTGACGTTAACAGCACAGTTGCCAAACTGGAGGCGTGTGTAGCAGAGATCATGGTTTGGATGAGCAACAACTACCTAAAATTGAATGAAAACAAGACCGAATTCATTTTTCTTTGGATCTTCTCAACAGCAAAAGAAAGTCACCATCCCACACCTCACAGTTGGCAATTCTCAAATATGCCCTGTCCACAAAGTTCGCAATCTTGGTCTGATACTCGATGCCAACATGACTATGGAGCCTTGTGTCAGGTCTTCAGTCTACCACCTGCGAAATATTCGCAGGATCAGAGAGTATCTGAACCCAAATGCTACAAAACAGCTCATTCATGCATTTGTATCTTCACGTTTAGACTTGTATAATTCCACACTATTCGGCTTACCTCAACAACAGATCAACAGACTGCAAAGGGTGCAAAATACAGCTGCACGTCTCATCTCCCGTTCCCGGTCTTCATCGCATATCACACCCATCCTGAAGCAACTACACTGGCTCCCCATCAAGCGAATTCAATACAAACTCTGACAACATATAAAGCGATTAGCGGTCAAGCGCCACTCTACATATTGGAGCTTCTTCACACTAATGCTCCCAGCCTTTCTGGTCTTCGCTCTAATAACACCCACAGGCTATCTGAGACCACATCGAGATGGTCGTGGGGAGACAGGTCACTTGTGGTGGCTGCACCATGAATTTGGAATTCTCTCCCAGCTAACATCTCCATCCCTACAGTGCTTCAAGTCCCACCTGAAGGCTTATCTGTACAACAAAACTTTCTCATAACTTAAGTGTACACTCAGCTAAAGTCTGATTCCATTCTTGTTTTTTCTTTTTTGTTTTCTTATGTGTGCCTTGGGTGTCCCAGGACAGATATGTGTGCGGTACAAGTATGTAATTATTAATTATTATTATTATGTGCTAGTGATATTACATTAAAGGTGCACTTTTTGACGGCGTGTATCTACCAAACCATATGGCTGATAGAGTTGAATCTTGGTATGTGTTAGACAGAGACGTGTAACAAATAAATCTGGAAGAATGTCATGATTTACAAATTTTTAAAATTTTGACCAGTTAACTTCCCTTAAAAACACGCTTACAGAAAACCACATCGCGCCGCATTTATTGTACTGCCATGTGTGTTGTCTACACTTCATCACACAACTCAGTACATACACAGCGGGTCCAAAGTCCAAAGTCGGCACGCTGCCCTGTATTGACAAGTTGAACAGTTTATGCTTTATTGAAATAGTTTCTTTTCTAAACAGTTGAAATTGGAAAAGCCATTTGTTCTGTTTACTAACAGAAACAAATTTTAGTTTATTTTTGGATTTTGTTATGTTTTATTTTTTTCTCAGTATTTCCTTGTCTTTGTTTCTTTATTTCTTGTAGTCTTTGTTTCTTTATTTCTTTTTTTTTCTTGCTTTGTTGAGTTTTTGATTTATGTGTACACACACTTTTTTTTATTTGTGTATTTCATTCTTCATTTATGTGTTGATTTATATGTTTCTTTGCATCTTTGTATTTATTTGTATCTAATTGCTTTCTTGATTTCTTGTTTTCTGTGTTTCTTAATTATGTTATTTGTGTAGGCCTACTGTACCCCTCTTTCATTATTAGCTGTTTCACGGCCAAGCGCAGTGAAACAGCTCTTGTTTTCGTTAAAATTTTGTTTCTTTTCTTTTCTTTTTTTTTTTTTCCTTAGTCTTCAGCGTCCCAGAAGTGCATTAGCAATGCACATGTTAAGTTCTACAAGCCAATTTGCATATTTGCATCAATGCGATTCAAATGAAACTCGGCATGACTAAAGGCATTAGTGCAATGGTCTGCATATTACAGTGACGTCATGATGACATCATCACCCGTCACGTGGCGTCGTCTTAAAGATGTATATTTTAAAATATTTGAAAATTTGTATCAAATCAGCCACAAGAGACCGTAGGTTTCTGTTTGTGGGATTGGATAGGGATACGTTAGGTCTTCATTTTATACAGTGTGTGTGACCTCACATGACCTCTACTTCCGGTCAAAACCAGAAGTGCCCTCGTCATTCAAAAGTGGTAAAAGTTATGAAGTTGCTTTTAACAATGTTAGTGTCCGGCCAAGGTGTATTTTAAAAAAAAATACAGATGACGTCATATTATACAAGAGCGCCCTCTAGCGGCAGGTTGAAAACTGTTCAAAATGCACTTTGAGAAGATTTGTGTGGCGAAGTTTTTTGTTATTACTTCAAAATTGATACACATGATGACCGTCAGGCAGCAAACGTGTGAAATTTTAGATCAATGACGTCATCAGGGGTAGCGTGACGTGACATTAAAGGTGCACTTTGTAAAGTCATATATCTCCAAAAGTGATTTTTATGATTTTTTTTAAATTTTTGCCCCTTTAAGTCATAAATTGCTAACGGAACATGCTATGATAAAAATTCTTTTGTTAAACAGGCTTGATAGGTCATAAATGCTCTGAAAACGAATAGACCGTTTGCGCGACCAATGTTGACATGTGGTCACGTGACCTCCTTCTGGTATAATGCCATATCAGCTGATGGCAAAATACGTGTAAAGAGATATGTGACACAGAGTGAGTACAAAAACAGTTGATTTTCTTTTGTTAAGTGATAAATTAGTTAATCAGCCGCTTTATTTAAAGTAGTATTTTGTGGCATTAATTTAAATCAGATCTCTGTTTCATAGTTTAACAGAATTCTACTAAGAAGATTTTTTTTAGTCATGCACTACCGGCGTCGGACGACTATGTAGCCACCCGCCTGTTATTTTGTTTGTAATGTAGGCCTAAATCACTAAAAAAAAAAAGGGCAAGGAACGTTGGAAAAAAGAGCATTTATACCTAGCCTTGCGAAATTTCAAATAAGCAAAGGAATCACACAGTTTTGGAAAGCAATTTCTTTGGATGATTTCAGCTTCAAAACTTTGAAATTTTTGTGTTGAAAAGTGTGTGATCAGCGGCGTCTGGCCTAAACGTTCCGCGTGCACTAGTGCACATTGTGCACATTTATACGGTACTTGTACAATTTTCAAGACTTGCTGGAACTGTCCTTACTGGCTTTATTCAGCCACTCGAAGGTCTCTGGTACAAACTCTGGAATATTTTTCACATATTTTGAGCAAGAAAAGCCTCGATTGAATAAACTAAATGCAACAATCATCCTGTACCGTACCACACTTTCCTATGGAGGACGTCGTGTGTGTTTACATTTAAAACTCACAATAGGTCACGTGACGCGGGTCGCGCAATTGGTCTATTGACGTCATCATTTGTCAGGTTATATTACGTTAAAGGTACAGTTTAACAATATGAATTCGATCTCACAAGGCATTAATTCTTGCATTATTAACTTGATTCTGCACACAGTGTCGGACTTTCATATTCATATATGAGTGATTTGAAAATGTTATCGGCGAAACAGCTTGGCATTCATGCGGTTGGGATGAAGAAAAGTACATGTCCATGTTATGTTGTTCTCATGTTATTATTTCTAGAAAATAAAGTTTATGTAGTGTACGTAGAAAAGTGGATGAGTTTGTCCCTCTTTGGGGCAGTATGATTTATCCCGTGGATCACAGGTGAGAGGCCAAAAGCGCGCTAAAAAATAAACAATCAAGACGGGGGTGGGGGGAAGAGGTATTGTGCATATAGTTGTAATGTCGTTTGGGATACACTCCATTTTTACAGAGGTGGTTACTTTTTTTCAAAAATAGTAGACCATTTATACCATTGAAATGATCTCTTTCTATCGGCGCTAAAAACATAACATAATGGATAAATTAGGTCTTCATTTTATTCAATGTGCATGACCTAACGTGACCTCTACTTCTGGTCGAAACCAGAAGTGCCCTCGTCATTCAAAAGTGGCCAAGGTGTACTTTAAAAAAAAAACACAGATGACGTCATATTTTACAAGAGCGCCCTCTAGCGGCAGCTTAAAAACTGTTCAAAATACACTTTGAGAAGATATGTGTGGTGAAATTTGTTTGTAATCACTTCAAAATTGATACACATGATGAGCGTCAGGCAGCCAACATACGTGTGAAGTTTTATATCGATGACATCATCAGGGGTCACGTGACATGACATTAAAGGCGCACTTTGTAAAGTCGTATATCTCCAAACGTGTAGGTTTGATCACGTTGAAACTTGGCATAGTGTTAGTTAATGGCAAGTTCTTGTTAATTGTGAAGTGACGTCATGATGACGTCATCAAATGGCGTGTCGTGGCCGAGCGGATAAGAACACTGGACTCAAGCTCTGGTGTTTCCAATCAGCAGAGTGTGGGTTCGAATCCCGGTCGTGACACTTGTGTCCTTAAGCAAGACACTTAACCATTATTGCTGCGTCCTTCGGATTGGACGTAAAGCCGTAGGTCCCGTGTGTTGTGTAATGCACGTAAAAGAACCCAGTGCACTTATCGCAAAGAGAAGGGGTTCGCCCCGGTGTTCCTGGTTTGATCGGCTGCAGATTGCGCCACAGCACCTTGTAAACCGTTACATGGTGCTAAAGGAACAGGTCTCATACTTCATAACTCCGAATACCTTGCAGGATAAATACTGTGCGCTTAGAAACACCCGTATGAAGCGCCCTATAAATGTAATTATTATTATTATTATTATTATCAAATGATTTTTTATGATCTTTTTCATTTTTTGCCCCTTCAAGTCATAATTTGCTAATGGAACATGCTATGATCAAAATTATTTTTTACACAGGCTTGATAGGACAAAAATGCTGTGAAAATGAATTGACGTCATCATGACGTCATCATTTGTCAGGTTATTTTACCTTAAAGGTACAGTTTAACAAGATATATTTGTTGGTTTTTCCGCTATTCAGCTTTTTGAATATTTTAACACTTATACCTCATTTGTAACGAAACGTACTATAATCAATACTCTTCTTGAAGCATCGTTTGTACATACAGTTCATTGTATATACAGTAGGTACAAAGACCAACGTAAGCCACTCTGTGATTGGCTATTGATAAAATATCCATATTCATAAGAAAGCTTCAGCTTGCATGGCTTGGCACATGTTCAATGCCGCTGGGTAAAAAAGAGCTACATGTGTGGTGTATACTTAATGAACAATTCTGGACCAACCACAAGCCACGTAATTGTTGAATATGGATGAGTCTGTGTAAAAGGTTGCTGTTTGCATTAGTTTCGGGCTTCATTCCATTGACTTTGTGGGCCAATATTGTGTTGTGCGCTGTGATGCAATGGCACTCGTGGTGAACAACGTGTGTCTGTGTGTCGCGTTGGAGCATTGTGGTGTGCTTTTTTATATTGTGAACTACAGTCGAGAATGAGAAATTCGTTCATTTGGCAACTATTCTTGAGTACTGTTGAAGTTGTCTTGGCGGCGCGACTACTTGAGTAGTTACAACGCAGTGGTCATGACTATTCGCTGTAATCAACAGTCGCGAATACTCAATTAGTCACACTAGTCGCCCAGGCCTAATCATTAGCAAATGAAATGGGAATAAAATCAACCACAAGATACCGTACGTTACTTTTTTTGAGGTATTAAATAGAAGTTTTATTAGTCTTCATTTTTGTATGGGCATGAAATCATTTGCCTTCTACTTCCGGTCGAAACAAGAAGTGTCATGTAACTCAAAAGTTGTAAACTTTACGAAATTGCTTTTAACGGTGTAGTGCCTTTGAGAAAATTGTTGTTTTTTTGGTTTTATTTATGGAAGTCGCCAGACACACAAGGCCATTAAGCCACTCGAGGTGTGGGCTACAAATTAACTGTTTTTTCCAGGGGCCGTTGACACCTACTTCTGGGGCTGAAACAGGGTAACCCGCCTTTACAGTCTGTAAGGATGTAGGCTTAGGTATCATCTATCAGAAGCCCGGCTGGTAGAGCAGAAGGCTCTACCTCCCCAACTTTTAGGGAGCAATTATGGATAAGTGCCTTGCTCAAGGACACAAGTGTCATGACCGGGACTCGAACCCACACTCCGATGAATTAGCCACCAGAGCTTGAGTCCGACGCACTAACCACTCGGCCATGACACGCCACGACACGCCACGAAATGAAACTGTTGACGGGATAAAAATAGAAGAATGTCCTCTTTAAAAACAGTTGAAACTGTACTTTTTGAAGATGTCAGTTGCCAAATTTTGGTTATCGTTTCAAAATCGTGTGGCACCTGACAGGGCACTAAACTGCTGTTTTAGAAATGGTGTATCTACCGCACTACAAGTCTGATAGAGTTTTAACTTGGGATGTTGTTAGAAAAGGACGTGTTCTTGTGAACTGGAAGTGTCACATTACATCACCTTAAAGTGCAGTTTTACACAACAGGAAGATTGGACAGTGTCTGAAATTAAGTGACCTTTCTGATCTCTACTTCCTGTCAAACCGGAAGTAGCTCCTCATTTAAAAAAGGTAAGAGCTTTGAACGTGATTCTTTCACCAAATACAAAGGTTAGGGAAGGTCCTTCTCTGTTGCACATTGCGTGACCTCTGTGACCTCTACTTCCGGTCAAACCAGAAGTAGCTCCTCATTTAAAAATGCTAAGAGCTTTGAACGTGATTCTTTCACCAAATACAAAGGTTAGGGAAGGTCCTTCTCTGTTGCACATTGCGTGACCTCTGTGACCTCTACTTCCGGTCAAACCGGAAGTAGCTCCTCATTTAAAAATGTTAAGAGCTTTGAACGTGATTCTTTAACCAAATACCAAGGTAATGGAAGGTCCTTCTCTGTTGCACATTGCGTGACCTCTGTGACCTCTACTTCTGGTCAAACCGGAAGTAGCTCCTCATTTAAAAGTGGTAATAGCTAGGAGCATGATTCGTTCGACAAATGTCAAGGTTTAGGAAGGTCTTTCTTCATGACGCAATGGGTGACCTCTGTGACCTCTACTTCCGGTCAACCCGGAAGTACCTCATTTAAAAGTGGAAAGAGCTAGAAACAAGATTTTTTTTGCCAAATACCAAGGTTGGGGAAGGTCTTCCTTCGTGACAAACTGTGTGACCTCTGTGACAGCTACTTCCGGTCTAACCAGAAGTAGCTTGTCATTCAAAAAGTGTTAAGAGCTAGGATCATGATTTTTCAGCAACTGTCATTCTTGGGGAAGGTCTTCCTTTTTGACACACTGTCTGACCCCTGTGACCTCTACTTTCGCTCAAATTAAAAGTAGCTTGTCCTCCATTAGTCTTCATGAATTGCATAGTTTCTGCAGAGGTTTTTAATCACATTTGCTCACCATAACCACTGCAACTTTCCAAGTCAGCAAAATCAACACTTTAAAGGTTCGGAAAAGCCAGTTGTTCTGTTCCAAGCTTGGAAAGACAGCATGTCTAGTTGGCTTTTTTGCATACTTGCGAAAAAGCCTTTCTTTTTGTTCTGATTTTTTTTTTTTTTCCTTCCCTCTTCCGCTTCTTTTTTGCCAAAAACCCCAAAGACGTTGAACACGTTTTTTCTACACGCCACTTTTGCCATTAAAGTTGGTCGCACATCATTGTCGCACAGACATAGTCCTTACAGCATAGATGTGTGCTGCACTAAGACGTTATGATGACGTCATCACCGGTCATGTGACATCATCTTAAAAATTTGTAATTTAAATGTTTAAAAATACATATCAAATCAGCCTTAAGAGACCGTATGGTTCTGTTTGCGGGATTGGGTAGGGATAAATTAGGTCTTTATTTTATTCAGTGTAGGTGACCTCACATGACCTCTACTTCTAGTCGAAACCGGAAGTGCCCTCGCAATTCAACAGTGGTAAAAGTTATGAAGGTGCTTTCAGCGATGTTAGTGTCCGGCAAGGGTCTGCATTTTAAAAAAAATACCGATGACGTCATAATTTACAAGAGCGCCCTCTAGCGGCAGGTTGAAAACAGTTCAAAATTGACTTTTTGAAGATGTGTGTTGCAAAGTTTCTTGAAATCGCTTCAAAATTGATACACATGTTGCCCTGCAGCTTGCCAACATATGTGTGAAGTTTCAAATTGATGACGGAAAAATGATGTCATCATTTGTCAGGTTTCATCACCTTAAAGGTGCAGTTTGACATGATATAACTACCAAATCCAATGCATCGTACCAGCAGGCTGAATTTTCGTTTACTGATAGTAATATTGTGTAAAGGTAAAATGTGGTTAACTTATAATGAAGTCATCAGAAGTCATATGACGTCAGCTAAAAGGTGCTAATATCAAACTTAAAAATTATGCGTTGACAAACTTCTCCTACATAAAAGAAAGCAAAAAAGCCCTGTGTTCTGTTTTGACAGACAAAGTTCTAGTTTCTTCTTCTTCCTCTTCTTTTTGTCACAAAACTCCATAGAGATAGCACAGGGTTTTCTACACACCACTTTGGCACTAATTTTTGTTGGACATCATTTAATTAGTCCCTACAGCATAGATGTGTCTCGAAGTGTGACGTCATCACCCGTCACATGACGTCGTCTTAAAGATTTTTATTTTAGAATGAGAACATCAGTAGCGATTTTATGACCTTTGCCTCGCAACAACACTGCCAAATTGCCCTGTGGTGACATGTCTGATTGGCTGCTTGGGACAACATTTTTAATTGGCAAACCGGCTAAACAGACACACAGGACATAACATGTATATAATGGACTACCCAGCCCATTAACATAAATTTATGAACACCTCGTCCATAACCATTTGTGGCCACACCATTGAAGGACACCTCGTCCTTACCAACCCAGAACAACATGTCAACACACCTTGCCTTAACCTTAAAGTGTAAAGCTCCATAATCTCCCAATTCATTTGAACTATAATTAAATGAGAGGAGTGATATAATAAAGCCTTAGAAATTCCCCAAGATGGCAAACAAGGGGAAAGAAAACTTAGTCCCGCCGAGACCAGCGAGCACTACTTACAAATAGAAAGTACATGTAATTAGAAATTCCCCAAGATGGAAAACCGAGGGGAAAGAAAACGTAGTCCAGCCGAGACCTGCCAGCACTACTTACAAATAGAAAATACCTGATACAATTCTACCTGTTGATAATGAGATTATACCTAGATGTTTTTCTGGCATAATTGTTACCAAAATATCCAATGAAAGTAGATCTAACATAAATTGTGTTAGAACTGTAACATTTAACTGTAATTTTCTGCCAAAACTGCCAACATGCAAAGGTAACCTGCATATATGAGCCCAATTGCACTGAAGGGTACCAATAAAGAAGGAGGAGCCTTAGGGGAGGCGGTGGGTTGCAACATTGACTTGATCACAAGCTGTGACAAAAGTTCTCTTATTGGTTGAAAGTTACCCCACAATTTAACCAATCAACTACCACTTGACCACTTGGCCTACGTTAATTGGTCACTGGCGAAACCTTGTGGATCCCCCAAACCCATATAAATAGCTGCACGAGCTGCCAAACCACACAATGAACCAGCACGCGCAGCCGTCAATATCTGATGGTACATGAAACCACCTAACATAACACCACCCCACAAATAAAAAAAACCCAATCAAATACAACTTGCCCGCTTGGCTGATGTTCGTTGGTCACTGGCGTAAACTTGTGGACCCCCCAAACCCATATAAATAGCTTCACGAGCTGCCAAACCACACAATGAACCAGCACGCGCTAAATACTGATCACCCAACTGTATATTGGCAAGGTGCCATACCCCCTGGAAAAGCAGACTAGCGGTAACAATATGCTGAGTATAAAGCATTTGATCATTAATTTGATAAAATTATATATTTTACAAAGAACTCAAATAAGAAAAACCTCACCGAGAGAATTGAGAAATGGTGGGGGACAGCGAAGACTGGGAAAAAAAATGACCAACCAAAATGGCTCCAGCCCAACCCCCCCCCCCCCCACATGGCAAGTAAATAATTGTTGCGAGGCAGAGTTCATGAATGCATTGTTCTGGCTCAGGGGTGAGGCTTTGGATTACCTTGATCATCTTGTCTGACCACGGTACCAAGATGCACAGGAAACAATTATGTGTGGTCGCAACCAAGCATGTTTTTCTTTACAAAAATACAATAAAAACTTATCAACTTATGTTCTGACCACCTTTGTAGACCTAAGATATGTAGACAATACTCCAGTGAACTAATATCTGAAAAATAATAACCAAGAGAATTGAGAAATCGCGGAGGACAACGAAGATCGGGGAAGAAAGCCAACCAATCAAAAGGCTGCTGGTGAAAGGTCAAAGAGCAAGAAGTGGACCAATCGGGAGGTCCCTCTAAAACAACCAATCGGACATCTCGCATCATGGCAGTTTGGATGCTTTCTTGCGGGTTAAAGGTCAGCATCTAAGCCGGAGCCCGCCTCATCCGACCAATCAAGTCTCAAACAGCCAACCAGATATTTCGGACCACGACAGTTAGGGCGACCGTTTACGGGATCTGGGACCCTGCCGGACAGGGTGAGCTTACCAAAGAAGCCTAAGAAGTCACCACACACCCAAAACCAAAGAGGGCGCAATCATAAGCCAAGATGGCGCTCTCAAATTCCAAGATGGCGCGCTTCATGGTGGAGTTATGGCTTTAATAGTTGTCGGTATAAACCCGAGATTCAATTAAGGGAGAGTAAAGTTTTATGGAAAAGCCACTGGGTCACCACACAGCAAAATAAATCCAGCTCAAACCGCAAGTTCTTGTTCTAAATTGTTTAATTCCACCAAACGCTAAATAAATACAAATCTTCACTGGAGGAAACTTTACTGTTTTACACTATCTTACATCTTAGTAACAATGATATTTCAGAGCGTGAAGACGCTTTAAATATACACTGAAAATAATGTTCGCCAAAAGGTAATTTATCTAATTAAGGTCGACCTTGATAATTTCAGCTTACCACCATGCATGGATTCTATATAGTCTTAGACTATTTACTAGTAAACCTAAACGTAAAAGATTTAATTCTCTTTTACAAATTTAGTTCGTTCGTACAGTTGTGGGAGTTCAATCCTCGAACAATATTTGTTCAATAATACTGTCGAATTGTTCGGCAATTCTTGCTCCAATAAATATAGTTAGATCCCACCTGTGGGCTCAAGACGGATATCACGCTCTGGTGAATCCCTTGTCAGCTGCCTGTGGTTCCGTGCGTATCACAGTAGCCGCCTCGTAATTGGTGTCATTGTTGTGATCAGCTCCTGGGTTTACGCCAATAGGAGTACCCAATAAGTTTGCCTTGTATAAGGTGAAGGAGATAGCCTCAAGGCCTCCAACCTCGGTCGGTCATCTAAATACCATAACCAGATTTCAAATTAAGTATCAAACTAAATACTTTAATTACAATGGCTCTTGTACGTCGCATACTTCTGATAAGTTAACCAAATTTGTAAACTTTCGTTAATCTTCACATTACCAGAAAGAAAACACTTCGTTGCCCTTTTATGTGCAATACATTGTATGATCGTATGGGCGTCTTTCGTTAAACGTTAAATGCACACAAATTTACTTATTTACAAATGACATCAGCTCTATATGTTTCGCAATCCAACGATTTGAGGAAATAGTACCTTTGACATAATATTCAATCAAGAGCTATTAACGGTATTTAAACAAAATGCATATAAAATGTATTTTACAAAAGAACATGTACTTACACAGTCAGTTTAATGGATGAAGCCTGGCTGTAGAAATTAAATCGAGGAGTATTTGTCCCGTTTCTCACAGCAAGCTTGCAGAAAATTAATATCTGCAGCACGGTAAATGCAGCTAATAAATTAGAACATTTAAACTCGCTTTTTTTTTACACCAGACTTTATCACGAAGATAAGAACAAAATATATGTCTGTGTAACCTCTCTGCACAAAACACGGCCACTACTGGTGCCCGAACGGTAAGGAATGCCAAACATGAGCCCCGCCTTGCCAAAACAAAAGGTCACTTCTACCCAGCATGCCTTGCACGCAGCACAAGTCATGATGCAATAAATATTCAAAATACCCGCGATGGAAGAAAAAAAACAAACAAACAAACCAACCTTTAACCTTGTGTTGTCATGACCATTACCTTGCGAGACGTGTAAATCTGGAAATTAAACTTGCACTAGTCCACAGTTAGAAAAGCAACATTAGAACACATCATGACAATAGTATAGATTACAGAAAACACAAGAATTACAACCAAACTGCCTAAAAAAAAATTGTAACTATCAACCTATCCCTGAATATGCACAGAGTGACTTCACCACATGTACATGTACTTATGATTGGAGAAACCCCACTGGGACAAATGGATGTGACTGTGCTACAACAAATGGCTTAACAATAAAAAGTATGAAAAAATTAATAAATATGCATAAATCCCCTAAATCCCATAAAGAATAGACCATTATTAAACTGATTATCTGAAACCTAAACTCAAATAGGAAGAGCAGGGGATGGAGGTGGGTAAAAGATGTTGCTCTTACTGAGCTGCGACAAAAGTGATACATTTCCAAAACCTAGAGTAAAACCGATTAAGTTTGGAATTTGTAATAATTTGCAAAATAATCAATGGTAAATGGTCCCCAGAGTGCGACTAATTCTTGAAAAAAATGTGGTTTTAACATCCAATCGTCAGTGTCTATTAGCCGACTAATGAAATTCAGCTTGATCGTTCAAAGTTCTTGGGATCCAATCTACTTCTATTCGGATGTTCTTACATAGACATAATCTGAAAATATTGAGTACTGTGTCTTGTAGTTCGCTATTCATACTCCCTATTTCCACGATACGTGTGGCAGATTGGCTATCAGAAAAAAATTTAAGTTGTGAACCACTTATAATTGGCAAAAATGAATTTAGAGAAAAAAAGAATAGTATTCAACTCTCTCCATGTTGAACTCTTCTGTGCCTCTTGTTCTGTCCAGTGCTTATGAGCTACATGGGTATCATTGCAAATAACTGCTCCAGCGCCCTCAGCGCTAGCATCACAACACATAATTTTATCAACCTTCCTTGTTGCGAACACATTACGGAGATTGAGGGAGGAAACATTGTCTTTCCAGAATTGGATCTCAGCTTTACAATGTACATTCAGAATGATCAATTCGTCTTCATTGGCAGCTTGAGCAATTTTAATCTGGCAATGTCTGGTCATGAGTCTTACAATATTCCATAAACTGGACTCAAGAGATATGATCTGTCCTACCAAGGAATGCAATTTTTGAACAGATAACTGATTTGAACTGTGTGTCTCGTTGCTTGTTGTCAGTATTTTCCCGATGCGCCTCGGGAGAACTTTTAGTGTACCTTCTGTGGAATTCCATTGCATACCTAACCATTCAATAACATTGGTCGGATTCCACTTACTCTTTTCTATGTTATAGACGAAAATCTACCCTTACATGTTTGGATACCTCTTTGGCTAAAGCATATTCTGATTCTTTGTTACCTGTGCTAGGTATTACAACCAATCCGTTGTCTAAATATAACGCAATCGAAATACCTGATAATCTCCAATGTGTCACTAAGGTTTTCATTAATTTCGTAAACAACCAGGGAGCGGAGGATAGGCCGAACGGGAGAACATTGAACTCGAAATACCTTTTTTCTCTGTTAATTTCCCATGAAAAATCCAGGTAGGTCTGAAATTCCGGTGCAATGTCTATTATGGTGGTAGTCTGATTTTAGATCAAAAGTACATAGCCTTGCGTTCTGGGATACAAGATTTAACCCAACTTTCCAATCCTCTAACTTAAATTTTCTTCTTCTTTTTTGACAAATTTGTTAAGCCTGCTTAGATCTAGAATGAGACATTTCTTAACAGATGCTTGATATGCTACAGACGGGGCTCACTGTAAAGGAAGGCTCACATTTTTCTGTTATTCTGTTTGATTTCAACAATTCTAGAACAGATTCGGGAACAAACTGGAATTCTTTATTAGCGGAATTGTTATTACGGTAAAACATTGGCGGAGGCTGGGCCGTAAAAGGAATTTATTTTTTTTAACCTTCTGTGATAACTGAAATGACCATTTGGGAAGCTCCGATGGTATGCCAGAATTGAGCCTGTTGCTTTAGTCTCCCTTTAACTAGAACTGTCAGATTTTAATTCTGTCTTGCCATATGACTGATAGTTACATTGTACCTCAAGTACGTCATTAAACTTCCTCTCCAACTGGGAGACTTTATTGCTGGATAGGTGGCTGTGGAGTTCCGGCACTGTACCCTGGTGCTTGGTTGAACACTGAGGCGTTTGCTGTTGGGCTTGGATGGATTGAAGGGATGGCTCACTGGGAAACTGGCACTTGCCACGGGAGGAATCTGGTTTGGAAGTTGCTGTATCCGAAAGATGGGCCAACTCGACCTCTTGGTTTGACTCTAGAGGATCCGTATATATTGAATGGGCACTCTCTTGCCCAGTGACCTGGCATTCGGCAGCAGAAACAGATGTCAGCATTCGGCATGCCTACAAAATTTGGGTCAAAGAAAAAATAAAACACAAAGCGAGAAGAAAACCACGGCAAAGACAAATTCTTATTGATGCTGTTATTTTTTTGTTTTTTTGTGTGTGAAAGTTAACCGAGTATTGCAGGGTGTGGTCAATGCTTAACGGTGCGTATGTCAGCCTGAATGGTATGTTCGTGGTTTAATGTCTGATTTTATACGATCACGCATCAATGCTTCTCATTTGAATAAGGAGCCCAATTCTTGTGGCGTGATGGATTATACGTCCAAATGCATAAAACCCCATTTTGTTTTCACCTAAACTACCTCGTTATGACTTGTCAAAAGTCCACAGGTTCCCCAAAAGAACGTTGGGAAGAATGTTCAATCACTGCATGTTGGTCTTGCTGACACCAAGTTTGCGTACACCGCAATGCCCCCCTCTGGATCTGCCCTGGAACTATGGCTCAATTGCCAATTCACTCTGACTTACCTCCATTGAGCTGAAATACAATGAATGAACAATGGTGTAAGCCTCTCGATGTCTCGTAATCCCCTTCTTGGAACAAAAGGACAAAGGTCTATAATCAGGGATTACACAAAAATCAACTCTGAATAGCCACAAAATGCCAGTATTTACAAGACCTTTTTTGTCCTTGTGTGGGAGAAATGAAGCATTATGCGGTGTGTGTATGGTCTGTGTATGCTCGTAGTTGAATGACCGGGCAACCTTTGTTCCAGTGGTCCGAAATTACATAATGGCATCTTAAGACGGCTTCCGTTTCCATGCAGGGAAAACATTTGCGTGTATTCACGTCATCCAGTCTCAACTGGTTAACAACAGCAGGATTACTGAAAATCATAGATCCACCCCTGTTCACAAAGTTGCCAAGAAATTAACTCCACTGAAGTAAAAAACTGCTTGTCAGTTATTAAAGTTGCATGACCCAATTTTTTGCCGAAAGAATTTATTATAATTTTTTTCACACTTTGACAGATGATGCCATTTCAGAATGACAAACATACAAAAACTTTTGCAAATGCACAAAATATATGTACATGCAACATTGTTTGCACATGGCTGACGTGAAATACGCAATACCTTAAATGAAAGCTTAAAATTTTTTTGAGTCTATAAAAATCGCTGTTTAGAATTTTCAAATTGGCTATAAATCGGACCTACCTTTAAGCTTAGCTCTGTGGAGAGCAGTTTTTACTGAGATCAAATTGTTTGTTGCATAAAGCTATAGTTTTAGGTAAAAATGTATTACATTACTGCCCTTCCCTACCAGTTACACGAAAATGAGGGGTCAATGCGTTAAAAAATCAAATTTGCAAGTGGCTTTAAGCAAAACGCTTCAAAGTTTAAAAACACAATACTTATGCGAATGCACATTAGCAGAAAATAAGATAAAATCATTAGTCTTGAAATAAAGCCGTGACAATGGCATTTGCTGCCAATACTGGACAATTCATTATGTTTCCCAAGTTCAGTCGGCAAATTTCCTTCCACACCCCTTACTGAAAATGCCTTCGCTATGCCCCTGACTGAAATCAACACTCTTACAGTGTATTTGTAGCATGAAATATAAGACAATGGCAAATACACTGTGTGGTCAATATTAAGCAAATGATGAGGCTAGTTCATAAATTAGTTTGGAAAAAACAACTCCAAACATGCAGCTAACATTACATCCCAATTAAATTGTGATCATTTGTGTATATACTTTTGCCTTTCTTTGAGAAATCTTTATGAAGTTATGATTTACTTTATCATGGCATTTGCATAGCCAATATAAAGTGGACATTATTTTTATGGTCAGATTTTAAATGATCATAATATTATGAAGCAGATTTTTTTATCAAATTATTATGACAAGAAATAGGGAAGTGTGCTCAATTTAAGCAAATCTTTTCCATAAGTACATGATAAGTAATAAAAATGAAATTAAATGTAATTTTTGGCCCAAAGTATGTTCTGTCTGAAATAGAGTTATTTCCTAGAAAGTTGCTCCAAAGCAGTAAATTTCCTGTTTAATTTGCCAAATCAGAATGAGCAAATACAGACATGCACAAAATAACAGACACAACAGAGAAACCGCTGTTTGAGGTTAATAAAAACACAGCCACTTTATTTCACTTTTTTTTACTGGTTGGTTGTAATATATTTTTATTGGAAATAAAAGAACCAAATGATATATCTTTACTTTAAATCACACTTTAGGACATAACAGAGGTATAAAAATAGTCCGTAATGACATTGAAGTAATTAAGGGAATTGTGCATTTATAAACATTTGCAATAAGAGAGTAATGCAATGTTCAACAAATGGTCCTAGAGAATTCATGAACATATTCTTTTAGTTACTTCAAGTGCACATACATTACTGTGAAAATAGTTTCTTAAAAGTCACAAAACAATATTTTTGAGATGTTTAATTTTGTATGTGCAATGTTAGATTCCCTGATGATTCAAAGCTGTATGATGTGGACAGACAGTTCATGCTAGGCCCAGCTGTTGTTATTACTCCAGTCTTAGAACAGGGAGCTACTGCAGTGAACGGAACATTCCCCAAAGGAAGATGGTACAATCTTGTCCACGTAAGTATTGATGCTTGAACAAAAATTCCTTTCTGAATCAATGTTTCTGAATAAATGTTGTGTTCGTTAAGTTTAATTCCTGGCAGCTTTTCAGAATCTAGCTGCACATGCCACTCGCTGACCATTTCATGCTCCCTTTTGTCCATATTTTCTGCTTGTTTTGCTGGATGTATTGTTATCTTCTTCACACAGGACTTGCCTGAAATATGCCTTGCACTGCAGTAACACATGGGGGAATCTGACTCAAAAAATGGCGGAGTAAGATTTAGAGTGTGATGACTTGGGATGAATATATTATATATTCACCCCAAGTCATCACACTCTAAATCTTGCTATATATATATAATATATATATATAGTTGGTTAGAGCGCTTGTACGGTATTCGAGAGGTCGCGTGTTTGAGTCCAGCATCAGCCAAATTTTCTTTGCTCACCCCAAGTAATACAATATTTCCCAGTCAGTTTCCTACATCTGTTCTGTGTAAATCCACGTAAAAAGCTGTATCCATTCATTGTGTATCCCCGCTACTGCCGTTAACCAGGTTCTTTGCATCTTACCCGGGGCTGACTCCTGGCTTATCGACAGATACGGTTTGGCTCCTGATTGGACCCCCACAAGCAAAGAGGTTTGGCATTGCACAGGACCGCCCACCAACATAGGGCTGGTTAGCTCAGTTGGTTAGAGCGCTCGTATGGTATTCGAGAGGTCGCGGGTTCGAGTCTGGCATCAGCCAAATTTTCTTTGCTCACCCCAATTAATATATATATATATATAAATCTAGTAGGGTTGATGGCCTTAGCTTTCGATCCATACCGGACCTTCGTCAGAGGCAAAAACAAGCACAAACATAAAAACGGACCCATTTATAGAAAAAAAAGGGGGGGGGTAAAATTGTGGGAAGGAATCCAGAATAAGCAGGAAAATGAAAGCCAATCAAAGTGAATGCATTACAGACAAAGGGATTGTTAATGACCAATCAAACTACAGCTGTGGACAAAAGGATGTCCAATGGTCAGTAGTACAAAAGGGAGATTAATGAACCGAACAATGAGGCAAGCTGCATCATGGGTGATGCGGCTAACATGAAAGGACAGGATTAATTACTCAGATAAAGGTGTTAAGTGAGTAAAGGGTCAGCTCCCTAAGTATAGACGCAAAAGAAATAGTGTACAGATTAAATTCCATTAGGATTGGTAGATGGTGAGAATATCACTTTCAATCCCTGAAAAGGCAGAACCGGAATGAGCAAATAGTAAACATAGTTATGAAGGCAGAAATATAAAAAAACAATTATGGGAAGATAAAAGCTTGTATATAGAATCAATGGGGAATGGCAAATTATTTGACACCTGTGTTTATGTTTAGTCCGAATGGTTGGACTATATATATATAAGGTAACAAGAAATAATATAGAAACTATGCTTACCAAAAATGTATAGGTGCCGAATTTTTGGACGATAGTCCTTCTTCAAGGCTTGACTTTAATCATGAAAATGGGGGCACGAACGTGTTGAATTCTACGTTGATGCCACGTTGTGCCAGCGTACCCAGCTGGTAAATAATATGTTGTTCCAGTGTCTTTCATTGTCCATCGGTTGTCGTGGAGACCAGAACGCACAAGGTCATGTCGTTAATGGAATGGGGAAGGGCGGCGAAGTGTTGAGCCACTGCCAAAACGGGTGTACGTAGTCTCACACTACGTGGATGTTAAGTATAACGGTCAGCCAAGCGTTGCTTAGTCTCGCCAATGTAGAGCTTACCACAACGCTTTAAACATATTTTTCTATCTTTTTATGCGCCAATTGAAACTAAATTTCTGTATTTTTATGATGCGGACAATAAAATTTCTAATCTAATCTAATCTAATAAATGACACTCCTGGTTTTGAATTATGAAATCTGGTGGAGATTGTTGAGAAGGTTTTTATCAGACGAAGCAACCATTATACAACACCTTGAAAGAGATACGAGGTGAGGTGGCAGATATTGCTGCCAGACCATGCCAGATGCCAGAAACACAGGGGCAAACCATTTCTTTTACGATAAGTGCACTGGGTTCTTATATGTACATTACAAAACACACAAGACCTACAGCTTTACGTCCCATCTGAAGGATGAAGCAATAATAGTCAAATGTTTTCCTTAAGGACACAAGTGTCAAGACCGGGACTCGAACCAATACTCTGCTGATCAGAAACACCAGAGCTTGAGTCCTGTATGCTTAACCACTTGGCCACGACATGAACCTTATTTTACAATGGAGATTTGAGTGGACATTTTGATCTAATCAACTTATCTTTTTCAGGTAATTTTATGCCTAAATACAGTCAAACACTTTAAGAACTTTTAGTTTTCCCTATTCTTAAGCAAACATGTTTAGAATTGGTACAATTGAATCAAGAGTTGTACACAAATAATCATATCTGAAGAGATTGTTCAATCTGTTCAGCAATCAATGGAGTTGCTGACTACAAAAGCAGGAATTGATGTATACATTAATTGTTCACTGCAGTCACTTTAACAACGTTTTTTTTTTCAACAGGGTAATTATTTCAGGGTAAACAGCAC
This sequence comes from Marthasterias glacialis, assembly GCA_911728455.2. Lineage (NCBI taxonomy): Eukaryota > Metazoa > Echinodermata > Asteroidea > Forcipulatida > Asteriidae > Marthasterias > Marthasterias glacialis. The sequence goes on along the minus strand of OU452227.1, from coordinate 16,036,272 downwards.
TGAGGTTGTTGAACTGAAGGCAGATCTTGGTGAGATTAATGTTCACTTACGTGAGGGATTCATCCTAGCCATGCAGTATAACAACACAGAAACAACTACTACAGCTTTTCGCAAGTCACTCTTTACAATTGTTGTTGGTGTCAGTGATGATGGAAATTGTAAAGGGGAGCTCTTTTGGGATGATGGTGATTCTCTGGGTATGTGGAATAACACTATTTGAACGTACAGATATTTATTATTTCAAGAAAACTTTCTGGTGATGTAAAGAAGAATTCGTGTACAGTTTTTCATTTAAAAAGTTTTTAAAGTTGTCTTAAATGTTTTTCAGGCTTACAAAAAAAATTGAAAAAACTCAGTGTCTAGAAACGGAATTCATGAAATTAATAATTGTTGCATTGTCTTGCAGGTCCTGAATTGTGTAACATTTTATAAATGGAAAACCCAAATTTGTACCTTTCCATTACATTCTTGTTGGAATATCAACAGCCTCATGTCATTTCATATGCACAAAGTGTTACTTTTCCTTTTGGGGGTCCAAAGTCAAAGAGTCTACTGTAGTCCCCTACGAATTTTACCGCAATAGAGTTCTCCTGTGGCCTATCCATTCCATGCCCTGTATGTTCAATGCTCAGGGGCCAAGAGCAGAGTGTGGGGTCAACCGTGACTAGTCTACTATAAGGTGGTTTGACAGGCTCAAGGATCATTGGTGCATATATAGTAGCAGGGATACCAGATCAAAGCCAAACTTGATTCTTGTTCATCACCAGGAATTTTCTGATCATCAGAAATCTCAGGAAATGCTCAGGTATGCCAGTGGGAGCTTTTTTAGGCATTTCAGACAACCTAGCTTGATACATGTAGACAATACACATTATTATTATTATTATTATTATTTATTCGACCTCAACAAACATAAAGCAAACAATAACAAAACATAAAGCCAAAAAGTGGCTGATGAAACCCACAGAACAAAGTAGGCAAAGACAAGTACCTACTTACTACAAAAACTACATAGTACTTAGCAAAAAGGCTGAAAATGGAGAGGGTAAGCACTTAACGAGGGGTTCCCCTATAAAACCAAAAAATATATATAAATAAATACATACATACACTAACATATACATAGATAAATAAAATAAAATTAAAAGCACAAGTTACAAGAACAACAAAGAAAAATCCAACAGACAGAGCTGACTATGTGGGTCAGGGGTCACAAAAGCGAAACTGATCGCTGTTGCTCGGGAGCATGCGACCCCAAACAGAGCACGTAAACTAAAAGAAATGAAACAAAAATATACATGTGTACATAAAGAACAAAGGAGTATCAAGGGGAGCCCGAAGAAGAGAAAACTAAGAGAAAGTGCTACAATGTGTGCTGTTCGTGGAAGTAATTTCTGATGATGCCTAGGAATGAATTGAGAGGAGAGAGAACAGCGGCATCTCGGATGTGGGTGGGCATATTGTTCCACAATCTAGGAAAACGACGGGATGGGGATTGGAATAAAGTGTCTGTACGGGCGGGAAGATGACGGAATGTAAGGGTATCAGGATGATGGGGATTAATGTACAAATTACTAATGATTGATTGACAATGAGTTACACCATATAAAACCTTGAAGACAAATGAACAAACAATGAAGTTGCGTCTGGAGTGTAATGTGGACCAATTGAGTCTGGCTAGTCTGTCCTCGTACGGCATTTCCTGCCTATGCTGACCCAGAGCAATGCGTGTGGCTGTCCGCTGAATGCGTTCAAGGCAGGTAAGCCATACTCTAAAATAGGGAGGACAAGAGACCGGTACATACAAAAAATGGCGGATGGGGAAGCTCCTCTTGCTACTGACCGAATAAAACCTAACAGACGGTTGGCCCTAGAAACAACAGTATTAACATGAGATTTCCAGGTAAGTTTACTATCAATTAAGATGCCAAGGTACTGAAAAGAAGATGTTGTAGCAAGCGGAGCGTCCCCTAGAGTGTAAACTGGGGGTTGAATGTTACGACACCTAGTAATGTGCATAACTTTAGTTTTACCAGTATTAAAAATCATGGAATGTAAATTACACCACTGGTTCAGTTTATCTAAATCAAGTTGTAAAATGTGCTCGTCATTCATAGCAGAAGGGATAGGACGGTAAAGGAGAATGTCATCAGCAAATAAAACATATTTAGAGGAAACGGAATTGGGTAAGTTATTAATGAATAGATTGAAAAGAAGCGGCCCAATAACACTTCCCTGAGGCACACCCGACGTGACATCAAGCCACGGAGAGACGGCGCCCTGGAAGATCACACGCTGCTTTCGGCCAGTCAAGAAGGATCTGACCCAACGCCACGTCACACCCCGCACATTGAATTCGGTCGCAATTTTGTCTAGCAAGGTGTGGTGTGGCGTCATGTCAAACGCCTTAGACATGTCCAAGAAAACCGCGTCGATCCTCGGAGGGCGGCGCTCGTCCATAGTTGATGACCAGGAGTGAAGGATATTAACTAACTGGGTCACGCAACTCCTGTGCTTAATGAACCCATGTTGGTTAGAATTAAGCAAACCAAACAAGTTAACATGATCAGTAATGGCAGAACAAATTATTCGTTCCAAGACTTTGCAAAGAACGGAGGTGAGAGCAACAGGACGGTAATTTTGCAGTGACGTTTTATCACCCTTCTTAAACACTGGAGTGATGTTGGCCAAGCACCAAGCATCAGGAAGCTCACCAGTGCTTAGGGAAGCATTAAAAAGTAAACTAAGGGGTTGAGATATCTCCTTGGCAACCTTGTTGAGAACGCTAGGAAGTATGGAAGCAATTTGATTAGCAGAAGCGGAAATAACTGACAGTTCTGGGAAGGGGAGTGAGCAAGAAGGTGGGTTATGGGGCACGGGTCCTGACGGTTTACAAACAGAGGAAAAATAATCATTAAATGCTGTAGCGATAACACAGGGTTGCGTAAGTTTGGTATTGTTGTATATGAAGGAAGGGGGTGATGGGGCCTGCTTACGACTTCTAACAAAGGACCAGAATGACCGTCTATTATCATCAGAGGAAAATAAATCATTTACATACTTCCAGTACGATTTATAAGTATATTTCCTAACAGAGTTACGGGTAATTTTATACAAGTTACAGTCATTTAATTGGCCAGTTCTCCTTGCTACATTGAAAAGTTTATGTTTTTTGTTGATGAGATGTTTCAGTTCCGGTGTGATCCATGGTGAGCAGCGAGATCTTCATTTGGTGACTCGAGGAATGGAGTCCCGGATGGCAGCATCAAACAAATCCATGAAATTATCAGCGGATTGGCTGACATCGTCGTCGTCAATAAACGTTGACCAGGGAATAAAATGAATCAACTGCCGCAAGTGGTCGAAGGCACCACGAGTCTGCAAAAAGGATCGTAGTATTGCTGGCCGAGGTGGGATTTTGCATGAGCGGAATTTGATTTGAACGGCGAAATGGTCCGAATGTAGAGGGTTCGACATGGTGGAAACAGATGAAAAACGGTCTGAATGGTCAGTGAAAAAGAGGTCAATGGTTGAACCTTCCATCGGGGTGTTGTCATTTGATGGTCTCGTGACCGAACTCACCAGCTGTTCGAGATTAAAATCAGCTGAGATGTCCAAAAGCTGATTGCGATGAGCCGAGGCTGGACTTAGGTGGTTGAAGTCTACATTGAAATCACCAATAAAAAGACAGCCATCAAAACCATCAACGTGAAGGGATTCAATCGCCTCTCGGAACTTCGGCCAGTAACCAGCATTGGACGATGGTGGACGATAAACAAGTCCAAGTAGCCAATTCTCAGTGCGCAACTTTAAGGACACACACAGGAGTTCCAGATCATCTTGGTGAACAAAGTTGCTTATTCAAGTCGGAGATAGAGATGAGTGTACTGCTGCAAGAATACCGCCACCACGGCGTCCCTGGCAACGGTCCCGACGAAGTATTACGTAATCATCTTTAAAGCCAAGTACCGTATGGAGACATTGTCATGGATAGTCAACCAGGTTTCAGTTAAGCAGAGGTTATCGGGGAATTTGGTAGATTGAATATATGTTTGTAGCTCAGGTCCTTTGTTACGGATACTACGAGTGTTGGCAAGGACGCATGAAATATTCTTGTGTATAGGTTGATCAGTACTCGGACCGGGATTTGGGTTAGTGTCGCCACATACAAGTAAAGGAATTGAGAAAGTGGCATATGAGTTTTTATAGTATAAGATACGTGCCTTGGCGTAGCCCTTGATTTCAAAGTCTGATGACATGATCATTGTTGAAGTGGTCGATCTGACAAACGAGATGTCATGATGGGGTGAAGGGGCGGCTATCAGTACCACCAGTGACACCAAAATCAGAAACGCACCATGACCAGAACTCATTGTGCTCTATTGTTCGTCAGGATTCCAGTAACGTAATCCTTTATCCACTTACCAGGAAGGGTCGGCAGGACTGGACATGCAGATCAACGTAGACAGTCATAAAATTCAGTTAGAATTATCACAACAATCCAATGGAAAATGTGTATGAACGAGATCCAATGGTATCATAAGTGTATTACAAACACGGTTGTAGAAGATCGTAGGCAAGTAACTTGCACAAGAAGAACAAATATCAGGTTTTTGCAGAGACGAAAAAGCAACAGATCATGACCAAAACAGCGCCCTCACCTCACTGCCCCATTGGATGACTACTCCTCTTCTCTACTACTCCAGTTCTCACAGCATTAAAAAAATTGCTGGCACAACTTGATCCAATATCCAATTTTATTGAAGCTTTACATACAAATAATTAGCTTTTGCTGGAACTGAGAGAATCTGTCAGTTCAAACTCCTGCTTCATTAAGGAAGACGACAATTCATACACGTCTACCCCTGCTATGCCTGACTCTTCTAAGGACAAGTAGTGGCAGAATGGGTACCACTCCAACCAAAAGATAAAGGAAGTGCTTAAGAATATGCGTCATGCATTCTGTTTTGACTACAACCCTGTGCATATTAATGAAGAGTACTCCACTGTTAAGCAAACATGCTTACCACATCTTCCACTTCCTGGATGAATGGCTTTGCACCATGCTTGTACGGTGTTCTAAAATTTCAATCATTCCATCAGGGAGTATCCACGATGCCCTGTATTTTCCCATCAGAGGGTGCATACAAGTAAACTTGAGGACCTGCCGTATTCAGTAATGAGCTGTTTACTATGAAGTTCCAGGAATCGTTTGATTCATAGGGTAAGCCTAGAGATACTACGGGTAAGATAAATCTGCAAAAGCCTACTGCCAACACTCCTCAGTTTGGCGAGGAGCGGAAATAAAAAAGGTTGCTTTCATATTCCACAAGGACAGCCATGCAGAGCATTTGGAACCCCCCCCCCCTCCTAAAAACAAAAAGAAACACCAAAAACAACAACAAAAAGGACCTGTGGTTGACCTCTGATCTTGCCATGACATGAAGACAGGATCACAAAGTTCCTGGACTTGTGCCAATCATGACTTATCCCAGCCTGGTGGGCAGGCATTCAAGCTGTTTTTACCCACGTTTAGAAATCGACTAATATTCCAAAGATGCACTTCTGACAGTTGAATGAACTCCACCCTATGTCAAAAGATGGTGTAGCAGATATAAAAACCAAAGGAGTATTTCTGGATCACACATAAGTGATGGCCATTCATTGAAATGGACAACTAAAATTTAAAAATATAGACAACCTAAGGGTTACTTTGATTTTAAAAACTAAGCCATAAAAGCTGTTGTTATTAGAAGGTGTAAGAGTTACTCAATGATGGTCAAAAGACAGTGCAGCTGATCCAAAATCCAAAAGAGGGTTATAGGATCGGGCATATACGGGCCAATAACCCATTGGTCAAACCACGAACTGTTGTAACGGTCAAAATTCAGTAAATTATTGATGTACTCATTGTTGTTAACATTTTCAGTACATTTCAGGACCCAACACGTAATAGTTTCATAATGACAATAATTAGCAAGAATGACATGTGAGGTTTTTCCATTTTGCTTTTTCACAAAGTGCCAAACATGTGCAGTTCAAATTCTGCTGTTTCACGAAGTGATGTTTCTGTTGACATGCATTTTCACAAAGTGAAGTATCTCAACAGAAGTCAGCTTTATTTTGGTATTAAAAAAATAAATAAATAAATTGTAGGCAGTCTTTAAATGCGATTTTCTCCAAACACTGAATTTTTGCTGTGGAACACAATAGGTCAGTTAACAAATTTATGGACAATTCTAAAATTATGTGAATAAAGTTAAACATAATTAGAATTCTCCACAGGAGACTGTGGAGACTAAGCCCACCATACACAAGCCATGGGTTTTCCACATAGTACCAGCTGTAAGCGGCGTAGCCAGTTTTTTTTCAATGGGGGGGGGGGGGGGGGCGCAGGAGGGACATTGCTTTTCAGTGGGGGGGGGGGGCAGGGTCCATTCAAACGATAATTTACATACTAATTAATGTGTCAGAAAGGATGAACTCATCAGTGGCTGACTTCATAGAAGGTGTCTTTTGAGAGGGGTTGGTCAAGTGGCTTTTTATTCCCATGGTTCCTGAGTTTGTTGGAGACTGGTCTGGCAGATAGTCTGCTCTGTTGGTTAAAAAACCTCTTGGCCCTTGGGCTCACTTACATTAGAAATATCTTCACATTTGAGGATATGAAAGTCCTCTTTTGCTTCCTGTGTTTGGTTATCTGCCAGACTGCTGATCAGTTTAACTTCAGACTGAGTTAGATTGAATGCAGTGTTGTCTGTTGAATCCAGACTACAAAGCTTTGTCTCAAACATATTGTGGTACTGAGCTGTGACCTTAAGATGATGTGCTAGGCACAGTATCCCTCTCAACACGCGATATAAACGTTACGGGTTTGTACTAGTGATGTCTTGCAGGGTACTTTACAGAGGTTGAACATTTCTGGATATTATTGGCGTTGGCTTGAAGTAAATCATCTATATCCCGGCATGGTGCATGGCCTGATGAGTTACTAAGTCTTATTTGCTAAAAAATGCAGAAAAACACAACAAACTAGAATAGTTAACTGTGAAATAGATGTGTTTTTAACCTTGACTTAAATACATTAAGTGAAGAGGATTGTCTAATACAAGGAGGGAGATTATTCCATAATGTAGGAGCGGCGTTCACAAATGCCCGGTCACCAAGGGTAGCCTTTGATGTTCTTGAAGGATAAGCCAACAATGTGCGGTCTTGCGAACTCCTGAGACGGTAGGTTGTTTTAGAGAGTGACTTCATGGTTATGAGCTCCTGAATGTACATTGGTGCTATACCATTAATGGCTTTATAAGTGTTAAAAGAATTTTAAATGCTATTCTTTGTCGAATGGGTAACCAGTGTAAATCATGTAACAATGGACTGCATCGAGAATATCTGGAGGAATTACAGATTAATCTAGCACATGCATTCTGAACCCTCTGCAATTTGTTAATCTGAGTGTCAGGCAAACCAAAAAATAAGCTGTTACAATAATCTAACCTGCTAGTTACAAAAGCATTAATGATTCTTTCTGTACAACCACGGGTTGGATTGGAAATTGCAAAATAGTCCCTGGAAAAGGGAGATTTTGAGCATGAATTTCTGTACCCTTTGTCCCTCTTTGTAGGGGTAAAACAAGCGTAATACTGTGTGTGTGTGCACGCTGCACAATCGATTGGCCGGGTGTGTTAACACGTCACCCGCTGTTGACCTCATAAAAAAAATTTTTTTTAATAAATAGTTTGGGCTTGTATACACATCTCTGCTGCCAGCATCCCATTACAACACAAAGGCACTGTGGGTGTAGTCAAACAACTATAGTATTCCCAATTTCAGTACCCTACACTGTCTGTCCAAAGACACAATCACTCACTATCACTTTGAACAGTTGCTATGGGAATGAAGTTGAGTATTGGTATTGATTACTGATTCCACTGCATTTTTCTACAGAAACTTATGAGAGTGAAAAGTATTTATCCGTTGTGTTCTCATCATCCAAGTCTTCGTTGTACTCCAAAATACTACACAACAGTTATCCAGGATCAAATGAGATGAACATTGGAAGTTTTATTGTCATGGGTGTTCTCAAAAAACCAGCAAGCGTCAGAATTAATGATACTTCTGTGATGTTCCATTATGATATTAATTTACAGGTAACCATTGTTATGCATTTTATTTGCCCCATTGACATACAAATTTGTCAATGGCATTTGTAATCAACATTTTGTGTGTAATAACTGTTTGGATTCAATTAGTCCCATCTGTGTTTTTGTTAGATTGTACTGAAGAAACTTTTTAAAGTATAAGAATTAGGAACTAACAGTGTGTGGATATGACTGTGTTGGAGGCTGGCTGCTGGTTAAGGGACCAAGGTTTAAGATTCATTGTCCTATTGTAGGCCGAGTTAACAGTAACAAATTGAATTAAATTTCAAATTGCTAATATTATGAGGTAGGAAAAGTTATACACTTTCGTTGATACCTTGAACGAAAAAATCCATCAAGAATTAATGGTTAAAAACACAAATTAATAAAAGGCTGGGCCAGTTGTTTAATCCTCAGAGTTATGGCGTGCATCATTTGCATGTTGCAGCAGCCAAGCTATGAATATTCATCAGAACTATACAATCATGCTACACACTGGGTATGTACATGTACATGTATGTCTGAATGTACAGTGCATAGCCTGCCCTATAGACTGTGCAAGTCTCGCGCATATTTTAAACATTTTTGGAACCCTTTTGGCCCCACACACATTGCTGTAACATGTGAAGGAAACAAAATCGCACACTTTAACGGACCCTAATGTTCAAATACACGCGAAACTTGCACAGTCTGTTATTGTGTGTATGAGTAAAGAATGACAAATGCAGCTCTGGACGAGTCATGTGGTCTAGGCCTATGAAATTCAATTTACTTTTCAAAGGTCTTTTATCTCCAGAATATTGCAAATGATGGGAAATTGGTTACTGTATTTGAATTGTGCAGTCTCCTACTACACCCCAGGGTACACTAAGAACAAAGCAGGGATCAATGACATAGTGGTACATTATTTTTTAGTATAAATACAACATTTCATTCCCTCAAAATACTATTTTGTTCTCTCAAAATATTGTTTCGAAGGAACAAAATGATAGTTTAAGGGACTGATACAATATTTCACTTGAAAAACTATTTAATTCCATCAGAATATTGTTTCGAAGAAACAAAATGATTTTGAGGCATCTAAAGACTGTTTCGTTTTCTGAAATATTGTTTCGAATGAACTAAATGATTTTGAGGAATCAAAAAGAAATGTTTTCGAAGGAATGAAATGATTTTCAGGGATTGTAATATTTCAAGGGAACGGATTATAATTTTGCTCAAAATGCTATTTCGTTCCCTAAAATATTGTTTCTAACGAACTTAATGATTTTGAGGGAATGAAAAAATAGTTTGCTTGAATACTATATCGTTCCCTGAAACATTGTCTCGAACAAACTAAATGATTTTGAGAGATTACAAAATATTTTGCTCAAAATATAATTTTGTTCCCTGAAGTATTGTTTCGAAGGAACGAAATGAGGGATAAAAATAATATTGTGAGGGAACAAATAATATTTTGCACGAAATACTATTTCGTTTCCTGAAAAATTATTTTGAACGAACTAAATGATTTTTAGGGATCAATAAAACACTATGGCTTGAAATACTATTTTGTTCCCCCAAAATTTTGTTTCGAAGTAAAGAAATAATCTCGAGGGATCGAAAACATATTTTGAGGGAACGAAAGGGAATAAAATGATTTCTATTATTTTGAGGGAATAAAATCATTTTAATTATTTTTTACCTGTAATTTTTGCAAGCTTGCTTGCTTGCTTGCTTGTTTGTTTGTTTGTTTGTTTGTTTGTTTGTTTGTTTGTTTGTTTGTTTGTTTGTTTGTTTGTTTGTTTGTTTGTTTTTTTGTTTTTGTTTGAAAGATTGAAAGGTTGTTTGTTTGAAAGTTTGTTTGAAAGTTTGTTTGAAAGTTTGTTTGTATGAAAGTTTGTTTGTTTGAAAGTTTGTTTGTATGAAAGTTTGTTTGTTTGTTTGTTTGTGTGTTTGTTTGTTTGTTTGTTTGTTTGTTTGTTTGTTTGTTTGTTTGTTGTTTGTTTGTTTGTTTGAAAGTTTGAAAGTTTGAAAGTTTAAGCATGTGTAGAGTAGCCAACTGGGTGTTACTGTATGGACTGTCCATCTAAAGATGATGGAGTTGTCTATCAGTGCCAGTGTTCGGTGTTAAACTGATAATTGAGCTGGGCTCATTTGATTTGATGGATTTTATGGTTTAGACCCAGGGCTTCACCAGGGGTTTATCTATAAGCAAAGGGTGTCCATGGTCCCAAGTTAATCTTGTGTTAATATCTTGGCATGCAAATGGTAGCAATAATCTTTGTTGAGGTTTGTTCACAGACTTATTGGCTTGCTGTCATTTACCCACTCTATTTTTATTTTATTTTTTTTTCAGAATCTTAGCATTGAAGGTCTGAATGTTCCCCTACAGTATTACTTCCAGTTGGATTGGTATTAAGAAGAGCTCCCAGATTGTGTCAACATCTATTGCCTAATCAAACTGTTACATCAAAGTTAGTAACTTTAAATGTTAATTTAGCTCCATTTTAGATGGTTCCAGGATATCTTAAGGGGAGAGAGGGGTTGGATGTGTAGGGTTAAACACCAGGTTTTTAAGTTGAGTTATTGACCATGGAGTTTGGACCCTGTCATACAGTTGATGTATTAGTCTGAATTAATACATTAAAAACCCTAATATGTGTATGCCACAATTATAAAACAATAAAACAAAGATAAATAGGGTTGAGAGAGGTTGATGGCTTAAAGAGGGAACAAACAGTAACTTGTTGATAATCAAGTAACTGTTTTTAAGAAAGAGCACTTCATTATTTTAATACATGTAAAGATAACAGCAGATAACAGTAATGTCACTGAAAACAACCAAGTTTGTGTTACTTACATTTTTTAGCAATGAAGATCTTCTTTGAGTGTGGACAGACAAGTTATGTATATTTTATTTTAAGGTAAAGCCACTTCATGATGTTTAAAATCTGTAGTTGTTATTCTGAATATAACCCTGGTGTTACTATTTTTACTCTTCTCTTCAAGTATTAAGGCACCCAACTAAAGTTCTGGTGGCTATTAAAAAAGTGGGTTCTAATCCTGATCATGACACTTGTGTCATTGAGCGAGACATTAAAACCAGCTCACTTCGGGGTTACCCATGGATTACTCATGCATGATTATTTTCAGTGAAAAAGCAACTTTCTTCTAGCCGTTAATCATTTTTGTCAAATAAACTCAGTTTAGATCCATAGACAGATGTTTTCTCATAGACATTTACAGATTTTAATGTTTCATATATTTTATACAGTCGTGTTTCTGAAGCACAATTAAACCAGTGGAAAGCAGTTATGTTAGGGGCGATCATCGACACGTCTGGTCAAACAGACATTGCCTAATAACAATAATCCGTCTTTACAAAAGTTTGGCTAGTATGTGAAAGGAACATGTCTTTGATAAAGTTATTAGGCACAAATCCATGCAAAGATTAAATCCGTTCATTGATTGTAATTTCCCGGGGGCACTGAACCATGACCCCATAGCCTCCATGAAACAGTTGCCTGTGTACGTGCCATCCGCTACAGTGTCTCACCACATGTGGCCTGTTGACATGACCACTGCAACACGCACACAAACTCCAATGTTTATAAGTCCACCTCTGTGTGATTCATGAGATCGAGTTTTGAATGTTATTGTGTCCTCTGAATTTAAACTGATTAACTATAACTGCTTCTCCTCATCCAAAATTAGCACAACAAGAAACTCAAGGCGCTGGAACAAAGTGAAACAATTCAAGCAGGCCAGGAATTTGTTAAGAAGGAATGATTACTTGAACCATTTTAAAGGGTTTACAAGGTGCCGCAGCTCATTCAGCAGCCACTGCCAGAAACACTGGGGCAAACCTCTTCTCTTGGTGATAACTGTAACTGTTTTTTTTTACATGCATTACACAATGCACAATGCACAATGCACGGGACTTACAGCTTTATGTTCCATTTGAAGGACAAAGCAGTAATGATTTAATGTCTTGCTCAAGAACACGTGTCAAGAAACACCAGAGCTTCAGTCCAGTGCACTTGACTGCTTGCCACGACACACCAATTAATGGCCCAGTGACCAGGCTAATAATGTTCATACACCAAGAGCTACAAAAAGGGCACATACCAGTGCTATATAAAGGTTACTTTTTGCCCCTCAGCCCCATAGGCTGAAGGGGTATTGTCATTTGCCTGCAGTGTCCGTCCCTCCATCCGCCGTCCATTATAGAAATGGTTTATGAATCGTAAATCCAGTTAGAAATGACATTTGCACTTGTGGAGGTTTGCCCTAAGCTTGGGAAAAGGAAAGTTGGAACTGTTTTGGATGTAAAAAGGTCAAAGGTCAAGGTCATGGTGGTGAGTTATAGGTAAATAGAACTCCAGTTAAAAGTGATATTTGGACTTGTTACTCAGTTGGGTGGTTGCACTTGGGGAAAGGAAAGTTGGGATTGTTTTTGGTGTGAAAAGGTGAAAGGTCAAGGTGACAGTGCTGAGGTATAAGAACATGTAGTTTGTGGATATCTTTGGTTACCTACAATGTATAAGGGCTAAGGAGTTTCAACAGCATCGCTGTTATTTCTATTCCATTATTTCCTTTATTTTGGGTAATATTCTACATATTGAGTCAAGTAGAATAAGTAGTACTAATAAAAAAGTAGATTTAAATAAAACTGATCATTCTCTTCCTATATGCAGATTCATGTCAGAATTCTCTCTCATTTGTACCTAACTTTTGCCCTTTCACTTGAATATCTATAAATACATTAGCTAGCCTTGGGTGAATTTTAGTTTATAAAACAGTACAGTGATGTCCTGGATAGTAGGGCTTGCTTGTAGGGCAGACCATTTTTACAAGTTCCATAATTTAGATCTTACCAGTATCAAACTGCCTATTTTAACCAATTACATTCCATGGTGGAATAATTGTTGTCTTTTGGGGTTTGTACATCTTGTTGGTGTTCTCAAACAATGCCTGTCATGCATATGCATTCACCCGCACATTGATAAAGTCAGGGGCTCCCACACCAGTTAAACCTAGATATGCATAGTTCTGTAAACCCTAGGCTTCCACAATAGCATAAAATACCAACTAATACCAAAGAGCATCCTCCAGAGAGTCCAACCACATCACCCCAGTCTTTTATTTCTCTAGTGTTTGTTGAAATAAGACATGATGGCTGACTTTGTTTTTCTTCCTCAACTTATCCTTTTATGCTATTTCCAAGTGTCTTTAATAAAGACAGTAACACTGAGTGTTGTCTACTTTACAGTCAGTAGGCCACTTGGGGCACCTAGGGCCATGTTTCCTCCCAGGTCACTCCCCATTCATGATGTTCCGGGCCCGTCTGGGCATGGCTGGCTAATGGACTTTAGGCCTCCAATGACCCTGCACGATCCCTCAGTCCCTGAGCCGAATTGCCTCTGTGGTTGATAAAGCTTGGGCACCACTGTCACAGGAAGAGGCGGCTTTGTATAGAGTTTGAGTTTTTCCTCCTCTTCATCGGACCGCACCTCCTTCAGGGTTTCCGGGAGTTGACAGACACTGTAGCTTGCTGGTACTAAAACCAGATCTAGACCCACCTGCCATGGACCTAATCCAAGAAAAGTCGGACTTGGGATCTGTAGAGGCAGATTTTCTGACCACGGGATCTTTCCTGTTATACACATGGAACCAAGGCGGGAAGAGCTTGTGGAAGTTCTGTCTACTACAATGCCCTCAAGCAACCAGCAGTATGCAGGGGCAATTGAATCTATGACACCCCTTCCTGGGTATCATGGACCATAGTTGAAAAAGTAAAATCAGCTGTTGCAAACTGCTGACCAACCACAAGGACCTGTTGTATATAAATGCAAATAATTGTTAATTGTTGCCTCACGTTTCGACCCTAGCAGAGTCTTTCTCAAAGGTTAAATTACAACACAACACACACATACAAGTATACTGGAGTATTAAACAAAAGCAGTCAAGTGGAAAGAAGTGAAAAGAGAGAGGCAGAAAACAGTCAGAAGATGCAAGGGATGAACAATGAAGAGGGAGACAAAAGGTGTTGGGGGGGAGACAAAAGACAAAATCAAAGGTGGGAAAAGGGGGACAAAACATTTAATTAGTGAACGAGACAGATTTAAAGAGGGGGAACATCTGTGGAAAAGGAGATGGCAAAGACAAAAAGTAATTAATAATTTTCTTCTTGGATGTTCAGACCATGGGGTTGAAAGGTGTGGAGATGCCTTATCCACAGTTTTTCCCTACTCAAACCAACAGTCTCTCTGTTATACTCAGATTCAGTAACTCAACCAAAACACAATGTAATTGTTTTAGTGACTAACTGTCACAGCCGAAAGGTTTCTTTATTGAATTTTGAAAGATAAAACAACCGTATATCATTTGTTACTTGGGCAAACTGGCAAAAGACAAACAGTAACACACACTGGGTACACCACCCAGGCAAAACCGGGCACAAAGCCCCTTGGCACACAACCGCCAAGACCAATACACGGGCACCAAAGGCCCCTGGGCTGCAGTTCCAGCTATACCACTTGCAATTTCTTGCACCATTCCTTTGGGCACCTTGACCCATCATACTTGTACATAAATCACAACAAATTCCCACATTTCAAAAACCTTAAAAATTTACCGACATAACAACACTCCACTGTGGAAGTCCATCTGAACAGCACCCAGTGAAAACTGAGGGTGCTGTTGCTGTGCCGACAAATAGTGTAATTAACTTAACAATAGTTGCCCATGTGTGGGATCAATTCACAAAACATTACATTGTTAAAGCAATTGAAAGACTTGTTACGATGGCTGTATACTTCCTGAACAAATTTATGGCCGATATTTAAAAAAAAAAAAGGAAATGCAAAACCTAAACATGTAGTACCAAACAAAGAGCTTTAACAAGGAGGCAATAGGGGTGGCGGTGGGTGAAGATGTCACAAATTCCTGTGCACCGATTGAAAGGCTATGACAAAGTGATGAAAATATTTGTCGCCAAATTATCCTTGCAAGTTAAGATAAAACTAAACAAGGTCTGTGATTGGTAGAGAGAAACAATTTCCCTTATTGGTTTATAAACCAATCAATTCAGTGTACTGATTGGTTAGCTAACTGTAATGTGATTGGCTGATTTCTGACACTCTGATTGGCTAACCAAACAAAACAGTGAAACCCAAGTTTGCACAAAATTTCCTATGGCAATTCACACACTAAAAAAACCCATACTGTACCAACATTCACATTGTATGCACAATGCCCAGCCTGCACACAACTTCCTGGCAATTTGATTGGCTACAAGATTGTTCACTGGATCCACATTTGCATGCATAGCTGTTCCATATAAAAGGAACTGGAACGTAGTGTCACCCTCATGGTGTAATCTTTGTATGCAAGGAGACACACTGATACATACATAACAGTTAATATGTATGTGTACATGTGTAGCCCTAAAACAATGACATGTACATCCCCAAAAAGAATAAAAAGAACCACTGCTGAATGCAGTGCATTTCTCTGTTCAGATCTGCTATGGTGTAGCCTGGCTATCGCCTGGGTCTCATGGTCAGCATGGCTACATCTAGAAGCTGTGGCCGACTACTTGCTTTTGTTTAACTAGAGCCTGAGTACAATGGCCACCATTTGAGGTTATTTGTCAGCGCTTGCATCTATTTATATGGGTCTTCCAGATTGATCCTCCATTTCCATCTGGCACAATTTCTACTGGGCATGTTCATGGAACATCTTTCTCACAAAAAAGTTGTTGGGACCTGGGCTTGATTTGGATAACTTTGGATTTGTCAAGTAGACCGCTCTTCCTCTTGGCAACCTAAAACAATGGGTTATATTGTGCATGTAAAAGGACAACCAGATTAATGTAATCAATAACAAAGTCAATGTTTATGTTTCCACAGTTCTTAAGTTCATAGATCCAAGCAAGTAAGTGTGGGGCATCCTCACCCAGCCTCTTTTGCCTAGGGAAACAGTCTGGGCAGCAGAACTTGGTGACCAAGTAGGCATTTTGGATTATCAGGGCAAAAGAGGAGGCGAACAGTTGGCAAAATTGGGAGACTGTTTCAGACACCTTGTTTGTGCACAAGACATTTCGGTCCATGGATCAATTTGAGGTGAGAAATAATGTCCTGTGCAGACGTTGGGAATGACAGGACATCGATCAGATGGCATTTTGTGCTTCCCAAAACCTTAGGGAGATTGTTCTTCAAGAACTTCCTCTCTGCAACAATACAGAGTTGCCAAGCCAATGAAAAGAGTGGTTTGAACTTGCTGGGACAGCTACAGTGTTGACATCAGGAAAACTCAGGATGAGTTCCCAAAACGTATCCTAGAAGGAAGCATACACTCTATGTGAGGTATCGGTCATAGGGATCCCATCAGTCTTGCAAACCCCAACAACAACCAAAAGTCAAAAGTCCCTACCCAAAAACATTAAGATAGACAGAGTTGTACAGAGGGTCTGCCTTGACATCTATACTTGACATCTATACTTGACAATGAGCTTGTAGGATCAAGAGTCATTAGAACACATCTTCCTGAAGCCTGTGGAACCAGCCCAGTATGAGTGTATTGCCTGAAGAGACTAACCATTTTAAGGGTTCTACTGTACATAGTTTAACCTAAATGATCTTGCCGTTCTTAAGTTGGATAATAAACCAGGGTCAGTGTTTCCATTGAAGAAGATCAGACCTGTTGGTTTCCTCAACCCCGGTCCGGCAACACTATTGTTTATTACTAGTAGTAGATAAGAGCAAAATGATCAGGTAATCCTTCATGGCGCATCATCTACTTAGCAAGCGATAAAGAACCACCTATTGTTCTACCCATGTGAATAAAATTACATTTTTAATGCATCGATCATTCTCTATAATTATCTCATGTGTTGAAGTGTATAGGAATCTCAGTAGTCTAGTTGGTAATACATCTGCTCTACAATGGCGGGGGTTGTGGGTTCAAATCCCATTCAAAGAATATGCCTTTGAGGTTTTTTTTCACAGGGCTCTGGAAAGTACTGAGTATACAGTGCTTAACACACATCGGTGTATGGGTAAAAAACATACATGTTACATGTCAGGTGCGTACGCAGGATTTTTTCAAGGGGGTGTGACATACAGGGTTCTATAGCCATGGTTGAAACTGCGCTGCGAGCGCGAAGCGTGAAGCCTTTACGGCGTGGGGTCCGGGGCCCGCTTAAGGGCCCTGGGGAAATTTTGACCCCAAGATGCTATATGGTGCATTCTGAGGCATTTCTGAAGGCATAAAGTTGAACATTTTAACTGAATATCTCTAACTCTTCCCTGTGTTTTTGTGAAAAAAATCAGTTAAAAGCTGTGGCAGAGATTTAACAATAAAAGATCTCGAACCTCTTATTAAATTTTCTCAGATTTGATTTTTATTGCGTAAGCAAGGAGGAAGAAACAATAAAAAGTACCAAAATATAAGTCTATTATTATTATTATTATTATTTTTTTTTAATTTTTTTTTTTTGGGGGGGCACTTCTTGTGCAGATCGAATAGAATAATTAAATCTGTAATTATTAGGCCTTCGTGTATCGTTATAGCATGGGATTTGTCCCGTGGAAGCTATCTAAACTAACCCAAATGAGCAACAAAACCTTTCATGAATTGTTTGTCAAATATTTTATTTGAATAAATTAAGGTCGATGATTCTTATAAATAATGAGAGTTGAAGTCTTGCACATGCACAGTCATATCATGACGGTGCAGCTGGCCGCTGGCCAAAACAATCCCGGTAGTAAAGCATATATATCACACTGTCAAACATGAACAGTAAACAAAAGAGGTAACCAATTACAAAAACAATTCGGGGCCTACAGCATCAAACGAAATGATAACGACAAGAAATTGATTGCAAATTATTTTGTTCATTACAAAAAATGGGGTCTCATTCCGTAGTGTGTCGCGCGTCCACCGCGCGCGCTTGCACACACACGAACAAAATAATGACACGACTGCTTCACACAACTTCTATGAAGGTCAAACCTTTCACTCTCTGTGTTGAGTTAACAGACAAATAGAAATAGAAACTTGTCTCCAAGGAAGGGTGTCGTTCGCTACCGAAGAGGGGGGGGGCGAACAGCGGCGCAGCGAAGGCACTTTCTTTCGGGGGGGGGGTGGAAGCCTAAATTTGTCGACTGACATCAAATGAAAGTAAAAGCACAATGACACCGTACTACAATGACACGGTACTCACCAACATGTGGGGGTTTGGGGGCAGCGTATTTTTTTTTTCCAGGACGAACGTGGGCAATTTACATAAATGGGCGTGCGTAAATCCCAAATACCCTCGCACATGCGTACTTGGACCTAATACATGTAGTTTTGAGAAGTTGTTCATACATGTACAGGTACTACGAGGACAACAATGCATGTTGACTCGGTCTCCGTAGCACAGCTTGAATTTAGTTTTACCATCGGAGCCTTTTGGTTTATGGTGTATCTTATGCGTGCTTGGACTTAAATAGTTGTGAGTTGATAACGCTATTCACGGATCTTAAACAATCGCGGACAAAATAAACAAAGAAACATACGAAGCCCAAAAACAAAATGATTCTACGTCATCAGGTACAAGATGACACCAACAAAATCGTATTTTTCCTTACGATTTTGAAAACACCCCTAAGATCACAATGAGACAGTGGAATACTTTAGGAATGGCCATTAGCCTTGATGGTGTAACGATGTCTACACAAGAGGGTTGTGGGTGATGATTGTGGGCAACATAAGTCACTAGAAGGACCTTGGGCTAGCATGGTGGTTTGAATGGGATAAGTCTTAATGGGGACCAGCTGTTCCATTGCTTTGTACAATATTATTGTATTTGTGAGGCACCCAAACTAACCAAAATGTAATGTTTTACTGCAGTGTACTTTTGAGTCGCTTCCTCCTATGCTGTATTTATACATATGTATGTTTCTTCTATAGTTTCAATCCCCCCCCCCCCCCCCAAAAAAAAAAAAAGACTTTATCTACATTTTGTCATCTATCTGTATCTGTCTGTCGGTCGGTCTGGGCTTACGAGAGCGCAGCATGAGTTGTATTCTACAGTAACTGTGGGTTTTTCTTTACATTGTGGGGTGATGCTCACAATGTTTATTTATCTATTTATTTTGATCTATAACAAAAGATTAAAGACAAGGGACATGGATGTATTTATCTATAAAATAAGTCTCACTGCCAAAATAAAAATAAGCTTTCCTCAAATAAAGTGAAGAATTGCCAAAATAAATTGCAGTACGTTCATAACGATCGTAACAAGTGGGGAATCAATACAAATCGTTAGCAGATCAACCACAAACAGAACTTTGAAGTGGGTGATGAATTAAATATCGTTTTTTAGCTGACATGTTTCTAGGATAAGATACACCATAAACCAAAAGGCTCCGATGGTAAAACTAAGTTCAAGCTGTGCTACATACGGAGACCGAGTCAACATGCATTGTTGTCCTCGTAGTACATGTATGAACAACAACTCAAAACTACATGTATTAGGTCCAAGTACGCATGTGCGAGGGTATTTGGGGTTTACGCACGCCCACTTTATGTTAATTGCCCACGTTCGTCCTGGAAAAAAAAAATACGCTTGGGGCGTATGGCCTATAGCTCCCGAGCGCTCATGAGGTTTTTCAGTTATTCAAAGGTTTTGAAATGGCCCTCGGATACCTAGCATTAGATGACTCATAAATTATTCGAAATGCAAGCTTTGAAAACTAATTATTTCTCGAATCCCCTGTTTGAGTGAAAAAATAGACATAATTTCTAGTGGGGGTCCAGGGGGCGAAGCCCCCGGACGCTCTACGTTTTTAAATGTTTTTAGGGCTGAGGAGGACTGCC
Source organism: Marthasterias glacialis (assembly GCA_911728455.2). Lineage (NCBI taxonomy): Eukaryota > Metazoa > Echinodermata > Asteroidea > Forcipulatida > Asteriidae > Marthasterias > Marthasterias glacialis. The sequence continues at coordinate 16,016,284 of OU452227.1, read as the reverse complement.
AAGTTGCCGAAAATAGACATTTAACATTGAAATTCAAACTTAAAGTACTTAGGATTCAGGACAAATCCCCTACTGTTGGAGTTTATATAGGCATCACTTCTTATGCGGGTCCGGGGGTGAAGCCTCCCGACGCTCTACGGCTTTTAGTGTTTTCAGAGCTTAGTAAGTTAGATTTCTGCACATTGCCGAGAATATTAATTTGTTAATTCAAAGTTTGACTTCTCACACTACAAGGATGAAACTAAAATTTTCAGTCGGCTAATTAGTCGGCAAATCTCTAGGCTTGCCGAATGGATTTGTGTTCAGTCCGAGCCCTTACTCGGGTACGTTTGGTGTTCAATTTGCCAACTGTGGCTCTAAATGCTTACTTAGGAAAAATATTTAGGGTGTCACCTCCACACCCCAGGTCGCTACGCCGTTGTGGACGAAAAACATTCAGAGAAACAAAAAGCATACCTGAAAGTTTTCACTCCCTTGTCAAAAAATAATTGCTCTGCAGGTCGTTCTCGTATGCCATGGTACAGACAGAAAATGTATAACGGGCGCGTTCATGTCTGGAACAAAACTCGCCAATTTTCTGCATTGATTAGGGCCATAAACAAGCTTGGCCGGAAATAAGCCCAAATAGCATTGTGCGCGTGGCCCATCTTTGTATGCGCCGTCGACAGGGCAGTATAAACACAAAAATCATTTCACCCAATACCATTCGAACGTTATCAGTTCTTTGAAGAAAAATGTATGAAAAACCCGAAAACACTCACGTTTACTTTCCCCAAAATGCGCTGTATATTGTTACTTTTATTTAGCGTATATCCATTTTTTTATTTATTTTATTTTTTTTTTTTTTGGGGGGGGGGGGTCAAACAGTGGGGGGAGACATTTGATACGCTATCACCCAACTCTAAAAAGGGGGGGGGGGGACATGCCCCCCCCCTGTCTACCACCAATTGACGCCCTTGCTTGTCTTGCCATCCCCTGTGGTGTAATTCCATTCCTGGATTAATTAAATAGTGCATTCAGTCAGTGCACTAAAAGGGTTAATCTTATTACTTGGTGAATACATACCTGCTACGAATAAAGCGGGTTTAGTAGAAAGGCTGCTGCAATGCTGCAATCAACTACGGAGATGGAGATTTGGAGATTCGCAACACCGGTGCGCGCCGCGCCACCTTCATATTTCACACTGCTTTGTACTGCGGACGTGGTAGAGTTCACATTTTATGTCTTCAAACGCGCTCCGCCGCGTTGCAATTTTGCTCACGCACGTACATTAATACGTGTAAGCGCGGAGTGGACAGGGGCAGAAGGGCCTATACGAACAATGTCGAAATCCCCCCGTTTCATACTTGTTATTTATTATGTTTTTTTCTTTTTAATTTGTTTAGCGGTAATAAAAAAAATCTCTTTCTCCTTTTCTGTGCTTTGGTACTCTCTTTTCCATCCCCATTTTTACAGGGCAAAGGGGGGTGTTTAACAGCCAAAACACACCCCTTTGCCCTGTAAAAATGGGGATATCTGTATCTGTCTGTCGGTCGGTCTGGGCTTACGAGAGCGCAGCATGAGTTGTATTCTACAGTAACTGTGGGTTTTTCTTTACATTGTGGGGTGATGCTCACAATGTTTATTTATCTATTTATTTTGATCTATAACAAAAGATTAAAGACAAGGGACATGGATGTATTTATCTATAAAATAAGTCTCACTGCCAAAATAAAAATAAGCTTTCCTCAAATAAAGTGAAGAATTGCCAAAATAAATTGCAGTACGTTCATAACGATCGTAACAAGTGGGGAATCAATACAAATCGTTAGCAGATCAACCACAAACAGAACTTTGAAGTGGGTGATGAATTAAATATCGTTTTTTAGCTGACATGTTTCTAGGATAAGATACACCATAAACCAAAAGGCTCCGATGGTAAAACTAAGTTCAAGCTGTGCTACATACGGAGACCGAGTCAACATGCATTGTTGTCCTCGTAGTACATGTATGAACAACAACTCAAAACTACATGTATTAGGTCCAAGTACGCATGTGCGAGGGTATTTGGGGTTTACGCACGCCCACTTTATGTTAATTGCCCACGTTCGTCCTGGAAAAAAAAAATACGCTTGGGGCGTATGGCCTATAGCTCCCGAGCGCTCATGAGGTTTTTCAGTTATTCAAAGGTTTTGAAATGGCCCTCGGATACCTAGCATTAGATGACTCATAAATTATTCGAAATGCAAGCTTTGAAAACTAATTATTTCTCGAATCCCCTGTTTGAGTGAAAAAATAGACATAATTTCTAGTGGGGGTCCAGGGGGCGAAGCCCCCGGACGCTCTACGTTTTTAAATGTTTTTAGGGCTGAGGAGGACTGCCAAGTTGCCGAAAATAGACATTTAACATTGAAATTCAAACTTAAAGTACTTAGGATTCAGGACAAATCCCCTACTGTTGGAGTTTATATAGGCATCACTTCTTATGCGGGTCCGGGGGTGAAGCCTCCCGACGCTCTACGGCTTTTAGTGTTTTCAGAGCTTAGTAAGTTAGATTTCTGCACATTGCCGAGAATATTAATTTGTTAATTCAAAGTTTGACTTCTCACACTACAAGGATGAAACTAAAATTTTCAGTCGGCTAATTAGTCGGCAAATCTCTAGGCTTGCCGAATGGATTTGTGTTCAGTCCGAGCCCTTACTCGGGTACGTTTGGTGTTCAATTTGCCAACTGTGGCTCTAAATGCTTACTTAGGAAAAATATTTAGGGTGTCACCTCCACACCCCAGGTCGCTACGCCGTTGGGGACGAAAAACATTCAGAGAAACAAAAAGCATACCTGAAAGTTTTCACTCCCTTGTCAAAAAATAATTGCTCTGCAGGTCGTTCTCGTATGCCATGGTACAGACAGAAAATGTATAACGGGCGCGTTCATGTCTGGAACAAAACTCGCCAATTTTCTGCATTGATTAGGGCCATAAACAAGCTTGGCCGGAAATAAGCCCAAATAGCATTGTGCGCGTGGCCCATCTTTGTATGCGCCGTCGACAGGGCAGTATAAACACAAAAATCATTTCACCCAATACCATTCGAACGTTATCAGTTCTTTGAAGAAAAATGTATGAAAAACCCGAAAACACTCACGTTTACTTTCCCCAAAATGCGCTGTATATTGTTACTTTTATTTAGCGTATATCCATTTTTTTATTTATTTTATTTTTTTTTTTTGGGGGGGGGGGGGTCAAACAGTGGGGGGAGACATTTGATACGCTATCACCCAACTCTAAAAAGTGGGGGGGGACATGCCCCCCCCCTGTCTACCACCAATTGACGCCCTTGCTTGTCTTGCCATCCCCTGTGGTGTAATTCCATTCCTGGATTAATTAAATAGTGCATTCAGTCAGTGCACTAAAAGGGTTAATCTTATTACTTGGTGAATACATACCTGCTACGAATAAAGCGGGTTTAGTAGAAAGGCTGCTGCAATGCTGCAATCAACTACGGAGATGGAGATTTGGAGATTCGCACCACCGGTGCGCGCCGCGCCACCTTCATATTTCACACTGCTTTGTACTGCGGACGTGGTAGAGTTCACATTTTATGTCTTCAAACGCGCTCCGCCGCGTTGCAATTTTGCTCACGCACGTACATTAATACGTGTAAGCGCGGAGTGGACAGGGGCAGAAGGGCCTATACGAACAATGTCGAAATCCCCCCGTTTCATACTTGTTATTTATTATGTTTTTTTCTTTTTAATTTGTTTAGCGGTAATAAAAAAAATCTCTTTCTCCTTTTCTGTGCTTTGGTACTCTCTTTTCCATCCCCATTTTTACAGGGCAAAGGGGGGTGTTTAACAGCCAAAACACACCCCTGCGTACGCGTCTGTTACATGTATACTGTACGAAAAGTAAGGGTTTTTAAGCTGAAAAAATACATCCAACAAATGGTCACAAATAGAAAGAATGACACGTAGAAAAGATCCACATGGATAAAACTAAGCAATGTTAGACGATAAATGCAGTTTGTTGCCTCTCTCCTTGGTTAAACAAAGATCGCTAAGCTACTGCAAGAAGATGGCAGACGACATAGTAAAACATAATCTCAACAAAGAAGTACAAAATTGGCAGGGGGACACCTACTCTCACTCAAAACTACTGACTATCATTAAAAAACAGATAAAGTATGACAAAAATCATTTTAAGTTGACTATTTATGTCAAACTTTATTTGGCTCTATGATTTGATCATAAAAAAATCATGCAAAGGTTGGGTGTTATCAAATAAAATGGACTTATTAATAACTCCATCATAAAAATGAATGATACAATTGTACATGAAAGGGCCATACTGTCATAACTAATAACTCTTTTCCCCGCAGATCAGGTGGAAATTGTTAAGAATGATTTTGAGGCAGAGTAACCAGTAATTAATACAGCTTGATAAAAGGGATACAAGGTAAGGTGGCACTTATTAAAGCCAGACCATGCCAGAAACACTGGGGCAATCCTGTCCTCTTTATCATAGTGAACTGGGTATTATGGTTATGATAAGTGTCTTGCTCAAACTGGACCCAAACGCAGACTCTGAAATAACAAGAATTAGATTCTGGTGCACTAAGACCACTCGACCATGACACAACATTTTACCTGCCCATTTTGCTAAACTCTCTCAGTTATACAAAATCACTAAAATGGAACCCCTTAAACCAGACAAGACAACTGAACAGGAGAACACTTTAATAAATGACTGAGGTATAAAAGAACCTTTAAAAATGCCTTTGCTTTGTGGATAGTTGGGTCTTGATGTCACATGGTCGAATCCAAAGCTGCTAGGAAATTAGTGATACTTTGGACTGCCGTTGTGTGAGCCATTGTCACTAATCACTGATGTGGGAATACCTTGTCCATTAAATATCTACTTATTTATTTAAAACCATATTTAACGATGGTAACCTATCCAGCAAGGCTGATCATTTGGGGCCCTCAAATTATAAAGAAGTACATCAAAAACAAAGACAAGACCACAGAAAAAAGAGAAAAAAACCTGTCTAAATGGACAATTTACATACAAAAACAGGACGGAATTGCACCCCCTCCCCCCAACCCATATCAGCCGACCAAACAATAACAGAATAGAGTAGGCCTAAACATTGCACACAAAAATTTAAAAAATGAACACCCCCTCCCCATTCCTCCCTCAGAATAGACCATTATTAAGCAGATTAGTTACTGCAAGCCAACAGCCTGGGCAGAACACAGGGTAAGTTATGACAAAAAGAACTGAAAATTAAAGTGTTTCAAACCTTGCCTTCCTTTAGCAACTGCCAAAATGAAGAATAAGAGTGTTAAAGGGACACCGTGTAAAAGAGAAGGTGCTTTGTACTTGAAACTGTTTGAACAATTTCACATTTAGGTTTGGGAACGGTAAAATTATCCTGTGTGATTGCCCATGTTGTTGGTCGATCACCAAGCTTGGATCAGGTTAAGCCTCTGGCAGAGTTAGTCCAATGGAAGCCCTAAAAGCTTGGCAGGCAAGTTGGAAGTGGACACGCTGAAAAACTGTCATTGTGTTAATAAGATTACTGAAAAATAAGTTGGTGAACTGGAATGGAGGATGCTTTAGGACAATGAGAAGCGCTCTATTTGGGGTTTTTTGAATTTTGGTAACAAGAATAGATTTGGCACCCCAAACCATACAGCAGTTGTCTATGCAGGGTAGATCCAATGAATTGTATACTAAAAAAGCTTTAGGCTGCTTAATAAATTTTCTTGTTCTGGCAAGCGAAGCAATTTTGTAAAGTTTTGTTCACATGTTCAGTGAAATTACGCTTGCTGTCTCTGATCAGTACCCCTTCATGTTTATAAGAATTTACTTACTGTATTTTTTGCCCAGAATTAAAAATGTCAAGTGCATTGCTCTTTTGGAGTTTTTGAATAGTACCAACAAGCATAACTTATGTTTTTTGAGAATTTAGGATAAGTTTGTTAGCAAGAAACCATTTAGTCAAACTGAGAAGATTTAAGTTAAGTTTACTTTCAATGGGATCAGTGTTGTTATCACTATAATAAATGAGTGCATCATCTGCATACATGTCAATGTTGCAGTGACCAAGACATTTCTGCAAGTCATTAATATACCATTAATATACAGGGATTGATCCCTGGGGTATTCCAGATGTAATGGGATTGATTGAGGATAGTTTGGTTTTGAAACAGACTCACTGCGTCCTTCGAGATAAATCAAATGTCAGCCATTCAACAGCTGAGGTGGATAAAATGAAAGCTTGTGTAAAAGAATACTAATCATGGTTGACTACATCAACAACTTTCTGCAAATCAATGAATAACGAACCAACTAAATTACCATTGTTAATGTGATGTGACTGGTTAGGGGATAGGAGGTTATTTGTGGTAAGGTATGGGAGAAGTTGGGAGTGGTCAGCTTTTTCAATGATTTTGGAGACCAAAGACAAAATCAATTAATAATTGATATGTTAACATCAGTAAGCGCCTTGGGGGTTACCTGATTTAAAAATGGGAATAATCTTGGCCATTTTCCACGTTTGAGGAAAGGTACATGTGGACAGGGTTAGATTAAACACGTGTGTTGGGGGGGGGGGGGGGGGGGGGGGGGGGCAATGACAGGCGCTGCCAGCTTAAAGAGCCATCGATGTTGTCCAGACCAGCACACCTTCCAGAATCCAGCCTGGTAATCACCTTAAGATAAAGTCTGGATCAACACTGCAAACTGACAAACTGGTCGAGCAATGAGTTAAATAAGAGCATGGTTCTTGATCCGCACCATTTGGAATATTACCCACACAACATTACTGATGTTAACATATCAATTATTAAAGCTGTTTGCTATGGTTTTTGGATCTGTAACATCCTCATCATCAATATTAAAAGTACTACGAACATAAATGTGTTTCTCATTTGGGAGAATCTCTCTTATGCCTGCACATAGGCCTAACTTTTTGCAATTATTTTGGTTAGTACAAACATGATTTGGATAGAAATCAATTTTAGCAGTTCTACAAATCCTAGTCACATCATTTCTTAAGATCTAAGCCCCAAGTTCCTTTTTCGTTCACTGCCCACTGACTTTTCTCTGATGAATAGGCATTTGGAACAGTAGTCCGCTACTATAACATATTCAGTGTTGTCGTAGTTTGCTTTTTCGGTATTGTTGACTTGTGTTTGCTTGCGCTTACAACTTTTAAAATGTTTTTGTTAATGCCAGGCCAAAAAACAGAAAGTTTGGGCTCTCGCAATTGTCAATGCCCTATCTTTTACAATGCTTTGCTTTACCAGCAACCCAGTTGTGAGTCGGTCATTTTTTAATTTCGAAAAATGACACAAAAATGCCACCCAAACTCACTCAAAAGCACTAAAACAACTCAAAAACTACATGTACTCAAAGAATAATCTATCAAAAAATAACTCTACACTCCATTTTATTAGAAAATCTCTCAGTTATATGTGGGGGTGTTTTCTTTGAGGCGCGCCAAGTATTCTTCGGCCCTGTAGACATACAAGGGTTTGGCGTAAACCCACTGCCTTTACTTGATAAGAGTCTATAATGCAAATGTAGTATTCGGTCTACAGGTTAGAAGATCAGAGTGAAGTAGACTACCACCCCACAGTTAGTGGGTAGGGTCTTTGAGTGAATACCTACATGTAGAGCACCCTTCCTCCTTCCCAACACTCGATTATGTGAGTGCTTCAACCTTGTAACACTTGTGAAATAGAGGACATCATTGTGAATTGCATGTCATTTGGGGACACTTTTGTGCGTACAATTTCGTAACAATATTGTCTGCCAGTATAGGGATTATGCAAATTTAGTATTCTTTCTACAGGTCAAGTATTCGCTCATAGACCCTACCCATCACACTACTGTGGGCCGGTGAATTCCTGCATTTGCCTGAAAAATTGTGGCTTTCGTTCTCCTTTTCCCTATTTCTAGTTGACTTTTGGTCTCGGGCAAATGAAGCAATGTGGGGGGGGGGTGTCAAGATTAACAAAAAATTAACAAAATTTTTTTTGAATTACTTGTTTAAAATGTTTATTTTCTTCCTGCATAAATGTTCACATGCCTTATGCATTTTTCTATTAATGCCAAATCTAAAATATAGTTGCTTTTACATTAAAAAAAAAAACCAACACGACAAAAAGAGCAATGACATAAATTATTCAAAACAAATCTGAATTGAAAAGAGTCATACACAGCAAAATATAACCTACTCACAGACATTACTATATACAATAAAACCTTTCCAATTTAAGTTGGTAATTCCCCACACTTTTCACAATGTGACTCCATGTAAAGGAGAATAGTCAAGGAAAAAAAAGTAGATAAGTAGATTTGTGCATACAATGTACTATAGCCGTCAATTCTTTTCTCTGACTTAAACTATTTCCCTAAAAACAATGATTTGTTTGGTTTATTTGGGTATTTATAATGTATTTTGTAATATGATTTTTACTCAATGTGTTTTGTATTGCAATCAGTGGTGTAACTAGAAGTTTCCATTGGGGGCTTTACATACAATGTATATTATTTGCTACTGTTCTGAGCCATACATTTATACAATGAGGAGCTGATAGTCTTGGTTAGAACATACCTTTGTGGGCATGCACCCTGCCTCATCTCAGTATTCCTTCCATTTATCACAAGTGCCTTTTAAAGTTCATAAGATTGTGGTTTGAATAAAAGTATTAATTCCGACAAAATTTAGCAATAACTTTGTGTTTATTCATGTTTCGAGCTTACAGTCATCCATATCGAAACTCAACAAAATATATGTTGGAAGATTTGTCAATCATTGACTGTGTTTATTTACAAAGGTACTCATTTGCTGCTATCAATTTTCATTTTCTTTGGGAAAAATCAAACTGTCAGATTTTAGCTAGGCAGTTCTTGATTGGAACTTTGGCAACATATTTTGAATTTGCAAGCAGCAGCATAGCCAGTTGTTTTTTTTTTATGGGGGGGGGGCATTGCTTTTCAGTGTTGGGGGGTTTGTGTTTTTTAGTGAATTATATGTATCTGGATTTGTTTCATGGGGTCACCTTGGGGGGGGTGCACTGGAAAATTGTGTGCACCACTCTCGTGGCTACGCCATTGTCTCCAAGATAAAATTACATACTATGTCATTGTCTCCAAGATAAAATTACATACTATTATAATTATTTTCTTGAGATAATAAAATACATGGGGTTAATTCTTGAGGTGAGCGGTTCAATTATATCTTCCATTCAAATGCTACATAACCACTTTACTCAAACCAAGTCCAGGGTTTGGGGCAGATTAAAAAACAAAGTATTCAAAAAGATAAAACATTTGTATAAAAATAACTTATAGGTTTTGCTGGTCAATTTCAGCAAAAATTAAGTTTCATTAACACGCATTTAAATTCATGCATTATTCCCTAATTAATTCAAACTTCGTTCTTCTCATTCAGGTTTGTTTTAGTCATTCTATTTTAATTACAGGCATTCAAGACTACATTTTTACCATTCTTCAGTTGAATTTCTACTACCTATTTACAATTGATGAAATCAATTTAAGACTCATCAAAGCGCACAGGAATTTGTTGCTAGTTTTTGTTTTATTATTCATTTATGGGCATTGAAGTTTAACTTATTTGCATTCAAACTAACCATGAGTTATGTCTTCTTCAAATAAGTTGGCAATAGTTCTTTTACTGGCACTTGAGTTGTTCTTTGTAAGTTGCGTTTCTGTGTAGCTTGCATATCATTAAATCCTGTGTTTTTTCTTAATTGCAATAATTGTTCCTGTTGCTTTATTACCCTGAGTTTAAAGTTAAAGCCTGTAACAGGTATCTAGAAGGCTGCTTAGTAATGTTATGGTCATTAGTGTGAAATGAGAACAACATATTTTGCAATAGTCTTGTGATTGTTTGTACTGGTCTTTAGTGTTGTCTTCATTACTTCTGAAGAATTTTCCGGATTTGACAAATTAAAAGTTAACAAATGATGTTTTCAGAAACAGTAGCTTTAAATTATCAGGGGTCATTTTAAAATAAACATAACAGATATTGTTGTTTACCTGAGGATTTTTTTTTTCAAAGGTCCTTTTCTTTTTCTGTTTATTTACTTCTATTCATTTCTTTATTATCTGAATTGATTTCTTTTTTTCATTAACCTTCAATGTTTTGACGTGCTATAGGCATCTCAGCATGTATTGTAATTTTGCCTGTTGTACCATCTCATCCACTTTTCATGAGTTGTTTAACTGTCTGATATTCAGTTGAGCCACTTCTTGCAGTAGATCACTTCTTTCCCTATCTAAATTATTCACTCTTCTGTACAGCCATGGGCAGCCATTTTGGGTTCCAATTGCTCTACTTTGAGGTACATAATGCAGAACTAATCCAGACACAAATTCTCCTCAGAATATCTACCTTTATACATGCTCCTACAAATCAGAATAGGACATACCAAACGAATTTGAATGCAAACATTTCAAAAATGTTTCCTAATTGATGAAATTGAATGGTCGACCAGCCTCTTGCTGTTGGCTTTAACGAAATTGAATGATCTTTGCGACCTCATGAATTTGAAAGATCTTATCTGCCCAGTGAATGCTAAACTGTTGAAATTGAATTACTCCTTTTTACTGTTGAATGCTGATGCAACGGAGCATTCATTTTAAAACAAAATTGAATGAGCCAGGTGTTAAATTTAACAAGTTTTTGTTGAAATTGGCCAGAAAAACCTATAGTATAAAGAGTTTCATAAGACATACTACCACATAAACATCATAAGATGCTTTTGCAATGATAAATGTTACATAGCAGAGTATGTAGATTTATAGTTATGACATTTCACTCGATGAAGCATCGAGGTACAATATATAACATCATTAAGTTCTGAAGAGTAGGTTAATTTACATTCTCTACTAAAATCCATTGTTGCAATAAGTGAATAGTTTACTTAACCCTGTTAAAGTGAAAACAATGTCAAATGCACATATAAGTTCATTTGATTTAATCAAATTATAACACTGTTCGATTTCAAAATAGAGCCAAATGTATGATAAAAATCACCATATAGACCCCTTGCAATGTCATTTGGAGTCAAATCGCATGTAAAGATATGGTCCGCATCTAACCAGAGGTGCAACCAGAAGAACCCTTGCTCTCCCTCTTGCCCTCCCCCCCAAAAAAAGAGATCGAAAAAACGCACAAAGGAATGGTTTGATACATTAAATAGCCCCCACCCCCCCCAAAAAAAATTCTTTGCCCCCCCCCTCCCAAAATGATGTCTGGTTGTGCCACTCAACGGTGCAACCAGGATTTATTATTTTTTTTGGGGGGGGGGGGAGGGGGCATCAAAGAAAATTTTACTATCACAAGGCCTAGTATGTTTATGAATGAATGTGTGTAGTATAGGGTTGTATAACATGAAGCCAATCTCTAGAGTCTGGATTGCGATTTTTCAGTAATGCTCCTCCCTCTTGATGAAAATGAACTCGAGTCTATATCGTCAGCAATAGTTTTTGTTTAATATAATTTAGCAGACACTGCTGAAGAGATCATTCTGGGGCGGTGCTACCTACCCTTTCCATCAATGGGCGGCAAATTCCACGAACAAGTGGGCAGCAAACCCAGATCCTACCGGTAATATTCTCTGTTGTTTTGCTAAAGCGATGTCACATAATAATTATTTGTATCAGATTACTGTTAAAAAATGAAATTAACCAGTTATCACCGTGATTCTTTTTTTTTCCCTGGCGGGATTCTTTTGGCGGAACTGCTGGAATCTTTTTTCTTTGAGGGTACTGCTGGCACAAAGAAACCCCGACTTGACAATGCCATGGGAAAAAAGATTCTCTTTATTGGATTGTCTATTTTGTTTCTCGACCGAGAAATTTTCAGATCCTCACAGCGTGAATTGCAAAACATCGGCTGTTAACTACAGCATAGGAGTGGTACTAAACATGGAACCATGACTTGATTCCCAGTTCACTCTGACTTACCTCCATTCAGCTGAAATACAATGAATGCACAATGGTGGAAGCCTCTCGATGCTTCGTAATCCCCTTCTTTGAACAAAAGGACAAAGGTCTGTTATTGGGGAATGCCTTTGAATAGCCACAAAATGCCAGTATTTATAAGACCTTTTTTGTCCTTGTGTGGGTGAAACGAAGCATTAGACGGCGTGTGTGTTGTCTGTGGAAACCACTATATACATGTATATTTTCACTGACATGACCACAAATCTGACCGGTAGTTAAAGTGAAAAAAATTTTCCCAGGCTCGATTTTGGGGTTTGCAGCCGATTTGAAAGATATTTTCAAATATACTAATGATGACGTCTATATGATAATATGGCAAAATCAGGTTTGCAGGATCAAAATTGTTTGAAACATTACTCAACACCCAGATAAAAAATGAGTAGTGACATAAGGTGTCAACATTACATCATTTTTAAGTTTATTTCAAAAATTGCTAAGAACATCTGTACCAGCCATCTTGTTAAAAGAATGACATACTGTCTGTTTTTTTTCATCTACAGATGTTGTGGTTCATCAATAAAGAGATTGCATTTATTAAGTTGCATTTGGCTACATGGGGCATACAAAACAATGCTTTTATGTTTATACACAGTGTAACATTTTGTTAAGGAAAGGTCATCAAATTTTGTAGACAGAGAAAAACAAAATGTTAAAGTGACATGACATCATGCATGATGTAATGCATAGATAAGACAATGCTGCTGCTTTTTATGCAATACACAGGGTGTGCGCACAGCTACATTAAGTTCATTTTATATACCTTTTTTGAAATTAATGGTAGTGCAGCGACGTAGCCATTGATTCCAAAAACGTATCTCAAATTATCTTATCAACAATATGGAATCCAATATCAGTATACATACTTCAAAATGTACATGAAACGTGTTGCAAAATAAACATCATTTGACCATGGTCATGCCTGATGCATGCCCCATTAGTATCAATTTTGGACGCCTTCCGTTTTGTTGACCCTAACCCCATTTCAAAAACATGCCGCAATAATTCAACCTTGAAATTCTGGGATTAAATAAACTTACCCCAAACAAAAATTTTCAACATAAAATTCCAAAGAAATTGACAACCAAACAGTTGGCAAAATAGCTCAAACATTTGTCTATTTTTTAAACAAAATGGCAAAAAGTTCATAAAATTATTTAGGTCAATATTAATTTTGCAGTTTGAGTCCCAGTTTGAAGCTCCAACGACGGAAGACAACAACCTTTCATTAGATTACAACACAGAGCTACATTTAGACAGCAGACATATATAAACAGGAACAAAATACTTGGGTTATTTTAGGTCATGAAAGAAAGCCAATGAGAGCTCCTGGGAGTTAGCTCCATGGTTTAACATTTCTATTTGGCTATAATTTCTTCTAAAGGGTGGCAAGGGTGGAGTGTGCATAAAGCACTTGCTTCTCACCAATGTAGCCATAGTTTGATTCCCGGCTAAGTCCATACGTGAGTAGAGTTGTGTGTTGATCTCTCTTATATTTGCAAAACTACTGCTGCTACATACACAATGTACTTGTCTATGAGCTAGAGCACAATCCTAAGTAATCATGGCCTGTGATATGAGTAGGGTTGGATCGTAATTAGTTCATGGTAAAAATGTAAAAAAAAAAACAACGTTGAAACCCATTTCCGAAGTTCCTTAACATTTAAATGAAACCGACAATAAAAAAAATGGGATCTTCCTTTTCAGCTTGTAACAATTAGTTACAATGTTAATAACACGAACCCTGCTTTCTTTTGTAAGAATTAGTAACAATAATGATACTTTTGAGCGACCATGGCTAGCATAATCCCACACAAAAGCATGAGGTTTACTATCTATTTTCCTTAAAATGTTAGCCCCAGACACTATCCAGGGAGAATGATTGACATCCCTTTTGTAGGCCGGAATGTGCCTCATCTCTCATTTATAATTTGTAATACATTATTTTCAATCCCCTACAATTTGTTATAGGGCCTACATTTAGCTTGCTTGCCGAAAACACTATACCAGCACTCAAGGGATATATGTATATCAAGACTGGGTATAGTGGGTAGAGTGTTCTATTCCTAATCCTGGAAAGTGTGTTGACATCTGCTCCTCCTTTACAGGTCGGCTCAAAACACAGAAAATAGAGAGCCGGCACCAACAATCATTATTACCCTGCACTGTAGTTCCGTTTCTCAATTCGGATTAGGATAGGTAGAAACAGTTAAACAGAAGTCATAAGTAAAATAAACGTAGTTGCACAACCCTAGATATGAGTGTCATTATGACAATTGTGTTAAATTAGTCTATTGATATTGGTACGATTTGAACAGTACACATGCAGATATCAAGAGAAATAACATCAGGGCTGTTAAGCTCAGTTAGTAGAGCACTTGTATGGTATTTGACAAGTCATGGGTTTGAGTCTGACATCAGCAAATTTGTCTCAGCTCAATACATATTAATTTATATTTCCCCAACCTTGGCAGTATTTCATATAGAAATACTTCTGTGGGTGTCTTTTCACACTTCACAGTAAATAATTCAAGTAAATTATCAACCCCAACAAATTTCTGTAAAGATTACAGCAACCATTGGGCTGATCAAGATGTCAACCCCAACATGTTATTTTAGTTTATAATATACATGTATTAGTTTGGTAATAATGATGCATATTCGATGAAATAACTCTCCATTCTATAACTTCTATGTTACAATCCATTAAAACTTTATTAATTACACATCTACTTCAATAATTAGACTAATTAAAAATGTACAGTAAAGGTTAATCATACAGTTATCTTGACCATTCCTTGAAGTGTTCCAGATGCTGATGATGTACCACTTCTGTTGGCTCTTTTGACTGCCCTGCTTGACATAAAGTGGTGGGATAAAAAAAAATTATAAAAAAAAAGTTAGTAAAGCAGAGCCATGTGCAGTAAGAAATACATGAGAAACCAGTGATTATTATGAGAGATTTTATTAAAATCATACCTCACAAACTCAACAGTTTATTTCAGATTTATTTCACTTGGCTTTGACTGTAGCCTGTACCAAATGGTGCACAATAAGAAACATACAGTCTGTCTGCTGCCAAACTTTTAGCCTCTCATTGGCTAAAGTAGTTGTATGCCATGTGGAGATAAATTATGCAAAAGATCCAATGCTTCCAAATCTGATGAGTCTCAACGGCATTCAAATATTTTAATAGTACATTGAGGTGCAGCTGCTGAACAGTGACAATTTCCCTTTTATAGCGCAGCAAAATGTTATACAAACTGTTATAGAAAATGTAGCAGTTGCTACTCAAAAATCATCATTTCCTAAGTACTTGATAATTATCAGTGTGCACAAAACAGTATGCACAAAACATGTTTACTCTTAAATATTTTCAGAGGGCATATGGTATCCCAGCTAAGCTTGTGAACGCAATCAGCCACAATTACACCAGAGCTAATATCAAATGACATTAAGCAAGCTCAGCTGAATTCTGCATAGAACAGAGGATGAGTGCGTGAGAGTGGGGCTTGTTTTCACCATTAGGAAGACAAAGTACATGACATTCAACTGCGCAACTGCCAATCCCTTCAAGACCACCAAAGATTCTGAACTGGAACGGGGTGAATGACACTGAGAAGGGTGTGAAAGGTCGTATCGCTCTTGCCTGGAGGGCACTCAACTCCATGAAGAATATATGGTCAAGTTAGATGTCCTATAGATGAAGTTCTTCACAGCCACTGTAGAATCAGTTTTGTTTTACAGATGTGAAGCATTGACACTGACATCTCTCTAGAGGAGAAATTGAACAGCTGCTACACAAGAATGTTTCGTGAGATAAAACAGATGCACAGGGAGAGACATAAACCAGGAGCTCTATGGTGGACTACTGAGAGTTAGCACCAAGATTGGCAGGTCACTGCTTCAGACACACTGAGCTGACAGTGAGCAAGCTGGTACTATGGGCCCCTACTCAGGAACAATGTTCCCGTGGCAGATCACAAACCACCAACAAATGTAGCAATAGACTTTTATCATGGTACGGCCATCTTGATTTTCTCCCATTCAAATCAGTGTAACCAAACCGAGCCTGGCAGGGCAGATCTTGTGGTTCCTTCTTGTACAATGAATACTCATCCATTTTTGTTATTGGATACAGGGAACATGACCAATGCGTTTGGCATTATGATGCTCCACATCGATTGAATGAATGAATACTATGTGCATGTATATGTAACTGAAGTTGTTTTTAAGTGTATCAGCCTCAAAGCTGAACAAATGCCTTATGTTTTTGTTCATATTTTTTTCCCTTTCTTTGTTCTTATTTTTCCCTACCAAAATTCCACACAATTTGTTCTCGACTTTTGTTATTGGATAATCTTAAACTTAACAATGTCCCATCAGTACAAGTTTTGCACTATATTGTAGCTTATAAAAACAAAGTACATCATCATGGCATCACCAGGTCTGGAATGACATTAAATCAAAGCTTATTACTTAACAGAGATGCAACTGGCTATTGAAGAAAACAATCTGAAAAATCTAATGCTAAAAAATACATGTTTGGATTTTGGGCACTGTTTGAAATAATATACAAAATCATGGTCATGTTGTATTGAGGAGTGGTTGATGCTTGAAATTATGAATTTTCAACCACATTTTGGGAAGTTTAGTATACACATATGGACTAGCAATGATGGCAATAGTGCACGTCTATGCACCCCGAGGGCCTGTGAGTGACCAGGAGAGGGTCCTATTTCCCCGAGGCCGAACTATTACCCGAATAATGCCAGTCCATATGTGTTTTATAACACACCTCAGTCCAAAATGTCATGTGAAAAAAAAACCCATATTTTCAGGATGCACGGTTTTACAACTGTAAACAGCTATGAGCATTGTAAACCTCTTGAGGGCGCTGTTTACCAGTCAATAGTTTTTGGGTTTTTGAAACTATTTCCCGCTTTGCGAACTATTTCCTCCAAATAAAGTGCGTGCGGTGTGTTGACACGCGTCAAGTTCACGGTGGTGCAGATTTCATGCACTAGGTTATATCAGTTCACCCCACGTGACCGTGTTTCAGCCAATCAGGATAAAGAACCAGTGAGAGGTGTGTTATAAGATTACTTATATCCATACGCATTAACAAATGCCGAAAAAATATTGAGCATTAAAGGAAAGAATGATTACAGCTACTTTTTACTGTAACTACTGACCACCTACCAGCTAAATGTGCTACACTTATGGGAGAAGGACATATTTTATGGCACCCGCTGCAGAAGAAAACAAGTTTAACATGAAGTAGACTAATCATGTTTCAAATCATAACTTGAGCAGGTATTGTTTTGTGTTAACAGCACCCATGCAAACACACTTCACATATGGTGATAGTGATTAAAGAGGCTGGGCAATGTGGGTGAACTTTTGTAATGTGGTGTTTTGGTTTTTTGACCCAAAATATTGTCCTCTTCAACAGTGGAAAAATAGGACATTACAGGAATTTAAGTGTCTGGTAGTGAGAAGTTTGGAGATTGATTATTGGTAAGGATTTGAATATGGGTCAACAAGTGAATGTCATCCAGCTCTCAATGTAAGTGGCCCAATTTAATTCATACAGTGTGGAGTTCTCTTCTATGGTGGGCAGTGGTTGCTGCTAATAAAAAGGTCACAGTCCCAGGAGGGAATAGGCCTGTGTATGGGCAAATAGGTGCAAAAGACTGGAGATTATCAAGGATATTGAAGACTTGTTGCAATGTCGGACCATAGCGAGTCAATCCTGTGGGGACTGTTCATCCAAGTGAAAGGGCATCTGCGATGACATTCCTTTTCGGATTGCTTGAGGAGAGATATTGAGAGGAATACACCTACTAAAGAGCTTCCAAGTTAAAAAGACAGACGGAGGGGGAAAGTGTGTTTCCCTGACAATTCAAGTAGAATATCACTGATGAATTGTCTGTCCTGACCAAATCTAGGTGACCTTCAATAAAATCTGGCACTAATTGGAGGTCTTTGAAGACAGCCAGAAGTTGTGATTTTAATGAAGTTGACTTCATATGCATCCTGCAGCATGGAACAATGTCCACTAAGCTTGCCATGTCGTCAACCTTGGGCTGGGACAGAGGTAGTGGCGAGTGAAACACATTCCTCCAGGGCCAGGCATCTTTTGAAGTAGATGAAGCTCTGCCTGCGATTGGAGGCTTGGAGGAAAGTAGGAGTTTGTGAAGGTTATCAGGGAAGATTTATTGGTGATGATCATGACCCCTGGGTCTACGCTGAGTATAATAGTTTACTAATGAGAGCTTCTAGGGTGGACTTATGAGTAGGGCCAAAAGACCCTTTCCATGAAATATGTAAAGTGCACATCGCATGTGCGCACCAACACTACTGGTTGGCAAATGAAGGAACATTGCGCCTTTTTGTATTGGGCTGATGGTTGTGAGACGCATACGCGTTTGTGTGTCTGCCTAGTGCACAACTCTATGGCGTTTGCCAACCAATAGTGTCTGTACATATACATAAATGTAATTAGAATATTTCATGGGAAAGGCTAATTATCAGCCAGTCTTCCAGGTAGATGTAGACATGGACCTGTTGACGTCTTAAGGCTGCTGCAACCATCTTGGTTTTAATACTCTGGTGAACACCAACAAAAACGTGGATAGACTTAATGGGAGACACTTGAATTGGACAGTGGTGCCTTGATAACTGAATTATATGAATTTGTGGTAATCTCTATAAATTTGAATGTGGAGTGTCTTTCAGGTCCAAGGAGGTATCACACAAACCTTTGTTGAGCGTCTGGATAATGACCACCAACATTTCCATACAAAAATATTTTGGCCAAATAAATGCAGTGAGTAGCTAGACCGATTGCACAACCCACGTCACATGACCTGTAGTGAATATTGAATGTAAACAAACACGACGTCCTTCATAGGAAAGTGCGGTACTGTACATGATGATTGTTGCATTTGTTTATTCGATAGAGGCTTTTCTTTCTCGAAATCTGTGGAAAATATTCCAGAGTTTGTACCAACGGAACGTTTGGGCCAGACCACTGCGACCACGCACTTTTCAACACAAGAGTTTCACAGTTTTGAAGCTGAAATCATCCAAAGAAAAGGGTCTCCAAAACTGTGTGATTCCTTTGTCTATTTGAAATTCAGCAATGCTCATTTTTCCAACGTTCTTTACCCCCCCTTTTTTTTATAGTGATTTACATTACAAACAAAATAACATGCGGGTTGCTACATCGTCGCGGATGCCAGTAGTGCATATCTCAAAATAAACCTCTTTTGTAGCAGAATGCTTGTCGTTTATGACTCATGAGACAGGAATGTGATTTAAATTAATATCACAACATGCAACTTTAATAAAAGGGCTTAGTAACTGTGTTATTATTACCAAAAGTCGACTGTTGGTGTGACTCTGTTGGTCACAGCATGTATTTGCACGTAGTTTGCCATCAGCTGAGATGACGTTAGTACCCACATACCACTAAATAACACTCGAATAACGATTGTTGCTGCTTTGTTTATAATGCCTGCAAATGGTTGTTTCATCTCTATTCAACTGGCGCACCAGTCTATTCCTTAAAAACCCTGGTCCGATCCTTGCGTACAAGCATCCCTGACACACGCATGCACAAATGGTGCGGCAACCATTTTGAAATCACAAAACCGCATGTCTTCACATAGGAAACCCTGTGGATGTGAAACATGCAATCAACACACAGCAACACAGTGTTGTTTGTGTACAAGTTGTACATATACATTACATAACCGTGTACTCATACATGAAGACCACGTGTCAGCCATTCATGCTCGCAAAGCACTGATTTCCTTATTTGGCGATCAGGGTTCTCCCCATGCACAAGCTGGCGTATTGGGCCGATACACGCGAAATACGGGCCGATACGCAAAAATTACGGCCGATACGCAAAAAAAATATATATAAATATTTTTTATTTGTTATTTTTTTTGTAGATTTTAATATCAAATTCACTAAAAATCCTAACATAAAACCATTTTAAATGCTCCAGATTGCACAGAGCTTTTCAAACCAAATAAAAACATTCCAAGGGCCTGCTACCAATTCAGCGTGCTTCGGCCACACTTTCAAAATTTTGGTCCAGAATGCCCCGCAGTTTTGAAAAATCCTGGGGAGAACCCTGGCGATCATGCAGGTGGACCTTGAAGAGCTAATATTGACTGTCCAGCCTCAAACCATTTTATGTTTGTATATTGGTTACTGGTATCCCATTTCGGTTGGCCAACTCTTTGTGAGATTAAAAAAATTTTAAATTGTGATCTTGGAAAAGACCTTTACATCCTATCTGATTGGGCAAGTACATTGCGCATTTTTATGGTGACATTTTGATTTGTCACTATTTTAACTGTTAGTATAATGCAATTTAATGTTCTAATGACTAATATCCTTTAACTGCTTTAAAATAAAGAAGAAATGTCACGCTTCTTTATACGCAATGATTAAAACAAACTGAATAGAACTGAATCTATTATATGTTACCGTGGCAGTAGAATACAAGGTGACACTTCGAAAGACCATAACCCATTAAGCTCATTTGCGTTTGGGGAATGCTATACAAACCCAATTAAACCATCTGCTGATCACTGCTGATTTCAGGTCCTTTGTGCACAGAGTCTAATGCCACGAGATGGATTCCACACTGATACCATTCATTACTGGATTGAAGAGTTCTGCTAAACTTTCACAAATCTAATGAAACTATGTGTGATATTTGGCAGGATATTCAAAAGGCTCCCGATATCTACTGTGTATAAAAATCAAGTCAAAATGTAAAAGTGTCTTTTGTTTTCATAATGGGTGTAATATCATGGACCAAAACCAATGGTGTGTTTAAAGAAATTGTTTGTATCTGGAGTTCTCCAACATTTTTTATTCAAAAAAATCATTGTCTGCAAAGATGAAAGGAATTCCACGGAGCTTTACAGCATTATATCTAGCTGTAGATGATTATATTAGGCTTACTCCTCCCTTCTGACCATTGTTGTATTTAATTTAATAAAATTGCCAGTTGCATAATGGCAGCAGCATCAGACTATAAACCTTTGATAAGCCTCTCATTTGGTCTCCTTGTATTCCTACTTCCATGATGTTACAAATAATGTCCAACAAGCAGAGATGAGACTTTGAAATTACCTTGGTGAATCAACTGGACTATTTGCTTTCCTCGGTTGATCTTTAACAAAATTCCTACACGAAGCCAACTTTGATTCTAAGGCCTGCAAAGATAAAATAAAAGTTCCAATTAACTTCAATAATAACGGATACACTTAAAAACATTGTTAAACAAGAATAGTTTTTAATTCTATCAAAAACAAAAAACTTTCTTGTCTTTTAAAAAAACAATGATGGAAGTGAAAAGCCTCCCACACAACTTCTTTTTTGATGCCATCATCCAGTCACATGCCTTTATCAATACCATCATCCAGTTACATAAACTACCTTTATCAATACCATCATCCAGTCACATAAACTACCTTTATCAATACCATCATCCAGTCACATAAACTACCTTTATCAATACCATCATCCAGTCCCATAAACTGCCTTTATCAATACCATCATCCAGTTACATAAACTGCCTTTATCAATACCATCATCCAGTTACATAAACTGCCTTTATCAATACCATCATCCAGTCACATAAACTACCTTTATCAATACCATCATCCAGTCACATAAACTGCCTTTACCAATACCATCATCCAGTCACATAAACTGCCTTTATCAATACCATCATCCAGTCACATAAACTGCCTTTATCAATACCATCATCCAGTCACATAAACTACCTTTATCAATACCATCATCCAGTCACATAAACTACCTTTATCAATACCATCATCCAGTCACATAAACTACCTTTATCAATACCATCATCCAGTCACATAAACTGCCTTTATCAATACCATCATCCAGTTACATAAACTACCTTTATCAATACCATCATCCAGTCACATAAACTGCCTTTATCAATACCATCATCCAGTCACATAAACTACCTTTATCAATACCATCATCCAGTCACATAAACTACCTTTATCAATACCATCATCCAGTCACATAAACTACCTTTATCAATACCATCATCCAGTCACATAAACTACCTTTATCAATACCATCATCCAGTCACATAAACTGCCTTTATCAATACCATCATCCAGTCACATAAACTGCCTTTATCAATACCATCATCCAGTCACATAAACTACCTTTATCAATACCATCATCCAGTCACATAAACTACCTTTATCTTACCATCATCCAGTCACATAAACTACCTTTATCAATACCATCATCCAGTCACATAAACTACCTTTATCAATACCATCATCCAGTCACATAAACTACCTTTATCAATACCATCATCCAGTCACATAAACTGCCTTTATCAATACCATCATCCAGTCACATAAACTGCCTTTATCAATACCATCATCCAGTCACATAAACTACCTTTATCAATACCATCATCCAGTCACATAAACTACCTTTATCTTACCATCATCCAGTCACATAAACTGCCTTTATCAATACCATCATCCAGTCCCATAAACTGCCTTTACCAATACCATCATCCAGTCACATAAACTACCTTTATCTTACCATCATCCAGTCACATAAACTGCCTTTATCAATACCATCATCCAGTCCCATAAACTGCCTTTATCAATACCATCATCCAGTTACATAAACTGCCTTTATCAATACCATCATCCAGTTACATAAACTGCCTTTATCAATACCATCATCCAGTCACATAAACTACCTTTATCAATACCATCATCCAGTCACATAAACTACCTTTATCAATACCATCATCCAGTCACATAAACTACCTTTATCTTACCATCATCCAGTCACATAAACTGCCTTTATCAATACCATCATCCAGTCCCATAAACTGCCTTTACCAATACCATCATCCAGTCACATAAACTACCTTTATCTTACCATCATCCAGTCACATAAACTGCCTTTATCAATACCATCATCCAGTCCCATAAACTGCCTTTATCAATACCATCATCCAGTTACATAAACTGCCTTTATCAATACCATCATCCAGTTACATAAACTGCCTTTATCAATACCATCATCCAGTCACATAAACTACCTTTATCAATACCATCATCCAGTCACATAAACTGCCTTTATCAATACCATCATCCAGTTACATAAACTACCTTTATCAATACCATCATCCAGTCCCATAAACTGCCTTTATCAATACCATCATCCAGTTACATAAACTGCCTTTATCAATACCATCATCCAGTCCCATAAACTACCTTTATCAATACCATCATCCAGTCCCATAAACTACCTTTATCAATACCATCATCCAGTCACATAAACTACCTTTATCAATACCATCATCCAGTCCCATAAACTGCCTTTATCAATACCATCATCCAGTCCCATAAACTACCTTTATCAATACCATCATCCAGTCACATCAACTGCCTTTATCAATACCATCATCCAGTTACATAAACTACCTTTATCAATACCATCATCCAGTTACATAAACTGCCTTTATCAATACCATCATCCAGTTACATAAACTGCCTTTATCAATACCATCATCCAGTCACATAAACTACCTTTATCAATACCATCATCCAGTCACATAAACTGCCTTTATCAATACCATCATCCAGTCACATAAACTACCTTTATCAATACCATCATCCAGTCACATCAACTGCCTTTATCAATACCATCATCCAGTTACATAAACTGCCTTTATCAATACCATCATCCAGTCACATAAACTACCTTTATCAATACCATCATCCAGTCACATAAACTGCCTTTATCAATACCATCATCCAGTCACATAAACTACCTTTATCAATACCATCATCCAGTCACATCAACTGCCTTTATCAATACCATCATCCAGTTACATAAACTGCCTTTATCAATACCATCATCCAGTTACATAAACTACCTTTATCAATACCATCATCCAGTCACATAAACTGCCTTTATCAATACCATCATCCAGTCACATAAACTGCCTTTATCAATACCATCATCCAGTCACATCAACTGCCTTTATCAATACCATCATCCAGTCCCATAAACTACCTTTATCAATACCATCATCCAGTTACATAAACTACCTTTATCAATACCATCATCCAGTCACATAAACTACCTTTATCAATACCATCATCCAGTTACATAAACTGCCTTTATCAATACCATCATCCAGTCACATAAACTGCCTTTATCAATACCATCATCCAGTTACATAAACTACCTTTATCAATACCATCATCCAGTCACATAAACTGCCTTTATCAATACCATCATCCAGTTACATAAACTACCTTTATCAATACCATCATCCAGTCACATAAACTGCCTTTATCAATACCATCATCCAGTCACATAAACTGCCTTTATCAATACCATCATCCAGTCACATAAACTACCTTTATCAATACCATCATCCAGTCACATAAACTACCTTTATCAATACCATCATCCAGTTACATAAACTGCCTTTATCAATACCATCATCCAGTTACATAAACTACCTTTATCAATACCATCATCCAGTCACATAAACTGCCTTTATCAATACCATCATCCAGTTACATAAACTACCTTTATCAATACCATCATCCAGTCACATAAACTGCCTTTATCAATACCATCATCCAGTCACATAAACTGCCTTTATCAATACCATCATCCAGTCACATAAACTACCTTTATCAATACCATCATCCAGTTACATAAACTGCCTTTATCAATACCATCATCCAGTTACATAAACTGCCTTTATCAATACCATCATCCAGTCACATCAACTGCCTTTATCAATACCATCATCCAGTCACATAAACTACCTTTATCAATACCATCATCCAGTTGCATAAACTGCCTTTATCAATACCATCATCCAGTCACATCAACTGCCTTTATCAATACCATCATCCAGTCACATAAACTACCTTTATCAATACCATCATCCAGTTACATAAACTACCTTTATCAATACCATCATCCAGTCACATAAACTGCCTTTATCAATACCATCATCCAGTCACATAAACTACCTTTATCAATACCATCATCCAGTTACATAAACTGCCTTTATCAATACCATCATCCAGTCACATCAACTGCCTTTATCAATACCATCATCCAGTTACATAAACTACCTTTATCAATACCATCATCCAGTCACATAAACTGCCTTTATCAATACCATCATCCAGTCACATAAACTGCCTTTATCAATACCATCATCCAGTTACATAAACTGCCTTTATCAATACCATCATCCAGTCCCATAAACTGCCTTTATCAATACAATCATATAGTCACATAAACTGCCTTTATCAATACCATCATCCAGTCACATAAACTGCCTTTATCAATACCATCATCCAGTCACATAAACTGCCTTTATCAATACCATCATCCAGTCCCATAAACTACCTTTATCAATACCATCATCCAGTCACATAAACTGCCTTTATCAATACCATCATCCAGTCACATAAACTGCCTTTACCAATACCATCATCCAGTCACATAAACTACCTTTATCAATACCATCATCCAGTCACATAAACTGCCTTTATCAATACCATCATCCAGTCACATAAACTGCCTTTATCAATACCATCATCCAGTTACATAAACTGCCTTTATCAATACCATCATCCAGTCACATAAACTACCTTTATCAATACCATCATCCAGTTACATAAACTGCCTTTATCAATACCATCATCCAGTCACATAAACTACCTTTATCAATACCATCATCCAGTCACATAAACTACCTTTATCAATACCATCATCCAGTCACATAAACTACCTTTATCAATACCATCATCCAGTTACATAAACTACCTTTATCAATACCATCATCCAGTCACATAAACTGCCTTTATCAATACCATCATCCAGTCACATAAACTGCCTTTATCAATACCATCATCCAGTCACATAAACTACCTTTATCAATACCATCATCCAGTTACATAAACTACCTTTATCAATACCATCATCCAGTCACATAAACTACCTTTATCAATACCATCATCCAGTCCCATAAACTGCCTTTATCAATACCATCATCCAGTCACATAAACTGCCTTTATCAATACCATCATCCAGTCACATAAACTACCTTTATCAATACCATCATCCAGTCACATAAACTGCCTTTATCAATACCATCATCCAGTCACATAAACTACCTTTATCAATACCATCATCCAGTCACATAAACTGCCTTTATCAATACCATCATCCAGTTACATAAACTGCCTTTATCAATACCATCATCCAGTCACATAAACTACCTTTATCAATACCATCATCCAGTCACATAAACTACCTTTATCAATACCATCATCCAGTCACATAAACTGCCTTTATCAATACCATCATCCAGTCACATAAACTACCTTTATCAATACCATCATCCAGTCACATAAACTGCCTTTATCAATACCATCATCCAGTTACATAAACTGCCTTTATCAATACCATCATCCAGTCACATAAACTACCTTTATCAATACCATCATCCAGTCACATAAACTACCTTTATCAATACCATCATCCAGTCACATAAACTGCCTTTATCAATACCATCATCCAGTTACATAAACTGCCTTTATCAATACCATCATCCAGTCACATAAACTACCTTTATCAATACCATCATCCAGTCACATAAACTACCTTTATCAATACCATCATCCAGTTACATAAACTACCTTTATCAATACCATCATCCAGTTACATAAACTACCTTTATCAATACCATCATCCAGTCACATAAACTGCCTTTATCAATACCATCATCCAGTCACATAAACTACCTTTATCAATACCATCATCCAGTCACATAAACTACCTTTATCAATACCATCATCCAGTTACATAAACTGCCTTTATCAATACCATCATCCAGTTACATAAACTGCCTTTATCAATACCATCATCCAGTCACATAAACTACCTTTATCAATACCATCATCCAGTCACATAAACTACCTTTATCAATACCATCATCCAGTCACATAAACTGCCTTTATCAATACCATCATCCAGTCACATAAACTGCCTTTATCAATACCATCATCCAGTCACATAAACTACCTTTATCAATACCATCATCCAGTCACATAAACTACCTTTATCAATACCATCATCCAGTTACATAAACTGCCTTTATCAATACCATCATCCAGTTACATAAACTGCCTTTATCAATACCATCATCCAGTCACATAAACTACCTTTATCAATACCATCATCCAGTCACATAAACTACCTTTATCAATACCATCATCCAGTCACATAAACTGCCTTTATCAATACCATCATCCAGTTAGGGAAGCCGTCTTTAACTAACCCCAAGTATTCGCCGAAACCCGCCGGATCCCAGCGGGTAGTCTCCTGTTTTTTAATGAGCTCATTATCTTCGGGTCAATGCACATTGCTGCAATACGTCACACGAATATGCATGAGTTCTACTCTGGAAGGCTTGTCCAGTGCCACCACAAAGGAACCAATTATCAACTGGGTAATCTGGGAAACTTCCCTCTTGTGGTTTGCAACAAGTGTTGAAATCTTCTTCACTGGCATGTCCCTGGTGGTGTACATCGTACGGGTGACTGAATCTCAAAGAAATCTCACTACACGAGCTGCCGTGAATTGTCGCATTGCGCACCACTTACGTGGACAATAGACCAGTCATAGCGATTTACGTGGAGTGTCAGTTTTATAGATTTACACCTTTAGGAGCCCCCTTCGGACATTATATTTGAAGAATGACCGAATAATTTTTGTAATCTTCCGTATATATTAAAGACATAGTTTTGTCCACAAGTCACACACACACGCACACAATCACAAACTAATAAATAGAGATTTGTATTGCGCGATTTTCATAGAAAAATCCACCGCACCTTCAAAATAACAAACACCAAACCATTTTTAATAAACACCTAAACCATTTTTGTTCCGGCCCCACCTCGCTCACTTTCATTGTCGTTAGACATTAAGGCCCAATGGAGAAAGCAGAAACCGAAGTCTCTTTTATTGTGCTCTCTTTCATCCCTACACCTTTCAGAACGTTTATAGTTCAAAATACATTTTATACATGATTCAAATGTATGGTCTGATATCATGCCCAATTTTTTGTGACGTTTGGAGTAAGCAGTTTATTCTATTACTTTTGTATCGTTGTATTGCTTTGAATTTTAAAAAATCATATCAAACCACTCCACCACGAGTGCGGGAAAATAGCGTGGTACACCCATGAACACTGCCGACGCCCGGGATTTACGTACCGCCGACACTACCCAAACACATGTGCACTGACCTATGAACCTCGGAGTTGTGCGGAGGGGAAAAAAATGGAAAATTCGTTTTCAATTTTGCTTGTCATTTTTCTTTGGTTGACCCTATGGTATTGAAATTTTCAGACATGATTCAAATGTATGGTGTGATATCAAGCCCAAATTTTTGTGACGTTTGAAGTAAGCAATCAGATTTTTATTTTTTTATGTATTCCTTTTTTTATTACCAACAATTGGTTGCAAATCATCATAGTAATTGTAGACTTGTTTCCACAAAACAGTATTCTAACTGTGGCTCAAAATTAAATAAAACAATTATCTTCAGAATAACTGTATCAGCCAATATTAATTATTAATACCAAAAGGTTGTCATTAAATCTAAAAAAAATTGTGTTTGGAAGGAAAAAAAGTCATGTCAAACCACTCCACCACGAGTGCGGGAAAATAGCGTGGTACACCCATGAACACTGCCGACGCCCGGGATTTACGTACCGCCGACACTACCCAAACACATGTGCACTGACCTATGAACCTCGGAGTTGTGCGGAGGGAAAAAAGATGGAAAATTCGTTTTCAATTTTGCTTGTCATTTTTCTTTGGTTGACCCTATGGTATTGAAATTTTCAGACATGATTCAAATGTATGATGTGATATCATGCCCAAATTTTTGTGACGTTTGAAGTAAGCAATCAGATTTTTATTTTTTTTATGTATTCCTTTTTTTATTACCAACAATTGGTTGCAAATCATCATAGTAATTGTAGACTTGTTTCCACAAAACAGTATTCTAACTGTGGCTCAAAATTAAATAAAACAATTATTCTTCAGAATAACTGTATCAGCCAATATTAATTATTAATACCAAAAGGTTGTCATTAAATCTAAAAAAAATTGTGTTTGGAAGGAAAAAAAGTCATGTCAAACCACTCCACCACGAGTGCGGGAAAATAGCGTGGTACACCCATGAACACTGCCGACGCCCGGGATTTACGTACCGCCGACACTACCCAAACACATGTGCACTGACCTATGAACCTCGGAGTTGTGCGGAGGGAAAAAAGATGGAAAATTCGTTTTCAATTTTGCTTGTCATTTTTCTTTGGTTGACCCTATGGTATTGAAATTTTCAGACATGATTCAAATGTATGATGTGATATCATGCCCAAATTTTTGTGACGTTTGAAGTAAGCAATCAGATTTTTATTTTTTTATGTATTCCTTTTTTTATTACCAACAATTGGTTGCAAATCATCATAGTAATTGTAGACTTGTTTCCACAAAACAGTATTCTAACTGTGGCTCAAAATTAAATAAAACAATTATTCTTCAGAATAACTGTATCAGCCAATATTAATTATTAATACCAAAAGGTTGTCATTAAATCTAAAAAAAATTGTGTTTGGAAGGAAAAAAAGTCATGTCAAACCACTCCACCACGAGTGCGGGAAAATAGCGTGGTACACCCATGAACACTGCCGACGCCCGGGATTTACGAAAAGTTTTGATTATGAAAAGGTTTCAGGTTCTGAAATTCGTAAAAATGATTATATGTATTACAAAATAATTTAGTTAATTATGAGAGCGTAAATATCGCAGTGAGACTAATAATAATAACGCAAGTAACTAGTTTCATATACTTTTTGGCCAATTTTCCCTGTCTTGTTTGTTTTTATTATTCTAAAAATCCAAATCAAAGAAACATTGTAATACTCATACGACACAGGGCAGGAATTGAAAACAGAAATACATCAGATTTATAGGAGTTCATTATTTAGGGTGAATAATGGCCATGTGCCGCTTCTTGTCCGCCTTCGAGGTGTACATGTAGCACTGGCAGTGCGGACAACTTCCTACATCTTTTTCTACGAAGGAGGGCATGTCTTCACACTCTTGCGCCACTTCTGCAGACTGAAGTTCCAGGTATGTCTGATAATGACCTGGAAAGCGAGTTGATGGTGTTGGCAGCAGAAGTAGCCCTCTCCCTGCGCGTATCTCCTCCATAGATTTGACAGCACGCACTGGGTGCTCGGAGCAGAAAGCACAACTTTCGAGGGTGCACTTGATGAACGAAAGTTCCCGTGGGCGTCTATAGGTGTGATTGACGGCAAACTTAACTTCGGCTAATAGTTCAGGTTCCTCTAGGAGTTTGTTCCCTGACGACACCAGCGGATGTACGCGTTCGTAGTCTGTGTAGGGCGCACTACGGGAAAGGCACGGATGGTGTGACGATGTCACAGTGTGCCCGTTGTATTGTTGGCCATCCCAGTACGAGTTGATGTCGTCCATGGCAGTGTTAAAAAGAATGGCTTCTTTCTCCTTCCGCTCGGCCGTGGTCAGATGGGACTGCGCGGCAGGTGTCGAATTTTCCCCTTCCAGGCTGCTACGAAGTCTAACAGATGTCAGCATTTTACTGAGGGGCGCCCAGCCATGCTCAATTGGATTGAGTGCTGAGTTTTTGGGTGCATATTTAGTCATGCACAAAAAGTCAAGGTTCAGCCGACGGAACATCCGGAACAGAAACAGGAGGACAGTCCAGGAAGCGTCATTCCAGTCGGGCCCTCCGTCAACAAGAAGAACAATCCCTGTTTTGTTGTCATTTATGCAGCTAGCTTCAACGATAGGGATTAGATCGTTTACATGTTCTTGTATAGTCATTTTTTGAAATTTCTGGGATCGATTGACGATGTTGATTGGGCCTGTTCTCGGTGTGTTCAGGTGGGCGCGTCCCAAATCATCGTGAGACAAAAGTGGAGCGTCATCCACTTTCTTCAATCGCATGTACCCACATGGTGTAATTAAATACCCACTTCCTTGTGGAAAATCGTGATCTGGGTAGTTCGGAGGGTCATCCATCATGTGAATACGGTTCACTTGGTGGTACCTGCTAACTGCCATGCCACCCACATGAACCTTGTTCATGCAGTCGCAAGAAAATATGGCGACCTCCTTCTCAAACTGCGCGGCAAACTCCATCTTGTATTTGACAGCACAGCTACAGTAGTGGGAGTCCACGTGTGTCGCCTTTTCGTTGTTTTTCTTTGGAGGCACCTTAGCTTGGATGAGTCCCTTGTAGCAATTGCTCGATAGTCGTTGTTTGTGTGGTGGTACCATCAGTCGGGCGCAGGTGGAGTTGCTGAGTTTCAAGCCGGGAATCTCATTTTGAAGATGCTCCCTCAGTGCCGGAATGGAGGTACCACATGCACGCCCAACGATGGAACGACGCCTTGAATCAGCAGCATAACTATTCTGGGTCACGAAATCGGAGGCTACATCCACCAGATTTGTAAAAATCTGCTGCAATGGTCGACGGCCAGTGCTCTTCCCTGCGAAGTTGTTTTTCCGCCTGTAGTCTTTTCCTTTCCGCATTGGCGAAGGGACCTAAAAAAATATATGATAAAATAAAGGTTTAATTTAACTCGATTAAAACATTTCCCCTTCTTTTTGACGTATGGGGACCGGGGAGGGGCACAATTTGCTAAATATAGGTTTAAAACATTTAAAAAAATTCCCCATTAATGTTGATTTGTGTTTCCCGATTCTTACTATTTTTTGTTTACATTGTCCCTGGTTTCATGTATAGGCATCTTTTCTGTTGATGTGCGTGCTTCTTGCCCGTTGTATTTTTTTTTATTTAACTAATAAATTGGTTGTGATGCAAAGTACGGCCCTATAAAAACATTGCAACAATCTGTGAAAATAGTTTGTGTTTAACAACAATACAAAGACGTTGCCCTGGAGAAGGCAAGATATGTCCCTCACAGTTATTTAAGGCGTACCGTATACAAAGTATCATACTATCCTGCGAAAATGTTTAGTTTGGCTTCCCTCATATTGAAAAAAAGCAAATACATCAAATACATCTGGTAAATTGTCTTGGTGACATACCTGCAGGGAAGCTCCATTCTCAGTATTTTCATCACTTGACATTAGCCATGAGTCTGTAGAGGAGTCATTGTCACGGTCAAGAAATGATGAATCTAGCCATGAATCTGTGTCGCTGCCGTCCATGTCGATCAAATTATAGAGACTGATATACAGTGTTTAAACAGAATGTGATACTAAATGAAGTTCGGACTGAAAAAAATTATTGTGCTCAAGTGAGAAACCTTTCAGAGAAAGTGAACCCCTTCCGTTTACTCTCAACCCTTGGATTTTTCCAGGGACATTTTATCTTGGACACCAATCTTTAGAAATCGGCATTTTTTAATCTGCATGGGGCAAAAAGCTTAAAGCCATCTCGGCAAGTCTTCAAAAGGTGTTGGATGCTAGTCAATTGGAGTAAAAAGCACGCTATTCAATTGATCAATAATCTTCGAAAGGACCTTTAATATTCATTCATCCATATCAGTGAGTTCTTGCCAGCCCAAATCATATCAACTGGTTTTCCATCCGTCTCAAGACACTCGCCTCCATCTTGTTGAGTACATGTACATCGATTGTTAGCCGTGAGCAAAATTTATGATAAAATATTTATAAACTGATCAAGTAAACAGCAGATCCGGGGATGGATACCAGCATCCAGTTAGGTACGTACAAAATGTGTAATCACGTCTAATTGTTTAAATGCCCCGGCCCCGTTCACAAAGGCGGATCCAGAAATGTTTGAATGGGGGGTCAGTTTGGTTAACAAGTTTGATATAAAAACACTGTTATTTTGAACAAGTATTTTTGTGTGGGGGCAGGAGCGGGGTTTAACCCCCCAAAACCCATCTCGGATCCGCGCCATGGGTGAATGTTGGGAGGCGGGAGGGGGAGAGGGTGGGCCAACCGATTTGACCGGGATTGAAGTTCGCCTATGTATTGAGGCTATGAAACAGACGGGAGTTTATATTTTTATTAAAAAAATGCATTTCGAGTGACTGTTTATCAGGGACAAACTTTATTTATTGATGTTTCTATTTATTGTGTTGTTTTTCTTAATAATTTCAGCAAAGCGGCAGAAAACACATGCCAACCAGCTTGGTGACAGCAGTGATGATGACGATGCTCCGCTTGCAACGATTGTGAGAGAAGGACGCCAGAATGAGCAAGACCAGACGGATGGAGTGGCTGAACAACTAGTCAAACAGGAGGCCCACATCAAACAGCTAAAGGAAATGCTCAAACAGCAATCCCTGGCTATGGAAAGGGGACGCGAGGAAGCCAAGAGAGAGCGTCTACGACTTGAACGAGATCTGCATGAAATTCGGCAGGAGCAGGAACTGATGCATGAACGACAGGCAGAGATCTTTCAGAGGCAACACAGACAGACAACGGAAGCAATGGCGAACATTGTATCGATGGTGGAAAATATCCAGCGTGTCATCAACGGCAAGGTTGACAGGAGAGCTGAGCGTCATCGACACAGAGAACAAGAGGAGACAAGGCCAGATCAGCGCCAGCCCAATCAGCAGCCTCAGCGCAGACCACCTCCTCCCCGCATGGATCATCCTCGTGCCAATCTAAACTTTAAGAGATGGGAAGGTTTGCGTTGCGATTGGGCACGAGGATATCAATCCAGGCGATGTGTACCCGGAAGTGGAGATCCCCGCAGCTGAGTACGACACAATACGGGGCAGATGCCGCACAGTAACGGCTTTCGTTAGATCGCTGATCGGATACTTTTTCACCGTGGACGACCTTAGAAAGTCAAATTTTGCTGGAACAACTGTTGTGACTAAAGATGGACAGATAAAGAAACACCAGCTAGACAGACGTCTAGTTTTGTCTATGCTCGACCACGCTGAGCTTGAGTTCCCAGGTGAAGTACAAGGCGTACACTTTGCAAAACTCAGAGACGTCATCAATGACAAATGCCGCCACGCATAGCACATCAACATAAACGATAAAAAATAGGAAGATGTATAATTTCATACCTTTCTTAATAAATTTCTTGAGACATCGAATTTGTGAAATAAAACAGTTTGAATTTTGTTGTAATTGAATGTTGTTTGGTAAACTTCGTTTTGTTTTGCGTAAATTATTTTGGGAACAGGAGTGAGACGGGAAAATAAAATGGGACATTAGAAGACTAAAATAATGGGACTGATAAATAAACAGGGCGGGCAAATAACACGGGACAGGAAATAAACTGGGAGGGTTAAAGATTACGGGAAAGAAAATTATACAGGACTGAGAAATAACCCGGAGCAGGGAATAATATGGAACATGAAAAAATGGGACTGAAAAATAACACAGGGCGGGAAAAAAATACGGAACAGGGAAATATGACTTTGAAATAACCCGGGTCATGGAAAAATACAGGACATGAAAATGTTGGAAACAACCAGAGACGGAAAGTAATTACAGGACAGGAAATAAAGGGGACTGGGAAATAACTCGGGGCGGGGATCAATAACACTTTAACCCCAAATATTTTATTTCCGTCAAAAAGCTAAGCAAAAACAGGAAAGTCCTGTGCTGAATTGACACACAGTTTGAGAATCAAAACCTGGGGAGTATAAAAAGAAATACATGTACATGTAGAACAGGATTAATAAAAAAGATTTACATTGGTAAATATCCCCGATCAAGTACACGTACATGACAGCAAGTGAGTCACAAAAAAGCTGGTGTAATGCCTTAACAATAGACGGACCAAACTGGCCCAACGCCTGCCAGCCTTCTATTGTTTGGCGTGTTGGCTATTCAAACGATAATCCCTCCGTCAAGCTCCAGGATTTAATGAGCCCTTCGGCCAGTGCATGACCTCTTGCGTGCTGGCACATTCATGGTTTATGCAAAGCTATTGAAAATATTCACAGAGCGGAAACCCACCGGGATCCGGCGGATTTCGGGGGATATTTGGGGTTAGTTAAAGACGGCTTCCCTTACATAAACTACCTTTATCAATACCATCATCCAGTCACATCAACTGCCTTTATCAATACCATCATCCAGTCACATAAACTGCCTTTATCAATACCATCATCCAGTCACATAAACTGCCTTTATCAATACCATCATCCAGTCACATAAACTGCCTTTATGAATACTATCAACCAGTCACACAGACTATCCTTGTCATCGTGCCAATATCAAGTCACACAAGATTGTAGTGTTTGAAAAATAGAATATGAACAAAAATCACAACAGGAACTTACCCCAACTTTTCTCAGGAGATCACCTACAATGTTAAGAGCTGAAATTCTGGCTGTAGGTGTAAGAGGTGTATTGCCTGCATTCCCAATTACTTCACCTAATTTCACAAGAAAACATTTTATTGTTATCAGTAACATGAACAAAAATAAATCTCATATATTTACAATACTTCAATATAAATGGTTAATAATGACTCAATGGAACTCTTGACATTTGACGTAACTGCCTAGGAGAGAATGATTATGTCCTGGGAGGAAAACTGTTGCCTCTCACCATGAGTACCATTATTTGAGGTAATTTCAAGGTAGGATTTGGGTGGACAAACACCAAATGTCCCACTGGTTAGATTAGTATCAAGTCTGTTTGGCCTGGGTCAATGCACTATGTCCATCCAATGTGAACTAATATTAGATTCACACAATCTGAACCAATGAGTCTAGTATACAAATTTATCAGTAAAACCCAAAACCCCTGCCTTGAATCTCTACAATACATTTCTTTTATTGAAGAACTGAATATACTATACAATGATTTACAATAAATACTAGTGATACTAAGTTATGTAGAGTTGGAAAGACTCTGAAAACATCTTTGTTGCCTGCGTCAATAAGAGAAAAGAGGCAGATAAATATAGCTTAAATTGCATCATATGGACTTTGTTGGAGGGCACCACAGGGCCCCATATTGTGCATAAAAATCTCGAAGCGAATTGGGCCTGCTGGCAAAAAACACGCATATGTAGTGGTATTTGGGTAGGATGATTGAAGTAGACACGTTTTCAGAAGAATTACTGTTCAAGACAGGCGTCATTAGTTCTTATTATAAGAGCGTTAATCAGGGGTGTGAGTGGCCACAAACAAAAAAATCTGAAAACAGCAAGCAGAAAGCTGAAACTTAAAAAGTGCTCATAGTTTTGTACAGAGCAGGTGTACAAAAAAGCTGAAATTCAGAGTAAAAATCTGAACAAAAAAAGCTGAAATCAGCTTAAAAGCTGAATTCTCACACCCCTGCTTAATGTCCATTTTAAAAATTGTCTAAAAAAATTCCCCTCAAATCTGCATTTCTATAATTTGTAGAAAATGTTCAAATACATTTCCAATGTGCATGCATACACAGTTTGCTGATCGACAACAAATCCCGAAGGAAAGCCTGTCCCGTTTTTCAACCTAAATCTACATGTAACTTTTAAAAAGATTATAAGTGTTATCAGAGGGAAAAATTTTCTAACTAAAATATTTGGGATATCCTACTAAACAAAATTGATGTAGAATAGGCAAACAACTTAACGAGTAGGAAAACAGGTAATATAAAGAAAGAGTGTTGGTGCTTTGCTGGAATCTTCTAGTCTGTATATATGAGTACTGAGAAGATCTCAATTTGAGCTTATGTGCACTTTTAATCATACCATACAATTATATCAATGACAGTGTTTTAGCTATCGAGCCGTGCAGCCGTGTTTTGCACGGCCATTTTTCTGAAATCACAGCCTATTTTTTCAAGCACGGCCTTGCGTCTTAAATCAAGCCGTGCACTACTTTTGAACAAAATATGTGCTGTAATATTATCCCAGTTTTATTTTTTATTTTTATTCAAATTAACCATAACAACCTGACCAAAAAAGTAAATAAAGAAAGACAGAAAACCGTTGACTCTGATCCCCAAAAGACGCATATTGCTGCGTGTGAAATTAACGCGGGTACCGTGTGTGTTAAGCAAATTAAACGGATTTGTAGAATCTGATAATAATTGTGGAATGAACACGTAGAACCATACCTGTCCTTTGCAATCGCATGCGTGTATAAAAAATTGATGGAAAATGGACGGAAGAAAGAGGGAAATGAAATCGAAGAGACGAAAAATAACAGATTTCGTCTTGAAGGTAAGGATTGACCACAGTGTCTGCCTTCGTTGTTAAAAACTCTCCAAAAATTCAGTAAATTCTTCAGTCATTATGACACAAGATTATAGAACATCGGCCTTGTCAAATAACACGGCGGCACGACAAGCTGAAACACCTTGCAAAGGTCCAGCCGGCCAGTCAAAAATATTCGTAATGGCATAATATAGGCCTACACTCCTACGATTTATATTTTTTTCCTGAGGAGGCTACCTTTTTCAATTAATACTGCAAGCAAATTTAAATAAGAAATAATTATCCAACTATTTCACTGCGTGACTATTCAAGTTTCCGATCCTCCATGGTCGATTCGAGGTTGCAGTGCACGCTTACTGAATTTATTGCAACCGCTGGCCGTAGGTCAAAATTGGCCAATGGCAAAATTTGTTACAGGCGGTGTAGGAATTCAACAGCCAATAGAAACATTCGTTTCACACTATGTAAATTAGACAGTCAAGTCCGTTCACCTCCATCGGTAGATTGCCATGCACACTGTGCAGTATGGCTATGCAGACTCTTGTAGGCAAAGCGAACTGGTTTGCAACGTGCAGATTTTGACTCGCATGTGCGGATTGTTTACAACTGAGCGACAGTAATTTGGGGTTCT
This sequence comes from Marthasterias glacialis, assembly GCA_911728455.2. NCBI lineage: Eukaryota > Metazoa > Echinodermata > Asteroidea > Forcipulatida > Asteriidae > Marthasterias > Marthasterias glacialis. The sequence continues at coordinate 15,978,307 of OU452227.1, read as the reverse complement.
ACAACTAAACTGATGCCTCCAGCTTGCAAAGTAAGATCAAAATAGTACTAAATCGTTATTTTTTTGCATGCATGGAAGTCACAGAATTGCAAGAACTTTGTTCTCCTTTTAAATCAAGTGAAGCTACATCACTACCTAGTCCACCAATAATCATGAGAACTAAAATTAAAATTACTGTTGCGACGATCGTACAAGCCCTCCAACTCCGATATCGGAGGTTCAAAACTAGTTCATGTCATTTATTTTAATTTTTATCAAGTCAGTTGTAAAGTTACTTGTTTAGTTCTTCATATGTGATTAACTTCACACAATTATTTTTACTATCATAAATTTACCACAAAGATCAGTTAAAACTTACCTCTGACATGTGTCCCATTTAAAAGTTAATATTTTTCATTTTCCAATAATAAGAAATGCCACCTAAAAAGTCAAGACTTGTGCTCAGCTTAACTGTACTAAAGTAAATATATTAATATGATGTTTATTGAGATTCTTTTTATTGTGCATATCATTGAAGAGTTTTGTTAATTGGTAATCTATTTCATAGTGGTTATTGCAAATAAACTAAAGCCACTTGCTTGCGCCTACATGCCCTGAATAATGTCTCATTAAAAAAAAATCACTTAAAAGTATTTAAAGGAGAAACACATTAATTTCTTAAAATAAACGCCACAAAACAAATATTCATAAGACACAACATTGGAACCCAGATCCAGTGCCAAGAATACACAAGTATCTACAAGCAATAAAGAGCTTCCTGTGCCCTTTATCCTATATCATTCAAATTAATCAATATTATAACAACATTAAATTTTTGAAAGAGTTAGAGCGCTAACCGCGCTGCGCTTGTGCATGGTTTGCATTCTAGGTAAATTTTTGATAAAAAAAGTTGCACACCCTATTTTTCAGTTTACACTCCCACTTTTCAAATCCTAGCTAAAACACTGATCAATGATGAAGGACTCAACATTTATCCAAGAAACAATAAGCACTTTAGACACACATCTCAACAGTTTAAGTTCCTTGGTGATTACCCTCTTACAAAACCATCTACATGTACCTATTCTATTCTCAAGAAAGCATAAACGAGTTAACAAACCTTTGCTTAAACCTGGTGTGGTGTTAGTTTCTACCTCATGTAAAACTTTATTGTCTGCTTCAAGTAGCCTAGTCTCGCTATGTTTATGAGGGGTCGTGTCCATTTTGTTGTTGTCTGGCAAGTCTGGTGCACCCTTCAATGCCATCATTTTTCCTTTCACTTGCAGCTCATGAGCCATATCTGTTGAAAAGAAGTAAAAATGAGCTATATCACTTACATTTTAATTTATGGTTATTTTGATTTTATTAATACTTCAATTTTAATTTATGTAATAATTGCATAAAGAACATTATTAAAAATAGAAAATACTATTTGGGCTTTACCATTACATCGATATAAGATAAGTAATATAAACTCTGTATACTACTTCAGGGATGAGAGTGGATGAAAATGAAAATTCCACGAAACACCGGTGGAGGTTTTGGTGGCTACCAACCACGCCATAACCCATATCAATGGCAGCATTCTGTGCTTAAATGTACATGGGGAAAGCACCTTGGTGTAGTCAAAATACAGCACATGTACTGTGTATATAGCTTTACAAGGGCCTGGATGTATAAAAAAAAAAAAACCTTGAGGTCAAACACAGCATCGAACATGCGTTGTAGCTGTTTTTACGTCAGCGCGAGGATGTCCTTTCCTGCACTAAATGCTCATAGTGACGTCATACGCATAACATCTATACAACACCAAGCGATCACTGAGAGGATGGAGAACATCATTGAACGTTAGATAGATGTCAATATTTGCATCGGGGGAATGAATATAAATTTCAATTTGCCTTTCACCGATGTGTGTAAGCACTGTATACTCAGTGCTTTCGAGTCCTGTGGAAAAAAATCCACAGGCAACTCGGGTGGGATTCGAACCCACGACTCCCGCATGACTAGAGCAGATGTCTTAACCACTAGACCACCGAGCACGCCCGGTGATGAGGGGCCAGTTCGAATCCAGTATTATTGGCAGCAGGAATGAATATAAAATTTGAAATTTATATTCATTCCCCCGATGCAAATATTGACATCTATCTAATTGTTTGCGGTACCTGCCGCCAATAATACTGGATTCAAACTGGCCCCTCATCACCGGGCCTGCTCGGTGGTCTAGTGGTTAAGACATCTGCTCTAGTCATGCGGGAGTCGTGGGTTCGAATCCCACCCGAGTTGCCTGTGGATTTTTTTCCACAGGACTCGAAAGCACTGAGTATACAGTGCTTACACACATTGGTGAAAGGCAAATTGAAATTTATATTCATTCCCCCGATGCAAATATTGACATCTATCTAAGTGTTTGCAGTACCTGCCGCCAATAATACTGGATTCGAACTGGCCTCTCATTACCGGGCATGCTCGGTGGTCTAGTGGTTAAGACATCTGCTCTAGTCATGCGGGAGTCGTGGGTTCGAATCCCACCCGAGTTGCCTGTGGATTTTTTTTCCACAGGACTCGAAAGCACTGAGTATACAGTGCTTACACACATCGGTGAAAGGCAAATTGAAATTTATAATCATTGAACGTGTCACAAATAAGGTACTGACTTAAAACTTTTAAGTAAGTTTGAAACATATTATGATACAGTGCCCTTATGACCTCTATGGTGAAACCAATTGTACAATTTGTTGCACATTAGTGTCTTGCAACGCATCAAAACCCCTGCAAAGTTTTGTAACATGGCTTTGTGGTCCAGTAAAGAATGTTCAACAACTCATGCAGGTAATAAATGCAGAAAAAAAATGCAGGTCGTCTGATAATTTCCTTATGGTCTGATGGGCACTGATTGGTAAATATTACAGCCTATAATTATAGGCCCTAATGTACCAAATGAATTGGGCAGACCTTTTGATACAGTTACCATAAATATGTTTTGGCAAGATAATTTTAATGTTCTTCCCCAATACAATCAGGCTTAAAGTCATTTACTTTTATATAAATAACACCCAAGTAGATCCTTGCTTTTGATTGGAGGATTGTTGGTCACGCAGCATTCGATAAACCATTACATGGCCTACGTCATTAAGCGAGCATTTTAGATCCATCCCTTTTTACTATAGACTGATCCAGTAAGCCCCGCCTAGTATTGCATTGACCAATCACAGCCTTGACAACGCAAAAAAAAGTCTGACAAAAGTCTGACACATTAAAAATCCAAATAGAAAAATAAACAAACCACCACCATTGTTCTGACACACAACAGCTCACAACTGTAGTAACTTTTGTTTTGTTTCAAATTTTTCGTATTTCTGGTGGTGCAAATCCCACAGCAGTGGTCCTTGTAAGTCGTGTAGAAGTGGTTTAACAGTGTTCCTGTCTGCATTGTTCTTTGGACTCAAGGCACTGCTTAAAAGGCCATGAAACTAAATCCATACCGTTCACAAAAACTATTTACAAAAACCATTTACATTACGAGTGTATATCCGATATGTGTTTGTGGCCGCAACCGAACCACTGCTGCGATTGTAGCAAGAAAGTCACTCTATGTGCTGTTGCTAGGCAGTTGCTAAGGTAGGCTGGGCTTAATGGATCAGTCTATTGCGCACGTGCATGTGCTATAGACTACAGTACAAAATGCCTTTGTAGTGGATGCTGGAATACAATCATGTACATTTTGTTGATTGTTTTTCCTCCAAATGACAAAGATCTACCTGGATGCTAATAAAACAAATAATGAACGTTTTGCATTTGTGCAATGGAGAGAATAATTTTATTAATTGAAAGATGGAATGTTCCAATCAACTCGGCTTGGCCTCGTTAAATGGAACATTCCATAGTTTAATTCATGAAAATATTCGCACCATTGCACTCATAAACAATCCTTATTTGTATTCTATGCCCCTTTCTAATTTGTGAACTATCCCTCCTGATTGTTTCGGTTGATTGTAAGGAGTGACACTGCCTTTGAAAAAAGACACTTGAGGATTCGGTATAGCCTTTTGAATGATTCTTGTTTATGGTACAAACTGCACTTCACACCAGTAAACTTCACCTTCCAGGGGCTTTCCAAATAGGGCCAGATCATGGACAGACAATGTCCTTCAGTTCAACCAAAATAATGGTGTTTTCCAGACTCCTTTTAAGTCTTGCTGTTATTTCCTTCTAAGGTTCATCAGTGGAACGCTTCAGTGTCACCGAGGGAGTCATAGTTTTAACCAGACCCCAATTAAAAGCAATCAATTTTGTTTTATAACGCCAACATACATAGATTCTGCCTAGATGCCTAGGTATCATCGAGCTATATACAGTCGACTCTCGTTAATACGAGGTCCGCCGGACTGGCTTGTTTTTCTCGTATTAACCGAACCTCATATTATCTGAGCGCGGTATTAACAATGCACATTGCATGACATAATGGACGCAACTGTATAAATGCACCCGTACTGCAATGGACACTGCATAACTGTGATCATAAACATGTACATGCACCAAACAAGCATATAACATTTTGGGCAAATAAAACTGTTTTGATTTAATTAATTTATTTCGAAAGTCAATTTATGAAAACAATTTACATTTTTCATGACTGAAGAAAGAGCGCATATGACATTAACTTGCCGTTCTTGGCAGCCAAGTTTCGGTCGCAACGGCCAACATGACAAGTTGAATGTTGATTTTCATTGGTTTTCACACCTTAGTAAGGTCACAGTAATGTGAGATAGCTCATTGCTAAGGCGGGATACCAGCAAACAATAAACAGTCTGGTGTCCACCTCTCATCTGCGTTGTACTACCATTCAATGGACTGGTACCATTGCCAACGCTCAAATAGCACCTCTATTGATTATGATCAACGGAGCGGTAGCACATGTTTTGAAAGGCTGGGACGTCAACTTTTCACCTCAATGAAGGTAAACTATCGATGCCCAACAATTCATTCCCCAAACTCGCTATAAAAGTAAGACAAACAATACATTTGCTTGTTACGGGGCTGCAAGAATACCTCGTATTATCCGTGTTCTCGTTATGACCGTGCTCGTATCATCCGTATTTAAATGCATTAAAACACGCACAAGGCAGTTCGGGACCGGCAAAATACCTCGTATAAACCGGAACCTCGTAACATCCGAGCTCATATTAACGAGAGTCGACTGTATATTGACTAGAGCGCTAACATTGTTCATACGTTGGAGCCGCCTGGGTGCATCCATGTTTGTGTACAAACCTATAGAAAACTTGAAATCTTGTACGGCTGGGTTACGGCTATTTGCATACCACTGCTTTATTCCTTTTCCGGGCTTTATGGAATCAGTTATACCAGAAATAAGACGCGCAATCAGTTAAAGTGCGTGAATAAACCTCAGTGCACGCATATCTAGTCCTGCATATGCTCGTGTTGTACGTCTCGTGCACGTTTGAACGTACGTGCCGTGACGATTTTTTGGATTTCTTGCATCGCTTAATTTTGTACAGTGAAGGGAAGAACTTTGCACCATTTACTCAAAGATGGACGTAAGTAGGCCCTTTTTATAAAGAGACATTTAACCCACTGGCTAAGATTCACGATATACATTTATTTATATTCTTTTCTTAAATTCTTTGTTACAGACAAAACTGTTATTTCTTGTCAGTGCCGGCCATGGAGCTGTCTCTTTGGTGCTGGCCTGTCTCACCCCTCGATCAGCGCATCCACTTTCAAGCCACAGTGTGACGTATGCTTGAGCTGCGTCATGCAGCTGTACACGCACACACGCAAGACATGCAGAATACTCGCAGGCAAAGGTTTCTCATCGCCATTAATTTTTCATTTGCCCTCTAAAAGATTTCATCTTGAGTTCACCAAGGCTTCATCTATGTACATACTTGAGACCCTCTTCTCTCTTTATATTTTTATATAGTTTTATTTAATTTGAAGTGTCTCTTTTGTGCAATTTGTATTTTATATGAAAATTGTTTACTTGTACTCTGTAATTCTGTTATCTTTTACATCCCATGGCCCCTATGAAAAACAGTTCTTACCGAGACGAAATAAATAAAGTTAAATATATCTTAATAATGTCTTTCAGAATCACTTTAATATTTTCTCATTTTATTGTTTTCACTACTGAATTGCCTGCTAACTTAGGATGAATACCAACTGATATTGATAAACCAAGCAAAAATTGCAACCTACATGTACATGTACAGGTATTTAATGTGGGTTTTACCTTTCACATGGATAAATAAAGATTTTGGTGCAAGTGTTTTATTAAACCAAAAAAAAAACTTGCCTCTCGCCTCATCCTTCATTCTCTGAACTGTCACTTCCAAGGTTTCTTTCTCATCAAGTTCATTTTCAAGAAATGCATTCCTTTCTATGGCCTGTATAACAAACATTGAAAGAGAAGGGTCACACATGTGGTACAATGGTTAGTTTATACAAAATAACAAGCATAACTGCATGCTAAGGAACTACTGCAGGCAGCATTGGTACTAGCAGTTTTGAATGATCACAGCCATTCACAGCAAACTGTTTTTCTGCAAGACAGTTTTCAATGTTGTTAAGCAGCTCAAAGTAACCTTACTGTATGAATCTGCTTGTTATCTACTTATAGTCAGATACTTATTTTCAAAGTCATGTTATGAAGCATACAATTGAGCATTGTAAGTAAAACCAAGAAAAACATAATTTGCATGTGAGCTCCAAGTCCAAGCAGTCTTTAAACAATTTTTCCCCAGTACTACTGAAATAACAGGACTACTAAAGTGTTTACATGACTAGTCCTGTGGGATCATTCAATTCAAGTTAATTTTGACCATTATTGAATATTGTCCAAACATCATTTAACCTGGATAAAAAGCAGACAAACACCGCCTTGGTAATTCAGTAGATATAACACTTTGCATGGTGGAGACATAAATTAGTTAAATCTTCTGGATACACCATAAAATCAATACAATTGAAGAGGTGGTGGCACAAAATAAACCAAACGGCTTTTTCCAGAGTTACTGCGTTCTCAAAAAGAGATTAATTATATGTACATGGTGTACATGTACCTTTAACCATGTGACGTTGGATGATGTCTAATTATGCAAAACGTTTCCAAACTGAATAACGATGGCATTTATCATGTCTCAGAACAGTTTTGGAACGTCTTCTTTTGGTTGGGTCACTCATGTCAGTTAATGTGGGTCATTCATGTCAGTTGATGTGAGTCATTCATGTCGGTTGATATGGGTCCGATTTGTGTCGTTTGATGTAAATTACGCACCTGGACATTCCATTGTGTAGCGCGCACAGGTATGCACTGACCGTTACAATTTGTTTCCCCCATACAAAGAGGGACAATCAATGAGTACTGGAATTCATGCTTGAAATTTCAATTTTTCTGGGGGTTATTGTGTAATCCACGATTCCAGACCTTTGTCTTTTGTTGTAGGAATGAGAATTACAAGAGAACGATAGGCTGCCACCATTGTTTATCACTGAATTTGGCATACGGGAGACATGTCTAAGATTCCAGCATACTGTATCATGAGGGCTTACAGTCAAGGTTTGACCAATTCACTGTGAAGACAAAGTTTCTCGAAAGAGAACACAAAATCCTGATGCATTTTATGAGAAAAGTTGTTATCTTTACTTTGTTTAGTTAAGGTTCCATTGTGGCAACGGTACTCTAAAAAAAATTAAACTTATTTTGGTAGTTTCAAAAAGTGGAAAAAAAATAATACCGCGCACATGCCGGTAAAGATTTTTTTTTAATACCATCAGAAAGTGGTTCGGATTGAAATGAACAGTTATTTACAATTCTTACCAGTACTTTCATATATACAAATTACTCACCAGATTTAATCTTGATTCAAAGTCTTCTAACGATGTCACCGTAGTTCTATAAAAAAAAAACACAAATAATACTAGACATTATGTGTTTGTCCTACGGACGAAAATGGTTATATTTTGATATGATTATTATGACCCTGATCCAGACCCTGAGGCAGACCATAAGAGCAACTAGTGAAATTTACTTCTTGAGTAGTTACATGACAAAAAAATTCCCAGTGGTCAGAGCTTGCCCTGAAGCTTTTTTAAAGTAGCCCGATGGGCTAGTAAGACTGTGTTTTTTGCTAGCCCACTTGGCTATCTTGATGTTAAGAAAGGGTAATTTTCGTGTTTTATTATGTTTTAGGCCTGATGTTAAGTCATGTACATTGAAACATGCTCGCATTGAAACATGCAAGTTTCAAACATGTAGTATATAGTTCAGTTACAGTTGCTGATTTTTAAAAACATTCACAAAACTTTATACATGGTCAGGCTTTCAGAAAAGTTTGTTGGAACACTCAGGAGGAGGGGGAGGAGGGGGAGGAGGAGGGGGAGGAGGAGGAGGAGGAAGAGAAGGAGGAGAGAGAGGAAAAGGAAGGGAAAAGTAAAACAACAAAAGAAACTCAAACAAAAACAACAGGTGATTGGCTGAAGCCCGAACACCTAAAAAATGTACAATAACAATAGTTGTTTGGGCTATTGCTGGAAAACCTAACTAGGCTTGGGTTTGACAATAATTTATTTAAAGAAGTACATGTACAATGACCAGCATGCAACATTTGGCCAACATGAGACATACAGATGTTGCCACCAACTTAACCTTCTGTCAAGGCACAATTGATACTCAATTAAACCCAACACACAAGGGTGTTTGGACACTTTGATCGCATTTGTCTGTTTTCATACTTGTGGTTACAAACATCCTGAATAAAGGCTCACCTGTGATCGGTTCACTTGCAGTTTGCCCCTTGCGTAAGGTGCATGTATTATACAACGTAATGTCCATTTTAACCCAGAAAGCAATCATGGGGCAAATTTGGGAAGTGTGTGGCATGACCAAAGATTACATATAACTATTAACACATGGCACATTACATGTATGTCCAATGAGGCTGAGAAGCGCTTCCGTGGAAACTAAGCTTAGTTGTATTACAGTAGTATTTGACAATTAGTACGAAGGCTTTGTGCGCAATAAGATTTCCACTGTACTCTTATTAAAGGAATTTTAAATTTTGTGTAGGAATGTCCTCGCTATTCCAAATGAAGCAGAAATATCCTCCAAAGTAGCCACAAACAACAAATGAAATTTATCACATATTACAAATATTTGAATAACTATCTTTACATGCAATATGAAGAAACTGTTTCATACATTAGTTTTATGACGCCTTCAAAAAATAAAAAATTACTTTCTCTTATTCATACCCCATGTAACTGAGACCTTCCAAATTGTCGCATTTAATAAATTCAGAGAAAAAAAAGTTTATATTTTGAATCATTGTCTATTTTCCGCTGTAATGTAGTAAAAACATCCTACATAAAGATCATATTTTCGATACGTTTAAACAATGCATTATGTATAAAGAATACTTCATCGACTGAAACCATGTTAAAATTTCCTACCCCTTGGCTCCATAGCTGGTAATACATGCAACTCTTGGGATTATTTTAAAAACTTAAACTTCCAGTATCGGAACAGAGGGAACTTTATTTCACGAACCGTTCCTGTAATTGGCGATTTCTTCGCTGTTGGCAATGGTGAATAAATAAATAAATCAATTAATTGGGTTCATATGACTTGCAAAGTTTGTACTACATGTACATGTTCAATGCCTATTATTCATGTTATTACTATCATTATACAGAAAGCAGCTGAAATTCTTATCTGATGTATTCCTGTGCATTTTTATGTAAAAGCACTCACCTTTTTGCTCTTTCTAAATCATCATTATGCTGCTCTAATTCCCGGATATACTTGGACAGTTCCTCGCGAATTGCCTTAATTTGTGCCAACTCGTCTTGGAGTTCATTTATTTGTCGTAGATATTCATTTTGTGAATGTTCCAGTTTTTCCTGTAAACCAAAGAAATCTATTTTATAATAGGTACCCAAATTTCAGTAACATTTCTCAATGTAGAGTTCTCGATCAAACCTGAGGGAAAAAACAGTGGCTCATTGGACCAATGTTAAGCCAAATTAAGTCAAGTTGAGGTGTGTGTTCTTCAAATCAATGGGGCTTTCTATGGTAAAGTTTTTAATAAAAGATTGTCATCTGCAAACAAAACAGCCTTAGTTAGAACACTGCCCTTGTGGCATGCAATGCAAAACCTTAATATTTTACAAATATTGGACGCAAACGGGTGCATTCTTTGCCTCCTGAAGTGGAATAGCGTCCAGATTTCACCTTGTGATCATTTTCTGCGACAATGCATGAACGAAATGCATTTAATATTTGTTTTATTTAACTCACACATCCTTGTCATTTAAAAATGTTTCACAAAAAACACAAAATAGACACGGAACTCATCCACCCCACACTCTGAAAATTCTATGAAAATTTTTTATAAACAAAGTGGACGACTCCATGTAGACACCAACTTTGTCAGCCGTGACACGACCTTGCCTCTTTGGACAAACGTGCAGGTAACAATTATTTTGGAAATGACACTGCGAAGCCTCCAATAAGTATCCATATTGGACAGGCCTATCCAACATGTCCAATACAAAATTTTAGAGAGTCACAGCAGTGAATACATAGCAAAATAATGGACAGGCCTCGATCTTAACTGTGGCCATTGGCTGTAATGCCCTGCCGATTAGCCGTGATGCCCCTTCAAAAAATGCACATTTCACGGCCAACTAGGCCAGTATGCCCTTCCGACCAATCAACTGGCCGGTTATATTTTTCCATTTAATTTACGGATGGTTTAACTTCTATCAAATGGGCCATGAAATGCAGACCACATTGGTCGTCATCAAACTGTACATAACACAGTCTCCACACACTTCACAAGACACACACGCGGTTACAACTCCCATCGTTTCAAACAAATGGGCTAATAATAGTCTTTGTTATCTTGCTAATTTGCATTCTACAATGCAGGTAAGCACCATCGAATGCTAGAGGGCGCTTTCATAACAATGTAATAGAATAAGAGCATACACCCTCAGTTTGTTGAGGCCGCAATTGCTGATTTGATTTCAAAGTAATGCATTGTACAACTTCACTCCCCACCATATTGCTGCAATCCCTTAACGGTTGCAGAAGGGAACAAACTGCACTTAGTGCTAGATTTACGCCACCCAAATCATTTCAAATATGAAGATCTTTCACATACTGCCCCGTCACTTGATCATGATCAGTTGTATTTTAAGTTTGATCTTGAATCTGGGTATCATTACGTTGAGATTTTTCCGCCTCACCAAAAGTACTTAGGTTTTTTTTGGCGCCATCATGACAATGTAGTAATATATTACATGTTCTCAGCTCTTCCATTTGGTTTACGTAGCACTTGTCATTTGTTCACGAGACTCACACGTCCACTGGTTTAATATTGGAGATCACAAGGCATTATTTCATACATGTACATAGATGATGGTCTTATCATATCCCAGACCTTGCTTCAGCACAGACATAGTTCGCTTATTGTTCAGAGTACGATTATCAAGAGTGGTTTCATCGCTAGTAAAACAAAATGTCTGTGAGAACCCACAACAAAAATACAAGACCTGGGCCTTATCATAAATTCTTATCATTTCAACCTTGCTTTCAAACCATCAAGGAAAAAGCGCTGAACCAGTAAAAAAACAGCTAGCTTGTTTCACTGGTCAGATTATGTCCATGTCCCTAGCTCTCGGCCCTATCTCAAGATTAATGACTCGAAATTCTTACAGAGCAATAGAATCAAGAACTTCCTGGTACTAAACTACTAAGTAGCAGGATGACACTGTATCCGAACTTAACTTTTGGGCCCAAAACATGCACCCTCTCAATGCGTCTTCCATAAGATTACGGCTTGTCCCTTCAATGACAATTTACTCAGATGCCAGTGGCATAGGCTATGGTGGTTATGTTGAAAAGAAGAGGAAAAAAAAGTTCCATTTGGCGCGAGCTTGCAGCAGTTTGGAATTTGCTTCTCCAGTTACAAAACTTGGTAGCTCATAAAACAATCAAGTGGGTTACCGACAATTCAAACGTGCCCCAAATCATTACATGCAGTAGTGTTAAACCTGCCCTACAAGAAACGGCATTGTCTATTTATACTTTGTCAAGGAAGTATCACTGTATTCTCCTACCGGATTGGTTGCCTAGGAACGAAAACAACCTTGCGGATAAAAGAAGTAAATTCCAAGATTTTGATGATTGGGCAATCGACAACGGTTCATTTACTGTTTTAGAGGGGCTTTGGGGACCTCACTCCATTGATCGGTCTGCATCACCAAAGAATGCAAAACTCAACCGTTTCACGCCAGATTCTGGTGCAAGGGCATACACGGCAGTCCTTCTGATTTGAGGCATGAGATCGCACCCGCACGCCATCGCACGCCTAAAACCTTCCCCAGGAGTGTGAATAGTCACACCCCTGATCCCTCTAAAGTGCACGCCTTGGCACAAATTTCCGGCATATTCATACTTTGAAATAAATTAAAATAACGGCGTAAAATTACACATTTTCATTTTTGCGATTCGGATAACCGTAAAAAATTAATTTGAAAATGCCCCTAAATGCAGACCACATTGCGATCTGGATGTACACAACGCACGATCCCGTGCGACACACAAACAGCCAAATCGTTCTCCAATTTACAGGTTTGTAGTCCTTGTTATCTTGTTACATGTACTTTGTGTACTACAATAAATGCCAGAAACATTGAATGCTAGAGGGCATTTCAGAACAATGCAATAGCACGAGAGTAAACGCCCTCTATTGGTAAAATAAATTGGTGCAATAATTTGCAATAATCATTACTGCTGGTGTGTGCGCTACCGCCATATATACCACATTGTCATCGCTGGTCTGCGCGCAAAGTCCGTCGACAGTCTGCGGAGCACAGTTCCATGGAAATTTTAGCTTGTTTACGAAAAACCACACAGTGTGTAGGCTTCATTCTACGAAAATGACACAATTTAGGATACCCTGGATGAACAAAAAGAGTATTTTACAATATAGGCCTAGTAACACAAACTTAACATTCGACAAAATCGCACGCCTAGAAAAATCCAGGTGTGCTTTTTTCCACACGCCTGTGATTTTCAAAATAGAAGGACTGACACGGTGTAGATGCCTTTTGTCAAAGTTGGACAAATGATTACAACTACTTTTGTTCCCCTGTCTGCCTTGTTATTCAGGTTTTCAAACGCATCCTTGAGGTGCGCGCAACAGGCACGTTGGTAGCTTCAAATTGGCCTCCATCAGCCTTCTGGCCATTTATTTGCCCAGACGGCACAAATTTAGATCACAGAATTCAAGACTGGAGACTACTTCACATTTCATTTAGCCCTCCTTCCTTTGGTTCCTAATCGTTTTTTCAACCAGTTCCAAAATTTTCATGTTTGGCATTGAGGTTTGATTTTTCAAAATCCCCTCGGAATTCGAATGCAGGTTTCTCTATTTTTCATTGATGAATTCGACGTTTGGATTTCAAATAGCGCTCTTTTTGCGATGGAATTGATAAGTGCAGTTTATTGCACTTGAGCTTTTTAACAGCCGACGATGCTGATTTGTGCGCATCAGACCCAGTGGTTTTGAATACCCATAAGCCTGTATTTGTTTGTAATATAACTCCCAGGATAGTCGTTTTTTCTTTTCCCCCCTTTTCCCTTTCTTTGGCGTTCTCTATTAGTATGTGAGGCAAGTAGCTCTGCCATACCAGTGTTCACAAAAAGAAACAGTTTGTCAGTTGTGTTCTTTTCTTTAAATTTCAATTTCACACACCGTAATCTATATGAGGTAGAAATAGAAAAGAAAAGAATTTTGTAACAGAAGAATGTAGTGAGAAAGTTGCTTTTCTTTTCATTATCGAACGACAGGTCCACGCTCCACTGAGCGTGCTCATGTAAAAGTGTTGCATAATACAGCAAACATTCCAACAATTTAATATAAAATGAGGCATTTTAATGCTCGGTGACACTCTCAGTTGAGCAACTTAACCTCGCTAACCCTCCCTCCCAAGCCCTCATCTTGCATGGAGCAAGGTGCGCAACCTACGCCAAACATCCCACGGTTCCTCCAAAGTTGGGGTTTTAAGTGGCCACCGAGCGCCGGACTGATGTTGGACGCCGGGCGAGTGTTGGGCAATTCTCCAAGCATATTGCGAGTTATTATTATTATTATTTTTGGCTAAAAGTTTCTTTGCATTCTACTATATTGTTTGTTATATAGTTTGAGTGCTTTTTGCAGCTCAGTGTCTTTCACATCATGTTTCAGATAGATGGTCATCGCTTGCAAATTCCGTCACCAACCCACAACTTAGGAAACTCGCTTCAGGACCACTACCTAGACTGCTGATGTCAGCAAAAGCAGACTCTAGACTCTACAACAAAGAAATACAGCGGCAGTTGGAAACAATGGGCTTCATCTAAGAGCAACGTCAAGGTATTCCCAATTTCACCAGGCGACTTTGCTTTATACTCGTCGTCACTTTATACTCGCGGGCTCAAATCTGTAGCAAGTTTCGAATCAGCAGCAGTCAAGTCGGCTCATAATTTAGCTGGTTTACCCTCACCAACGGACAATCCACTGGTTCAAACAACACTTCAAGGCTACAAGAGACTGACAGCCTTGGTCCCCAATAGGAAAGAGCCCATAACACCGGAAATACTGGAAAAGTTTTATAATGCCCACGGACAACCGAAAGCAAAATTGGACGATCTGTGTATGTTATTCACATGTTTCATTTGCTAGGCCCGATTTCGCCGTTTCAATGATATCAGCAATGTCAGAGTAATAGACTGCACTTTTCACAATGATAGACTTGTCATACACTTGACCAAGTCAAAAACTGATCAATACCACCAGGGCAATGACTTAACCTTCGGCAGAACATTTCAACCAACCTGTCGTGTTGTAATTGCAGAACAATATTTTGAAGCTTTAGGTGATCCAGTCAGTTCCCCTTTACAAGTCCTTCATAGACTTACCCATTCCAAAAATGGTCTCATACCACGGTTCACGGACTGAGCTATACTAGAACCAGAGAAATCATTTTATAAGCACTGCGACCATTTGTTCCGGATATTCATAACTTTGGTCTCCACAGCTTCAGATCGGGAGGCACTTCCGAGGCATCCAATGCTCAGATCCCTTCCTACTTAATATCTAAACATGGGAGGTGGAAATCAGAGAAATCTAGAAATGGATACATGAAAATTAACAAGCAAACCTGCTTGCTTCCATCAACAGCCCTTGGTATTTGAGGCGATTTAAATTGACTCGCTTGATTTGTGATAAATGTGTTTAATGTATGTCGGTCTTTTCCGACCGACACTGTTTTTGAAGAGTTTTGTATGCTTTGATTTGAATTGTAACAGCTGAATAATTTAGTATGCGAGGCAAGTAGCTCTGCCATACCAGTGTTCACAAAAAGAAACACTTTGTCAGTTGTGTTGTTTTCTTTAAGTTTCAATTACACACATCGTAATCTACATGAGGTAGATATAGAAAAAAAAAAGAATTTTCTAACGGAAGAATGTAGTGAGAAAATATGGTTATATATAAGAAGAACTAGATGGCGTACAAAACCATGCGACACGGCCCGACAAGGAACATTTTTTCCCATTGAGAAATGGTACAGACCATTTATTTACAATGGTCACTCGACAGTTTACACAGCAAACATTTTCTAAGGGGACATTCGTATGCAATTGACCCATAGGGATTTTCACCCATGATGGGCCAGCGGAGTTCCGTGCGCGACATCGTGAGTGCTCCCTCTATATACAACTCTATGGTTGAAGATCGATAATGTGAGGTACGCTACTTTCATGACGTACTTTTGTACTCCTCTTTCCCAGGGATTCACAACTGCACTGCACTGTCTTTTATTGGGAGTGATAGAAGGTGCATTTAGGTTCGAAAAGTAGGGGGTACTGTAGTATATTCCAGCACCCCCATCCAAAAAATTGGGGTTGCTGCAGCACCCACAGCACCCCCTGTTAACACGGGCCTGATAAATAGTAAGTGCGAGGTAGCATCCTACTTCCAATGAAAAATAAAAATGGGACAGAAAAGAAGATATAAGCTTGTGGATAGCTGTATGAGATAACAAAAATTTGAAACTTAATAATCGTTCAAAGAAATTATGACAATGCAGGTGAGGGAAAAAAAGTAAGAGTACATATGGTATAGCTGTATACCAATGTCTGAATCTTATTTTAACTATTTCACAAACAGATGCCATGTCTTTTATTCTGAAAATTATGGTACTGTGTCTACATGTATACGTAAAAATTCCATACCTTTAGTGCATCTGCTTCAACCTGTAGTCTTTCCTTGGCAACTGTTAACTCTTTGACCTTGTTTTCTGCAGTTTCAAGTTGTGTTTCTAACTCTGCTTCTAATTCTTGACTGCTGATTTGAAATTCATCTAATTCCTCTTTAGACTCTTCCCAGCTGCAAATAACATGAAATTTCAATGTTTATGAGCTGCCATTGCACAATGCCAAACTTAGTTAAATGACAGTTAAAATGAACTGATCTACATAGATCAAGGAAGACTATGCCCTTCATAACTAAAAACTCAAAAGTCTTTAAATTGCCCTAGTTTGATTGCTACAAAATAAAAAAGTTGTTTTTTTCTATACATGTATTTCTCAAAACAACGAATTTCACTTAAACTGTGTTTTTAGTATATTGTACATTTCTTTCAAACAAATTAATTTACCATACTGACACAAATAAGACAGAAGTGTTTTTATCACAGGCGTTTCTTAGCCTTCATGTTTTTTTACGACTAGTAAGAGCTAAGTATAAATCAGGCATGCAACTTGGAAATTTCAAAAAAAGAGATAAATGGCCATACACACGTAATTTTGTAGTGTTTTTCAATTTTCAATGGCACTAAAAATGAAAAAAAAAGAGGTCATCAGCTGATCTGCTGGCAAGTTGTATGCCTGATAAATAATGAGACCCATTTCAAACATGATACAAAATTTCATGTTCAAATATTTTGCACAAATTCATTAACAGAAATAAAAATAAATTTATTGGGTTTTATTACTGCTTTACTTTAACACTTAAACTTGTCAAAATTTAATTAATGAAAAAAAAAATGAAACTAGCTGTTGCTAACTGCTAACATCGTTAATGGCCTTAGTCTTGTTTCGACCCTAGCAGAGACTTTCTCAAAGGCTAATAGGCCTGTGCCGGGTATCCGGGTATCTGAGTACCCAAAAGCCAATGAACGCCATTACCCGGTTCCATTTTTCCGGTTCCATTACCTGAAACTTACGTCGAAAATTACATGTTAATTATCATTTCGGACACGAAAACAACAAAACAAACACAACCAACTGAGACTGAGTTAAGTTAAAAACCTTCCTTATGGATTGGACTGCTGAAATAATGACAGTTATCTGATGTCTCCGAAAGTAAACTCAATTTTTTTATTTAGAAAAAATACTTTAAACGAAATTTAGAAAGCAAAGCAGTTGCCTCTGCCGTACTGTATGATTCTTTTCCATGGTTCTTAGAGATTCCACATTTTTTAATAGGAGCGTGAATGACTAAATGTTGGGAACAAGTCCGCAACCATGCGTCATTGGGAAATCACGGTCACTGTCGGCTACGTGCACGATACGATGGATGCTTATTGGACAACACACTTAAGGTTATCCGTTTGTATGAATGAAATGGGCCGGATCAAATCGTGAAATCACTGGATTGGACGCCGGGCCTGTTGACCTGTTTAATACACAAATTACATTAACACAAATCATGGTGGGTAGTAAGTGTTTCCAATGCAGTAACATGGGGCTATAAGCAATAATTATGAGAATTAATTAAGAAAAGCTACCGTTAATTTGATTTGCAAGTTCTTGTGAATTATCACTTCAAAAAGGAAGATCGTGATTGTATATCGACAACATTTAGCACTTCAAAATTAGGCACTATGGGTAGAAAGTGAAACATGCATAATATGGTAATAAACCTCTGATTGAATTGAGAGACAGATAGGACAGAAGTGTCATTCCTTAACCTCTCAAAGCTTCTTATTGCAGTTTATATCCTATACACTTTGAAATGTGAGTATTTATACCTGGCCTTTGCGGTATTTTAAATGGACAAAAGAATCACACAGTTTTAGAAAGCCTTTTCTTTTGGATAATTTCAGCTTGAAAACTGTGAAATTTTTGAATTGAAAAGAAAGTGACCCTGGTCGTCTGGCCAAAAAGTTCCGTCGTGCAACTAGTACTACCACATCATGAACATAAAGTAATATGTCCAGTAGTAATACTGTACTTACTGGCTTTTATTCAGCCACTCTGATAAGGTCTCTGGTACAAACTCTTGAATGTTATTCACAGATTTTGAGAAAGAAAAGCATCGATTGAATGAACTATTATGCAACAATCATCATGTATTTTACAACAACGGCGCTTTCCTATGGAGGACGACGTGTTTTTTTATGTTTAATACCTACTATAGCTTATGTGACCTGGAGAGCGCAATTGGTCTATTAAGCAAGATTAAGCGAACCTTAAAAAAAAGCCTACACCCGTTGTATAATTGTGAAGTCCAATGTCATTGCGCAAGAGCAAAAGCATCACATCAAATACGTGGATAAAAATGTTTTTCTTCAGAAAAATAAGTACTAATCACTTTTAGACGTGTTCCAAGATACACTCCGGCAATGGTCAATTTGCCGGAAAATGTTTACATCACAGATATTGACCAATCAGAGAAACTGCTGGCCAAATTGTGTTCTGGATCATTTTGCCGTTGCTGGCCAAATACCAGCTGCCCATTAAAACTTCTTGGGTTGTCACTGTAGTTGTCATGAAATCGTCAATTAATGCTGAATAATAATAGTGCGACAGTACATCACATGCAGACACAACCATAAACCCACAGACACAACCATAAGGTAAAATACAATGTTAATCAAAACTGTCATTTCGTTCTGCCAATCATCAATTATCAATTTTTAACACAAGGAAATAAATAATGGGAACAAACCTTAACGTTCTAAAGGGAAAGAAAGCTCTTTGAAACACGTTTTTCCACACAAGAATTTCAAAGTTTTGAAGCTGATATCTTCCAAAGAAAAGGCTTTCCAAAACTGTGTGATTCCTTTACAAGTCTATTTGAAATTCAGCAAGGCTAGGTATAAATGCTCACTTTTCCAACGTGCTTTACTTTTCCCTATCTTTTTTTTGAAGTGATTTATGTTACAAAAAAAATAACAGGCAGGTTGCTACATCGTCGTCATACGCCAGTAGTGCATGACTCAAATTAAACCTCTTTAGTAGCCGAATACTTGTTCTTTATGAAACAATAATGTGACTAAAATCAATGTCACAACATACACGTTTAATAAAACGGGTTAGTTTTACCAAAAGCAGACTGTTGGTGTGACTTTTTCGGTCACAGCA
Organism: Marthasterias glacialis; assembly: GCA_911728455.2. Classification (NCBI taxonomy): domain Eukaryota; kingdom Metazoa; phylum Echinodermata; class Asteroidea; order Forcipulatida; family Asteriidae; genus Marthasterias; species Marthasterias glacialis. Next base: position 15,958,884 of record OU452227.1, on the reverse strand, counting down.
TGTATTTGCACGTAGTTTGCCATCAGCTGAGATGATGTAGAAACCACTACAGGTCACGTGACGACTTGTAAACGTTGGTCACAACGACTTGTAAACATTGGTCGCCCAATCGGTCTATTACCTAACAGTACATTAACTGCAACATTTCATACGCAAACATCACGCCAACCTAGCGGGTGCTGCGCAAAGTGCAGCAATAGTTTCTATTAATACTAAATAGGCTAGTTAGTACTAACAGTTACTACAGTACTCCCTAGTGCAGTTTAGACCCCTATGACCGTCCAAGTCAAAATAAAAATAATAAAAAGTACAACGCCCCAGTTAAGTTGGTGTAGGGCCATCTTGACTCAAAATCGACTCGACGCACGCCATCCCGACTCAAAACCATCTAGACTCAAAACTTAGAAATATTTTATTCATCATTCATCAGGTGGTTTTTCAGTGAAAACCATTTTTTTTTCTTTTAAGGACCAAAAATCGGGAGGAGGGGAAGTGATTCTATGGACCATTCCCCTTTGGACAAAAATTAGGGGATATATCCCCCTACTCCTAGAACTATGAGGTTCGTTCCGCTATCGTCTCCACGAACCTCATAGAGTGACATGTACAAAATCCTATTCAAAACTTTCTGCCCTTCACATATACATGGCTACAGCTCTTTTTTGTAATCAGATCTCGCCAAAACTAGGCTCTATGTGTTCTTTCAACTCTCATCGAGCGTTGCACGGGTCCAGAAAATCCACTCCGCAAACTAAAAGTTGGTAAAAAAAGGGATAAATTCTCACCGTAACTCAGATCCCATTCAAACAGTATTGCAACAAATATGGCGACCGGAGTTGCAAAATTAACTGGTATGCTGCTATGCAGTGCGCTGGTCCTATGGGCTGGTTCCGCGTACCAGTTAATTTGCAACTCCGGCCGCCATATTTGTTGCAATACTGTTTGAATGGGATCTGAGTTACGGTGAGAATTTATCACTTTTTAACAACTTTTAGTTTGCGGAGTGGATTTTCTGGACCTGTGCAACGCTCGATGAGAGTTGAAAGAACACATAGAGCCTAGTTTTGGCGAGATCTGATTTCAAAAAAGAACTGTAGCCATGAAGGATAGTGAAGGGCAGAAAGTTTCGAAAAGGATTTTGTACATGTCACTCTATGAGGTTCGTGGAGACGATAGCGGAACGAACCTCATAGTTCTAGGAGTAATATCCCCCATCCCCCCTGGTTACGCCCACGAGTATTGCACTTATCATTTAGAGGTATTTGTGCTGTTAGGCCCAATACACACATGCCTGCGAAGACCAGGAGATTGGAAATAATGTTAATAATGATTACAAATGTTTACATTTTTAAAAATATTTTAATACCACAAAACATTTTTACAGTAAAATGATTTTCAAGTCAACTGAATTTGGACATAGCGCCATCATTATATCATTCATCATAAAGTGTGTTGGTATTGGTGATGCGTCATTGCTGATGAGTCGAGTCGGTTTGGAGTCGAGATGGATTTGAGTTGAGATGGATTTGAGTCGACCTGACTTGAGTTGAGTCGGTTTGGCGTCGAGATGGTTTTGAATCGAGATGGATTTGAGTCGAGATGACTGCACACCGTTAAGTTACCAGGACCAGCAGACCAGGTTACTGCTAGTGGGTCTAGGCTAGGCCTACCTAGTTAGTATAATTTAGTTAAGAATTGTTTACCTACAACGTGTATAAAAAAATCCTAGGCCTATAAATAATTTAAAGTTTTTAGTTATTTAAAAAAAAAATTGTTATGTTGTTACCGTTAGTCCTGTCATGGAGGTAGAAATTAGATTCTACCTCCATGGTCCTGTCAACAACTAACTGACTAAGAACTAGCTACATGAGCTACGTCAGCCTCTACTCACTTTTTTCTATAATCGTCACACAATTTTTTCCAGTATACTATTTCTTCTTCTTGGTTTTTGAACGACGTAACTTTTTCAGCCATGATTAATGATGCACTGTATTTATAAAAAAAATTGTTAACACAGGCCGGTCATGCCGGTGACAGTGAGCTAGTGAAAGTGGCGATCTTCCGCTACTCTCTCACACCATCCATAATGGAGGTATAAAACACAGTCTTCACTTCAGTCACTTCACAGCAGAATACACGTACTCGTCGCACTCGTAGAAATTAATAGTAGTACTCACTACTTGTGTACTGCATGCAGTTTGTATTAACATTAACACTCAGTGCCTAGATAGGTTTGCTAAGACTAGGTACTAGACTGCAGCTGCACTGTCGAGTGATGACGATAGTCTATAACGAAGACGTTGTTGTGTGTTCTATCACTGAACTATCAAGTTGTTGCACGTCGAGTATTACATTGTGGATGGTAAACAGTACGAACGTCTTGTACCAAGACTAGAAAATACAGTTACTTTACGACGACGACGAAGAGACAAAAATGGCGTCAGTTGGTCCCATCGTCCCCTGAATGAGGGGGAGGAGGTCGAACACTGATCTCTATACTGCTGACGAGAGATCGGTGAGGTCGACAAATCCAACCTCGTTCGCATTCCAGCTAACAAGTTGCGCTTGGCATGGCGTAACACAACCAGCTGATCAGCGGAGACATAATTTGGGGGAAGGGCTAGCAAGTATCATATGTATCGAAGCCAACGTTTGTGCGTTTTTGTTTCAATCAATTTTTTTTTCGGGAGGTAAGTATATAATAGATACCCTCGCTCAGAACCCCCACCACCCGGGTACGCCACTGCAGTTAACCTTTTGTCAAGGCGCTTGCAGTCATTATACGCACAGCGCCACACTGCAAGCAGCGTGCACACACACACACACACACACACACACACATATGAACAAAAGTTGTTTGTTAAGGCATACCTTTTTCCAGTTTGCGGTATACGTTTAGCAAAGATACTGAAGAGTAAAGACAGTATCTTTGCCAGAATAAGTGGCGCTGTGCCTCTTGGAAGTTGTAAAGCTAGTTGGGATACCAACCATTGGTGGTGTGTACCAACCAGCTCGCGAGCGCTATATAGACCTTATGCATTGACGTCATCACGCCGCCATCTTAGAGGTAATTCGATGATGTAAAAATGGAAACGCAGAGATTTGTACGCGCGGCGCACAGGATTGGCCAATGTACAACCTCATTTTGACCTCTAGACGAGGGCGCCCTACTCAAATGACGTCATGTGCATAAGGTCTACTCTATTCGACTCGCGGCATAAGCTGGGAGCTGTGGAATTTAAAAACGTAAAAAAGTGTAACGGAGTATGCAGCATGATCCCCACAACTCACAAGCAAGATCTCCCCGCTGCTGCAGCTCAGCAGCATTCGTATCGTATTCTTCCATGCCCACCGAGCGCTACTGTGTGCCCGAGGTCTATTTGGTTCTAACTTCTTGCTGTTTGTTGATAATGTTAGTTTTTTTAAAGTTAGTAACAAACTACAATTTTATTTGAATTAGTAGTGTAGGCCCTAACTAGTAATAAGTAGGCATGTAGTATTAGTACTACTTCTAGTATAGTAAGTAGGCCAAGTGATATTAATACCCTAGCCTTCCTAGGCCCCTAATATTATTTTTATTAATATCAAACAGTAAAACTATGGCATGTATGGAGGAATTTCGTCACAGACTGGTGTTATAATGAGGTCACTAAAAAAATACACACTACACTATTGCAAGTCGCTGAGGTACTGCCTGTGTGATTGTTTGTGAGTGACCAGAAGGGTCCTATTTCCTGAGGCCGAAGAAGGCTGAGGAAGAAAAAATAGGATTTTTTTTGTCTTCTGGTCATTCACACTCGCACAGGCCTGAGGGGAGATAAATGTGCCCTAGTGACCGAATTATGCCAGTCCATTTGTGTTTTACAACACTTATGTGATATACTAATTAGTAACTGGCCTCATAAACAAACTTAGCTGCTGTGATTCCTCCATGGCAGGAGGATTGAGGGTTACAATTAATGTAACTAAAATAGACTGTGCATGTCTTGTGCGTATTCAAGCGTTTGGTTGGGCCCATTGATTAAAAAGTGTGTAAATAGACTGATTGTGTGACTTCAGTCACGTGACCTGTAGTGGGTATTAAACTAAACAAACAAGATGTCCTCCATAGGAAAGTGTGGAACGGTACATGATGATTGTTGCGTTTGTTTATTCGATCGAGGCTTTTCTTTCTCGAATTCTGTGAAAAATGTTTCAGAGTTTGTACCAGAGACATTTGAGTGGCTGAATAAACCCAGTAAGGACAGTTCCCGTAAGTCTTGGAAATTCTACAAGAGAAGTATTACTATGTTCATGATGTGGTAGTACTAGTTGCACAACGGAACGACCAGACGACCGGGGTCACACACTTTTCAACACAAGAATTTCACAGTTTTGAAGCTGAGATCATCCAGAGAAAAGACTTTCCAAAATTGTGTGATTCCTTTGTCTATTTGAAATTCCACAAGGCTAGGTATAAATGCTCACTTTTCCAACATTCTTTACTTTTTCCCCCCTTTTTTAACAGTGATTTATTACATTACAAACAAAATCACAGGCGGGTTGCTACATCGTTGTCTGATGCTGGTAGTGCATAACTCAAATGAAACCTCTTTTGTAGTAGAATACTAGTAGTTTATGAAACAGTGTGATTGAAATCAATGTCACAACATATAAATTTAATTAAATGTCTTAGTAACTGTTACTATTACCAAAAGCCGACTTTTGGTGTGACTTTGTCGGTCGCGCAATCGGTCTATTGTGTTTCCTTCACACCTCCATGGTCTTGGTCATACACCTCCCTTATATTTTATAAGTTATATATTACTGTTCGACCTAGAGGAATGACGATACTTGTTAATTGCAACTATAAAATGTAGGCAACCAAAGATTTCCAGAAATTTCCAATTTCACTTTTTTAACTTTTTAAAGGTTGCTTTTGCAATCATGGTGCAGTTCACGTCTTTATTGATGGATATTGGACTCAATTTATTTCCCTTTTCAAGAAAATCCTATGGAGCAACTTGTCATAATTACGTTAATTATTTACCTTTCTAACACATAGGCCTAATGTACTAAGTTATTGACAGTATTAGTGGTGGTCAGATATGGCAAGTTTGCCAAATGGTTTATGTACAATAACAATGCAGGTGCTTGTTTTTTTATAATACTTTTATGGTGAACCTTCTTAACTGCCCTACTTTTAAAAGGTTCACTAACATAATTGGAAAAGATCATAACATGCTGAATCTGACAGTGGTGGAATCTGACTGCCACTTTTTCACCAAGATACTATTTTTGGTCATATTAACCCTAACCATTCTAGACCCATCACACTCCATCAACTTTGTTGGTATGACTCTGTTGAACTGAGGACTGCACTAGTGAACTGTGATCATGCTTTACATGGGATCAGGCATACCACCATAATCATAGTCCAACAGGTTGATTTAAACAATAACATAGGCTATGGTGTTTGATTTGTGAGAGTAAAGGAAGGATCGTAGTAAACAACCTTAATTAGGGGCTTAGGATTGTCTACAAAAGTATTATTTTACTGATATGTTCCAATCCAAGTAAGTCAACATGTATATGTTCGGTCAGTTATTGTCATGCATGACCACCAGCACTATCTTATCTACATGTACACTAGATGTAGCATAAATGCCAGTATTAATGGGGCAAATGCGCCAATACTTAGTATTAGTATATTGGCATTAAGAAATACAAAAATTTAACAAAAAAGACAATATATCCGCTAACAAAAAACGTTGACAGAGGAGGGCTACCATTTACCGTTTTAATAAAACGATATGAATGTATATTTGGTTTGCGGTAACACCATGTAATTGTATCTACTTTGCTATACAGTATGGAAGCCCTCCTCTGTCAACATTTATTAAAACGGTATGGAAGCCCTTCTCTGTCAAGGTTTTTTTTTTCCTGATATATTGTCTTTTTTGTAAATTTTTAATTTCTTTTTTAGACCTAAAAAAGTGAAACAGTTTATTTCAAAAGAAAAGATCATGTTTTTTCATCAGTTGTGCTTTAAATTTTGGAGAAAGAAATCAATGTATACAATAAAGGTGAAAGCCGGTAATGCTCAAGCATACAAAAGCTTTGGTTTGGATGAAATATCATCACAATATAAGACTTGAACTTGTTTTGCATGGTGAGACTACAATAAGTAAGGATTTGCGGTGACACCATGTGGTTTAAATATCTTTTGAGTATATGTGTCTCCGAAACATTGAGTCCAAAACAATGAGTCAACTGGTGCCTTCTAAACGACATATACTCAAAAGAGATTTAAACCACATGGTGTCACCGCGAATCCTTACTTATTATAGTATCACAATAGTTTTGTATGATTTTCTGGAAGAAATGAAAGATGGAATTAGCATAAACGCAGCCTTACTCTTCCCTTAAGCAGCCTGTAAAGTCATGGCTTATCAAAGTCTAATTTAGAATTTTGAAAGTGACATAATTTAATCACTGTTTTCTTCATCCATTATAGCTGAACAAAGGAGCATGGAGGATTCAAAACATGAAGACCCAGAGTACTGGTGCGAGTCATACAGAACAGAAGATAAGACATTCAGGAGACTCTCTGGGATACATTCATTAGAACTTCAGTCAAAGAGACCTAGTCTAAATCATGATCCTCCAAGAAGAAACTGGAAAACAAATGGACAGTTAGATACTAGTCATTTAAACCAACCAGCTGTTACAAATTTATTGAGTGATAAGAATAAACATTCATTTGAAAGTGAGTATCTCAAAAAGCCTACTAATGCACCAAAAGTACTAAACGAAAGTCAAATGGAGGAAAAAGAAACTATTCCACCTGGAAAAAGACAAAACAAGAATGGAAAGTCCCAAGATTGTGCTACTATGCGTTTCATCAGAAAAGTGAAAGAAGGTCAAAGGCTTTGTGAGCAGATCTCCCCTGAACATCTCAGCGCCAGTAGTGATTTAGAAGCCTCGTGTTCTCTGAATGAAAATGTTAAACCAGATCTTCAGCAAAAACATTTGAATGTGGAAGCAGGCAAAGGCACCCCGCATTTGGCATGCAACATAGGGCAGGAATCTCAGCAAAAGTTAGTACATCATCCTTGTTGCCCATCTGACTCTGGATTGTGTGGCTTGGGGCCAAGTATCACACACAATGCTTATGTTCTACAATGGTTACAGCAGCAAACAAGTCAACCTGAGAGTAAACAGTTTAGATGTATGCAGGCAACAAACACCCAAGGGGATTCTGGTCATCAGGCATTTCAAGCTACCTCCACTAGCCAATTTCATCCTACACACAGCAGCCCACTACATCAAGCACAACCCTCTCACAGTTGTACATGTACATGTATGTCTTCTGGCAAGCAAGATGTGACTTCTGAACTCATGAATATTATTCAACAAGGCACATTGCAGACTCCTGCCTATCTCCTGCAACCACCAGGAGATTTCCAAACTATGCCTTGCCAGAAACATCAGGTACCTATCACCCCTGATGCACAGTCTTTTCTCGCCATGTTACAACACAAACCTGACATTCCAGCCACTCCTTGTAGTCATCATTCAGACGTTACTCCACCAAGAAAGAAGGGTTGTTGTTGCATTCCGGCAAGTAATAGTAGTCCTTGTATGAACCAATTTAAACACAGTTTGTCACACAGTGGCCAGACATGTAACAGTCCACAACATGCAGCTTGTCTACCAACAAACTGTTGTCAAACGTGCGTACATCAGCAAGGTTCTCCCATGCACAGATTCACTATCAATGCACAGTGTTCTTTAGAACAGGCTGCAATGATTTTGCATCAGAGTCAACTACATCACAGCCCAATGAATCTCAACACAGGAAGCATACAAGTCAGTCATGGTAGTCCATGTAGGCAGGAGGCTTTGGATCATGATGGAGTTTATAAAAGCCCAGTAAATTATTCCCGACATCTAGAAGACACTTTGGTGTCGACAGTGAGTTCTTTTTGCAATGTTAGTCCAGAAAAGAGCAGAGGTACAAGTAAGATATTTTTTATGTTTTTAAACTTCTTCCAATTTATAAATTTCAATTTGCCTTACACCGATGTGTGATAAGCACTGTCTACTCAGTGCTTTCGAGTCCTGTGGGAAAAAATCCACAGGCAACTCAGGTGGGATTCAAACCCACGACTCCCGCATGACTGGAGCAGATGTCTTAACCACTAGACCACCAAGCACGCCCGGTGATGAGTGGCCAGTTCAAATCCAGTATTATTAGCGGCAGGTATCGCAAACAATGTTAATATTTGCATCGGGGGAATGAATATGTTTTTAAAACTTCTTCCAATTTATAAATTTCAATTTGCCTTACACCGATGTGTGATAAGCATTGTATACTCAGTGCTTTCGAGTAAAAGAAAATTGTGTGATTCCTTTGTCTATTTGAAATTCCACAAGGCTAGGTATAAATGCTCTTTTTTTCAACGTTCTTATTTTTTTAGGTGTTCAGGCTTCAGCCGAACACCTCTTATTTTTGTGCGAGTTTTATTTTAGGTGTTCGGGCTTCAGCACCTCTTGTTTTTGTTTGATTTTTTAAATATTTTTTTAAAACTTTTCTTTGTTCTTCCCAGGAACTTGTTTCCAGAAGATAACTCAAGATTCATTTGGTGTCGAATTACATTAAATCAAAGTTTGATAATTAAAAATTCATAACTCCTGAAATACACAATGGATTTTTACAGTCTATACATCATCGGAAAGGTCTTTGAAAAATAATAAATGTCTCACAGAAATGACCTCAATTTGACCTTGTCTTCCGGTTCTGGTCAATACTCGTAATTTCAGCTCTGCAGTCAATATAAAGAGAATTTAGACATGGTTTCAGTGAATGAAATGTAATTTTGATCATGGGCTTTTTGTGTATATTAATGATGACGTCATCAAATTTTACAAATTATACGGCGACAAGTTTTAAAATGTACTGTTTTTCTAACTCAAAAGCTGTTCAACCAAATTTCACCATAAATATTTTGTCATTAGATAACATGTATACAAGCTTATATCTGAAATTTTAAAAATAATGACCTTGTCAAACACAACTTATGTTAAAAAGAAGGCGGCGTTTTTGTCTTTTAAGTTTTAAAATGTACTATTTTTCTAACTCAGAAATTGTTCAACCAAATTTCACCATAAATATTTTGTCGTTAGATAACATGTATACAAGCTTATATTTGAAATTTTAAAAATAATGACCGTGTCAAACACAACTTATGTTAAAAAGAAGGCGGCGTTGTTGCCATTAGTATTCTCAGGTAGCGTTAACAACAGTAACACACTGTTGGCATGCTTCCAAGATTCGCAAGTGCGAGGCGCACATACACAGTGTTGTTACAAACTGAGACCATTAATTTGATATAGCGCCATCAAGCGTTCTGTAAGGATCTTCTCCAAAAATATAACTCAAGATTGAAACTGTGCATATACTTGAACCTCAATATGGAGACGGGACATAAAACAATGACGACATCAGATGTTGACTTACAATGAATCAAAGTTATTAGTTAAATCATAACTCCTTAAGTGCACAATAAATTTTTACAATCTATACATCATCCCAAAGGTCTTTGAAAACTGTTTAAATGTCGCCCAGAAATGACCCAATTTGACCTTGTTTTGGGGTTCAAACTGGAAGTTAAAGGAAAAATTTATTAAAAAGCCATCATTTTTAGTTCTTTGGACATGGTTTCAGTATGTGAGTTGGTAATGGGATCTCTGCGTTTTCAAGTTTAAAACTGATGACATCATTACATTAAACAGCGCCCTCTGGTAACAAGTTTCAAAAAAATGATGTTACAACACTAACATCGATGTTTACAAGCAATTTATTACTTGTTCCCGAACACCAAGTTTTTGTGATGTCACAAAAACTGAATTTCTAGTTTTTTATTCTTTTCTTTGTGTAGTTATTTACATTACAAGCAAATTTACAGGCGGGTGGTTACATCATCGTCTGACGCAGGTAGTGCATAACTAAAAATAAACCTCAGAATACTGGTAGTTTATGAAACAGTAATGTGGTTAAAATCAATGTCACAACATGTGACTTTAATGAAAGGGCTTAGTAACTGTGTTATTATTACCTAAAGCTAACATGATGACATGTAAACATCGGTTGCGCAATCGGTCTATTATTTACTATGGACATGATGGATATACCCAAAAATGGTCTGTATTTTTTCAAAGTTGGAATATTCATTTGCATTCTAAATTCATTGATTTTATATTAAAATACTCATATCTCCAGAATTAGATATGCTACATACATGATCTTTACACCATATGAAAGGTCTTGAAGTACTAAACAAATCTTACACAGGGTGTGACCCCATTTGACCTTCACTTTCGGTCGAAACCAGAAGTAGTAGTTTTGTTATGAAAAATCGTTTCTGAATTACGTAAATTTGTGTATAATATAATAACTTAATTTTAAAGCCCCTCGACGATTCTACAAATGTTTACAAAGTGTGACCTCATTTGACCTTCACTTCCGGTCGAACCGGAAGTATAAGTTTGTACAACAAAAATATGTATCTTATTAATGAAACATGGTACATTAATAATCGTGACATCAATTTAAAGCTCTCTGACAATTCTAGATACCATGCACAAGGTGTGACCCCATTTGACCTTTAGTTCCTGTCAAACCGAAAGTTGAAGTTTCATATGACAAACATTCATGCATAAAGATAAAAAAGTACAAATAAATATTTGGCCCGTCAGCATAGCACAAATAGACAAAAAACTTGCACATAATATTGACCTTAAAATTTTCAATTACGTAATTGAGCCGAACACCGTGAGTTTGTTCACAAACTCTAAATTTCTAGTTTCTTTCTGGGTATTCTTCCCCTTGAACCTTGTCTGCAAATTTTCTCCAAAAGTAAAACTTGTATAAACTTGAAACTTACCATGTACAAAGATATTAGTGAGTGGATGATACCGAAACTTTTTTGGAATGATGACATCATTGATGACGTCATTATGGTAAATAAACGTTAAATAATTTAAAAAATTCATAACTCAAGAACGGCAAAGGCTACATTCAAAATCTTTGGTGCATATGAAAGGTCTTGTAATGTTGGACAAATTGTATGCACACTGTGACCCCATTTGACCTTTACTTCCGGTAGAAACCGGAAGTTAAAGTAACAAATCATGGTATTTGGGGCTCTAGAGCCTAAGTGAACGAAGACCTCTTGTTTTTGTACGTTTTTTAGGTGTTTGGGCAATCAGCCCGGAACACCTCTTGTTTTTGTTCGTTTTTTTTTTAGGTGTTCGGCCATCAGCCGAACAACTATTGTTACTGTTAATTTTTTTTTTTTCTGCGCATTCTTCCTTCTGAACCTTGTCCGCAAATTTTCTCAAAAAGTAAAGCTTGTATGAACTTGAAACTTACCATGTACAAAGATATTAGTGAGTGGATGATACCGAAACTTTTTTGGAATGATGACGTCATTGATGATATCATTAGGTTAAATAAATGTTAAATAATTCAAGAACGGCAAAGGCTACATTAAATAAACGTTAAATAATTCAAAAATTTAATATCTCAAGAATGGCAAATGCTACATTCAAAATCTTTGGTGCATATGAAAGGTCTTGTGATGTGGGACAAATTGTATGCACACCGTGACCCCATTTGACCTTTACTTCCGGTCAAAACCGGAAGTTAAAGTTAAAATTCATGTTATTTGGGGCTCTAGAGCCTAAGTGAATGAAGATATGACAAACTTTCAATGCATAATATTTTTGTTAGCTCAAGAGCATTCTAGAAATGTGACACATGACGTCATAGCTACGTCACAACGAAATTGATACACGAGGTCTAAAAAAAAAATTATTTTGCTATCCCCAAAAAAAAAAGCATGTACGGACTTGAAACTTACTATATACCTAGACCACAGTGTGTATATGACAAAGCAAAATTTTTGGAATGATGACGTCATCGATGACGTCATTACATTAAATTGAATTTTTATACTAAAATAATCATATCTTAAGAATAATACATGCTACATACATGATCTTTACACCATATGAAAGGTCTTGAAGTACTAAACAAATCTTACACAGGGTGTGACCCCATTTGACCTTCACTTCCGGTCAAAATCGGAAGTAGTAGTTTTTTATATAAAAATTCATATCTGAATAACGTAAGTTTGTATATCAATATAATAACCTGGTTTTAAGGCCCTTCGACGATTCTACAAATGTTTACAATGTGTGACCCCATTTGACCTTCACTTCCGATCAAAACCGGAAGTATAGTTTTGTACATACAAAGATATGTATTTTTTTAAGGAAACGTGGTACATTAATAATCGTGACATCAAATTAAAGCTCTCGGGCAATTCTAGATACCATGCACAAGGTGTGACCCAATTTGACCTTTAGTTCCTGTCAAACCGGAAGTTGAAGTTTCATATGACAAACCTTCATGCATAAAGATCAAAAAAGTACAAATAAATATTTCGCCCGTCAGCATAGCACAAACAGACAAAAAACTTGCACACAATGTTGACCTTAAAATTTTCAATTACGTAATTGAGCCGAACACCATGAGTTTGTCCACAAACTCTAAATTTCTAGTTAGGTGTTCGGCCAACAGCCGAACAACTATTGTTACTGTTAAGTTTTTTTTTCTTTTTTCTGCGCATTATTCCTTCTGAACCTTGTCGTCAAATTTTCTCAAAAAGTAAAGCTTGTATGAACTTGAAACTTGCCATGTACAAAGATCTTAGTGAGTGGATGACACCAAAACTTTTTTGGAATGATGACGTCATTGATGATATCATTAGGTTAAATAAATGTTAAATAATTCAAGAACGGCAAAGGCTACATTAAATAAACGTTAAATAATTCAAAAATTTAATATCTCAAGAATGGCAAATGCTACATTCAAAATCTTTGGTGCATATGAAAGGTCTTGTGATGTGGGACAAATTGTATGCACACCGTGACCCCATTTGACCTTTACTTCCGGTCAAAACCGGAAGTTAAAGTTAAAATTCATGTTATTTGGGGCTCTAGAGCCTAAGTGAATGAAGATATGACAAACTTTCAATGCATAATATTTTTGTTAGCTCAAGAGCATTCTAGAAATGTGACACATGACGTCATAGCTACGTCACAACGAAATTGATACACGAGGTCTAAAAAAAAAATTATTTTGCTATCCCCAAAAAAAAAGCATGTACGGACTTGAAACTTACTATATACCTAGACCACAGTGTGTATATGACAAAGCAAAATTTTTGGAATGATGACGTCATCAATGACGTCATTACATTAAATTGAATTTTTATACTAAAATAATCATATCTTAAGAATAATACATGCTACATACATGATCTTTACACCATATGAAAGGTCTTGAAGTACTAAACAAATCTTACACAGGGTGTGACCCCATTTGACCTTCACTTCCGGTCAAAATCGGAAGTAGTAGTTTTTTATATAAAAATTCATATCTGAATAACGTAAGTTTGTATATCAATATAATAACCTGGTTTTAAGGCCCTTCGACGATTCTACAAATGTTTACAATGTGTGACCCCATTTGACCTTCACTTCCGATCAAAACCGGAAGTATAGTTTTGTACATACAAAGATATGTATTTTTTTAAGGAAACGTGGTACATTAATAATCGTGACATCAAATTAAAGCTCTCGGGCAATTCTAGATACCATGCACAAGGTGTGACCCAATTTGACCTTTAGTTCCTGTCAAACCGGAAGTTGAAGTTTCATATGACAAACCTTCATGCATAAAGATCAAAAAAGTACAAATAAATATTTCGCCCGTCAGCATAGCACAAACAGACAAAAAACTTGCACACAATGTTGACCTTAAAATTTTCAATTACGTAATTGAGCCGAACACCATGAGTTTGTCCACAAACTCTAAATTTCTAGTTAGGTGTTCGGCCAACAGCCGAACAACTATTGTTACTGTTAAGTTTTTTTTTCTTTTTTCTGCGCATTATTCCTTCTGAACCTTGTCGTCAAATTTTCTCAAAAAGTAAAGCTTGTATGAACTTGAAACTTGCCATGTACAAAGATCTTAGTGAGTGGATGACACCAAAACTTTTTTGGAATGATGACGTCATTGATGTCGTCATTAGGTTAAATAAACGTGAAATAATTCAAAAATTTAATAACTCAAGAATGGCAAGTGCTGCATTCAATATCTTTGGTGCATATGAAAGGTCTTTCAATGTGGGACAAATTGTATGCACACCGTGACCCCATTTGACCTTTACTTCCGGTCAAAACCGGAAGTTAAAGTTAAAATTCATGTTATTTCGGGCTCTAGAGCCTAAGTAAAGGAAGATATGAACAAACTTTCAATGCATTATATTTTCATTAGCTGACGAGCATTCTAGAAATGTGATATATGACGTCATAGCTACGTCACAACGATATTGATACACGAGGTCGAAAAAAAAAAATATTTTGCTATCTCAAAAAATAAAGCATGTACGGACTTGAAACTTACTGTATACCTAGACTACAGTGTGTAAATGACAAAGCAAAATTTTTGGAATGATTACGTCATCGATGACGTCATTACATTAAATTGAAGTTTTATACTAAAATAATCAAATCTTAAGAATAATACATGCTTCTTACATGATCTTTACACCATATGAAAGGTCTTGAAGTACTAAACAAATCTTACACAGGGTGTGACCCCATTTGACCTTCACTTCTGGTCGAAACCGGAAGTAGTAGTTTTGTTATGAAAAATCGTTTCTGAATTACGTAAATTTGTGTATTAATATAATAACTTAATTTTAAAGCCCCTCGACGATTCTACAAATGTTTACAAAGTGTGACCTCATTTGACCTTCACTTCCGGTCGAAACCGGGAGTATAAGTTTGTACAACAAAAATATGTATCTTATTAATGAAACATGGTACATTAATAATCGTGACATCAATTTAAAGCGCTCTGACAATTCTAGATACCATGCACAAGGTGTGACCCCATTTGACCTTTAGTTCCTGTCAAACCGAAAGTTGAAGTTTCATATGACAAACATTCATGCATAAAGATAAAAAAGTACAAATAAATATTTGGCCCGTCAGCATAGCACAAATAGACAAAAAACTTGCACATAATATTGACCTTAAAATTTTCAATTACGTAATTGAGCCGAACACTGTGAGTTTGTTCACAAACTCTAAATTTCTAGTTTCTTTCTGGGTATTCTTCCCCTTGAACCTTGTCTGCAAATTTTCTCCAAAAGTAAAACTTGTATGAACTTGAAACTTACCATGTACAAAGATATTAGTGAGTGGATGATACCGAAACTTTTTTGGAATGATGACATCATTGATGACGTCATTATGGTAAATAAACGTTAAATAATTTAAAAAATTCATAACTCAAGAACGGCAAAGGCTACATTCAAAATCTTTGGTGCATATGAAAGGTCTTGTAATGTTGGACAAATTGTATGCACACTGTGACCCCATTTGACCTTTACTTCCGGTAGAAACCGGAAGTTAAAGTAACAAATCATGGTATTTGGGGCTCTAGAGCCTAAGTGAACGAAGATATGAACAAACTTTCAATTAATAATATTTTCTTTAGCTCAAGAGCATTCTAGAAATGTGATATATGACGTCATAGCTACGTCACAACGAAATTGGTACACGAGGTCGAAAACAAAATTATTTTGCTCTCAAAAAATAAAGCATGTACGGACTTGAAACTTACTGTATACCTAGAACACAGTGTGAATAAGACAAAGCAAAAGATTTGGAATGATGACGTCATCGATGACGTCATTACATTAAATTGAAGTTTTATATTAAAATACTCATATCCCCAGAATCAGATATGCTACATACATGATCTTTACACCATATGAAAGGTCATAAAGTATTAAATAAATCTTACACAGGATGTGACCCCATTTGACCTTCACTTCTGGTCGAAACCGGAAGTAGTAGTTTTTTACATAAAAAGTCATATCTGAATAGCGTAAATTTGTGTATTAATATAATAACTTAATTGTAAGGCCCTTCCACGATTCTACAAATGTTTACAAAGTTTGATCTCATTTGACCTTCACTTACGGTCGAACCGGAAGTATAAGTTTGTACATACAAAAGTATGTATCTTATTAATGAAACGTGGTACATTAATCATTACATCAATTTAAAGCTCTCTGACAATTCTAGATACCATGCACAAGGTGTGACCCCATTTGACCTTTAGTTCCTGTCAAACTGGAAGTTGAAGTTTCATATGACAAACTTGCATGCATAAAGATAAAAAAGTACAAATAAATATTTCGCCCATCAGCATAGCTCAATTGACAAAAAACTTGCACACAATATTGACCTTAAAATTTTCAATTACGTAATGAAGCCGAACACCGTGAGTTTGTTCACAAACTCTAAATTTGTAAGTTTTTTTTCTTCATTTTTTAGGTGTTCGGCCAACAGCCGACAACTATTGTTAGGTGTTCGACCAGCAGCCGAAAACGTATTGTTATTGTTCTGGTTTTTTTTTACTATTGTTATTGTTAAGTTGGTTTTTTTAGGTGTTCGGCCATCAGCCGAACAACTATTGCTATTGTTAAGTTTTTTTTAGGTGTTCGGACTCTGGTCCGAAGACCTCTTGTTTTTGATCGTTTTTTTTTTTTAATACATGTACTTCTTCTTCTTCTTCTCCTTGGTGGTTGTCCACTTTCAAATGCACACTTCCAAAAGTCATATAACCTTGAAAATTCATACATAGGTAGTAAATGACCCCAATTTGACCTTACTTCCGGTTCAAACCGGAAGTTGAAGCAAAAAATGCTTAAAAAGTCACAATTTAAGCTGTGGAGTCAGTATGAAACAGAATTTGGACATGGTTTCAGTGTACGAAATAAAATGTAGCTTATGACCTTTGAAAATATTACATTGATGAGGTCATCAAATGTTACAGTTTGTTACGACGACGAGTTTAAAAATAAGAATTTTTTTATTTCAAATTTTTTTTGAGCAAACTACATGTTGAATTTTTTAGTAATAGATAACGACTATAAAAGCCTAATTGTGAAATTTGAACAAAATTGCATAACGACGTTATATTAAGGTGAAAAGTGCCGTTTTTAGCGCAATCGCCGATAGAGTCTGTACAGTTACCTTACTGTATTGCACCCCGTGCGTGTGCACTCGAGGCTTTTACTGCATGCTGTGTATATACATAACACGCAACAAGTCAGGTCTTGTCACAGTTCATCGAACTTTGCGGTGTGTTGTTAAGTTCTGTGTGTGTAATACTGGCGACGCAAAGAAAAACTGTTGAGTCATGCCAAGTTCAGTGTGGAAATGTTTCCCTTTATGTCATTCTGGTGGCTTAATTGTGACAGGGAGAGGAAGAGGAGACTTTACTGAGACGATCACATGCTCACGTGAGTTGTTTGATGTATAATGGTGGAGAAAATGCAATTGACAAAATGATCGTCTTTCGTTCTATATATACCGATCACGTACGTGCTTACGTACGAGAGTCACAAGTGTGCAACAGCGGGGCCAGAGGCACTTTACCCCCGTGAGAGTTGTTGTCGGGATACGATGAGTAAAACTGCTTAAAAGTAAAGTTTAAAAGTAAAGTCATCGCCTTTCAAAATGTCCGTGTATTTCTTTAGCCGTGCACACTTGTGTTTATGATGTTTATCAAAGTTGGGTAGTTTTTATAAAACTTTGGAACTTTTTAATACAGATAATGAGCTCGGAATTTGAATCTGTCAAATGTCAGATTGACTGTACAGTACACCAGTGTTCACTAAAGGTGATGTTACAAAATGAGACCGTTAATTTGATATAGCGCCATCAACGTTCACTAGCGATACACACTTTATTTTTTTGACACCGCATAGATGCCGAACAAAACGGAGGGCAGCAAGGGTTAATGTTTTTATAAAAGGCAATATGAATACTATTTTGAACAGACAACCTGGCGGCAGCCAATTGCACTGCGTGGAAAAGGAACACTTTGGAAAGCAGGAAAACATTGTTTCTCCTGGCAGTTAAAATCAAAAAGGTAACTTGTTTTTCCTCCAGGAGTCGAGTTACAATAAATGTATGCGGTTCTTTATAATGCTTAGTGACCCGAGTTGACCTCGCTTCCTGCCCAAACCGGAAGTCCCCATGAAATACATATGATAAAGCTCTTTTTAATTATTTTCATATTCATATTTAAAGGTTTTATTTGATTTCACTTTTAATATATCAAACAAAATCAAAACCATGTGTTATACGGTGTCTCATAGAGACCATTATGTTGCTTTAAAAGTTAATTCCTCCAAAATTTTCTTCAAATAAATAACTCAAAATTGAAATTTAACTAAACCTTGAAACTGTGCATATACTTGAACCTCAATATGAAGACGCGAAATAAAACGATGACGTCATGATGACGTCATCAGATGTTGAGTTACAATAAATCAAAGTTTATTAATTAAATCAGAACTCCTGAAGTGCACAATGGATTTTTACAATCTACACATCATCGCAAAGGTCTTTTGGAAACAATTTAAATGTCTCAAAGAAATGACCCCAATTTGACCTTGTATTGCGGTTCAAACCGGAAGTTGAAGGAAACAATTGTTATAAAGCCATTATTTTTTAGTTCTTTAGTCAGTATAAAACGAGCTTTGGACAGTGGTTTCAGTGTGTGAGTAGGTAAAGGACTCTGCGTTTTCAAGTTTAAAACTGATGACGTCATTACATTAAACAGCGCCCTCTGGTAACAAGTTTGAAATCAATGGTGCTACAACACTAATTGTAACGGCTTTTTTTTACATTGTTGTGTGTATTAACTCATCGATGTTTAGAAGCAATTCGTTATTCCCGAACACCTAGTTTTTGTGATGCCACAAAAACTAAATGTCTAGTTTTTTTTTCTTCATTAGGTGTTCGGACTCTGGTCCAAATACCTCTTGTTTTTGTTCGTTTTTTTTTAATACTTCTTCTTCTTCTTCTCCCTGGCGATTGTCCACTTTCAAATGCACACCTCCGAAGGTCATATAACCTTGAATATTCATACATAGGTAGTATATGGCAAGGAAACGAAACCGTTGTTGTGATGTCATGATGACGTCATCAGGTGTCGAATTACATTAAATCAAAGTTTATTATTTCAAAAAATCATAACTCCTGAAGTACACTATACATCATCGGAAAGGTCTTTAAAAAATAATTAAATGTCTCACAGAGATAACCCCAATTTGACCTTGTCTTCCGGTTCAAACCGGAAGTTGAAGCAAAAAATGCTCAAAAAGTCACAATTTAAGCTGTGGAGTCAATCTGAAACAGAATTTGGACATGGTTTCAGTGTACGAAATAAAATGTAGTTTATGACCTTTGAAAATATTACATTGATGACGTCATCAAATGTTACAGTTTGTTACGACGACGAGTTTCAAAATAAGAATTTTTTTTTATTTCAAATTTTTTTGAGCAAACTACATGTTGAATTTTTTAGTAATAGATAACGACTATAAAAGCCTAATTGTGAAATTTGAACGAAATTGGCCGTTGCATAACGAAGTTATATTAAGGTGAAAAGTGCCGTTTTTAGCGCGATCGCCGATAGAGTCTGTACAGTTACCTCACTGTATTGCACCCCGTGCGTGTGCACTCTAGGATTTTACTGCGTGTTGTGTATACACAGCGCTGCTCGGTAGTGTCAACAACAGTAATGCGTGCACAGTAACATGGCATGCTTCCAAGAAATGAACGTGCGAGGCGCATATACGCAGTGCTTTTACAAACTAAGACCGTTAATTTGAAATAGCGCCCTCAAACCTGTAGGGACGCACACTTCTTTATTTTATTGACACCACGTAGATGCCGAACAAATGGAGGGCAGCAAGGCTTAATGTTTTGATAAAAGGCAAAATGAATACTATTTTGAAATGTAACTAAAAGTGTTGTATACTATCAGTTATTTTTTCACTTCGTGGCTGTTTACATGAAAATTCCAATGTAAAAAGATAACGCAGCCTTCATCCATGTAATTATAAAGGCCCTCTTATGGTGATTTGAAAAGAAACAAAAAATTATATGTCGTAGCTCTTGTATGGGCCTTGTCACATTGAGTATTTTTTACAGACAACATGGCGGCAGCCAATTGCACTGCGTGGAAAAGGAACACTTTGGAAGCACAAAAACAGTGTTTTTCCAGACAGTGACAATTAAAAAAGAATACTTGTTTTTCCTTCAGGTGTCCAGTTACAATTAATGTAGCCTATGCGTTTTTTTTATATTTCTTAGTGTCCTGATTTGACCTCGCTTCCTGCCCAAACTGAAAGTCCCTATAAAATACTTATGATAAAGCTGTACTTAATTATTTTGGTGTTCATTTGTGTTAAATGGTGTTCCATAAAGACCATTATGTTACTTTAAATGTTTAATTCCTCCAAAATTTAACTCAAGATTGAAGTTAAACAGAGCCTTGAAACTGTGCATATACTTGAACCTCAATATGAAGACGGGACATAAAACAATGATGTCATGAGGACGTCATCAGATGTTGAGTTACAATAAATCAAAGTGTATTAGTTAAATCATAAACCCTGAAATGCACAATGGATTTTTACAATCTACACACCATCGCTGAGGTCTTTGAGAACGGTTTAAATGTCTCACAGAAATGACCCCAATTTGACCTTGTCTTGCGGTTCAAACCGGAAGCTGAAGGGAAAATTTATTAAAAAGCCATATTTTTTAGTTCTTTGGTCAGTATAAAACGAGTTTTGGACATGGTTTCAGTGTGTGAGTTGTTAATGGACTCTCTGTGTTTTCAAGTTTAAAATTGATGACATCACTACATCAAACAGCGCCCTCTGGTAAAAAGCTTCAAAAAATGATGCTACAACACTAATTGTAACGCGTTTTTTGTACATTGTTGTTGTATGTATTAACTCATCGATATTTACAAACAATTCATTACTTGTTCCCGAACACCTAGTTTTTGTGATGTCACAAAAACTGAATGTCTAGTTTTTTACTTCTTCTTCTTCTTATGCCTGTTGATTGTCCGCTAACAAAAGCATTCTTCCTAAGCTTGTATGAACTTGAAACTTCACACATAGTTAGATATTCACTAGGACATGAAACCGTTTGAGTGACGTCATCAGGTGTAGAATTACATTAAATCAAAGTTTATTCTTCCAAAAACTCATAACTTTTGATCTACACGAGGGATTTTTACAATTTATACATTATCGGAAAAGTCATCCAAAGCTACGTAAACGCCTCACAGACATTACCCCAATTTGACCTTGTCTTCCGGTGCAAACCGCAAGGTGAAGCCAAATATGGTTAAAAAGTCACAATTTAGGCTCTTGAGTCAATATGAAACAGAATTTGGACATGGTTTCAGTGTATGAAATGAAATGTAATTCATGATCTTTGAAAATATTACATTGATGACGTCATCAAATGTTACAGTTTAAAAATAAGTTATTTTTCTATTTCAAATTTCTTTTGAGCAAACTTCATCTTGAATTTTTTAATAATAGATAAGGACTATAAAACCCTAATTATGAAATTTCAACAAAATCGGCTGTTGCATGATGAAGTTATGCAACGGCCGATTTTGTTCAAACTTTTTAGACTAATACAACAGACTACAGTACAGAGCCACCCATGAGAAAATACTTACAATAACCCTGGAAGTAATCCAGGCCCAATAAAACAAAACAAGAACCCTGGCCCCGCCCCCATCCAACCCCCCCCCCCCCCCCCCCCACTTGCCAGTAGCAAATCTCTGCCCAAACACATCAACTTTGAGTTTGTTTATTGGTCAATCCCTTCCAGACACTGTCAAGCAACCCCCAAGCATGGCTTTTTGTTCACAGTTGTCAGGAGGCCAGCCCATGATTGATCACCAAAGGGTACCCTAGGAGAAACAAGTTTGTACACAAACTGATGGCCTTACAAGTATGACTTTTTGGGTGGGTTGGTTTTCATTCATGGTATCTGGCTCATAGTAAACAATCAGGCTAAATAGGCTATGTTAGGCTTGCCTTCTGTAGGATTACAAAAAAATATATTTTTGATAATAAATATTTTTTGAGCACTCAACGAAGGAGTAATTAAAAAGTTAACATAGTGAGGCGGTTTACAACCGCCACCACATGCCGCGAAGGGATCAGAAGTACTTATCACACATGTCACATGATCACAAGTTTGAATTTCCATGCTTTGTTAGTCTTTAATACAGGGAGTGTTTAAGCATTTAAGAACTTAATTCTTTCGACAAATGTCAAGGTAAGGGAGGGTCTTTCTTTGTGACACATTAGGTGACCTTTGTGACCTCTACTTCCTGTCCAACCGGAAGTAGATCCTCATTTAAAAGTGGTAAGAATATGAACATGATTGTTACAAGAAATATCAAGGTTAGGGAAGGCCTTTCTTTGTGAAACATTAAATGACCTTTGTGACCTTTACTTCCGGTCAAACCGGAAATAACTCTTTGTTTAAAAACGCTAAGAGCTAGGAACATAATTCTTTCACCAAATAGCAAAGTTAGGGAAGGCCCTTCTCTGTTGCATTTTGGGTTAACTCTGTGACCTCTACTTCCTGTAGCTCCTTATTTTCAAGCGGTTAGAAGTAGGAACATGATTCTTTCACCAAATGACAAGGTTGGGAAGGACCTTCTCTGTTGCACATTGCTTGACCTCTGTGACCTCTACTTCCGGTCAAACCGGATGTGGCTCATTAACAAGGCTTACCTAACACCTTGTTTTTGTGATGTCACAAAAACTTATGTCTAGTTTTTAGGTGTTCGGCCAGCAGCCGAAAACCTATTGTTATTGTTCTGGTTTTTTTAGGTGTTCGGCCATCAGCCGAACAACTATTGTTATTGGGTGTTCGGACACAAGTCCGAAGACCCTCTGTTTTTGTTCGTTTTTTTTTTTTTTTACTTCTCCTTCTTCTTCTTCTTCTTCTTCTTCTTCTTCTTCTTCTTCTTCTTCTTCTTCTTCTTATGCCTGAAGATTGTCCGCTAACAGAAGCACACTTCCTAAGCTTGTATGAACTTGAAACTTCACACATAGTTAGATACTCATTAGGACACGAAACCGTTTGAATGATGTCATGATGACGTCATCCGGTGTCGAATTACATTAAATCAAAGTTTATTATTTCAAAAAATCATAACTCTTAAAGTACACAATGGATTTTTACAATCTTTACATCATCGGAAAGGTCATCCAAAACTACGTAATCACTCCACGTAATGACCCCAATTTGACCTTGTCTTCCGGGTCAAACCGGAAGTTGAAAACTTCAAAAATTCGTATTTTTTTAAGTATATATCACATGATCACAAATCTTACATCAGATTGTAGAGAATTTAGTCCTCTCCAACTTTTGCATTGAGGTCACACCATTTTGACCTATACTTGCGGTTAAAAACGGACATTTAACGCATTCTTTTGTGCATGTGCGTTCAAGCGTGATCGGCAATGCTATACAACAATCCAATGCCATTATACATGTACACGTCCGGGTGGGTGTGTGAGTGTGTGGCTAAGTTACATTGAAACTGTACATGTACATGTGCTACTGTATGATACAATAAACCGCACGTTGTTCATAGTCTCTTCTCAAGGCACGCACTCCACGCTTTGTTAGTCTTTTACACATAGCTTATTTAAACCTTTAAAAATCAACAAAAAATCAACTGTTTGAGATATAAACTTAATTCTTCGACAAATGTAAAGGTTAGGGAGGGTCTTTCTTTGTGACCCATTGAGTGACCTCTGTGTCATCTACTTCCGGTCAAACCGGAAATATCTCTTTATTAGAATAATGCTAGGTGCTTGGAACATGATTTTTTCACCATTACCAAGGATATGGAAGACATATTCCCTTGCACATTGTTTGACCCCTTTGACCTCTACTTCCGGTCGAACCGGAAGTAGCCCCTCATTTAAAAGTAAATAGAAGTAGGAACATGATTGTTCCTAGAAATATCAAACTAAGGGAAGGCCTTTCTTTGTGAAACATTAAATGACCTTTGTGACCTCTATTCCGGTCAAACCGGAAGTAGTTCTTCATTTAAAAATGCTAAGAGCTAAGAACATGATTCTTTCACCAATTACCAAGGTTAAGGAAGGCCCTTCTCTGTTGTACATTGCTTGACCTCTTTGACATCTAATTCCGGTCAAACCGGAAGTAGCTCCTCATTTAAAAATGGTTAGATGTAGGAACAAGATTCTCTCACCCAAAACTAACGTTAGGGGAGGTCCTTCATTGTTCTCCTCATTTAAAGGTAAATAAATGTAGGAACATGACTGATGTTCTTGAAGTCCTAATCAGATATTATTTCATAAAGCAATATTTCATGTTTCTATTTTCAAATTATTTTAGTTGTGTTAACTTTATTTACATCAAATAACAACTCTATCCGAACACCCAGTTTTTGTTCTTGGAACAAAAATTCATGTCTAGTTGTTATGTTTTTTGTTTTTTTTTCTGGGTATTCTTCCCCCTGAACCTTGTCTGCAAAGTTTCTCAAAAAGTAAAGCTCCTATGAACTTGAAACTTACCATGTACAATGATCTTAGTGAGTAGATGAACCCGCAACTTTTTTGGAATGATGATGTCATTGATGACGTCATTATGCTAAATAAACGTTAAATAATTTAAAAAATTCATAACTCAAGAACGGCAAATGCTACATTTAAAATCTTTAGTGCATATGAAAGGTCTTGTAATGTTGGATAAATTGTATGCACACCGTGACCTCAGTTGACCTTTACTTCCGGTAGAAACCGGAAGTTCAAGTAACAAATCATGTTATTTGGGGCTCTAGAGCCTAAGTGAGTAAAAATATCAACAAACTTTTAATGAATAATATTTTATTTAGCCCAATGGCATTCTAGAAATGTGATATATGACGTCATAGCTACGTCACAACGAAATTGGTACACAAGGGAGAAAAAAACATTATTTTGCTATCTCAAAAAATAAAGCATGTACGGACTTGAAACTTACTACTTACCTAGACCACAGTGTGTACATGACAAAAAAAATTTTTTGGAATGATGACGTCATCGATGACGTCATAACATTAAATTGAAGTTTTATATTAAAATACTCATATCTCCAGAATCAGATATGCTACATACATGATCTTTACACCATATGAAAGGTCATAAAGTATTAAATAAATCTTACACAGGGTGTGACCCCATTTGACCTTCACTTTTGGTCGAAACCGGAAGTAGTAGTTTTTTACATAAAAATGATCTCTGAATAACGTAATTTTGTGTATTAATATAATAACTTCATTTTAAAGCCCCTCAACGATTCTACAACAATTTACAACGTGTGACCTCATTTGACCTTCACTTCCGGTCGAAACCGGAAGTATAAGTTTGTACAACAAACATGTATTTAGTAACGAAACATGGTACATTAATAATCGTGACATCAATTTAAAGCTCTCTGACAATTCTAGATACCATGCACAAGGTGTGACCCCATTTGACCTTTAGTTCCTGTCAAACCGGAAGTTGAAGTTTCATATGACAAACCTTCATGCATAACGATAAAAAAGTACAAATAAATATTTCGCCCGTCAGCATAGCACAAATAAACAAAAAACTTGCACACAATATTGACCTTAAAATGTTCAATTACATAATTAAGCCGAACACCATGAGTTTGTTCACAAACTCTAAATTTCTAGTTTTCTTTCTGGGCTTTCTTAGTCGTCGAAACTTGTCCGCAAATTTTCTCAAAAAGTTAAGCTTGTATGAACTTGAAACTTACCATGTACAAAGATATTAGTAAGTAGATGAAACCGCAAATTTTTTGGAATGATGACGTCATTGATGATGTCATGACGTTAAATAAACGTTAAATAATTCAAAAAATTCTTAACTCAAGAACGGCAAATGCTACATTCAAAATCTTTGGTGCATATGAAAGGTCTTGTAATGTTGGACAAATTGTATGCACACCATGACCCCATTTGACCTTTACTTCTGGTAGAAACCGGAAGTTAAAGTAACAAATCATGTTATTTGGGGCTCTAGAGCCTAAGTGATTAAAAATATCAACAATCTTTTATGAATAATATTTTCTTTAGCTCAAGAGCATTCTAAAAATGTGATATATGACGTCATAGCTACGTCACAACAAAATTGATACACGAGGTCGAAAAAAAATTATTTTGCTATCTCAAAAAGTAAAGCATGTACGGACTTGAAACTTACTGTATACCTAGACTACAGTGTGTACATGACAAAGCAATTTGTTTGGAGTGATGACGTCATCGATGACGTCATTACATTAAATTAAAGTTTTATACTAAAATAATCATATCTTAAGAATAATACATGCTACATACATGATCTTTACACCATATGAAAGGTCTTGAAGTATTAAAAATATCTAACACAGAGTGTGATCCCATTCCAACTTTACTTGTTGAAAACGGAAGTAGTAGTTTTTTATATAAAAATTCATATCTGAATATCGTAAATTTGTACATTAATATAATAACCTGATTTAAAGGCCGTTCTGCGATTCTACAAATTTTGTACAATGTGTGACCCCATTTGACTTTCACTTCCGGTTGAAACCGGAAGTTGAAGTTTGTACATACAAAAATATGTATTTTTTTAATGAAACGTGGTAAATTAATAATCATGACATCAATTTAAAGCTCTCTGGCAATTCTAGATATTGTGTACAAGTGTGACCCCATTTGACCTTTAGTTCCTGTCAAAACCGGAAGTTGAAGTTATATGACAAACCTTCATGCATAAAGATCAACAAAAGGTACAAACAAATAGCACAAGAGACAAAAACTTGCACACAATATTGACCTTAAAATGTTCAATTACGCGAATTCTTTAATACGTTCAAGCCGAACACCGTGAGTTTGTCCACAAACTCTAAATTTCTAGTTAGGTGTTCGGCCATCAGCCGAACAACTATTGTTATTGTTATGTTTTTGTTTTTTTTAGGTCTTCGGCCATCAGCCGAACAACTATTGTTATTGTTAAGTTTTTTTTTTTTTTTTCCTTTTTTTTTTCTGGGTATTCTTCCCCCTGAACCTTGTCTTCAAATTTTCTCAAAAAGTAAAGCTTGTATGAACCTGAAACTTACCATGTACAATGATCTTAGTGAGTAGATGAAACCGCTAATTTTTTGGAATGATGACGTCATTGATGACGTCATTATGTTAAATAAACGTTAAATAGTTAAAAAAAATCATAACTCAAGAACGGCAAAGGCTACATTCAAAATCTTTGGTGCATATGAAAGGTCTTGTAATGTTGAACAAATTGTATGCACACCATGACCCCATTTGACCTTTACTTCCGGTAAAAACCGGAAGTTAAAGTAACAAATCATGTTATTTGGGGCTCTAGAGCCTAAGTGAATAAAGATATGAACAAACTTTTAATGAATAATATTTTCTTTAGCTCAAGAGCATTCAAGAAATGTGATATATGACGTCATAGCTACGTCACAACGAAATTGATACACGAGGTCGAAAAAAAAATTATTTTGCTATCTCAAAAAATAAAGCATGTACGGACTTGACACTTACTATATACCTAGACCACAGTGTGTATATGACAAAACAAAATTTTTGGAATGATGACGTCATTACATTAAATTGAAGTTTTATACTAAAATAATCATATCTTAAGAATAATACATGCTACATACATGGTCTTTACACCATATGAAAGGTCTTGAAGTACTAAACAAATCTTACACAGGATGTGACCCCATTTGACCTTCACTTCCGGTCGAAACCGGAAGTAGTAGTTTTGTTATGAAAAATCGTTTCTGAATTACGTAAATTTGTGTATTAATATAATAACTTAATTTTAAAGCCCCTCGACGATTCTACAAATGTTTACAAAGTGTGACCTCATTTGACCTTCACTTTTGGTCGAAACCGGAAGTATAAGTTTGTACAACAAAAATATGTATCTCATTAATGAAACATGGTACATTAATAATCCTTACATCAATTTAAAGCTTTCTGACAATTCTAGATACCATGCACAAGGCGTGACCCCATTTGACCTTTAGTTCCTGTCAAACCGGAAGTTGGAGTTTCATATGACAAACCTTCATGCATAAAGATAAAAAAGTATAAAAAAAATATTTCGCCCGTCAGCATAGCACAAATAGACAACAAACCCAATATTGACTTTAAAATTACGTAATTAAGCCGAACACCGTGAGTTTGTCCACAAACTCTAAATTTCTAGTTAGGTGTTCGGCCATCAGCCGAACAACTATTGTTATTGTTATGTTTTTTTTTCTTTTTAGGTGTTCGGCTACCGGCCGAAGACCTATTGTTATTGTTCTGTTTTTTTGTTTTTTTTTTCTGGGCTTTCTTAGTCGTCGAAACTTGTCCACAAATTTTCTCAAAAAGTTAAGCTTGTATGAACTTGAAACTTACCATGTACAAACATATTAGTGAGTGGATGATACAGAAACTTTTTTGGAATGATGACGTCATTGATGACGTCATGACGTTAAATAAACGTTAAATAATTCAAAAATGTAATAACTCAAGAATGGCAAATGCTACATTCAAAATCTTTAATGCATATGAAAGGTCTTGTGATGTGGGACAAATTGTATGCACACCGTGACCCCATTTGACCTTTACTTCCGGTAGAAACCGGAAGTTAAAGTTAAAGTTCATGTTATTTGGGGCTCTAAAGCCTAAGTGATTAAAAATATCAACTAACTTTTAATGAATAATATTTTCTTTAGCTCAAATGCAATCTAAAAATGTGATATATGACGTCATAGCTACGTCACAACGAAATTGATACACGAGGTCGAAAAAAAAATTATTTTGCTATCTCAAAAACTAAAGCATGTACGGATTTGATACTTACTACATAGTTAGACCACAGTGTGTATATGACAAAGCAAAATTTTTGGAATGATGACGTCATCGATGACGTCATTACATTAAATTGAAGTTTTATACTAAAATAATCATATCTTAAGAATAATACATGCTACATACATGATCTTTACACCATATGAAAGGTCTTGAAGTACTAAACAAATCTTACACAGGGTGTGACCCCATTTGACCTTCACTTCCGGTCGAAACCGGAAGTAGTAGTTTTGTTATGAAAAATCGATTCTGAATTACGTAAATTTGTATATTAATTGTATAACTTAATTTTAAAGCCCCTCGACGATTCTACAAATATTTACAAAGTGTGACCTCATTTGACCTTCACTTCCGGTCGAAACCGGAAGTATAAGTTTGTACTACAAAAATATGTACCTTATTAATGAAACGTGGTATATTAATAATCGTTACATCAATTTAAAGCTCTCTGACAATTCTAGATACCATGCACAAGGTGTGACCCCATTTGACCTTTAGTTCCTGTCAAACCGGAAGTTGAAGTTTCATATGACAAACCTTCATGAATAAAGATAAAAAAGTACAACTAAATATTTCGCCCGTCAGCATAGCACAAATAGACAAGAAACGTGCACATAATATTGACCTTAAAATTTTCAATTACGTAATTAAGCCGAACACCGTGAGTTTGTCCACAAACTCTAAATCTCTAGTTTTTTCTGGGTATTCTTCCCCCTGAACCTTGTCTGCAAAGTTTCTCAAAAAGTAAAGCTCCTATGAACTTGAAACTTACCATGTACAATGATCTTAGTGAGTAGATGAACCCGCAACTTTTTTGGAATGATGACGTCATTGATGACGTCATTATGCTAAATAAACGTTAAATAATTTAAAAAATTCATAACTCAAGAACAGCAAATGCTACATTTAAAATCTTTAGTGGATATGAAAGGTCTTGTAATGTTGGATAAATCGTATGCACACCGTGACCTCAGTTGACCTTTACTTCCGGTAGAAACCGGAAGTTCAAGTAACAAATCATGTTATTTGGGGCTCTAGAGCCTAAGTGAGTAAAAATATCAACAAACTTTTAATGAATAATATTTTATTTAGCCCAAGGGCATTCTAGAAATGTGATATATGACGTCATAGCTACGTCACAACGAAATTGGTACACAAGGGAGAAAAAAACATTATTTTGCTATCTCAAAAAATAAAAAGCATGTACGGACTTGAAACTTACTACTTACCTAGACCACAGTGTGTACATGACAAAAAATTTTTTTTGGAATGATGACGTCATCGATGACGTCATTACATTAAATTGAAGTTTTATATTAAAATACTCATATCTCCAGAATCAGATGCTACATACATGATCTTTACACCATATGAAAGGTCATAAAGTATTAAATAAATCTTACACAGGGTGCGACCCCATTTGACCTTCACTTCCGGTCGTAACCGGAAGTAGTAGTTTTTTACATAAAAATGATCTCTGAATAACGTAATTTTGTGTATTAATATAATAACTTCATTTTAAAGCCCCTCAACGATTCTACAAATATTTACAACGTGTAACCTCATTTGACCTTCACTTCCGGTCGAAACCGGAAGTATAAGTTTGTACAACAAACATATGTATTTAGTAACGAAACATGGTACATTAATAATCGTGACATCAATTTAAAGCTCTCTGACAATTCTAGATACCATGCACAAGGTGTGACCCCATTTGACCTTTAGTTCCTGTCAAACCGGAAGTTGAAGTTTCATATGACAAACCTTCATGCATAACGATAAAAGAGTACAAATAAATATTTCGCCCGTCAGCATAGCACAAATAAACAAAAAACTTGCACACAATATTGACCTTAAAATGTTCAATTACGTAATTAAGCCGAACACCGTGAGTTTGTTCACAAACTCTAAATTTCTAGTTTTTTTTTTTTTTCTGGGTATTCTTCCCCCTGAACCTTGTCTTCAAACTTTCTCAAAAACTAAAGCTTGTATGAACCTGAAACTTACCATGTACAATGATCTTAGTGAGTAGATGAAACCGTGAATTTTTGGGAATGATGACGTCATTGATGACGTCATTATGTTAAATAAACGTTAAATAATTAAAAAAATTAATAACTCAAGAACGGCAAAGGCTACATTCAAAATCTTTGGTGCATATGAAAGGTCTTGTAATGTTGAACAAATTGTATGCACACCGTGACCCCATTTGACCTTTACTTCCGGTAAAAACCGGAAGTTAAAGTAACAAATCATGTTATTTGGGGCTCTAGAGCCTAAGTGAATAAAGATATGAACAAACTTTTAATGAATAATATTTTCTTTAGCTCAAGAGCATTCTAGAAATGTGATATATGACGTCATAGCTACGTCACAACGAAATTGATACACGAGGTCGAAAAAAAAATTATTTTGCTATCTCAAAAAATAAAGCATGTACGGACTTGACACTTACTATATACCTAGACCACAATGTGTATATGACAAAACAAAATTTTTGGAATGATGACGTCATCGATGACGTCATTACATTAAGTTGAAGTTTTATACTAAAATAATCATATCTTAAGAATAATACATGCTACATACATGGTCTTTACACCATATGAAAGGTCTTGAAGTACTAAACAAATCTTACACAGGGTGTGACCCCATTTGACCTTCACTTCCGGTCGAAACCGGAAGTAGTAGTTTTGTTATGAAAAATCGTTTCTGAATTACGTAAATTTGTGTATTAATATAATAACTTAATTTTAAAGCCCCTCGACGATTCTACAAATGTTTACAAAGTGTGACCTCATTTGACCTTCACTTCCGGTCGAAACCGGAAGTATAAGTTTGTACAACAAAAATATGTATCTCATTAATGAAACATGGTACATTAATAATCCTTACATCAATTTAAAGCTTTCTGACAATTCTAGATACCATGCACAAGGTGTGACCCCATTTGACCTTTAGTTCCTGTCAAACCGGAAGTTGGAGTTTCATATGACAAACCTTCATGCATAAAGATAAAAAAGTATAAAAAAATATTTCGCCTGTCAGCATAGCACAAATAGACAAAAAACCTGCACACAATATTGACCTTAAAATTACGTAATTAAGCCGAACACCGTGAGTTTGTCCACAAACTCTAAATTTCTAGTTTTTTCTGGGTATTCTTCCCCCTGAACCTTGTCTGCAAATTTTCTCAAAAAGTAAAGCTTGTATGAACTTGAAACTTACCATGTACAATGATCTGAGTGAGTAGATGAAACCGCAACTTTTTTGGAATGATGACGTCATTGATGACGTCATTATGTTAATTAAACGTTAAATAATTTAAAAAATTCATAACTCAAGAACGGCAAATGCTACATTCAAAATCTTTAGTGCATATGAAAGGTCTTGTAATGTTGAACAAATTGTATGCACACCTTGACCTCATTTGACCTTTACTTCCGGGCAAAACCGGAAGTTAAAGTTAAAATTCATGTTATTTGGGGCTCTAGAGCCTAAGTGAATGAAGATATGAACAAACTTTCAATGCATAATATTTTTGTTAGCTCACGAGCATTCTAGAAATATGATACATGACGTCATAGCTACGTCACAACGAAATTGATACACAAGGTAGAAAAAAAATTATTTTGCTATCTCAAAAAATAAAGCATGTACGGACTTGAAACTTGCTACATACCTAGACCACAGTGTGTACATGACAAAAATTTTTTTGGAATGATGACGTCATCGATGACGTCATTACATTAAATTGAAGTTTTATATTAAAATACTCATATCTCCAGAATTAGATATGCTACATACATGATCTTTACACCATATGAAAGGTCATAAAGTATTAAATAAATCTTACACAGTGTGTGACTCCATTTGACCTTCACTTCCGGTCGAAACCGGAAGCAGTAGTGTTTTACATAAAAATCATATCTGAATAACGTAATTTTGTGTATTAATATAATAACTTCATTTTAAAGCCCCTCAACGATTCTACAAATATTTACATTGTGTGACCTCATTTGACCTTCACTTCCGGTCGAAACCGGATATAAGTTTGTACAACAAAGATAAGTATTTAGTAATGAAACATGGTACATTAATAATCGTTACATCAATTTAAAGCTCTCTGACAATTCTAGATACCATGCACAAGGTGTGACCCCATTTGACCTTTAGTTCCTGTCAAACCGGAAGTTGAAGTTTCATATGACAAACCTTCATGCATAACGATAAAAAAGTACAAATAAATATTTCGCCCGTCAGCATAGCACAAATAGACAAAAAACTTGCACACAATATTGACCTTAAAATTTTCAATTACGTAATTAAGCCGAACGCCGTGAGTTTGTTCACAAACTCTAAATTTCTAGTTTTTTCTTCTTCTTCTTCTCCCCGAACGTTGTCCGCTAACAAGTGCACACTTCAGACAAACTTCAAACTTCACACACAGTTAAAACCTCATTAGGAGAGGAAACCGCTTGAGTGACGTCATGATGACGTCATCAGGTGTCGAATTACATTAAATCAAAGTTTATTATTTCAAAAAATCATAACTCCTGAAGTACACAATGGATTTTTACAATCTATACATCATTATAAAGGTCATTTAAAACTTTGTAAACGCCTCACTTTATGACACAATAAGTGACCTCTGTGACATCTACTTCCTGTCAAACCGGAAGTAGCTTTTTATATAAAATTGCTAAGAGCTAGGAACATGATTCTTTCACCAAATACCAAGGTTAGGAAAGGTCATTCTCTGTTGCACATTGGGTGACCTCTATGACCTCTACTTCCGGTCAAACCGGAAGTAGCTCCTCATGTACGTTGTAGAAGTGGTTAGAGTTAGGAAGGTTAGGGAAAGACTTCATTTGTGAAACATTTAGTGACCTTTGTGACATCTACTTCCGGTCAAACCGGAAGTAGCTCTTTATTTAAAAATGGTGAGAGCTAGGAACGTGATTCTTTCACCACATACCAAGGTTAGGGAGGGTCCTTCTCTGTTGCACATTGGGTGACCTCTGTGACCTCTACTTAAGATCAAACCGGAACTAGCTCCTCATTTATACATAGTAAGAGCTAGGAACATGATTCTTTCACCAAATACCAAGGTTAGGGAAGGTCCTTCTTTGTTACATATTGCGTGACCTCTCTGAACTCTACTTCCGGTCAAACCGGAAGTACCCCTTCATTTAAAAGTGGTTAGAAATTCCTGTCCAAACTGGATGTTCAAACTAAATATTATATTATAAAGCTCAATTTAACGAGTTTTTCTTCATAATTTCTTATATTTAAGTTGGATTAACTTTAATTTTCATTTATCCTTTAACTTTTAAAACATAAAATAATTTTTAATACATCACACTCCGAACACCTAGTTTTTGTGATGCCACAAAAACTCATTTCTAGTTATTTTTTTTACTGTATGTTTGAAAGGTCATGAGGTTTCTTGGACTCTCGGGTCTGTCCTGTGTTGGCCTTTCAGATTTCATTTTAAAACTTCTGATGTACGCATTACTGTGAAGCACTGCACACGGCATGTCCAATTTGTATATAAAAAGTAATTATGTGGCTTTTTAAATATTTTTGTTTGTATTTTTTTTATTAATGTAAGTCACCCAAGGCCACAAGGCTACTCTAGGTGAGGGCCACAAGGAAAAGAGAAAGAAAGCAGAAAAAATTAGGGCAGAATAAAACTGTTTACATTCTGCTTAAATTGAGAAAGATTATAGCCCACAGGGAAACAGGATACTTGTCAAGAGTTCCACAGTGAAACAGTGCTTAGGAAAAAAACTGGTAGAGTACATAGATTCGAATTGCATTTCGGAACTGTGCAGTGTGAGGATGGGAGAGGACAGAGATTTGTGTACTGCTATCATTTAGTTATTTTCCTTCTCCAATCAGGAAGTCAAGTTCACTCTATTCAGTCGAAAGTTATTTGCATTTTGACTTTGTGTGCTATAAATTTCCCATTAAAAGCTAATTTCATGTAGACAAGTAAACATTACAGCTGGAGAATAATAGTAAATCAAAACTACTACACTGTTTGATTATGTATGTATTTGAGAACAAAATGTTGTCTTCAATTTACTTTCAGTTGAAGACAAACAAGCCAGCAGTGATAACCTGCCACCGATTGGTGTATTTTGGGATATTGAGAATTGTGCTGTTCCTAGAGGAAAATCAGCACTGGCTGTTGTTCAGAGTATCAGAGATAAATTATTTACCGGTCACAGAGAAGCAGAGTTCTTGTGTGTTTGTGACATCAATAAAGAGAATGCCACCGTTATACAGGAACTCAATGATGCTCAGGTAATAAGTGTTATTATTTAAGTTCAATTGCAGTAAAATTTTGTTGATTTTTTCTCATATTTTATAAATAAACTGTTGATAGATATCTCACTTTCATCTATAAGGTTTGTGATTTCATGATAACATCATGATAGAATGTGTTATTATCGCACAAAATTAAACACTTAAAATGACCCACATTTCTTTCCATTTAATCCAAACCAAAATGACTGGATATCAATATAAATTTAACACATGTTGTGTACCCCAGACCTAGCTATTTAAGAGACACAGCAGCAGATTTCTCAAAACTTTATGTACATGTAACTGCATAAGTCCACATGAGCAAAACATTTATTGGGTAAGTTGTGCCACAAAGTTATGGTTGAGTTCACAAAACTTCCACAATGTTTGAAAGTGGCGCAAGTTGTAATACATGTACAGTACATGTATATGCCATAAATGTGGCATTACTTACAAGTATGTACTTGATTTTGAGTGCATAATAAAAGTCAGTAGTTTAATGCATAAGTTATTATTGCACAAGTTATCAAGTTATCAAGTTGCCAAGGGCAAAAAGAGGTTTAGCCGTTTATTAACTCACGGTTTACAGGGAATTTTGATTATTTAAAAATAAATAACATTTTGAGAAAACTTATAGTGTTATTGGCTGTGAATTTTTGGTCAATAAAACACTTGTTGATTGGTTGTAGCCATAACCTGAATTCTTTGTTTCATTTATAACCATCATTTTTCCTCCAATGTCAAAACAACATCAATACTTTCAACTACAAAAATGACAAGGTAAAAGAAATCAGTTAAAGGATTTTTAAAATTTTTTATTACTAAATCTTATTTACTAAAGTTATGGTAAAACCCTTCTTTCTGTTGATCAAAAGATTATGGCCAAGTCACTTTTTACAATTGTAGTGTATTATTCTTTATGCACACAGGTGACCGTTGCACACATCAATGCAACAGCCAAAAATGCAGCAGATGATAAACTGAAGCAAAGTCTTCGTCGCTTTGCTGATACTCATAATCCACCAGCTACTGTTGTACTTATATCAGGTATGTAATCAAAGGAAGTCCACTGTTTTAGCATTACTTTGTTCTGATCACAAATTTATGTTTTTCCCCCAATATTTAACTAATAAAATAATGAATTTGTTATGTACCATCTATCTAGTGTTTAAGACCCTATTCCAAGGCGCAGCACAAAAAAACTAATCAAGCAACAAAAGAGAAATATAAAATAAGAAGATACGAATTGTACAAATTAAGGTACAGTAACACATGCTAAGAATTTGTGGAGTTAATTGAATGAATCTTCAGCAAGTTCTTATATAAGTAAAGAGAACTACTGCTGCTAATATTTATTGTGTGATAAAGTGTTTCAAAGTTTAGGTGCTTAGAAAAGGCTTGATCACCATATTATGATGATGATGTCCTTGGAATAGTTAAGAGGTTAAGAGGGACTTGGCAAAAGAACGAAGATCTGCCCCATGCATCTTTTCACATCGGCTGTACCCTTCCATGGCAAAATATATATCGGGATGTTCTTTGCTGATGAGGGATAAACTATGCAGTATGTAAATAAAAAAAAAAAACAGTACTAAGAAGACATTTTAATACTGGGAATCAGGAAAACTTCACATGTTCATGCATGTGCATACACACATGTACCCAACACAAAGCCATAAGCATGGGACCAAAGTGGATGTTAGCCCACCCCCACTACATCGGGTGAGGACAGTCTGGACACCGAATAAACCAGCAAAAAATCTTATACTTCCCTGGACTTCAAAAAATTTCATCCTGGCTTCACTGAACAAACTGGTCAAGGGGCAATGCCTTTTAGAGGTTCAACTTGGGGGCCTCTGTAGAGTTCAACAGCGAAAAAAATTCTAGTATCGAGAAAGTAAAAGAAGTAGAAAGCTATATCAAAAATCGCCCATGTGATAAACTGGCCCGCCAGCAGTCTGAAATCAACAAGCAAGAACACTTTTTGAGATGCAATAATTTCTGTGTTGAAATGGGGAAAGCTGCATAGAGCATAGAGTGAGCTCACTGGGATGGTCAAGAAAGAACTGGTAAGCCTGCCTGCATTCTGGTGAAAATGCTATCTTCCAAGATGAATAATACTTAAATCACATTACACAGCTTTTGAAGGTTTGCCACTGTTCGTTGTGGATGACCTGAAGGTGAAGGACAGAGCAGAACAAATCAAGTGGAAACTAGAACTTAGGTGTGTGTCACCTGACAAACACAAGGTGTTTGGGATACTTGTGCTGATGATTACATCAATTACAAGAACACAGCACTACGATTAATGATTAAGAATCATAATAATAAACCATGTTAAACTGGCAAAAGTCGTATCATAAAGTCACATGTGTTAAAACATATTTTCTCGCCTATTGGCAGTAATCCCTTAAATGAAGACTCGGGAAAACTTTCTCTTCAATCGACAGATCATTAGTAATATGTTCTCACACCTATTGGTTTCCATTGAGTATTAATTTTTCATTTACAGATCGCGTTCTATCTACGGCTGTTTGGTGTCATCTACTAGCATGAGATTTTTTTTGGTTTTTGTTTTGCCACGAGGGCTGTTGTTGCCGAGAGGTTTACAGTGCACTTTGGTGTGCTGTGAGGACTAGGGAACAATATTCCAACATTTTACCTTTGAGCATATTTATAACCAAACTTTCAACATCCCATGTATAATTGTGAACTTTCTCCAAGTCAAAGAAAAAGTGTGCTGTGAACCCAATTTACAACACTGTTTCTAGATACGCTATTTGCAACAATCCAAAAGGTCGTTTTATGGATTTCTTGACATTAAAAAATGTCGTTTTCAGATTCTGTTTTAGGCCTGAAAGATGCTCGTAAAATTCATACCACAAATTCTATTTTGTTTTGAGGGGGTTGGTGGTGTTTAAGAGGGAGGGGTAGGGTTTTTTCTTAAGCCTACTAGAAAATTTTCTTCAATTGGTAGTATTCTCTTGAATTGTTTTGGGGGTTTCAGTATGGTAAAACTCCTGGAGGAGAAATGTTTGGGATTAGTCAAATTGCTTTCCTTTGTAATTTAGGGTCCACGTATTCCACGTAAAGTCGAGCAACAGTGCCAATGGTAACTCTTTAGCTTTGCATATGAAAGTGAGTGGCCTTAGTATTACTTCGATCAATATTTATGGTGCTAACAAGGAGGAGCCATCTTTTTATGATGGAATTAGTATTATTGTAAATAATGTTGATAATCTTTATACTGTCATCTGTGGGGATTGGGATCTAGTTTTAATGATAAACAATGTAAACATAAATAATGTGAACATCAATAACCTGTTAGCTAGACAAAGGGTTCTTAGTCTTTACTGACCCATGGTGTATTCAGAATCTGAATACTTCTAGATACACTTGAAGGCAGCATGATTCACAGAAAAATGTAGACTAGACTCAGAGAAAAACTGTAAAGTTACTTGTGGTGAAATTAAGCCAGGTTATCACTCAGATCATTCCTTAGAAAGGTTGTAGAAACTTATGTAGCTCTACCCTACTGGGATTCTAACATGGTGCATATTCATCCTATGACATCCGTTTCATGATTAATGATCAACTATTTATGAAATGCTGTTGATGGAAATCAAATCTAAAACTATTTTGTATGCTTCTTGGAAAAAAGAAAAGCACCAGTAAGAGAGAGAGTCCCTCGTTGAGGGCAAGATTCAACATTTATTATATAAACTATTTCGGGGGATCTGTCAGTTACTGTAGAGCTTAAGTTGAAACAAGGGGATCTTATTGAACTTTATGTAAAGAAAATGGAGGATGTTCTAATTTGATCTAAGATTTGTTGGATGGAAGAGGGTGAAAAGTCCTGAAGGTATTTTTTGAACATGGAAGAACGTAAGATGGTTAGCAAAACTATTAGTAACATTTTCAGCTACATTTTCAGTAACACCCATGGTACGTCTTCTCATGAGATTCTCCACGAAGTTAGACATTTTTATGAAAAACTTTATTCAGCGATTAAACACTTGGACAAGAGTGATTTGCATTCCATTTTTAATGCCGCTCCTATTCTTTCAAATAAATTGCAGAATTTTTTCTTTGCTAATATTGCTTGGTATACCTACCGCAGTCTTCAAATTTTGCTTACAATTCTGGGAGTCTCTCAGTTACACAACAGTAGCATTACATTATTGCCTTAAGGGGATAAGCCATGCCAATATTTAATTACATGATTTTAAGGCCCTTTGACGATTCTACAAATTTTTACAATGTGTGACCTTATTTGACCTTTACTTTTGGTCGAAACCGGAAGTATAAGTTTGTACATATAAAAATGTGTATCTTATTAATGAAACGTGGTACATTGATAATCATTACATCAATTTGGGCAATCCTAGATATTATGTACAAAGTGTAACCCCATTTGACCTTTAGTTCCTGTCGAAACCGGAAGTTGAAGTTTCATATGACAAACCTACATGCATAAAGATCAACAAAGGTACAAATAAATATTTTGCCCGTCAGCATAGCACAGTGAGACTTGCACACAATATTGACTTTAAAATTTCAATTACGCAATCACTTTATTACATTCAAGTCGAACATCGTGAGTTTGTTAACAAACTCTAAATTTCTAGGTTATTTTTTACCCACTCGCCCAGAATGTGGAAAAAATATCAACATTTTTAAACATTATTGATAAACAAAATGCTTATGATTAGCCACATTGCAATATTTATTTTGTTGCAGGTGACATCAACTTTGCCCGTGATCTATCTGATCTTCGTCATCGCAACAATCTACGAGTGATTTTAGTTCACCGAGACGAAGCATCTGAAGCGCTGAAGGCATGTGCCAACCAGACTATTACATATCAAGATATCGTCCATGAGTTACCATTCAGATCACCTGCTAAGGTAAATAAGTTTAAATTTACATTATATAATTACATGTACATCAAATGCAGCAACAAATAGGCAGTGTTCGAGTCAAGTCACCTGGTTCAAGTCCAATGAAATGAGCAAGATTTGGCCTCAAAACCAAATGCACATGGTTAGTTGTATATGTAAATAACATGTACAATATTATACATGTACAGTGAAAGCCGACAGTGCAGCTAGCTTGGATGAATATGCAGAAGTCACAATGGACTATATGTAAATCAAGTTTTGTGAGGAACTGTGCATTCAATAGAAATCATTGAATCGATATCATTGAAACAACAAACCTTGGTTTGACCGTTTATTGGACTCGGCAATCTGTTCCAGATACACGGCATTTAAGAGTGCAGACATTTCAGCTTGGAAAAAAGCTCGGCTCGGGCAAAATATGCGGTTAGAAAAGTAAATTGTGATGCAAAATGCTATCAGCGACAACTAAAGGAGTGTATTTCATCTACAAATTCAAAAAAATGTGGGACAGTTTAATACAATTTCTGAATACAAGCCTAAGTCAGTATCTGCATAACTGATGAGCCATCATTGTCAGATCAACTGAATGAGTTTTATGCTCATTTCGATCACCCTTTGGACAGGCCAATAATGGCTTTTAGCGATGACCTACTTTCACCATTCCAGGTTTCATTGGAGGATACCCATTGCGTCATGTCCAAACTAAAGGAGAGGAAGGCCCCTGGTCTTCTGCGATCATGTAGGAATGAACTGTATGAAGTTCTCTGTGTTTTATTTAGTTAGTCATTAAAGATTTGTCCTGTGCCAAAGACATTTAAATAATAATTTGCCATTCCTGTACCTAAATGTACACCCGTTTGTTTGAATGATTACCGCCAAATTGCATTGACATCAATGGTTGCGAAGTGTCTTGAGTCTCTGGTATGACAACATATTTGAGCTAATATCCCACCTACTCTTAATCCTTATCAGTTTGCTTATAAGACAAACAGATCGATAGAGGATGCAGTGTCTCTCACATTATTTATTATTAATTTAGAAGACAAGTTGAAGACCAGATTGTCAGAGTCGGTTATAATCATTGTAAACCTTTGGTTTTAAATACCAGTACACCTGAAGTTTGTACTTTGTCTCGTTTGTTGTATTCATTATTAAAATACGATTGTGTCACTTCTGTTAGCAATGT
This sequence comes from Marthasterias glacialis, assembly GCA_911728455.2. Taxonomy (NCBI): domain Eukaryota; kingdom Metazoa; phylum Echinodermata; class Asteroidea; order Forcipulatida; family Asteriidae; genus Marthasterias; species Marthasterias glacialis. Next base: position 15,917,549 of record OU452227.1, on the reverse strand, counting down.
TATAGTTACATTGTAAATATGCTGATGACACTACTGTAGGTGGATTAATTTAAAATGATGAGACATCTTGCCATAGTGAAATGCAATATAATATTAACTGGTGATCTGAGAATAATTTAGAATTGAATTTTAGCAAAACAGAGGAAGTTATTGTTGAGTCCACCATCTCTTACTCCCTTACTCATCACTCTGAAGTTGAGAAAGTGCAATATTTCAAATTTATTGGTGTTGATCATCAGACTTGAGATGGGGATTTAATACTGATTTCTTTGTTAAAAAGTGTAGCAAAGATTGCTTTTCTTGAGACGGCTGAGAAGCTTCCACGTCAGTCAGAAACTGATTACCAGGCAGTGGTTGAAAGTGTCTTGACACAGTCAATGATCATTTGGTGGGGCAATGCAACAGCCAATGACCGGAAGTGTATCAGCCGGATTGTTTGCATTGCAAGTAGGATCATTGGATGCCAACTCCTATCACTTGATGATTTGTATCTCTCTCTCTCTTCTTCTTCTTCTTCTTCTTCTTCTTCTTCTTCTTCTTCTTCTTCTTCTTCTTCTTCTTCTTCTTCTTCTTCTTCTTCTTCTTCTTCTTCTTCTTCTTCTTCTTCTTCTTCTTCTTCTTCTTCTTCTTCTTCTTCTTCTTCTTCTTCTTCTTCTTCTTCTTCTTCTTCTTCTTCTTCTTCTTCTTCTTCTTCTTCTTCTTCTTCTTCTATACTTGTATACACATAGTTTTTACTGATGTTTTAATTGTTTTCTTTCGGGAGGAGGGTGCTGAGAAAAAATGTTTGTCACAAGGACAGACAAAGCTATTGTATTTTATTATTTTTTTTTGAAGAAATGTCTTTTTTAATGAAAAAGAATAGCAAGGGTCCTGTTAACCTAAATGAAAACTTTTCTGTAATGTGTTCAACCCTATGAATATTTTGAACAGACAAAATACTGGCGTTTTGGTGCCATAACGTTTGTAACATGGACAGACTTTCATAAATCACGTTTGTCACAAGGACAGACAAAAGATATTATATTTTTTGGTAAAGTTGTATTGAAAAGAAACAAATGAGAATAGTAGGGGTCCTGTAAACCTCTGAACCTCTGAACAATTTTGACGAGACAAAATACTGACAGTTTTGGGGTGGAATCCTGTTTGTTACATGGACAGACTTTCATAAATCACGTTTATCACATGTACAGACTTTCATAGATCACGTTTGTCACATGGACAGACATTTTGATTTTCTATTTAAATTTAAAAATATAAACACAACTAAATAAAAAACTGAAAAATTATATATATAGAATGAACACCAACTTCTTTCTCTGCAAGTCATCACTTCTTGTTGACGTGAAGTGTTGATAGAAATGTCAATTTTTGGCGTGTTCCACGTTTGTCACTTTGAGGACAGACGCCATGACAAACGTAACTGCTGGATTATTTACCCCAAATTATTTTGTTTAAAGTACATTAAACAAACAAAGGGATTGAAAATGGAGTGAAATTCTCGTCTGTAATACTTTTATTAGTCATGTGTTAACAGCTTAATTGTTTTTTCCCTGTTTGAAAAAATATAGTATGCGCAGTCTTACGCATGTCCCACCTGGAACCCCCCAAATAAGCTGGACATTTTCATAAAATTACTCAATTCACACAAATAACAACATATTTCTATTTTATTGTGTAAACTATCTCTCTACAATCATGCAATAACTATTACAATTATTGAAGTATATATTTTTTATTTTAAGTAAGTTTAATTAAGAGCTTATTTTTATGCTGTATAGTTGTGCACTTTAGCGAAGACAGACCCATATGTATATATATGTGTGTGACAATAAAACAGTGTGAGTATGAATATGAATATGAAGTATTACTTTAAAAAGATATACGTAATTTGCGAGTTAAAGTCATCGATGTCAAGTCCAAGTCATCAGAGTTGAGTTTGTTTTGAGTCCGAGTCCAAGTCTAAGTCTTTTGCTGGTTGTTTAAATTGTTTGTTCTTTTATACATGGTTTGCAGATGAAACAGAAAATGCCAAGCCTCAAAAACAGTTTTTCACAAAAATGACACTGTAGTTTATTAAAGGGGAAAGGACATAGCAAACCTTTCCATTAAAGAGGGAATCATGGCGTTTACTAGGACATGTATGACTGTGGCCCACTTGACTGCCAGTTAATTCCTAATTGCTCAGAAAGAAAAAGCCAATAATTAAACTTCCTATCTTTCACTTGCAGTTAACAAATATTCTTGTTGTCCTTTCTAAATTTTTCGTTAAATTTTTGAGACAAACATTACAAACTTCCACCAATGATGTTTGTGTTTATGTGTATTTAATGTCATGAACAACAAGATGCTCTTTGCTTAATGATTGGAAGCTGGACTGTTTATAGAATGAGATATTTTATAGCATTATTACATGTATGCCACATACATCGGTTGGTATACATGTATGATGTATGGAAATTACTTTTAAAATACATGTGTTTTATTGTTATTTGAAATTTTATTTTTGTAGACGGTTTCTGAGAGTAATACACTCATTGTGCACAACCTTCCATCTCGCAAGGATGTAAGCCAGCTGCGCAATCGTCTGAAGCAATTATCTGATAATTGTGGTGGTAAAGTGCTGCACATGTCTTACAAGAATGCTGTCATTCAGTTTCCTAATGCAGAAAAAGCTAGCAGGTAAGTCGTCTCTATTTCTAAATGGCATTTTGACTGATTGTTGGATAATAAGTTTATATTCTGATAGATGTTCATTTGCGTTGGGAATAAGAATATTATTTGTGTTATTTGCACATACACCGATGTGTGTTAGGCACTGTATACTCGGTACTTTCCCAAGTCCTGCATTGTCCTGTGAAAAAAAAACCTCACAGGCATATTCTTTGGGTGAGATGTCTTACCAACTAGACTACTGAGATTGCCCAGCAGCTAGAGGCATTTCTGAATCCTATTAGCAGCGGATACCCCAACCATTATAAGAGATGTTAATTTTGCATCGGGGATAAGAATATTATTTGTGTTTTTTGCCCATACACCGATGTGTGTTAAGCACTGTAGTCCTGTGAAAAGTGCTTTAAAGCAATGTTCCCCCAAAATTTTGAAGTCTATTGTCAATATACGTAAACAAGTCCACAATTATTTTACTTTGAAAAAAACCCATTGATATATGGAGTACAAGCCAAGTTGCCCGATCTGAAGATTGGGCTTGGAGCAGTCGGTATTAGGTGAAATGAAGGGGGATGAAGGGTATAGATAGTTGGGGTATAAAGTGGCTAGTCTAATCTGACACAATCGTGCAACGGGTGTATTACATTGGTTGCTAAGGGTATAGTACATTGGTTGCAATGGGTGTAGTACATTGGTTGCTATGGGTATAGTACATTGGTTGCAATGGGTGTGGTACATTGGTTGCAACAGGTGTAGTAGACTGGTTGCAATGGGTGTAGTACATTGGTTGCTTCGGGTGTAGTACATTGTTTGCAACAGGTGTAGTGCATTCGTTGCAACGGGTGTAGTACATTGGTTACAATGAGTGTAGTACCTTGGTTGCTAAAGGTATAGTACATTGGTCGCTAAGGGTGTAGTACATTGGTTGCAACAGGTGTAGTACATTGGTTGCAACAGGTACATTGGTTGCAACAGGTGTAGTGCATTCATTGCAAGGAGTGTAGTGCATTCGTTGCAACAGGTGTAGTACATTGGTTGCAATGGGTATAGTACATTGGTTGCTATGGATATAGTACATTGGTTGCAATGGGTGTAGTACATTGGTTGCTATGGCTATAGTACATTGGTTGCAACGGGTGTAGTACATTGGTTGCTACGGGTATAGTACATTGGTTGCTAAGGGTATAGTACATTAATTGCTATGGGTACAGTGTGTCACACCCTTCACGGCTTTCTTGTGACAATATGACATCAACACCCAATGGGGAGACAGAACATTCATACCCATTAATATAAGGACGTCAAATAGCTTGTCTGTTTTCAAGACTCGGTTGAAGACACACGTGTTTATGGAAGCTTTCGACTGAGGCTTGAGGGTGGACATGCTGTTTTCCCTATTTGCCCTTTGCTCGTCTGACCCCATCTTACCTTATGTATTTTTTTGTATTTATTTTACTCTGGCTTATATGTCTTTGTTGTAGATACTAAGAGCGCCATGAACGCCTTTTTTGTCGGATACTGGCGCTATAGTTGCCATTATTACTATTATCATGTGATGCGCTCTAAACCAAGTAGAAAGCCTAAGTATTACAGAGTCATATTTAGGGGTTATAATTAGGGAGTAACAGTGTTAGGACCTGATCTTCACTGCATTTTAATGACTGGGATGGTGGCTGGCCACTGTTAACGGACCCAACTGAAGGCAAGGTTAACAGCAGCCAGCCACCACAGAGCTGGTCTTTATATCACATAATAATAATAATAATTATATTTTTATACCACGCACATTTCTGTCCAAAAGACACCCAAGGTGCACAAAGAGAAAATGAATGGTTGGTAACAGTCAACAGAAGGCTGGACATTGGTTTAGAAAGATCTTTTGAACAATAATGTCTTTAAACTGGACTTGAAGCACTGAAGGGATGTAGATGTGTGTAGATCTCTTAGGAGAGCATTCCAAACTCGAGGAGCAGCCACGGAGAATGACCTGTCTCCCCTCGACCATCTAGATCTGGTCTCAGAGTTATGGGTGTTAGAAGAGGGAAGACCAAAACATCCAGGTATATGTTTTTGTAGAAGCTCAGATATGTAGGTTGGAGCTTGACCATTAAGTGCTTTGTAGGTTATCATGGAGAGATTGTAGTGGAGTCGTTGGTTGACTGGGAGCCAGTGTAGTTGCTTCAAAACTAGTGTTATATGAGATGAAGACCGGGAATGGGAAATGAGATGAGCTGCTGAGTTTTGTATCTACTGTAGTCCGGTAATCTGTTTTTGAGGGAGCCCATGCAATGTTGAATTATATAAGTCTAAGCAGGATGTTATGAAGGCGTGCATGTGTTGTTTCGTTGCCTGTGGATTCAGGTAATCTCTGATCCTGCGAATATTTCGAAAATGGTAGACAGAAGTTCTGATGCAGTTTGATATTTGGGGTTCCATAGTCATGCTGGCATCAAGCATGAGACCCACATCATGTACTTTATCAGCAGGACATATCTGAGAATGTTAACACACCCTGAAGTGACTTGTCTTCGACCAATCAGTGTGCATAAACTCTCCAAGGAATTTATTAAGATGTTTTATAACACCCAAAAACTTAGATTCATGTACAAAATTAACATTATTGTACAAAATTGAATTCAAATGAAGGTCATATGAGCACAATAACTCTGTCTGAAAGTATTGTAGTCTGCACCCACACTGAGTCCCATGAACATATCACATGATTTCTTGCTTCTACGCAGTTCCTGCTTCGCTAGCTCCCTTACACTGCATTGGCAAAACAGGTGCCCGGTCTTCTGAGAAAGAGCCATATGATCTCTCAAATAAATTGGAGTAATAATGAAAATCCCAGTTTCAAAACAACTTGTTTAAGTTAAAATATTATTGATATATTGGATGGAGTTCAACCTTTCACAACAAACCATATCACTTGAGATTGTCATTTAAAACATACTAAGATGATTGATTTTGTCAGATACAGTGACCGAGTCAAGCTGCATTCCCGTTCCCTGTGTCTCTTAATATAAATTTTGGATTACAATTTCCCTCATTATTAATAACTTTGATCCACAATTTGAATACATGTACACTTTTGTTATTTATTCATGGACAATTGGAACAACCAGCTTAATGCAGTTCAGTAACAAGATTTTTAAACGGATGGAAATAAACTACATGAAAGATCACATGAGTTATCGGTTTCAAATTTACAAAGCAGATTGTTTTTTTAAATAGCCATGAAAAGGGCCAAGTTTGGAGATTATTGTAGAGAATGTTTATATTCTACTTTTGAATGATCTTTGTAGCCTTGCTGGAGTCAATAATGTATATTTTATTGCCCCCAAAATCACCCAAAGAGGCCGAAGTGTACCCTCACAACTTTGTGCTTTTGCTTCCTTCTCTTCCCACAGATGTCCCCTATACATGTACATACATGTAGTTTTCTTATTCACTAACTTTTTATAGGGTGTAGCCCAAAAACTTCTTTTTTTTTTTGCTTCAGTCTGTTAATTGTGTGGAAATAAAGACATCCAGTGCAAAGTTTCTACCTAAAACTTCAAAACTACTGGACTGTGATGGTGTAGCCTCATGAAAAAGCTGTATTTGACTGTCAGAAATAATCCCAAATTGACTGCATTTTCATCAATGTAATGGATTACTGTGTATTGTCTTCATTTTGACATCATGTCCAGGGGCAGCATAATACATGAAAAAGTATTTTAGATAGCAGCAGCTCAACAAAGACTAGAAATTTAGAGTTTGTGGACAAACTCACGGTGTTCGGCTTGAACGTAATAAAGTGATTGCATAATTGAAAATTTAAAACTCAATATTGTGTGCAAGTTTTTTGTCTCTTGTGCTATTTATTTGTACCTTTTGTTGATATTATGCATGAAGGTTTGTCATATGAAACTTCAACTTCCGGTTTTGACAGGAACTAAAGGTCAAATGGGGTCACACTTTGTACACGATATCTAGAATTGCCAGAGAGCTGTAAATTGATGTAATGATTATTAATGTACCATGTTTCATTGATAAGATACATATTTTTGTTGTACAAACTTATACTTCTGGTTTCGACCGGAAGTGAAGGTCAAATGGGGTCACACATTGTAAAAAATTTGTAGAATCGCATAACGGCCTTAAAATCAGGTTATTATATTAATGTACAAATTTACGTTTTTCAGATATGAATTTTTATATAAAAAATTACTACTTCCGCTTTCGACCGGAAGTAAAGTTCAAATGGGGTCACACTCTGTGTAAGATATTTTTAATACTTCAAGACCTTTCATATGGTGTACAGATCATGTATGTAGCATGTATTATTCCTAAGATATGATTATTTTAGCATAAAACTTCAATTTAATGTAATGACGTCATCGATGACGTAATCATTCCAAATCTTTTTCTTTGTCATGTGCACACTGTAGTCTAGGTATATAGCAAGTTTCAAGTCCGTACATGTTTTATTTTTTGAGATAGCAAAATAATTTTTTTTTTTCGACCTCGTGTACCAATTTCGTTGTGACGTAGCTATGACGTCATCACATTTCTAGAATGCTCTTGAGCTAAAGAAAATATTATTCATTAAAAGTTTGTTGATATTATTACTCACTTAGGCTCTAGAGCCCCAAATAACATGATTTGTTACTTTAACTTCTGGTAGAAACCGGAAGTAAAGGTCAATTGAGGTCACGTTGTGCATACAATTTGTCCAACATTACAAGACCTTTCATATGCACCAATGCCGTTCTTGAGTTATGAATTTTTTTAATTATTTAACGATTATGTAACGTGATGGTCATCAATGACGTCATCATTTCAAAAAAGTTTCGGTATCATCCACTCACTAATATCTTTGTACATGGTAAGTTTCAAGTTCATACAAGCTTTACTTTTTGAGAAAATTAGCGGACAAGGTTCAGGGGGAAGAATGTGCAGAAAAAAAAACTTAACAGTAACAATAGTTGTTCGGCTGTTGGCCGAACACCTAAAAAAACTAGAAATGTAGAGTTTGTGGACAAACTCACGGTGTTCGGCTTAATTACGTAATTGAAAAGTTTAAGGTCAATATTGTGTGCAAGTTTCTTGTCTTTTTGCGCTATGCTGACGGGCGAAATATTTAGTTGTACTTTTTTATCTTTATTCATGAAGGTTTGTCATATGAAACTTCAACTTCCGGTTTGACAGGAACTAAAGGTCAAATGGGGTCACACCTTGTGCATGGTATCTAGAAATGTCAGAGAGCTTGAAATTGATGTAACGATTATTAATGTACCATGTGTCATTAATAAGGTACATATTTTTGTTGTACAAACTTATACTTCCGGTTTCGACCGAAGTGAAGGTCAAATGAGGTCACACTTTGTAAATATTTGTAGAATCGCCGAGGGGCTTTAAAATAAAGTTATTAAATTAATACACAAATTTACGTAATTCAGAAACGATTTTTCAAAACAAAACTACTACTTCCGGTTTTGACCGGAAGTGAAGGTCAAATGGGGTCACACCCTGTGTAAGATTTGTTTAGTACTTCAAGACCTTTCATATGGTGTAAAGATCATGTATGTAGCATGTATTATTCTTAAGATATGAGTATTTATGTATAAAACTTCAATTTAATGTAATGACGTCATCGATGACGTCATCATTCCAAATTTTTTTCTGTGTCATGTACATAATGTGGTCTAGGTATATAGTAAGTTTCAAGTCCGTACATGCTTTATTTTTTGAGATAGCAAAATAATTTTTTTTCCGACCTCGTGTACCAATTTCGTTGTGTCGTAGCTATGACGTCATATATCACATTTCTAGAATGCCCTTGAGCTAAAGAAAATATTATTCATTAAAAGTTTGTTGATATTATTATTCACTTAGGCTCTAGAGCCCCAAATAACATGATTTGTTACTTTAACTTCCGGTTTTGACCGGAAGTAAAGGTCAAATGAGGTCACAGTGTGCATACAATTTGTCCAACATTACAAGACCTTTCATATGCACCAAAGATTTTGATTGTAGCATTTGCCGTTCTTGAATTATGAATTTTTTAAATTATTTAACGTTTATTTAACCTAATGACGTCATCAATGACGTCATCATTCTAAAAAAGTTCATGTTTCATCCACTCACTAAGATCATTATACATGGTAAGTTTCAAGTTCATACGAGCTTTACTTTTTGAGAAAATTTGCAGACAAGGTTCAGGGGGAAGAATACCCAGAAAAAAAAACAAAAAAAAAACAAAAAAAACTTAACAATAACAATAGTTGTTCGGCTGATGGCCGAACACCTAAAAAAACAGAACAATAACAATAGGTTTTCGGCTGGCCGAACACCTAAAAAAAAAAAACAGAACAATAACAATAGGTCTTCGGCCGGTAGCCGAACACCTAAAAAAAACAGAACAATAACAATAGGTTTTGGGCTGCTGGCCGAACACCTAATAATGTAGATACATGTACATTACAGTCATCATTTTTTTGTTTGCTGTAGCTCTATTGTCAAATTCAGCAATTTCATTGGTTCAGGGATGCCAAGTGAGGTCAGCAAACTTACCAAAGTTCAAATAGTATGAATTGTGTATCATTGTCACCAGCATCCTTTTGAGTCTAGTTACTGCTGCATCATGGATAACTTTAAACTGTTTAGAATGATAATGGCTTTTAGTTGAAAATTTTCATTGGTCATTTTGGTGAGATGCCAAGCAGAGTGAGGCTATGTAATGACAATTTCAGTATTCAGTATATGTTTTACTATTAAACTTCAAAATTGTTGGTTTGACATGTTTTATAGAATCTGAAAGCCCCAAAATGAGTCCATACAGTGACAGTCATGTTGTATTCTATCAACCATTTTGTTTACAGAACTGTTTTGGAATAAAAAAAATTGATCAGATTTTGTTTTACAAGCTTAAACATTGCCCCCTTGACTTTAAATAGCTAAACTTAGATTAAAATTTGAAGTTTTAAAACTGACTTGTTTCTGACAAATATTGTGAACAAGAATGGAATTCCTGATTATGTCACCTGTTCCATTTGAATGGGCTTAACAAGTAAAAACCTGGAGTAATATCAAATATTGCCACTAATGCAGATTCATATGAACTAATTAAACTCATGGCTATCGTGACTCTGGTTCCTGTTGAATGAGCTACAGTATAAAATAAAACCTCACAAGGTTTGGTTGTCAAATATAGATTGTTTCAAAATCTTTTAAAACTTATAATTATCTTGAAGAATAAAAAAGGAAGAAGCAACCTTTTGAGGTGTGTTGGATATGTTCTCATTGTTGTTCCTCACTTATTTGTTTCACTTCGTAGTTAGACCTCAATCATCCCAAGTCCATCTACCACTCTCATTTAACGAGTTGGAAGTAGTCAAGTGCATGCATGTTATGGTCCCCACCCCTGTCAGCGTCAGTTGATGGTATTAATACTGTTTCTTTATGTCATTGTTCCCTTTATTCAGCAGTGGACATCTCGCAATGTCAGCTTTCACTGTTCAGATTTATCAGTGTTAAACTCATAAACTTTTACACATTTGTATATGTTGTTACACCTACTACAATAACATCATGATTGTTTTTGTTATTATGCACAGGGCAAAGATCAGATTGGAGGGGGAAAATGTATTTGGCAGTAAAATCTCTGTTGCATATCCCAAAAACAAAAATCAGTCACATAACCTCCATACTGTGTCACCAAGCAAGGATCAAATCAACAAAAGTTCAACATGCCCTATAGATACTAGAAATGAGGTGGCTACTTTTAGTCAACAAAGTAATGGAGGGGAAGAGGAGCTAGAGGAGGATGAATGTGAACAGGAAGATGGTGAACAGGAAGAAGGTATTCAATTTTCTTTGTTAGCTGTGTATGAAACAGTGTTGCTGAAAATGTTATGGTTTCCTACATGGACCAGCATATCAAGCTTGTGAGTTTAATTAAGAGTGTCTTTGAATTATGGTGTGATTTTGTTGTAAAAGTTAAAATGATCTTCATACAGTAGATTATTCAAGTATAATGTTGCCTCTCTGAAGGGAACAAAAATGAACAGTTTGAAATAGTAAAAAAAGTTTACTTTTTATAATTATGTTCACCCCAATCTTTAGTGTTCTCAAATTTATCAGGTATCAATTTGATTAAGTAAAACTTGCTCTGTAATATTCTATTAATAGAGAGATTGTCAGTGTCAGCCAATGTCTGCAGTTTGAGTCATCTTCACGTGCATCAGTTTGAGGAAAGCCCTTCTAATGTCTCTTCAAACTCACATCCAATGAAGTGTGATGAAGATCAGTTAGCTCAGAAAACATCAGCCACAAGAATAGCAGCAGCCTTTAGACCCATACAGCCTGATACAACACATGTCACACACACTGTAAATGCAGATGAACAAAGCAAAACAGTTGTTGAAATCTGGCCAAAGAACAAATCATTAGATGTCAGAGATGTAGGGGATTCAAAATGTTCATCAAGACAGACAAGTCCAGGGGGACTACCAAAGTGGAATTGGCCAACATCTGTGATATTCAGCCAGCATACCACATCATCAAGCAAGGGACAGCCAACAGCTAAAAGTGAAATCACACCAGGATTACTGCCTTTCAAACCAATTCCAACTGTACAGCGCATTCCAACCCCACCACTGGGACAGACAATTTGGAATAGAGGTGAACATGAAAGAGTTAGCCAGTCTCCATCCTTAAGAGGAGTATACAGGCCACCATCACCAATGCTTGCCAATCCTATTGGTGATTGGCAATACATGGCCAACCAGGATATAGATAACGGTGTCAGGAAAGGAGCAGAGTTATTGGTCACTAATTTGGACAATAAGATGTCAAGAAAAGATCTAAAGCATCACTTGCTAGCAAAACTCAGTGATCATTGTAAGGTAACAGTCAAACACATAAGGCACAATATCAATAAAATTTCAAAAAAGAAAATTTGTCCAAAAGATTTTAGTGTTTTTCTCTACTTTTCAAGTTTTTCAGAAACAAAGTCCTAGGCACCTTAGTTGTGATTTAAACCTATGATCTTCTGCAATCTAAAGCAGATGTTACCTGCTAGACTGAGCTGATTTTATGATCAGAGGCCAGTCTGAATCCTATAAATAGAAGTAGGAAGAAACATTTAACAATGCATTGCTCTTATTGCAAGCTTTAAACCAAAAGAGTCATCCTCAATATACAATGTACCCTAACGGTGCTTAGCTTGGTACAAAGAAGTCTTGTATTTGAGTTTTTTAGGGATTTAAGTCCTATTTCAAGGTAACTAGGGCTAAAACAAAACAAATGGTTGTAATTTGATTACTCGGTTTCTTAAAGGATTGTCATAAATGTTTACAGGTAGCTTGAATTAACCTATATTATCTGTGTTTTTACCCATACACCAATGTGTATTAAGCACTTTATACTTCATACTTTCCCGAGTCCTGTAAAAAACCACACAGATGATATTCTTTATCCCTGATGCAAAAAAAAATCTATTATTATTGAATTAACCTAATAAATATTTGGCCAACATTACGGTCCACAGTTAATTTAGTTTTAATATAAGAAACAAGCTGAAATGGATGGCCCATGAAACTGATTATTTTCATTAGAATGTATTGATACAAGAAGGGTTAAAGATAATACTAGATATATTAGATTGCATATAGATGATAGTGTTGTAGGTGCATCAACAGTGTGTCTTCTTAAACAGAATTTATGTTACATGTGAGTTTGAAAGTGCCAAAAGGTATCTCGCTATATCCTGATAGGAGTTTTTTTTTATATCAATTAATTCTGATAAGGTGCTTCACCTAATCTTCGGTGGTGCAGTACCTGGTCGCTACCAGGCTGTTGTAAGAGTACCTAGTATTCCTGATGCAATCAGAGCCATGGCCTACATCAATAGATACCAGATTGGAACTAGACTACTTCATGTCACCCTCTTGCTTCCCAGTGATTCAAATGCAGATAAATTAAGGTAAAATCTCATTCTTTTAAAACTGTATCCCATTATCAAGGTACATTCATTTGATTTGACTGATAATATTTATTAACCCCTATCAAACTTTTATCAACATATTACTATGTAAAGTTTTTTATTTAAAAAGACACAAACATATATACATACAATATTGAGTGAATTATAGAGATTGAGATTGAATCACTAAGATTGGCTCAGGACTTCATGGATTGTATTTTGATACCATTATTCAACTGCAAAAATTGCTGACTTGAGTCAACACAGCAGCATTAAGTGCCTCCACTAAAGTCTTCATTGATAAAATGGCTGAAACATTTCTTTCAACACAAAGTTCTGCCTTAAAGGATTGTTACATGTACATTCATGTGTATCCTTTTAAGGACTAGAAAACATGCTTTAAAGTTATATGCTGTATTCATCTTGTTAAACATGAACCTAAAAAAAAACTCCTTTTGGTCTTGGCCTTTCTTTGATGTGTAATAAGCACTGCTATGTAGTTTCTGATTCCTGCGGGGGAAAAATTTGCAGTTTACTCGATGAGGTTTGATTCGTTGACCCCAACATTGCCTGATGACAAGAGCTCAGTTGCAATTCTGTCATTAGCATGAGTACCACAAACAGTGGGAGACTTTGGAATGGTAGTTGGCTGCAAACTTAGCAAGCGCACATTTACAAGAACAATGGATTTACCTGGTAAGTCTGCTGCCACCTAGTGTTCTCAAAAGTTTCCCATGCAGTTGATTCAATAATTACATGGGAATATAAAATAAAATTTTGGTTTTACCCTTACTGTGTTAAGTACTGTACACTCAATGCTTCCGTGTCCTGTAAGCCCTATAGTTAGCAGTGGGTACCACAAACGATATATAAATGCATCTGCTAATTACAAGATTCAAAGTGCCCTTCCTGTATGTCCTTTCAGATAATTAGCTATGACTGCTTTGTTTTTGTATAATTGTAGGCTGATGATAATTCCTATGCTTCAAGAAATTCCAGGGATGTGTCTTCCACTTTGTGATGTCAAAACCTCATTCGAACGCAGGTATTCACATACAAGTAAAATTACAATACAAACCGACACATTTTTGTCAGTGTTGTTAAAAAAGTAGTTTAAGTGGATTTACTTAATACATTTTTTTTTTAGATTGTACTTTTTTTAGATTGTGACTGTCTGTTTGTTTGTTGGTGCTGTTTGTGTGTTTGTGTGTTCGTTTGATTGATTGATTGATTGATTGATTGTTTGTTTGTTTGTTTGTTTGTTTGTTTGTTTGTTTGTTTGTTTGATTGTTTGTTTGTTTGTTTGTTTGTTTGTTTGTTTGTTTGTTTGTTTGTTTGATTGTTTGTTTGTTTGTTTGGTTGTTTGTTTGTTTGTTTGTGTGTTTGTGTGTGTGTGTTTGTGTGTGTTTGTGTTTGTTTGTTTGTTTGTTGGGTTGTCAAAAATGAGCACAATTATCCTGTTTACATAGCCTCAAAAAATTGTAGAAAGTCGGGAAAATATTTAAATTTGAACTTTTTTTAGATACAGACAGATTCTATATGTAAATGACCTGTACCAGATACCAGACACCCTGACAATACAGGACACGCCAGTGGGTAAGGTTGTTGCATTAACTACCCATAGTAGACCAAATTCACCCAACTCATCGGGCTTCATTTCACCGGTAGGCTACCAGTCACCACTACCATTCTACATACATAGGTAAGTTATTCAATTGTTTTGAGAATAGACATTTTCAAGCAAACTTAGACGAATTTAGCCTAATCAGAAATCCAGGACAGATGGACATCAAGAAGGACATCTATGTGACCTGTTCTAATGTAATGAGGACTGTCCCCAAAGTTCATTTGGGTAATGATCTTAAAAATTTAGTTGTCTTTGATGCTAGTGCTTTTTTGAGGAAGCCAAAATATGAAACTATATATTCAAGTTAGATAATTCTGGTTTTAGCCTGGCATGGATGTGTGATAAGCACTGTATACTTCATGATTTCCAAGTCCTTCGAAAAACTAAATAGAGGCTACTCGGGTGGGATTTGAATTCACGACTGCACTGTAGAGTATATACAGTGCTATAGTTGGAGTACTCAGTGCTTGAGTTGAGTGTACAGTGCTAGAGTTGAGTATACAGTGCTAGAGTTGAGTATACAGTGCTTGAGTTGACTATACAGTGCTAGAGTTGAGTATACAATGCTAGAGTTGAGTACACAGTGCTAGAGTTGAGTATACAGTGCTATAGTTGGAGTATTCAGTGCTTGAGTTGAGTATACAGTGCTAGAGTTGAATATAAAGTGCTACAGTAGGAGTATACAGTGCTTGAGTTGAGTATATAGTGCTAGAGTTGAGTATACAGTGCTAGAGTTGAGTACACAGTGCTAGAGTTGAGTATACAGTGCTATAGTTGGAGTATTCAGTGCTTGAGTTGAGTATACAGTGCTAGAGTTGAATATAAAGTGCTACAGTAGGAGTATACAGTGCTTGAGTTGAGTATACAGTGCTAGAGTTGAGTATACAGTGCTAGAGTTGAGTATACAGTGCTAGAGTTGAGTATACAGTGCTAGAGTTGGGTATACAGTGCTAGAGTTGAGTATACAGTGCTATAGTTGGAATATTCAGTGCTTCAGTTGAGTATACAGTGCTGGAGTTGAATATAAAGTGCTACAGTAGGAGTATACAGTGCTTGAGTTGAGTATACAGTGCTAGAGTTGAGTATACAGTGCTAGAGTTGAGTATACAGTGCTAGAGTTGAGTATACAGTGCTAGAGTTGGGTATACAGTGCTAGAGTTGAGTATACAGTGCTATAGTTGGAATATTCAGTGCTTCAGTTGAGTATACAGTGCTGGAGTTGAGTATACAGTGCTAGAGTTGAGTATTCGGTGCTTGAGTTGAGTAAACAGTGCTAGAGTTGAGTATACAGTGCTAGAGTTGAGTATACAGTGCTAGAGTTGAGTATACAGTGCTAGAGATAAGTATTCAGTGCTTGAGTTGAGTATACAGTGCCAGAGTTGAGTATACAGTGCTAGAGTTGAGTATACAGTGCTAGAGTTGAGCACACAGTGCTAGAGTTGAGTATACAATGCTAGAGTTGAGTATACAGTGCTACAGTTGAGTATACAGTGCTAGAGTTGAGTATACAATGCTAGAGTTGAGTATACAGTGCTAGAGTTGAGTATACATTGATAGAGTTGAGTACAATGTATACAGTGCTAGAGTTGAGTATACAGTGCTAGAGTTGAGTATACAGTGCTTGAGTTGAGTATACAGTGCTAGAGTTGAGTATACAGTGCTAGAGTTGAGTATACAGTGCTAGAGTTGAGTATACAGTGCTTGAGTTGAGTATACAGTGCTTGAGTTGAGTATAGAATGCTAGAGTTGAGTGTACAATGCTAGAGTTGAGTATACAATGCTTATAATAACACATATGTCATCTCGGTATGGGTAAAATCAAAATTGTGTAATCTTTATCCCTGATGCTATTAATTCATCTACTGATGCATTTAATTCAAATTTACCTGACATACTTCCCCAAAAATCCCAACATTGAAAAAGGTGTGTGGATGAACTCTAAAGTTGACAGCATGGTGTAGATGGCTCGAGATGTAAAATATTATGTAGGCCTAATATCATTCATCCCTTGTCTCTTCTTCATGCACTGTCGATGAACTGATGATGATTTACTGTACACATTGACCACATGACAACAAAGTTGTGATGTTATCAGATTACTGCAGTTCAAACAGTGTTGTGTTTTATGGTGTTAACATTGCAAGTTTGTGACCAAACCACAAAACAATACAATTTTTTGGAATGTGACATAAACTATATTGTAGATTTTCAAGAAATGAAAATCAATATTGTAGTCTTAAAGACTGTAGGCCTACAATCTCCTTCCTTTTAAAAGCACTTCCCCATTCTCCGAAGGAGCCATTTAAGTGTGTTTCTTTCGGAACGGCTGTTTGAGCAGACACACATATGCATGTTTGACCACCCCGTCAATCAAAGACTTCTCTTTGTACTCCCATTGTTTTGACTTGTGTTGATTTTTAGCGACCATTGGTTTGTTTCGTACACGAAAGGGAAGCGAGGACAACCTCGCTCTGTCAAAACACCTGGATCCCTTTTGTTAAAGTCCTCAGTTTTAACGGGTAGACATCCTCCTACAGGTACACATACAACAATACACTGTAGGCAGCAACTGAGAAATGCGCAGCCCATAACAACAGTGAAAGAGGCCAGTAAATGTACCCTCTCTCCAATGTCTTTTGTTTACACTACACGCAGCATTGCACTGCCCATAAGAACAGGAAAAGGCCCTTAAAACTATGGATTTTTCTGTTTTTTCACTCATATCTTGGTCAATTTCTGCACGGATTTCGTTCATTTATAGGTTATAGTTAACATGTTCTGGATCATCGTCTTTGCCCAATGTAACTTTTAAAGCCGTCATATGAAAAATGAGAGAGCCTTTTATGGATACATACATACACATACATACATAATACCAAAATATGGGCATTTCACTGCTGGAATGTCCACCTTGTCTTTCCGGATGATTTGAATGGCGCGTTTTCTATTGGACTGCCATAGTTGCGTAATACGTGACTTTGTTACAGTCTGGGGCTGTTGTTGCTACCTAGACTGGTACTGGTGGGTTAAAGATGTCTGAATTTCCTTTCTCACAAAACTCAAATATGTCTCTATATTGTCTAGAAGAACATTTCTATCCAAGTTTTCTGGTATGGCAACTTTGCTTGGAATGGGGAATTTGCTCAGAGCACAAAAACTATATTTTAAGAAAGATATCTTAAAGTCATACATACAACATACAAACATACATGCAACAACAATTTGTGAATTATGGTAAGGTAAGGATATCCTTACTTTCAATAGGTTTGCTTAAATCATGAATATGCCAGTACGCAAGAGGTCATACTCAAGCCAAAGCCCAAAGCTTGCCAGAGGGATTAATGTCTGAAAAGGCAACATGCCAAACAAAAGAAGTCCAATTTGGTCTGTCTATTGTTAAGGGATTAAGTCATGCACTTGAGTATAGTATTTGATTAGTGATAGTTACAAAATGTAAATATATTCTATTAATCATGTTTTATTTTTCTTTATACTTCCCAGATTTTGATTCTCAACTGTGTGCCAAATATTTTTGACGGAAATAAAAAATTTATGGTTGAAGTGTTATTATTCCCGTCCCGTATTATTTTCCCATCCCGGGTTATTTCTCGGCCCCGTTTATTTTCCCGTCGCAGGTTATTTCTCAGTCACGTTTATTTTCCTGTCGCGGGTTATTTCTCAGTCACGTTTATTTTCCGGTCGCGGGTTATTTCTCAGTCACGTTTATTTTCCTGTCGCGGGTTATTTCTAAGTCACGTTTATTTTCCCGTCGCAGGTTATTTCTCAGTCACGTTTATTTTCCTGTCGCGGGTTATTTCTCAGTCACGTTTATTTTCCTGTCGCGGGTTATTTCTCAGTCATGTTTTTTTTCCTGTCGCGGATTATTTCTCAGTCACGTTTATTTTCCCGTCGCAGGTTATTTCTCAGTCACGTTTATTTTCCTGTCGCAGGTTATTTCTCAGTCACGTTTATTTTCCCGTCGCAGGTTATTTCTCAGTCACGTTTATTTTCCCGTCGCAGGTTATTTCTCAGTCACGTTTATTTTCCTGTCGCGGGTTATTTCTCAGTCACGTTTATTTTCCGGTCGTGGGTTATTTCTCAGTCACGTTTATTTTCCTGTCGCGGGATATTTCTAAGTCACGTTTATTTTCCGGTCGCGGGTTATTTCTCAGTCACGTTTATTTTCCTGTCGCGGGTTATTTCTAAGTCACGTTTATTTTCCCGTCGCAGGTTATTTCTCAGTCACGTTTATTTTCCTGTCGCGGGTTCTTTCTCAGTCACGTTTATTTTTCGGTCGCGGGTTATTTCTCAGTCACGTTTATTTTCCTGTCGCAGGTTATTTCTAAGTCACGTTTATTTTCCCGTCGCAGGTTATTTCTCAGTCACGTTTATTTTCCTGTCGCGGGTTATTTCTCAGTCACGTTTATTTTCCTGTCTTGGGTTATTTCTCAGTCACGTTTATTTTCCTGTCGCAGGTTATTTCTCAGTCACGTTTATTTTCCCGTCGCAGGTTATTTCTCAGTCACGTTTATTTTCCTGTCGCGGGTTCTTTCTCAGTCACGTTTGTTTTCCTGTGGCAGGTTATTTCTCAGTCACGTTTATTTTCCTATCCCGGGTTATTTCTCAGTCATGTTTATTTTCCTGTCCCGGGTTATTTCTCAGTCACGTTTATTTTCCTGTCCCGGGTTATTTCTCAGTCACGTTTATTTTCCCGTCGCGGGTTATTTCTCAGTCATGTTTATTTTCCCATCCAAGTTAAGAGGATAAGAAAGGTTTAATCTGTTGCAAACCACCATGGTAAAGTGTCCCGTATTACGCTGTGGACAATTTGTTTCTTTGTGATGCCACTGCTCAAGCCTGTCTCAGTGAAACTCATGCACATTCCTCTGATGTATCACAGTACTGTGCATTGACCTGAAAATAATGAGCTCATTAATAAACCGAAGACTACCTGCTGCATCCCAGTGGATAATGGGGGTTGGTTAAAGACAGCCTCCCTAAGATGTCAAGCATAAACCCAGTAATACTTATTTTATCAGCACCTTGTTCAAGTAAGAATTTAATTTTGAAAATAATCTTTCGATTCTTCAAATAGGAACTATACTCTGGACTCATGTGAGGAATTCTGTTCTATTCATGATCAGCGTGAATCCAGGGATTACAGGAATCTGACTCAAGATTCATTTATCGTTGTATCACTCAAGACATTTTCTGCACAGGTTCACTCTCTGCTACAGATACATCATGGAAAGATGCCCCTTATCAGGTAACCACTGTTATGTCTTGATAACTTATAGAAATATTAAATAGTTTTATTAACCCTCTAGTACTTGCACTAAATTAAATATTGAGTTATTTACTGCTTGAATATGGCAGGGAATTTCACAAGATTATCTACTGTAACTAGAAATCCTCAGAAAATTTTTATTTTTATTTTTTTCATGTGTTACAAGTTTTGTTTATTTTGTAGATGATGAAATTAGCTTTTGAATGATTTGCACAGATGTTTTGTTTGCTTTACCAAATTGAACTTTTGAAGTTGGAAACAATAGGCAGATAAACTGAAAGTAGAAAACATTGTTTGTGTATGAAGTAAACGTTTGTTATGTGGAAAGTTGTGCTCAACTGTACTGTCATCTCAAAGAAACCAAATATTAACAAAGAATTTGAAAAAAATCACAGCATACCTTTAGAAAGAAAAACAAATGTCTCTATTACCTACAGATAACTTCTTTACCTAAAATTCTCCGTTAAACCCTTGCAAATCATAATCATGACTGATGATTGCAACCATTTGTCGCGAATGCCGCGATGTCACTACTCAACTACTCGTGCCACAACAACTGGTCGACTACCTTCAAAATACTTTTGAATAGTTGCCCTATGAACTAATTCACAAAAATATTAGTTCAGGATTACTATGCTGCTGTAGCAATGCAATCGATGCGTGAACAACACACTGCTCCACACTATAACACATGTCATGCTGTCACAGTGAATTGTACATGTAGTACATGTATATGCGTACAGTACTGTACATGTACAATGTACAGTATGCTGCAAACACAAAAATTGGCGAACAGTACATTTTTACTGTGGGAAAAGCTCTTCAAATCTCTGCTGACTAGTCAGTGTGTATGTGTGTGCGTTTAAGCGCTACATACAAAGTGTGGACCTGATAACAAAAGATGTGCTCAAAGTGTGCTGACTTACACACGTCCAGACAGTGTTTTTACAAAATAGATATTCTCATTTTACTTAAAAAGGAAGCATTTTCTGTACAGCATTGAATAGCTCAAAACGAGGAATTATATTACAAGAGACGGGTGTCCGAAAACCAACTCTCAAAACACTCTCTAATAGAAATGGTGGTGGTTTGAAAGATTTGTTGTTGTTAACTGCACACGATGACGAAGGAATGTCCACACAGTGTATGCCACAAAGGTGTCTGGAAACATCTTGCCAGGGCGATAACTTGAGAAATACTTAAGCTATGGACTTCAAATTTGGTTTGTGGGCCACTTTTGGTAACCTCAAGAAGCCTATCGTTTTGGGCGGAAAGGTCAACCTGAAAGGTCAAAGGTCAATGTTCAATATTAAATGACATTTTATATTTATACTGGACTGTACTTTTCTTGTGTGCAAACCTGCCATCAAGTGAGATTTATGTCAGCAGGATATCATGTTTGTCAACACATTCCTTGCTTGTTTTTTGTTTTTCATTATTTTTAGCAACCACAGGGTAATTCTAAAATGGTTGGAATAAAAACAATCAACAACAATTCTTAAAGCAATAACAATACATGCAAACATAATACATTCGTGAAACAGAATGCATGTTGTTTCCTGATGCCAGCACATTCTCCATCTTCTGGTTCGCTGTTGTTGCTATACCAATCTGTCTTCTAATTTCCTAGTTTTTTTTTGTGCTGATTGTTTTCATTTACCATAGTGCTGCATTGTTGGGTAATTCTGCTCTTGAAACAGAGTACGGTGTTCAAACGATGTTTTGCTGTTGATGGCTTAGCCCTTTCTTTCATTTTGTTATACCACTTTATCCATGATGTTCTGCAATTTCTGTTCAGAATCGGCCAAATTCATTGTGTAATCAGCATGAATGAAGTTGTTTACATTCATTTTATAAACATCAAAATGCAAAAAATAACGTTATGGATTTCACTTTTTTGTTGTATACTGCAGTTTTATGGAATGTTTTGCTGCCGAGTTCTCTCCTTTGTCTGAGGGTTATGATACAGGAGTACCACTTGAGCATCTCCTTACATGTATCCAAGGTGTACAAGTAGGAGTCAGTCAAGATGGACACAAAACAGTGTGTTGGGAAAAGAGAAAAGCAGAGGAAGATTTTCCAGTGGGTAGGTAACTCTGCATGACGTATGTAATGCTCACTCATCAATAGCCAAACATGTAAAGAGGATTTTGAGTGATTCTTAGCAGTTAATTTAATAACACATATAAATATGTCAATCACCATAATGAAGATGATATCTGCTCTGCTATATGCAATCACCAAAGAATGAACCATTTAAACTCATCACAGGGCAGGGCTGTAGTCAATCACCAGGAAGCAGTGCAATCAATCGCCACAAGATGGGTATATTTAGATACCACAAGGCAGGGCTTTATTTAATCACCACAAGACAATAACCTCTGAGGCAGGGCTTTATTCAATCACCACCAGGCAATAACCTACAAGGCAGGGCTTTATTCAATCACCACCAGGCAATAACCTACAAGGCAGGGCATTATTCAATCACCACCAGGCAATAACCTACAAGGCAGGGCATTATTCAATCACCACAAGGCAATGGCCTACATTGCAAGGCTTTATTCAATCACCACAAGGCAATGACCTACAATGCAGGGCTTTATTCAGTCACCACAAGGCAATGACCTACAATGCAGGGCTTTATTCAATCACCACAAGGCAATGACCTGCAAGGCAGGGAAAGATTCATTCACCACAAGGCAATAATCTACAACCACTAGGCAATAACCTACAAGGCGAGGCTTTATTCAGTTACCACAAAGAAGGGTCATATACAATTATCAAAAGGCAAGCTTATGTGTAATCACCATAAGGAATGTCCATATTAAAATAATCAGCACAAGGCCTAGTTATTACTAATTACTAATTGGATGAGATCATTACAAGGGAGAATTCTATACAATCCATCCAGGTTGAGATTTGAAATTCTTTGATAACTTACTGGCTCATTTTCTGCCTTATAAACCAGTTGACCAAGGCTTTCTCCAATTCTACTGCACCACCTATGTATTATTTTTAGTAAAAAAAATCCATAATGATCCAACATGGTTTTCAAACTGAAACCATGACTAAATCATGGTCATCCTTGGCATTAGGATTTACAGTTTTCTTTTGAGAGAACTTCCCAATGTTCAGCGTGATTTGGTCATCCTCTGGCAGTAAGCCACTGCCAATAATTACCCATGGCATGCTGGAAGCTTGCACATACATGTACCACTGTGTTGAGAACAATGGAAACAATCAAGGCAGCCATTTCATGGTAATTAATTACCATACCATATTTGCTATACTAGGGGCAACTTCATATAGTGTTTTGATACCGGGCATTTCAGGAACTAGCTTTTGGCAAAAGTCAGCATTATTGTCACTAATGGCCAAACTAATTGTGCATAGTTTCAGTTGTTTGTTTGTGGTTGTGTGTGTAAACAGGAAGCCGGAGTGCAACACCTCTGCTGCCTCCACAGCTTTTCCAGTTCAGTAAAGAGGCAGTGGAACTTCTCAAACATACCCCAAAATGTCGACTTCCTTTCTCAAAGTTCATTCCAAGCTATCATCATCATTTTGGGCGTCAGTGTCGTGTAGCTGATTATGGATTCCTCAAACTTATTGAACTCTTCGATGCTATATCACATGCTTTACAGGTATCTCTCAAGCTCATGTTATTCTCTTATGTTTAGATGTAAGGATTATGGTTATTTTTTGGGGGAAAACAGTTGTTTTTTTCTTGAGCAATTTTTTACAATTTGTTAAAAGTGTAACTTTTCTCCAATTATATGGTTTCTCATCACGTAGGATTAAATGGGTGTACAAGAGATTGTACATTTGATTTTTTCTCTATATGTCTGCTTTATATTTGAGATTTTTTCAAGATTGCTTTGGCTGAATAAATGGGTAAAAGATGGTGTAAGGCACTTTCACACTTGATATAAAAGCACCTTATAATTGGCTTACAGCATATCTTTGAACTATAAAAAAGGTACCTTATCACTGGAGCTCTAGGATTCATTAGTTAATTCATAAAAAAATAACGTAGTATTTTGATTAGCCTAAAAGTGGGTAAAGTTGTAACGTAAATCACTATTTTGAATGATAATTTTTAAGGTGCTTGGAATGACAGAGAACAAGCTGCTAACACTGACACACCGTATTCAGACCAAACGCTTCTCACAAGATTTACTTAAGGTGCTCAAGTCACAGGCCAGTAAACAGGTAAGTCTGCTACATTTAGATGAAAATGTCTGTTTCACTTCCTGGAAGACTTATATTGATCCAATGACATTTAAGTCGAAAAGTCTGTACTCAGTGGGTATCATGAGACCCCTATATAGACCCCTTGCATAGGCTGCCATTGCTTTATGTCAAACTGTGTATACGAGCTATGCTATGGTGCTATGCAGATTCATATTGATGATTATTTTGATTTCTGCAGTTGAATTATGCAACAGTGAGTTTGGGAGGTCTTCATTGCTGTACTACGTCTTCAAAATTATATTGAAAAGAAACGAAGATTTGAAGTTTTAATTCAATATTCTCAGTGCTTTATAGCTGCTGATTTATTATTATTGTTATTATTTCACGATATCACAGCACGCAAAAGAAAGATCTCATTTTCCTTTGTGCTGGTAACTCCTCAAGTAGGGCTACGTCGCGTAGCCTTAGATCTCGAGGGTCTTTAGCAGGATCCTAGCTGTTCCAAAAAGTGCCGCCTTCTCAGTGCAGCAGATCTACCCTTACAGTTGTGCCTATTTGATCTAGATGCTTCTCTATGGTGCCTTCTGAATGGTGCCAAGTGCTCCAACCACCACACAGGGACTACTTTCACTTTCACTTGCCAAATCTTACGAAGTTCCCTGGCCAAGTCCTGATCTTTTCCATCTCCTTAGAAGCCACCCATATATCACCCGCAGACCTGCCAACCTGTACGCATTTTGCGTACCACGTACGCATTTTGACAGCCGAGTACGCTGGTACGAGATATTAAGCAGAAAGTACACAAAGGAGGCAAATCTATATCGCGGTATTTAAAACTACACTTCAAAAATTTAATGCTCAATTTCTTCAAGTGTCATTTTTCGTTCGACTCCTAGTGTAAAAACAACCTACCAAAGACACTTCCTGTTTCAGTGATCATGCACTTCGATAAAGAAAGAGGTTGTGCTTGGAATGAGTATTTTTAGCCTTACTCCCGCTGGAAAACCAATAAACTAATGTACAACAGAGGGGGTATGATGAGAACGGCACATTCCCAGTTTCGAGCAATCTCGTGTATGTAACATTCACACACACACACACACACACACACAACGCACGTGTTCGAACGGTTGTCGTCGTATGTGTGCCCGGCCGATACAATGGACGCCGATCGAAGTGCAGTGTCAGATTCTGATGATATTGAAAGGGAAAGCAGTCCCCCACCTGAAAAGAAAAAGAGATTTCATGCTCCGCAAAAGTTTCTTCCTCTATATGAAAAAAAATGGCCATGCCTCCGGCCCGACAAGAACCGAGAAAACCATGCATTTTGCACAGTCTGCAATGCACGTTTCAACATCACTCAACAAGGAGCGGCAGGTAAGCAATGATATTATACACAAATAAACAAGCATCACGATTTTTTCGCCACTTAAAACAAAACTAAGGGCCTTGTGACAATTAGTACATCATTTTTGTTAGTGTTACTTTTCATAGAAAAGAATTGTGGGATTTTAATGGCTTGTGATCTTTGTAAGAGAGCAAACAAATGATGAATAGAAGTGGACAATTCTACAGTAGGCTTAATACGTTAAGTCCATGTGATGTCCGTAGTCTGTAGGCAAGCAAAAGGAAACCTTTCGGATTAATTAAGCATTGTCAACATATAAGTTTTCCGAATAAGTTGCTACATGTAACAATTGATGAACACTGCATGTCATTTCAATGAATATAAGTTATTGAAATGGTAATCAGTAAAAATGGGCTCATTGCCCGTAGGGGAACCCCTGGTCAATTTTTGTTTTATTTTTATTTCAATGAATACATGTACGTTGTTGATATTGAAATGGCAATCGGTCAAAATGGACTCATCGCCCGTAGGGAAACACCTGTCAGTTGTGTTTCGGTGGTTTTTTTAATTGGTTGTTTTTTTCATTTTTGGGAGGGAGTAAAATGTGCCCTTTGAGTTTAGCATGTAGACTATCGGATTATACAGTGCTAATAGTCATATCGGTTATTTTTTTGTTTTTCTTTTCAGAGTGTAAACGTCACATTGACGGAGTCAAACACAAAAAATCAGAAAAGGCCACAGCATCCACCCCTAAGATAAACACACTGTTTATTCAAGATCAAGATTTGCGGCCAATCCGAGCAGAGACACTGTTCACATCCTTCATTATTGAGCACAATTTGCCATTAGCTATGACTGATCATGCAGCACCCCTATTCAAAAAAATGTTCCCTGATAGTCAGATTGCTAAAAATTACAGTTGTGCCAGAACCAAGACTGCAAACATAGTGAAAACCTTTGCCATTCACGATGAACAGAGTATCACTATTGCTATGAAGCAATCTCCATACAGCATTGCTACAGATGGAAGCACCGATATGGCTGATGTTAAGCTCTATCCAGTTGTTGTTCGCCTCTACAGCTGATTGTAAATTGTTACGCAGATATTTTAATCGAGCCTGTGTACGTGTTTCTTTACTTCACAATATACAAACATTTCTTATTCATTGTAAATTTAAGAAATAATGCAATGAAGTAGTCTGTATTTGGGTACATTAAATGAATAGTTTATTTAGAATGAAGTGGTCTATAGTTTTCTCAGACTGAGTGTTAGCATTGTGTGAAAAGCAGTAGTTGGGCTTCTGGGTTATTCTGCCACGCTGGTGTGTGGTACTCGAAAAAAAACACCTCAAGGTTGGCAGGTCTGCACCCGGTACAGCGATGTTGATGAGATGACACATCTTCTTTGTCTTATCTAAGACTACAACATCCAGACGTCTATGTTCTATAACATGATCAGTCTGAATGTTGAAGTCCCAGAGGATCTTGACCTGGTCGGTCTCTACAACTTTCTCTGGAACATGGTCGTACCACTTGGCATGCACTTTGAAACCATACTTCTTACACAGATCCCAGTGAATCACTTTGGTCAACTTGTCATGTCTGCCTTTATACTCTGTCTGGGCCATCATACTACATTCGCTGACAATATGAAATACAGTCTTTTCCGCCTTGTTACACATTCTACACATAGGAGAGACGTTTGCTTTCTCTATCCTCGCCTTCATTACATTTGTCCTTAGAGACTGGTCTTGCACCGCAGTAATCAAGCCCTGGGTTTCCTTATTCAATTCTCCGCTCTTTAGACAATTCCAGGATTTGCAGCTCATTATTATTATTAGCTGTTTCGACCTACCAGTCAGAACAGGTATTGTTTTCGTCAGATAGCTATTTCAGCCTCAAAACGTTTTACAAACGTTATTTTTTCTTTCTGTCAAAATGCATAGGTTTAACACACGATTTTTGTTTATTCATAATCTTAAAAACAGTAAATATGACAGACTGAGTTATAATGACGTGAATATTTAATTAGGCAATCTTGTAACCACCATATCTCACAAAATTAAACGTCCATTCCCAAATTTTTTTCAGTTCTTGACTCTCTGGATATTGAAGTTGTGCACCATGAAACAATATTTTGTGTAAAGTCATCATGACATCTTTTATAGCGGTGTTTCGTATCCGTGTACAAAGTATTAAAAAAAAGTGTAAACTCGTACCAAGTTCTGAGGCTGTATACGCCCAATGCTATCGTATTCTTTGTACTGTTTAGATGAGACTGCTACAATGACAGACTTTGAAAAAGTCTATTCAACGCATTGTCACATAATAAAATGTAGCAGATCACCCGAAATGACATGATGGTCTGATGGCGCCGCGGTTTATCGCGTTAACTTCAAATGCTAAGGGCCTCAGTTCGGGACTCCCCGACGAAATCAATATTATTATGGCACTAATTTTACCTTTTTTAAATAACAAAAAACTTGTACATACATTGAAACGAACAAGACCAACTTTAATTTTTCAAATTTTTGGCTCCTGAGGATTTTGTTATCCCGAAAACTTAACGAGAATTTGTAGTATGGTAAAAGAACATTTAAGTTGATTGTGTAAATTAATCAGGCCAATTTCCGATCAAGTGTCAACATTTTATTCCTAACAGACTTCCGGGCCCATGTTATTGTAACGAAGATTTCTCGTCGAAGACAAGTTCGAGATGGTTCGAGACTACGAAAAATAGTGTTTCTAAATTCCAACTGGTCTTCTGGGCCAACGTATTTGTATAGGATTTTCTGGTTCAGAAGATTGAGATCGTGCATGGTTAACCGTGTAGCATTTGCAGACGACCGTGCATACCAGGGATTTGAAGCTTCTGAACGGGCCAAGCTTCTGTGAAGATCTTGTACAGAGCAGAAACATTAACGGACGTCAAGCTGTTGATGCGATTTTGCCATTGGCCAGAAATAATTATTACATGCTAAATAGTACAAATATAAACATTTGAAGCAACTTTTTTCCAGCTCACTATTATACTCTATGTCAAAACCGTATTGCATTTGTACACGATTTTTGTTCAAGCCTAATCTTAAAATTGGAATATGACAGACAAAAATCCTATACCTAATTGAAGCTTAGAGCATGAAGTTATCATTAAATGTAAATTTGGTTAAAATTCTTAATTTATTAGCTGATTTGTAATGACATGAATGTTTAATTAGTCAATCGTGTTACCACCGTATCCCAAGAAGTAAACATCCGATCGTCAATTTGTTGTCAGTCTAAAACTTCATAATGTAAATGCGACTGTGGCATATTTGTGTTTTTCACGTCATCGTGACGTTATCTATAACACGTTTTGTGTCTGTTTACTAAATGCATGGTTTCAAAAGTGTGCACATTTCAGAAAGTCAAAAGCTAAACTTTTGAAAATAAGTGAAGTGTTGATTTCTTTTATAACATAAAATTGTCTTGAAATTATAAATGCTTTCACTAAGAGTTATTCCAGGCCATTAAAACTAATCAAGGCAAAATGTATTTCCACTATTAAAACCCTGCATCTCGTGGGTGGTGCGCTTTTATTAGCAGCGAAACGCGTTTGTTAGCGTTGTGCACTTAAAAACATTTGTCGACTCCATCGAGCCAGATAAGGCCCTCCCAGAGT
This sequence comes from Marthasterias glacialis, assembly GCA_911728455.2. Lineage (NCBI taxonomy): Eukaryota > Metazoa > Echinodermata > Asteroidea > Forcipulatida > Asteriidae > Marthasterias > Marthasterias glacialis. Next base: position 15,888,798 of record OU452227.1, on the reverse strand, counting down.
ACTATGCATCAGGTCGACGCGGCAATTCAGACCCGCTTACTTGGTTGTGTACTTCTGTTTGTGATTTTCACATGTTTTTGCTCATATAGCTCATTGTGGTACGCTAACTGCACCCAAGGGACTTTCAGTAGTACGCGTAGTGTATACAACAGATACCAATACACAGGATATCATTTGCTCTCTGGGCATACCAGATGTCTCCTAAGGACCTTCAAAAAGAATAAAGAAAGTTTTTGCGCATAATTAAGCGTATTCATTTGAATACGTAAATACCCAAATAAAAGCGTACCACCCAAGTGTTCGAATGCAAAATGTGAACAATTGCCTCAGTAGTAAGCGTAGTGTAACACCAGGTAGCAATATACACAAGTGTTTTGAGTGGATATCATTCGTTTTCTGGGAATGCCAGATGTCTCCTAAGGACCACCAAGAAGAATACAGAAACTTTTTGCGCATAATTAAGCGTAATCATTTGAATACGTAAATACCCAAATAAAAGCGTACCACCCATGTGTTTGAATGCAAAATGCGAATTGCCTCGCAGGGTTTAACTGTTCAATCTGAGCACCATTGGTACAATGTTTTGGGGACTGGACCTCATTTTGCTGCTCAGAATAGATTACAGACTTGTACACAGGTCCGTACTCGCCTGTTTTTCCAACGTTAATACAATGGGGGTTTTCCGGTGTTGCGAACCTATACAGGTTTTTGCTGGGAAAACTCCAAATATAAATGCGACGCAGTGAAGTGGCAATATTTTAGTGTTTTAATCTTCATACTGTGTTCTCAGATTTATGACATCTCATATGCTATAGCGCCCTCTATCGGTAAGTGTTAACATACATGGAAGGGCAGAATCTTTGCATTTTTAGGGGTCACATGGGAATAAACTTATACCACCTTCTAGGTAACGAAAAAACTTAGTATGGAAAACTTATTTCCGTCATCATGACGTCATCAAGAACCAAGGTACATTAATTCAAACTTTAATAATGAAAAAATCATATGACCCGAAGCACATATCGTAGAGTCATAATCTTTGTGCCATTTTAAAGCTTAGAGCACGGGTGACATTTTACTTACACATATTACCCCAATTTGACCTTTCCTTCCGGTCCAAACAGGAAGTTCAAAACTTTAAAACGTCATATCTCCTGAACTGAATTCCATAAAGTCATAATCTTTGTGTTGTTATAGCTTACATCATATGTGACATTTGATTTACAGGTGTGACCCCCATTTGACCTTTACTTCCGGTCCAAACAGGAAGTTCAAAATTTCAAAATGTCACATCTTATGTGCAAAATGTCGTAGAGTCGTAATCTTTGTACCATTTGTACCTAACATCACATGTGACATTTGGTTTTACAGGCATGACCCCACTTTAAGCTATACTTCCGGAAGAACAATTACAGTCCCAATTGTATCTATTACGTTTGCAGTCCTCATCGAAATCAAAGTCTCTTAATTTCTAGGTGACAATACTAATAGCAAAACATGCTTACAAATAATCTGAACAGCTTTGTGTTTGTCCTAGTGACAAACACATAATGTCTAGTTATTATTATTATTGTTCCTGTACAACCCAAATCCTCATTGGTAAATACATGAATTTTGTTATCGCGTAATCTGTAACATAACTTAATCTTTACCTTTTGTTGACGATACCAAAGATTTTCTGAAACGATTTTCGGTTAAAGTCAAGAAAGAACATTGTACACGCGATACACATGTAGCAGGCCACGTTGATCGTTCATGAGGGAAAGGGGAAACTACCGTAACAGCCGCGGCTCTGCACCATAAACTTGTATAGCGCCCTCCCAGGGCAGTATTTACTTATTCTTTTAATTATCTTCGAAGACTCACGCGAATTCTATAAAAAGATACAAAACAAGTCAAACTAAGAGCCGGTTTTTGATGATTTCAGCTCTTTTTTTTTCAAGTCTATTTTGTACAAAATTTTTGAAATTTGGTTAATCTTTTGTAAAAACAATTTCTGTTTTTATATAATAATAATATTGTAAAATTATCAACAATTCAACTCAATTCCCAGTAATGTTTATTTCCATATATCATCAAGAAATTACAGTAAATAAACAGAAGTGGAGGCACGTTCCAAAAAGCGGGGCTTGTCAAGGAACAGTCTGTTTACAAAAAGCAATCAAAGGAACAGGTTAACAATAAACGAAAAAAACATAACAACTGCAACAAGTAACTATAACAGTGAAATTTTAACCTGACACAAAAAAATTATGATTTTGAAATTTTTACAAGTAACCGAAAAGTAAGATCAAGGCTCCTTAATCTGATTTATTATTGTCGGGTTTTCTTTGTTTGTTTGTTAGATTTATTTTAATATATTTTACTTTTATGCTACATTTGACTCCCCAAAACATCGACTATTTTTCATAGCTACATAGAAATACACGTTTGTGAATGAATACAATTCCAGTTTTTAAATAATTATAAGGAGGCTCAATTGTTTAAAAAGATACTCTATAAAAGGTAAAAGTGTAAAAACAAATTGTTCCATAAATTGCCCTTTATGACTTGACAATTGTATTTCTTATTGCTCAGATGACGCTGCAGGAATTCTCATCAGCATATGAAAGATGTTTCAACAAACCATGGAATGTAATAGATTATGGAGTATGTGATATCCATGATTTACTTGTGGAGGTCCCTGAGAATATGGCCATGGTAAGACATGTTTGACCACCATCACCTGTTTATTTGGTGATGGACATGTTTTTTTAATTCCCTATTTGACTAAAGTTGATAGATTTTCTTGCAGTCAGATTGGTTATGTGATACATGTATTGACATAACTGATGTAAAAAGCCCTACGGAATGAAATTGTCAGTAATTTGTTAAATCATTTGATATGTCTGATGGAATCACATATTGTGTTAATTTGACTGAGCTTACCCAATCACAGAATAGCAGTTTGTGTAAAGGATTATATTAAAAGATTGAATTATTACTATTTTTAATTTTGTTTATATCTTCTGATATCATTACTTGCAGGAGTGTCATTCATGGCAGACACGTTGTATTATTTACACATGATATTTATATATTTTTGATATAATCACCGGTGTGCAGTCATCTCGACTCAAATCCATCTCGACTCAAAACCATCTCGACGCAAAACTGACTCGACTCAAGTCAAGTCGACTCAAATCCATCTCGACTCAAAACCGACTCGACGCATCAGCAATACCAACTCGACGCAACACCAATACCAACGCACTTTATGATGATTGATATGATGGCGCTCATTTCGTTTCAGTTCAAAATGTTTTGTCGTCTATGAAGATGTTACAAATTTCAATATAAATTTTGTAATCGTTATTAACATTACTTCAAATGAACAAATCCGAAATATCGAGGAATTTTTGTGAAATATACCGGTTAAATTTACGCTGACCATGGCTGCCAAAAGTACAATTGTATCATTTAAATTTTTGCCTTTAATGTTGTTTTGTCATTCCAGATCCCCTTCCACTTTTCAGAAAAAAATGATATTGAAAGAATTTTACTTTCACCTCAACGTAACTGACGATCGGCTTTCCTATAAATGCCCATTTTTATAGCTGCATTCTCTACCCCGAGGTATTGAATTGAATTGAACTGAATAAATGGAATGAATAAAGAGTCCACCCTGATGCAGGGAAGAGTGGAGAAACATCTTCATCAAGCCTTAATCGCATCACGGCTCCATGCAAGTTTACCGACAAGGAGATTATATATCTGCAGGTTGAACTATTAACGATGCGGCGCGTTTCTTAGGATTAGTCTATCACGGGCAGGTACCACTATGACAATGGGTTGGAAGAGTCACCCAATTGTTTACAATAAAGACAACTTCAATGGGCTTAATTTCAAATTGAAATCTATACTAAAATGAGGTTAATAATTCTCAAGTAGGCATTGGCCTATAATGATGACAAAAAATACAAAATTTTTTAAACGAACTATTAAGCAATTTAATTTGACACTACATTAAACTTTATTTATTATGCTGCATATTTTCTCTTCAAATTTCTTTTGTAACTTATCAATCTAGTTTACTGGTCAAAAACAGAACATTTTACCATCTTCAAATCCACAAATCTGCGTTAAAAGTACAGTATATCGTTATATTGGGTAGTTTCTTTCAAGTCCTGTTTTCCTATAAACAAAATTGGGACGTTGCACCGTTCCTTTAAGACTTGACCGTCATGGTATACCAGGACAACACATCGTCCTTTAAAATAAAATAAAAACTACAATAAGTACCGAGCTGAAAATAACTATTTGGTCTATTCTTTTCGGACTTGTCTTATCTTTAATTCTTTAATATGCGTCGAGATGTTTTTTGCGTCTAGATGGTTTTGAGTCGAGTTGGTGACGGTTGTGAGTCGAGATGGTTTTGAGTCGAGATGGTGTGCGACGAGTCGGTTTTGAGTCGAGATGGCGTACGTTGAGTCGGTTTTGAGTCGAGATGGATCTACACCTAATCACCAATGGTCATCTTCAATCAATAAAATAGAAGTGTACCCATTGCCAACATAAATTGTGCTCCTAAGTTTAACATTTGCTTGTACTTATTATGGTTACAGATAAGTTGGAATGGAGAAAACACACTAGTTTTCATACCAAAAAGAGGTAACAACATTTTTTTGATTTATCTGAACTAATTTTACAGCAAAATTTGAAAACTGGCCCATTCTAATTGTAATATTAGAACTAACATTGAATTTTGAAGAATAATTTACTCAAGATTTAATGAAATATAGAGTAAGCTGTGATGTGAAAGTTGCAAAGTTGCCTTTTTTATTTATCTGAATTATTGCGTGCAATCCTAGAGAGCATTTACAGAGTTTGATAATATTTTAGGATTTTTTATTGTTTATATGTAATTAGTAACATGGCGGTATAGTTCATTCTTCTTAACCAGTTTGCTTTGAAGGACACAATAACATGCAATCTCTTATGTGACACACAGTGGGCTTATAAACTGGTATTCAACTTTGTGTTCATTTTGGCAGTGGTCATGTCAACTAGCCACGTGTGTTGAGACACTGTAGTGGATTGCGTGTACACAGGCAAATGTTTCATGGAGTCAAAAGGCACTGCAATGAACAAATTGTGCCTTGTGATTTGTGCCTAATGTCTTTATCGAAGACCTGTTCCTTTCACATACCAGCCAAGAGTTTGTATGGATGGATTATACTGCATTGTCATGAGGCTTATCAGTTCTCTCCGGGATGCTGAGTGTTCCACCAGGTGTGGGTTGATGATCGACCGTGATGTAACAACTTTCCATGATTGTGCTTCAGAAACACTACTGTATTAAATATACGAGCCCTTAAAATCTGTAAATGTCCATGAGAAAATGTCTTTACATGCGTGTTCAAACAGAGTTTTATTGACAAAACAAATTATTAATGAAAGAAAATTGCTTTTTGACTACTGCACGAGTAACAGGATAATGATTTTTAATCCAGAAGCGAACTGGTAAAAAAATCAAGGGTAATTACAAATAACTGTTAAGTGTATTGATAATTTAAATTAAGGTTCAAACCAATATTGGTTCAGACCAATGTTTTGTTTCGAATTTGGAAAGTTTGGCCTCAATTACCTCCTTTGATTTCTTTTGTGTTAGAAAAATAGCAAATCAAACAGGTTTTGCTTTATATTTTGTTAGAGCAAACAAAAGAAGAGCTCATTCGTATGCGTAAGTTCAGCATGGAGGTTGAAGAGCTTCTGTCCTACCAGCCTCGCTTTATGATGCTGTTTTCAAAGTTTATTCCTGCATTTCATCACCACTTTGGCCACCAGTGCCGTGTTGGGGACTACGGCTTTAATAAACTTATTGAGCTGTTGGAAGCATTGCAAGATGTTATTCAGGTTTGTATAATACTCCATCCAGTACATGTATAATTATAGCCAACTAAGTACTATAACTAAGCTCATTATAACTATCAAAGATTGACATATACATATTTCAAAAGCATCAATTATGACTATAACCTTTGAAAGATTGCTTTATTAGAATGTATTAAATAAAACCATTACATAAAAGAAATCATATATTGCCACTGGTAGCTAAGGTTGCAATGTAGGCCAAAATCAGATATTGCAACTGGTAGCAAGGTTGATAAATTGGCCAAAATCAGATATTGCAACTGGTAGCAAGGTTGATAAATTGGCCAAAATCAGATATTGCAACTGGTAGCAAGGTTGATAAATTGGCCAAAGTCAGATATTGCAGCTGGTAGCTAAGCTGACGAAAATGATATGACTGCATTGATATGGTTCTTCATGGATGGGAGTGGTATTTTGAGTATTCCTAGCAGGTCTAGTCTCTTGTTCATTCTTTTACTTATTCATTTTCGTTTTTGTTGATTATCTTTTATTTGGTGTTTATTTTCCTTTTGGACAAGATGCAGGGTGATTGCATTTTGTGTGTTTCTTACCATAGGACTATTTTTAGTGTAATTTTTATTGTTTGTCTTTTATTGACTTTTTGTAAAGCACCTGGGAGCTTTTTAACAAAAGGATTAGCCCTATATAGATTTTGTTATTATTCTTATTATTGTTAAGTCAGATAAAAATTATTTCCACTGGTAGCTAAGGTTGATAATCAGGCCAAAATCAGATATTGCCACTAATAAGCTGGCTAAAAATTAAATACTACCACTAGTAGGTAAGCTGGCTAAAAATTAGATATTGCCACTGTTAACTAAGATAAATAAGCTAATGTAAATCGGATAATGTTTTTTGCAACTTAGGTTGATTTGTCTGCCATGATATGGATCTAGATATCAAGTTGGGTTAATCTGGTATTGCCATTGCAGCTAAGAGTAAAATAAAGGCCAAATGTGACATTGCTCTTAGCAGTTATCCATTTTTAATACAGTAGAATGCGCTATAATAAACACGGCAGGATCCATTCATTTTGTTGGGTATATTGATCGATATAGCGATTTGAGGCAGCCAAGATGGCATTCGTGACTAGCAAGTCATGATGTGTGCCCTCTTTTGATTTCACCCGGTGCCCTCATTGACTGCTCCGTGTGTCTTTGCATTATTATGGTGATCTACTGTACGTGGACACCTCTAAAGTTTGCTGAAGGCCCCTGTATCTTTTATGTATTTCTTGACAGATTAATGGTTTGAGTTTGTCTTATTTGATTAGGTTGAAGAGCAGGGTGATGAACGTGTAGTTAAACTGACAAGGAATGAGCAGTTAGCACTCATAGCTCAGCGTACTTCTGAAATGCTGCAGGCAAATCGTCTTCACCTCATCAGTGTAGCTTTGTTCCATGAGATGTATGTCAGATCTTTTACTTATCCTATTTGCTTCAAGGACTTGGGTGTCAACAATTTAGAGGAGTTAATGGCTTTATTTCCTCGTGTTGTTGAGGTAGGTAGAAATGACATAAATTTGTAATTTTAAGTTGTCAACCTTGTGGATATTTGATATAAATGTTAATGACTTTGTTCCTACAATAGTAAAATTTTATATTATAATTTTTTTTTTGAACTGCAAACTATGATTACAGGTGCATTCTCTGCTTTGATTTATTCCAATTTGTCAATTAACCCCTAAAACACCTATTTCCTGCCGTTGTATCACATGATTAGATGGGTTGTGTCCAAATCAGCACACTGGAGCAGGAACCTATTCAAGTGGTGCTGTAGCCTAGACTCACCTTTGTAGGTCACTTGCTTTATGTCGCTTAAGATGAAGAGCTTCTTATACAACTTCACTGATTTTCATACGCTGTGATGGCTTGATGTGAGTTAGTCCAGAAGATGTACTCCACTCTTACTGCTGTCATAGTCGAGGATGCAGGAAGGTTTCTCAATGAAAACCATCCTCATCTTTTCTGCTATGGAAACTTCTAGCTTCTACTGAGCTTCTACTGAGTGCATTGTCAACAGCATTATTACCTCTCTTTTGTCTTTCCACACAAGTGCAAGAAGACCTCTGTCACTGGAGCATAAACCAATTTCTTTGCGCTTCAGTTTGATTGTTTTCAAGGCAATGCAGTGGCATCTGCTTCCAGGGTCCAATTTCATAGAGCTGCTTAAGCACAGAAGGTAGCTAAGCACAACAAAATTATGCTTACCAGAATTAGGTTACAAGCCAAAGTACCATGTCACATGTACCATTTGTGACCGGTATTCTGATTATTTTGCTTAGCAGAACATTTTTAAGCAGTATTTTTTGCTTAAGCAGCTCTATGAAATTGAGCCCAGTTGAGTCAGACTTAGAAATAAATCAGGACTGCTAAACCTGTGTTCAAAGAAGATGTTGTTCCCCTGATCGAGTAGATTTTAATCAAGAACAGAGTTGGTACTTGCAGGAATAGCACCTGGGTTTTCGTCTCGTCTCGTGTAGATTTTCATATTCCACTTTTGGCAGCTGCATCCCTGCTGCTTTGCCATGTCTTGTACACAACAATGCCATGTCAGACTCTTTTGGCAGGGTATTACTGTAAGAATTTCAGGTGACAATGGAATATCCACAATGACTCGTCAGTGGTTACAATTTTGATGGATTGTACTCAGTCTTGAACTTCTTGAATAGGATGGATGACTGTCCACTGTCTAAATAGCCGGCCAGTTTCACTGTTAATAAAGAGTCACAGAAAATGCAGTTTTCTTTTTACACTTATTAAAGTCATTTTTTTTTTTTTTAACTATCCCTGTTTTAGATTGTCAGTGATGGTGCTGAGAAACGTCTTCATATGATAGAGAAAATGCAGCTAAGCCAGTTAGCTCAACATATTCTGGTGGTTCTTCTTGAATCTACTGCAGGACGACTACTCATCAATCAAATCACACATGCATACCAACAAGTGTGGCATCAACAGTTGCTTACTATTGAGTATGGACACAGCAGATTGGTTACACTTATGAAAAGCCTTCATTACATTCTCAAGGTAAGATATTCTATGATGGTATACCATCATAGAACCATACATGACCCTTTGGGTTGAATTTGTAAGTATTGAATTGTTAATTTCATTCATTCATTCATTTATTATAATCGTCATGTTAAAAATATGAAAATTGGTTTCCAGTGTGCATAACACAGTAAAAAGTTATACATAAAGTAAAATAGATAACAAATAAATACCAAAGAACTATGAAAAATATGGACAGTTAAAAAGAGCACAGATAAAAAAAAGTAAAAATGGCCTACATGTACCCAGAGTGGATATCAACAAACCAGGAACGAAAGAAAACAGGGTTATCTTTTGAATTCAGAGTTGAACAGGTGGTAAGCATTTGGCAAAAAAACCATTCTAAACCCCTTTGTGTTGGTGCTTGGAGCACTGATTCTTCCTGATTTGTTGATAACCACTGAAGCGTAAAGCGGATGAGTAGGATCTTGTATTATTGCAAGAAGCTCAAGACAATTGCTGATTGAAAAATACTGTGAACATGCTTAACATCCAGACCAATCGTTTTGGAAGTGATTTTAGTGACACTTTCCAATGTACGAGTGTCCTTGGCCTTCAGATTACCATGTCACAACATTTAATAATAATACTTGCATTTATACAGTGCTTAATACTGGCTTTTCTATGCGCTTTACTTCAGAAACAAAAAGATAAGTCTTTAAGGGAAATTTAAATGAGTCAGTAAAAGTAGCTTGAATGATATAGTGATGATGTGGCTACAGCAGAAGCTTGTTGGCCATAGCAAGTGTAAGTATGAGGATTATACTCTCTCTGAATATAATGTACTTGTAAGTGTATGGCTATTGACTGTTAGGTAAGTGGGAAAAGGAATCTTTTATGTGATGCATTGAGAGCCATTTAACAGTTGAATCTTCCAATCAACATTTGATGAAATATCCATTAAACAGCGGCGTAGCCAGGATTTTTTCACTGGGGGCGCAGCCCCCCCCCCCCCCCCCCATTGGCTACACCGCTGCCATTAAAATCTTTGAAAGTTAACCCTCCAAAATGTAGGTTAGACTTGAAGGTTTGCACCATGGTTAATCAACAAGAAATGGGTTTGTAATGACACCATGTGAAATCTGTCTTTGGAATATGTCAATACTCAACATTTTGAACAGTATGCTCTGTTCATCGTTAGGAGACTGTTGGATTCCAACTGGAGCTGGCATTTATTGTTGAAAAGTGCACTGAGTGCACTGAACAGTTGGCCCACTTTATTCAAGCCTACAACCTGATTATTATCGTGGTCAGCTTTAATGACGCCTCTCTTTTTTACCTACGTTCCCATATCTGATGCCTGCAACATTGCAAGAAAGGGTCTCCATAGAGAATACACTGACCAAACCCTAGACCAGATCATGACCTGCTCCATACCTGTATTTCATCCACTGGCTTCCAGTGATGAGACAAGTTTTCAAAGTTGGAAGGATTCTCTATGGGATCCCTTATGGCTCCTGCTCTTTCCGACATCTTCATAGAGGAGTTTGAGCAAACAACTTTTATGTTGTTATGTTGACAACACTTTCATCACCTGTCACTAATCTGAAGCTTTTCCCAGAACACCTTCACAGCAGCATGCACTTCACCATGGATTGGGAAAGATATTTAATTGTGTCCAGACAAGTTAATAGCATGCCCACCTGAAGCATGAGGAAACCAACACATACCCACATGTACCTCCATATTTGGTTGTCTCACCACCCAAAGATTCAGAGCTCCATTAACAGAATGCTGGTTCGCAGAGTATACAACATCTGCCACAAAGAACACTTCCCTGTGGAACTGCGAAACATCACCACAGCCTTGAAATATGATGGACCCAAGACTCCAGATTCCTCCCTGATTGAAGGTTCGTCAACCTAATAGGCAAATTATTACTGCCACCTTTCCCTACATAGATACCACCTGCCACCAAATCCAGCGCATCCTTTAGCACCAAGGCATCAGACCATTGTATGTATCACTTTTGTATGTACACCAGTTCTGGTGTCTCCCCTCATTCAGACTCACCTAAGATGGTGGCTGTCCGTTGAAAACCTACTCAAGGATGCAATTTTTCCATGACCTTCACCTTCACCAACTCTCACCTCAGATGCCTCAGAGGTAGGCTGAGGTGCTCTCCTAAACAACCAAATGTTAGCAGGAACATGGTCTCCATCAGAAAGTCTTCCTCACGTCAAACACTTAAAACTAATAGCCATTTTCGAAGCTATCAGTGCCAAATTTAGTGGAAGATTGCTTAATTTTAGTCAGAACAGAGAACCTCCACAGTGGTATTTTACTTGAATCATCAGGAAAACACCCATTCCCCCCTGCTCTTTCTTCTAACTTGGAAACTTTCAAGTTCGTACATTAATCTCTGTATAAGTCGCATCATGCAATCAGTCTAACTGGGAACAAGAATGTCATTACAGACACCCTGTCACATGGATGAACAAAAAAATGATCGTTTACAATTACAGTTAAAAACTCACAGTGGATTTGATCATTCTTGAATCACAGCTTTACACACAAGGAAACATTAACTGTGTCACAGGCTTTCTTTCGTCTGACTTTGTAAACAAATCACTTTATGCAGGAGTTTTCCCGCTGCAGTGTTGGTAGAAGAGTGACAGGGAGGACCTGTCAATCTGTTGGTACTCTGTAGCTTATGTGGTTCACCTTGTGTGGTGTACACTGCTCAAAGTCACTGTCACTGGAGCGAAAAGCATATTCCTGCTATTTGAGCACTAACTGAAGTAACACACATCAAAATAAAGAATAAAGTCTAGATCCGTGGTTGTGTTTTTGTATATAAGGCAGTTCAGTCTGGATGGATACAATGCGCATTGTACAGCATTCTATAACCAACCTTGTCTACATTATCACACATTCACAGGGCTTGCAATGCATCTGGCTCTGCAGTTTTTTCTAATGCATGACATGTGGGGATGAAGACATGAAGAACACTGTGAGAATTTAATCTGCATGCCCATGCTGTATGAAAATGTCCCTGCATGTTATTGTCAAATGAAATTGTTACACTTCAAAATGATACAGGCATAAAGAAAAGTGTTTAGAAATGGGACTGGATGGAAAAACAAGTTGATGAAATTTCTATCGCTAAAGTTGTTGAGAAGCTCGACCGGCCTGTGTAAGAAGTTGATAAACATTGCAACCAAGAGTTGGTTCAGATGCAAATGAGAAATAGACAATTGGACAGAAACAAGAATATTTTGTGCAAGTTGTAATATCTACTAAGATTGAATAGATATAAAATGAGGTGATTTAGTTGAGACAGTATTGATGCTCATTTATGATACTGTGGTTTATTCACCAAGTGTCTTACTCTGAGGTCATAGGTTATACATTGTTTATCAGCTAGAACACATGGAGTATTGAGAGTTGACTCATGAGGGCGCACTAACTTAATCATGCTATTCATGCCTATTCGAATGAACACTACACAAATTATTTGTGAAGAATTTCAATATAAACTTTAAGCTTTATTAGTCCAGGAAAAATACCTAATTTTTTATGTAAACTTGAAAAACATTGCAACATAATTTATTTTCATCATAGTGCATTTTGGTAAAGTCCCCAAAATGACATACTAAAAATCCGCGAAAATCCGAGCTGTGGAAATATGCCTAATTTGCATAAGTTAAAATTTCCTATCAATTGAACATGTTTCTATTGATTTGGTCATAAACTTGTCCTACATTACATTTTGATTTCTTTAAATACTTAAAATTCCTTTTCCTCTATGGGTAATCTATGCATGGTTCACAAGATTGCTATCCTTTGATTTGGGTGTTGTAATACGCAGAATTCCAAATTGGCCACCAATTTAACGATTTATCATTGGTTCGGTCATAATTCTCATACTACGTAACATTGTTGGTACTTTAACCAGTTAGTGCCGGATGTCCTGTTTACGCACAAATGTTTCCCCTGCCTGGAAATGGAAGCTGTAGAGCGACGCCATTTTGTAATTTCGGACCACCGGAGCAAAGGTCGCCTGGTCATTCAACTGCAGAGCGTGCGCAGACCAAGCACACGCTGTGTACCCTTCGATTCACCCACACGAGGAAAAAAAAGGTTGTGCATTTACTTGTATTTTGTGGCCATTGAGAGGCGGTTTTTGTGTAATCCCAGATTATAGACCTTTGTCCTTTTGTTCAAAAAATGGGATTACATGGCATCGAGAGGCTTCCACCATTGTTTTTTCTTTGTATTTCGGCTGAATGGAGGTAAGTCAGAGTGAGTCGGCAATCGAGCCATGGTTCCATGTTTAGTGCCACTCCTATGCCGTAGGTAACTGCCAATGTTTTGCAATTAAAGCTGTGTGAATTTTACATGTTATCAGTCGAAAAACAAAACGGACGATCCAACAAAGAGAATCTTTGTTCTCTTGGCTTTGTCAAGTCAGGGTTTCTTTGTGCCAGCGGTACCCTCAAAGAAAAAAGATTCTGGCAATTCCGCAAAAAGAATCCCGCCAGGGGGACGGGACAAGAAAAAAAGAATCCTGGCTGCAACTGGGTTTAAATGGCTTCCGGACTGTAACTCCAGACAGAAGTGACATTTGGACTTGCCATTCCGTTAGGTGGTTGCCCTTGAGGATAAAAAAGGTGGGATTGTTTTGGGGTGAGAAGATCAAATGTGCAGGTCACAGTGCTGAGGTATAGGAACATGTAGTTTGTTGATATTTTTGGTTACCTACAATGTATAAGGGCTAAGGAGTTTCAACAGCATCGCTGGTTTTTTTTTAAGCGGGTTTTACAAATCCACTTTCTTAAAGCTCTTTGGTCAGTGTGGGGAAACAGCATGAATAGAAAACAAAACACTTTCATTAAAAACCATCATGCCATAGTCTACAATAAGCAAAACCAACCTAGTATGAGTATGCAGGCATGGTGAGTCAATTGTGCCATGGAGAAGGGTAAATGTGTGGGGAACAATACTTCAACAGCTATGTAACAGGTTATTAGTTTTTCCAGCAAGAAAAATGGAAAGTATATACAGCCTGGATTGGATAATGTGCATGCTGGACATTTTTTTTCATGAGAGTGCCTGCAGATCCAAATGAACACGTTTACAATTTTTCTAAAACAAGTGGTAAAATGAATATTTCTTAAGTCTGGTGGCTACCCCCATAAAGTGGTACATGATGAAAACAGCAGCAAAAAGTACATCGTACATCAATTATTCAAACATGCATTGGTTAGTTTTGATATTAGTTTTTTTTTCTTCAGGTGATATAGTATAATGGTTTTCCCTGCTTTCTTCAACTATTATCACATATAATAGGTGAAGAATGAATGGATGGATGATTGCTACATAGAGCTCACCCTTGTGCATCAGTTTGCACACAAAGTTCGCAGTGTGCTGATAACAAATAACCGTCTCAGTATGACCTTTCAAGAATTAATGATCAAGTACCAAAGCTTATATGGTGTGGAGCTTCAGCCAACAGACTACGGACATACAACATTAACTTCTCTGATTGGAACAGTACCAAGGGTACTATCGATAATCAGTAAGGGTGCAAGGCAAGCAGTGACTCTCAATCCAAGCTGCCTTGGTAAGACACTTCCACTGTTCATCAAACAATTTAATTGAATTTATAATAATTTGATATTGTAAAACCATGTCATTTGCAGCAAAACAGGTACAATTGGTAATAGGTATTATGATTCTCACACTCTAAATGACATTCAATTTATGTTTTTCTAACTTGTTTATACCATTGATGTACAGTGACTTAACTAATTTCCCTTGTATTTAACAGCTCCTCATGGGCCAACTGATGTAGAAGAAGCTAACAAACTGAGAAGGCTTAGTGACCAGGGAGTGTTTGTTCGTAAAGGTATGTCAATAATAATCAAGCTGACCTTTACAGGAAAGTTCTTTTACTGAATAATTACTACATCAGTGTTTTTATAAGTGACTGTTTTAGTTTTAAGTTCTCAGTTAACTTCACTCAACTTGACCATAGAACCATTACTAATGCATTTTCCCCCGGTTACTGCGAGTTCTATTGCATTTAGAGTTTCTTATGCAGTAGTGCCCTCTCTAGTTCTACCAACGCTGCCTCCACCTCCCGGCTTGATCACCATTTTAGTCTTCTGGTAGTATTCCTCTTAGTGCTAGGTTCCCCTAGCTCAACATTAAGAGTCCCTTCAGACCCTTAGAAGTGAGTTTGTTTTATTTGATAAAGATAGAATAGTGTGTCGCAACAAGTTGTTTGTGGAGTTTTTCCAGGCATATTTTGTTATGTTTCTAGTCAACAAATTATATTATCAGAAATCTAACTTGCAGCTGTGGATGACACAAACATCAATTAAATTGTCAATTATAATTGACTGGAACAATAGACCATTACATGACCAAACATCACCAGACAGTTGGCTGTAAAAGCCAACCAAAATTTCAATGCAATAAGTAACAAGCATGGTTGAGTCATTGACTGAATGACATCATGCATTTATCACAAGCTACAACAAAATAATTCACATTTAAACACCAAACTTGTGCATAACACAAACTCCATGTAAAACATTCTCTCGCAATTCTAAACATTGTGCATCATTTGAGGTTACAGAAGATGAAACCCTACTTAATGGCTGAAGTCAGTCTTGTCCATTTTTTTATAAAATTGTTTTGAAATCTGTCATCTACTTGTTTAACAATGCAAAAATAATTTTAAGAGCACGTGATCAATATTTAAATATTTGGTGTGGCAATGGTCTATATTATTTCCCTCATTACCAATTCAAAATTTCAGTAAAAAGTTAGTTTCTTTTTTCTAAAGCATTGTCAAGATTAGGTTATTCGTATGAACATTTTTATACAGGACCAGTGAAGACCAGCCCTGTCCAAACTATAGTATGAAATAACAGATGGTTTTATTTTGTTGTTTCTTTGCAGTAGAACAAGATAAACCAGCATCATCGGCAATACCTTTTTTGGACAGTGAGGGGAAGTACCTGACTACAACTGATAAATCAAGTATTGGTAGAGGCAGAACACTTTCCAACCCTTCAGATGAATCCAGGACCCCAAGACTATCAACAAGTAGGATCAGAGGGCGCTGTCAGCTTGCTGCAAATTTTACAGCTAAGGAAGAAATGTAGTAGACTGTTCAGAGCCAGTCAATTGTTGCTAGATTTCTCACATGTACATCATTTTACAGATGTTAACAAAAGTGGGATTTTGATAAGATGATCACAGTAACTGAAATTGTCTGAATTGTTTTGTTTTAATTATTGTTTTGATCAGATGAAAAGTTGTTTAGTTTATTTAAAGATATATGTTATCATGAAAATGCTTATCGTTCAGCTCAGTTTGCTAGGTATAATTGCAAAAGCACTGGATGTGACCAAAGATTACAATACCTGATTGTGAAGGGATGAGGCTACTTTGTGCATGTGTAAAAAGATCAAACATAACATGTACTATGTTGAATCTTTATAATTGAAACTGAAAAGTTAACAAAGTGGATCAACCTCTTTACAATGTTTTCATTAAAAGACATGGAGTTGTCTATTTGTTAGGGTTCCAGTCCTCAAGGAGTAACCACAGCTCTACCTTATTAAATGTTCAAATAAAATAGTTATTAAATTAAACAATTTCTTAATTTGAAAATTATTTTACAAGCTCTTCCCACCAACAAGCTGCCAAATAATCTTTTGGGTAATAATTAGAAAAGCAAATAATAAAGGTTACAGGAATGTTGGAGTTTGGTCTTATTATAATGATATCATTTTGATTTTGCCCCTACACCGATGTGTAATAAGCACTGTGTACTCCATGTGTTCTAAATCCTGTTGAAACACTCCACAGGCTACTCAGGTGGGTTTAAATCCCGCTTTCTACAGCAGACTACTGAGCGTTCAAATCCTGTAATAAGCAGTGGGCACCCTTCATCAGACACACTCGTAGGTCTAGCAGCTAGACATCTCTGCTCTAGAATGCAAGGTTCATGGGTTCGAATCCAACCTGAGTAGCCTTTGGATTATTTTGCCTGCAGGACTTGGAAAGCACCGAGCATACAGTGTTTATTACACGTTGGTATAAAACAAAAATGATATTCTTTATCTTTAATGCGATTATTACATCTATTAAATTATATTAGAGTTATGGTTCAACAACATAGAGCAGGTAACATGTGAAAGATTCAGGTAAATCTGAGATTAATGTTATGTTTGATTTTGTAAAAGTCATAAGTGCTTAGAAGATTAGAGAGAAATAATTTTATTTGACAGTGATATTGTCTGTTGGTGAAAAAAAAGTTGACAAGTTGGAAAAAGAAAGTGTTGCCCCATTTGTTGAATATCAGAAAATATAATGATGATGCAACTTTTAAAAGATATGGACCCCTGTATTGACAAATTTTTCTTTACAAAAGCCTTAATAGTGTTAATATTATTTAAAATGGCAATAGACTCAGATGCAGGGGATGAGACCTCATACTATGAATGACTTGTACTAACTGATCGTATATTTGCAAATTGAATGGACCACCAGTTTGCTTGTATTTATTGAACACAGAGCAATCCCCGAAAATAAAATGCCCCTTGCATCAAGTCTTGATTCAGCTTATAACAATTGAAACCTGTGTAACGAGCAACAACAAAAAACTGGTATCTATGTGTGTATTATGTACAAGTAAGTATAATATTTAGTGTTTTGGTCTGGGCTTCTTGTTATCCAATTTGTTGACTCCATTACTTTTTGTGAATTGCAGCAAATAATAGCCTTTTTTCTGATATCCAGGCATTCTGTTAATAATTGAGTGTTGTACACACCATTATAATCTGGCAAACAGAACTTTTAAATAAAAGGTCCAAAGTATTTTAGTGAATAAATCAACACTCCAAAAATGGAATCAATTATATCTTTCATTCTAATTGTAACAAACAAAATGTTCACTAAAAAATCAACTTTAGATGCAATCCGTTTTCAGACAATTAGCTCATTTAGGAACTGTGCATGTTATGCCCACTTAAAAATGTCTCCTTGATGGACATGCACTGTTGTGCACATTATAAAGTCAGTATACCTCCATATACTAGACTCTATAAACTTTGAATAAACAGAAGATTCCTCATTGGCTGTTATATGATGTAAAATTTGTCTTTTCTATGCATCATCAGAACGTATGTGTGATAGAATTTGTTTTGTTTTTTCTATTCCAAGTCTTGCTTATCTTGCATGAGCCACTGACTGAATGCAATAGATTTAGTTTGTACACAAATTACATGAATCATCACTTCATGCCCTTTTCATTTCAAAATAGTGTGGCGGTTTTCCCTTCTTCCCCCTTGCCCCGATTATTCCTGCACGACAGAGGTCAAGGCGTGAATTTGTGTGGCGGAAGTCTACCACCCTTTCTGCACAGAGGGAGGACACGACAGGACTGATTGGGTCTCGGAAACGATTAGTTAGGTTTTTTTCATGGTTTATTTGCTGGTATTCCATTTACTTCTCGATCCAATTACAGAGATTACAACTCTACGAGTTAATGAGGAGTTTACTTCAGTAACGTTGGTCTCAGCTAGGTCGACGCAGGGTTGTAGGCTCGATCTCCTCCCAACAACTCCTCTCACTCCAATACACACAGTAAACACAACTACTCCGACATCCACTATCGCACTGATACCCGCACTGACTGAACTGCTCACTCCTCACTGCCTCCCCACAACTCAACTGACTCTCCCTACCCTAGTCCCCCCAGTTTTTAAGCGGACCCACCTGTTAATTTGGCTAATGATTTTCCTAATCTACAACCCCTATTCCACAACAACTGGGCATCTTACAAAGAGTCTCCTCTCTTCCTTAATTATGTTTTCACTTTATCTCCACATCAGTTCGGCTTGTCATCACCCCAGTTTCATTTATCCCTTAACAATTGCTGTCGTTGGTCTCCCCCCTAAGTTTACACTTGTTCCAAACCGACCCAACCCGCTATCTACCCCAATTACCAAAGACTACCCAACCATGTCTCAATGTGGCTCCACGTAGGCCCAAGCCATAATATCTCCTATGGGTTGAACAGTTCGCCAGCACCATTTCCGCTACACAGCAACCCCCTAGGTTTGATCCGTCCCGGGTCATCCAACCGACAACAGACATATCCTGCGGAAATACCTGGCGAGCTGTTCCCCCTACTTATCCTATTGAGCCCTCCGTAAGACTAAATCGGCTTTATCTTTCCCTTTTCAAATTGAGCATGGAAGACTACGTCATACACCCTACTTATTCGCTCCTCATGAGCCACTTCGTCCCCCTCATAGGTGAGAACAACTTTATTTTCAGTCACCCGTGTAACAGTGCCCATCAGGGTTCTGTTTAATGACCAGAGTTCAAGAGTTTTAGGGTCCATGGTTTCCGATGTAGCCGGCTGTTCCTCTCCGTCCCCGACGTCCATGATGTCATCCTCGTCGATCTCCCCACCATGCAGGCTGAGGGTGTCCTCCTCCGGGACCATCTGGCTCCTTGCGTCGCTTAGGTAAGGTGGCTTCCCTCCCCGCCGAACCTTTGGGCTTTGGGTCACACTCTCCCCGTCGTGCTCCGGTTGTGTTTCTGCAGGTCCTCCCTCACCCGATGGGGCTCCTGGCTGCCCTTGCTCGCTACTCTCCTGTACCTCTGGTGTAACAAGGGGTGTCCTTTCACAATGTTCAGAGGCCAGACTATAAACAGCTCCTCGTTGTTTGGCCCGCTCCTCCGGGTCTTTGGGCTCTCTTATGACAAAATTGAGGTCGACTAGCCACTCCTGATGACGCTTCCGATAATGGCGCCTGAAGTTGTCCCTCCTGGTGCTCTTAAACTCACATCTCTGGCAGTGCCATGCCAGACCCCGCGGTTGATGTGCCCTCTGTAGGTGACGGACCAGGTTCCTTTTACTGCTCAGCACTTTTGCACAGTGCCAACACCTGACCCGGCCTTGTGGCTTGTCAACATCTTCCATGATCCTGCAATGCCAACAAAAAAATACTTCTGGTAACCAATGAAAACTGGCCACTCACTTTCTCTGCCTCCTGCGCCAGGGCTTATTCTCTAAAACGTACAGGTTTACGTCTAGACCGAAGTGGGTTTACGGCGGCCTCGTGTGGGCGTGGCTGCCTCCGCTTCTCCATCCCTAGCTGCCTCATTACCCACTGGGTCCTCAGCCAGGACCTCACTGTGAGCCTCCTCTCAAAGGTTTCTGCCCTGTAGGACAACCCCGTCCGCCACGTCCTCCCGGGTTTCCCCCTCAGGTGAGCTTGTCGCTACTCCTGTTCCTGCTGGAGAATCCTCTGCAGGGTCAACTTCTGGTTCCGTTCCATATACCCACTCCAGCCCGCCTTGCTTAGATGGGATTTTGTACTGCCATCCCGCCCTGGGTTCTCCCTTGTAGCACTTTAATCGGTCGTAGTGTACAACCTTAGCCCTGCTACGAGGGTGCAGCTGGATTCGGAATGTCACATCCGATAACTGACCCACTATCAAGTATGGACCCTCCCATCTACACTGCAGTTTGGGTGCCAGCCCCTTTTTCCTTGCAGGGTTGAACAACCAAACAAACTCCCCTGTTCTTAGTTTCTTCCCCCCTACACCCAGGTCATAGTTGCGCTTTTGACGCCGTGCACTCTTCCGCAGGTGCATTTGCGCCCTTTCGTGAGCCTCCTGCATACGTTGCCTGAGTGTTGCAACGTGATCTTTTGAGACTTCCCCGTTCTCCACTGGGGCTGTATCCATTGTGGGATCCAGCGGGACCGAAACTTCCCTCCCGAGCATTAACATGTTAGGTGTCTCTCCCGTAGACTCCTGTGGGCTACACCTATATGCAAACATTGCATACGGCAATTGTCTGTCCCAATCTCTCTGTTTCTTGTTGGGATCTATCATTACTGAGACCATAGTAAGGAGTGTTCGATTGAATCTTTCAATGAACCCGTCCGACTTTGGGTTGTATTGGGTTGTGCGTGTTTTCCTTATTCCAAGAATTTTGCATACTTCGGCAAACACCAGAGATTCAAAGTTTCGACCCTGATCCGAGTGTAGTTCTGTTGGCATCCCAAACCGACAAAAATACTCCTCAACCATCTTCCGGGCCACTGTTTCCGCCGTAGCGTCGGGTAGAGGATAAGCCTCTACCCACTTAGTGAAGTAATCGCCCACCACCAAAATCCACTTATTACCCTCCGTGGTCTCTGGCAATGGCCCTACAAGGTCAATCGCCAGCCTAGCCATTGGTTCACTGACCAATCGCTGCTGCAGGGTGGCCCGCAGCTTCCTGGGTGGTGATTTCTTTCATGCACATACACTGCACATCCTAACCCATGAGCGCACCTCAGCAGCCATCCCTGCCCAGTAGTACCGCTGCTTTACCTTCCCGACTGTCTTTCTGTGTCCTAGGTGGCCCCCAGTTTTCCCCCCATGCAACTCGTCCAACACAGCCGCACACAAGCCTCTTGGCAAGATCACCTGCCACCTCACCTCGTTACCTGTGTTCGACTCCCATCGTCGGCACAGTACCCCATCGCGCAAAGCGATCCTATCCCAGGAAAGCCAATAGGTCTTTGCAGTTGTTGTCGCGGGAGTTACTGCGTCCCAGGACGGACGTTCCTCCACTCCCCCTTTTGCCTTCAACAACCACCCCATCGTCTCGTCTTTTTCCTGTGCCTCCCGAATCATTTGATTCGTACACCAGGGTTCCCTGGTGGCTACCCTAACTGTGGGACGCTCTCCGAGTGCGTCCCCCAAGTCTAGTCCCTGGCCACCCCCCTGCACCCTCTGCCCAGCAGACCCTTGGTTCCATCCCCCCTCCCCTTCCCCTCGACTACACTGTCTACTCGGCTTGCGGGACAACCCATCTGCATTAGAATGCCTCACCCCTGGTCTGTGGACAACCTGGAAGTCATACTCTGTTATGACTTCCAACCAACGAGCTAACTGGCCCTCGGGGTCCTTCAGGTTGAGGATCCACCGAAGAGATGCATGGTCTGTTCTGATTGTGACCTTCTGGCCATAAAGGTATGGTCGGAAGTGTCTCAGATATGCCACCACTGCCAACAATTCTCTCCTTGTTACGCAATAGTTGCGTTCTGGCTTCCTCAAAGCCCTACTTGCATAGGCCACTGGTCTCTCAACGCCATCTTGTACCTGGGAGAGTACTGCCCCAATGCCAACATCGCTGGCATCCGTATCCAAAATGTACTCCTCCCCTGGCCTCGAGTAGGCCAACACTGGCGCATCTTGAAGCCTGTCTTTTAGTTTCATAAAAGCAGCTTCACACTCGTCATCCCACTGGAACTGACGGGATTTCTCCGTCAGCCTGTGTAATGGCTTTGCTATGTCAGCAAACCCCTTTATGAATCGTCGGTAATACAACGCTAAGCCCAGGAAGCTCATCACCTCCTTCACACAAGAAGGGGTAGGCCATTCCTGGACTGCCTCCACCTTGCTAGGGTCCGTCCTAACCCCCTCCTTGGATACTACATGACCCAAATACTTCACTTCTGTAGCACTTCTGTGGTTTCAACTTTAGCCCAGCCGTACGGAACCGTTCCAGTACAGCCCTCAAGTTGCCCAATTCCTCGTCTATGCTTTTCCCGTAGACTATGACATCATCCAGATACACCAGCAATGTATCCCACTGTAGTCCAGCGAGGACTTGCTCCATCAACCTCTCAAAGGTCGCTGGTGCATAGTCCGAAAGGCATGACCTTCCAGCTAAACAACCCATCCCTCACGACGAATGCTGACTTTTTCTTGGCATCATCGTCCAAAGCAATCTGCCAATACCCAGAGGCGAGGTCCAGGGTTGAGAACCATCGGGGTACTGGGTATGCATCTTTGATTGTGATTGCATTGAGCTTCCGGTAATCTACGCAGAACCGTTGGGTTCCATCTTTTTTTCTGACTAGTACAACGTTAGCGGCCCAAGGACTATCAGAGGGTTCGATGAAGTTTCTTGCCACTAAGTCCTGTACTTGCTTAGATATGTCTTCTTGTTGGGAAATGGGGTGCCTACGGGGCCTTTGTTTTACGGGGCGGGCCTCACCGGTATCTATTAAGTGTTTAACTAACCTTGTTTGCCCAATGTCCTCCGGCCCTCGTGAAAAGACATTCTGGTACTCAACCAGAAGGTCAGTCACGTCACCATGCTTGGTTTCACTCAAGTTACTTATTGCCCGCTCGTAAAGTTCCTCCAGGTGTGGCGGAACCCTTCCCCCACCCGTGTCTTGTTCCCCCCCCCCCCCCCCATTGACATCCCCGAGGGGCTCTTGGTGGATTCTGTGTAGGTCTGAACTGTTTGTAGATCCACTGGGGATAAAACCCCAATTGCAGTGCCAGCTTTCACTACGTACTCATTTTTCCCAGGATTTAGTACACGCACCCCTAGTGTACCGCTAGCAGGATCCACCAAGGACCTCCCGACCACCAGGCCTTTTTGTTCTGCCTCGCCCCCTTGTCCTACTGGTTCTATCATCCCAATGCCTTGTGGGTTCCCACTTCGGGCTATGGCACCAGGGACAACCGCCTCGTGTCCAGGCGGTATCACCGTAGTATCCCTTACGATGACCCTGCACACCAGGCCTCCCCGTCCTTATCAGTGCACTTAACCCTCAGTCCATTAAGATTAAGTTCCAGTTTCCCGAAATCTACAACACCCTTCAGGGGTACCAGGAAGTCTGTGCCCAGTATCCCATCAGCTTTAATAGGAGCAAAAGTTGCGCACACAGTGCGTACGCTTTGCCCCACCCTAATCTCTACCCACGCAACCCCCAATGTGGACAAAGCAGTCCCATCCGCTTGCCGGATGGTTATATGGTGCTCTTTTAGCTCCGGTCTCATCCTTTCTGGTATCTGATAGTAAATTGCTGCACTGATTATGGTATCTGTTGCACCTGTGTCAATTAACATCTTCATCTCAACTGTCCTAACTACGCCCTTGACAAACATACCCAAATATGGACCCCCAACCGCCGGTATGGTAATTACTTGTCCGCCGGTTGCTGTGTCAGTGTTTCATGATGGCCCTGCCCCGACAGCGTCCCCCCGGGCCCCGGGGTCAGCTGCCCGCCATTTCCCGAACTCAGCCCCGACTTCCGACGGGGCTGCGGACAGTCCCTTCTAAAATGTCCAGGTTCTTGGCAATTAAAGCAAACCCCAGCCGGAGTTCTCCTGCCCTCCCCTGTCCGGGCAGAACCAGCAGTTTCACCCGGGCTTCTTTTGGCTAATGCCTCCATCAATTTCCCCATCTGCTGAACCTGTTGGCTAACTAACTGTTCTAACTTTGTGAGGCGAGTTTCAGGTTCGCCCTCTAGGACGCGTGCAAACCGTTCAACCCTGATTGGTCTGCCCCGCTGTGCCTCTAGCTTCTCAAAATTTTTAGTTTCCAGCGCCACCTGAATCGCCTCTTCCAGGCTTTTCGGCTTTGCCCGAAACATGCCCTCACGGATGCTCTGATTTTCAATAGCATCAGCGAAATGATTCTTTGCCAGCCTGTCCCGGCTGTCCTGAGGGATGTCTGGGTATGCCTTATATGCCAAGTCCCGGATTGCCTGCCCCAACTCTTGGAGTGTTTCCTTTGGTTTCTGTTTGCGGACCTTCAACTCCATGAGGTAATTTTCGGCCTGATGCCCTGGTCCAAACCTTCGACCCAACAAACACATCATTTCCCCAAAAGTTTGGTGCCTTCCCCCCTGGTAACTACCTAGGATCCTCAGTGCATCCCCTTTTAGACTAGCCTTGAGGTAGTGGAGGGCCTCAAGGCTGGTCCTCCTTTTTTACAGGAAGGCCTGCTCCTCCGACCATGAATGGATCCTCTGGCAGGCCTCAAAGTGTTGCCGGTACTCCTCCCACGGCATTTTCCCATCGTACCGGTCTGGTACAACATGAGGCCGTTGGGTGGAGCACCCAAACCTTTCAGCATACTCGTCATCCCCATAAAATCTTTGGTCCCTCACGAGGGGCCACGGTCCTCCAGCAGCCGGTCTTGGTCACTCCGCCCTGTGTCCATGTGAGGACCCCCTACACTCATACCCTGGAGGGGCTTGCTGTCGCAAAGCTTCTGAACTCATGCGGCCACAAGTGGACCCTACGTCTCTCCCCTCCTCCTCGCGAGGACCCCCTATCGAAGTCCTCGGGAGGACCTCGCCTACCTATGCCCACCTCCTCATGGGGAGGCTCCTCATGAGGAGCCCCCCCCCCCCCAGCAGGAATTGGCCGATACAACTCATCCTTGCAGGCAATTGCCCGCTGAGGTCCAATGACTTCAACCTATCTGCCCTGACAGCAAATTTTTCCAGAGTCTCTTTTAGCAACAATTCCCACGCCTCTGCTTTTATCCTCTCCACCTGTGGGTCTTCCCATGGAGCCTCCTCACCCTGGCCTCTCGCCCGCCCGTGCACCATCTCCGATACCATGCCACCAGTGGCTGGGCCAGGTCTTGAGGGTGTCTCCCCGCCCTTCTCTCTACCCACAAAGGAATCGCATGAGGTGTGCCCTACGCTACTAGAGTCCTCAGGGTTCTCCTCCCTTTTCTGACCGCTGTTGGTAAGGGCACTCCGCCGCGTAGTGTCCTCTTTTCCCTCCGGCCAGTTTCGGGTTAAGTCCCACTTCGACTTTCCTAAAGCCCTTTTGGTTTCCTCTAATTCCCCGGCCCCTTGCAAGGACCAAAAACTAGGTAGAGTCCACGGAATCCCTGTAGGGTTTCCTCTCTCACCCCTACCTAGAGTTCCCTCTGCTCTTTTGGCAGGTGGTGGGGCCCACGGCTTCCAATCCCACCGAGCGCCCTCTTCCCTCCTATTGGAAGTAATTGGAATACTTTCTGCCCCACCATCAGAGCAACTTTGTTGTCGATAGTGCCGGGCTACCCACTTTTGTGTTTGCTTAAGTGGATCCTCACGGTCCTGTGTAGCGGGATCCATACTGTTACGTCACTATAAGTTCCCCAGTCTGAGAACAATTTACTACTGATATGTGTGTCCCTACAGTCCTTTTGACGGTTCCCCTCTATGCAAAAATTAATCCCACTTCTGACACCATTTGTGGCGGTTTTCCCTTCTTCCCCCTTGCCCCAAATATTCCTGCACAACAGAGGTAAAGGCGTGAATTCGTGTGGCAGAAGTTTACCACCCTTTCTGCACAGAGGGAGGACACGACAGGACTGATTGGGTCTCGGAAACGATTAGTTAGGTTTTTTCATGGTTTATTTGCTGGTATTCCATTTACTTCTCGATCCAATTACAGAGATTACAACTCTACGAGTTAATGAGGAGTTTACTTCAGTAACGTTGGTCTCAGCTAGGTCGACGCAGGGTTGTAGGCTCGATCTCCTCCCAACAACTCCTCTCACTCCAATACACACAGTAAACACAACTACTCCGACATCCACTATCGCACTGATACCCGCACTGACTGAACTGCTCACTCCTCACTGCCTCCCCACAACTCAACTGACTCCCCCTACCCTAGTCCCCCCAGTTTTTAAGCGGACCCACCTGTTAATTTGGCTAATGATTTTCCTAATCTACAACCCCTATTCCACAACAACTGGGCACCTTACAAAGAGTCTCCTCTCTTCCTTAATTATGTTTTCACTTTATCTCCACATCAGTTCCGCTTGTCATCACCCCCAGTTTCATTTATCCCTTAACAATTGCTGTCGTTGGTTCCAAACCGACCCAACCCGCTATCTACCCCAATTACCAAAGACTACCCAACCATGTCTCAATGTGGCTCCACGTAGGCCCAAGCCATAATATCTCCTATGGGTTGAACAGTTCGCCAGCACCATTTCCGCTACAGTAGGCAATCACAATTCCAACCTGATTAAAGATGTGTGATCCTTGCTCCTGTGATTTGTGCTTGAAAAGGAATTGATTCCAGGGAACGAAATTTAAAAAAGCATGTTATTAATTAACAAATAAAATTAATAAATAAAAATGTGTATGATGGCCATGCCTGCTGCTGGTACCCAGAAGTCAGCTATATTACAATGTTATATATAGCCTCTGTGTTGCAAGGCACCCAGCTGAAATTGAGCAGGCAGGGCACAGAGTTTATTTATTGTACTCCAAACAAAAATTAATGTTTGAAGTTAAGTACTCTGTTATTATTCGATGATGGATTTTTTCTTTCGATATCTCATTTGAAAGTTAATAACTTTGGTCAAATCCTACAAAACTAGCAATTCAACATTTGTATTCAATTTTTAAAAGTTAGCTTGAGCATGGATCGTGTATCTTTAAGTCCTCAGTAGCAATGGATAACATTTCTTGTCACTGAGGGTGCTATATATGTACACAATATAACATTCAAATTCATCAGTTTGTAGCACTGGAGTCATTTGGAAAGTTTACCTAGCTGCTAAGGTATTCTGAACTCTTGTTATAATATAAGCGGCAGAAATCTTCAAATCTGGACTCTTTGCAAAACTGCTAGTTCTGCTGATACAGCTGATGGGTAGTTTCAATGGGCTATCTGACTTCTCCAGTCCTTGCCAATATCTTCATGGAAGTTTTGAACAAAAAGCTTTATGTACAGCTCAACTCAACCCTCAACAAGATGGATGCTTCTGTTTTTATTGATAACTTGCACAAATTACAAGTTCAATATACAATTGATGACCCCCCCCTTCTTAAACCCTTAAAAGATTTTCTGAGATTCCCAGAACACAATGAAGACACAATTGGGGTGGGGGGCACCCTGGCTCTTATCGAGCACCAGATGTATATGTAAGCAGAGCAGGCCTTATCTTATTCAATAGTATTTTTATTTCCAACTACACAATTGGGTTCACCACAAAGCATTGTATTAACTGATGTAAAAGTCAAAATAAAGTTTTATAGCAACAAAAACATGAAATATTCAAATATACTCAAAACAACCAATATTAACTATATAAAACAAAGTCAGAAAAGAAGAATAAGAAAAAAAACGCTGATATTTGGACCAACTGTTTTAAAAAAAAAGACATAGTTGGATGTCAAAATTCCTACGGGGAACAACATTTTAGTGTAAAACAATCTGTAAAAGACCTCATCTGTAATGAATACAACTTTTGAAAGCCTACAAAATATTAGTTGGGTGATTTGGTCATTGATTCAGTAAAAATATATTGCTGTGTGCACCCTTCTATAATTCCCTACACCAAGTCGTCCACAGAATAGACTGCACTACATGTAAGCATGTGAAAAAAATCCATCGTCATCAAATTTTTATTTCCAAGCACATCATCCATATTTTATAAAAACAGCCTACGCTGTTACTGTGCCAAGTGAATTTACCTTAGAATATATAGTAAATTGATAAGTAGTAATGTGTTGGAGCATACCCTGGGTAAAAAAAAGAAATTTAAATACCATTTTCTTCCCTTATTACTCTTGTCTGTTTCTGAACTTTTAGAAAATTGCCACCACACCCTTGGACAAGAAACTAAATAATCAAGACAACATAGAGGAATTTCTCCTTCACATAACTTTAGACCAAGTTGAAGCCTTTCATCAAGGTCTTGTTCGTACATAAATACCTTATTGATTTGATATATGATGATTTGCACTTTTCTTGCTCTTATATGATTTTTTTATGACTTGAAAATGTGAGTTGCATTTTACCTCATTATTGATCAGGATTTACTCGACATTACGACATACTGATGTGATCTGATGTGTGAATAATATGAAAGTTAACCTGGAAGTTATTTACCATCCCTCTCGAATGGGAGGGAGGTCAAAAAGTGACAACAAAAGGAGCTTTCCAGATTGTGGTATTTCTGCTAGAACCAAATCCCCAAGTAGAGCTTCTACTTTCTGGATTGCCCGATGAACTGCTTAAGAGCTGCATGCCCAGGAAACAAAAAAAAGTAAGGCATTTTTGGTGGAGTATTCGGCATTGAATTTTATGAGGAACTAATAAGATAATGTAAATAAGCACTCTTCATCTGTAGGTTCAGATTTTTTAACTGTAATTGCCATCACACCCTCGGTCAAGGCTATCACCAATACGCACATCCAAAAATTCCCTCATCAATTTGGTGAATGAGAAACTATTGATAAATTTAATTGGTCTAAGCTTTGTGCCTTTGTAAAAGACACTGATGGGGTCAAAGTGTTGGGCTATTTGCATAAGCAATTTTTGCTATACTCTAATAGTTCTGTTGTGCATGTTTGACATTTCTTTGATTTTATTTGATTTATGGCTTAAAAGTGAAATTAATTTCATGTATTTTAAAAGTTCCTTTTTTATACCTTATTTCATGGTATCACTACCATGAAATAAGGTAATAAAAAAGGAACTATTAAAATACAGTCATTGTTCCATGAAGTGTGAAAACACATGCAAGTTTTCCTGTAAGCATGTATCTACTGATTTGATCATAATTGATGACTGGGCATAATCCTCCTCTTGGGCATTGCTCTTACTAAAATATTTCAGTTTGGTGGTCTATAGTGGTAAGTACGGAAGCGTAGTTAGGACATACTGAAAAAAAAATCATGCTCCACTGTGTCGGTATGTCCTAACTATGCTTCCGTAGGTAAGACATCTGCTCTAGAAGGCAAAGGTTGTGGGCTCGAATCCCACCCAAGGTTTTTTTTTTCAGAGGACTTGGGGATAGTACCGAGTATGCAGTGCTTGACACAGAAACTTATAATTCTGAGAAGACCTTGTGTCTTTGAAGAAGGTATGTAAAATCCAAGTCCAATTATTAAATTTTTCTTGCATGAATTTTCAAAGAAAAACTACCTCAATGCAAATGAAGTGAGCATGGCTTACGGTGGAATCAGCGCTGATGGCAAGAACACTGAAAGATAATTTTACCATAATATCAGCTCAAAAATACAAGTCAAACTCGTTAACTTTTTAGTTAAGTTATAGCACAAATTATAACTGCCCCTCCCTTGCTTTCTCTGATGCAAATTGGCCTATGATATTGTGATCAAAGTCATTTTGTTCAGTTTCTGCTGAACAAGTGGCGCCCAGTGGCAAGTGGCGCACCGTGCCATACCTATAGATATGCCACTGAGTGGAATTGGGCCAGTGGAGTTGTCCACCTTGTTTAGATTCAGAGTGTGGGTGGACAAGGAACCATGTCTGTTTTGTGTTTACTGTGAACAAAATTTCAAACGACAAGGATCTATGTGTGCGTAGATATCGAATGCATTTCGTTCATACATTATCGCAGAATATAACCACTGGGCGAAATCTGGCATTTCCATTTCATTCACATGTATGCAATTTTTGTACAACTAGCATAGAGCTATAGCGCTATGACTATTGGCTATACACTAGGCGCGTACCTTATGTGACTGCCAGTGTGCGTGCTATTGCATGGATGACAGTTCATACTTCCATGTACAGCCACAGGCCTGATAATGATCATGATAACACAGCCCCTTCATTAAAACGTACAATGGACATTGCTTTAATGTTTAGAGGAAATGAAAACATGCATTTGAATGGGTCCCAATGTTTGAATACAAGTGAGACTTGTACGAGAATGGCTTGTTTAAATTTATTTTGTTCGGGTATAAACTGAGTTGGCCTAATTGTAATCTTACTTGATACACAGGCAATATGCAATTGTTAAACGGTTTTAATGTTTTATTCAAGCAAAAATCTCACACAAGCTTTGAAAGAGTTTTTTTTACTATATGATGAAAAAACTAGTTGTAATCATTGAGAGAAATCGTTACCTTTGAAAAACTAAATCTTTTTTCAAACATTAGAAATGGAACATGTTTATTAAACCCTGCTAATATAATCACAATGATATGATCCCCAAATTTTTTCAGATTAGTTTTTGGGTAATATAATTTGAAAAACAAATATTTTTATTAACTAAAACTGAATTACTTGCAAACAACCAATGCTGCAATTTCTCTTGAAATTAAGTGGTTCAACTTTGACTTCAGATGAACAATAAACAACTTGTTAAGAATGAAAAATCTGTAACTCTACTTCAAATTTAAACCTTCTGATGAACATCAAACAACTCCATTAAAATTGTTGATAGTTATGACAGCTTCTAATCTCATAACATGTGCCTTTTATCTTTATAGTAGAACTACAGAATAGTTTGTCTGTTTTGTTTATTTTATAGTTTTGCCCAGAGTTTAACAGCTGACAGTCCTAAAATTATGAAGTCATAAAAATTTTGAAATGACAAAAGACTAGTTGGCCGAGTGATAATGAGAGAACATGGTGTTGGGACATTTTTGATGTTGTAATCTGCAGATAAAAACAATTAAAAACTACAGCAATCATGCAAAAAAAGTTATTTTGGAAGAGGATTTTGAAAAAATGTGCAACAAAGACCTTTAAATGACCATCTAGGAAGTTTTTTGACATTTTCACAGATCTTTAGAAACATTTACGATGAACAATGCCTGGACCAGACTCATCATATTCCTGCTTACTGATCCACATTTGTTGAAAGGTAGAGAGTGATGCCAGAATAGATCCACCTATCCATACAGAGTATTTTCTCTCAGGAGGAGCAATAATCTTGATCTTCATAGTGCTTGGTGCAAGACCAGTAATATCTTTCTGCATCCTATCAGCTATGCCTGGATACATCGTAGACCCACCAGACAATACAACATTGGCATAGAGATCTTTACGGATGTCTACATCACACTTCATAATGCTGTTGTAGCAGGTCTCATGCAAGCCACATGCCTCCATTCCTGTATTACAGATTTTAATATTCAATTTAGCTCATTAAATTCCCTTTTCATGAAATACACTAATTTAATGAGATAATTCAATAAACAACCAGGTTATCCATCTTACTTTCCTAAGTAGGATCTGAAAACTCAAAATCATTTTTTGCACACAAGCATACAGTGCCCCTGTATAGGTCTTTTGGCATTTGGGATCTTTCTACTCAATTTTGAAATTGAAATCGGATCTTTCTGATTGCAACAATTGTAAGCTTGACCATGGGTGGTGAACATAGACAAAACTACAGCTTTATAAAACTAAATGCATTTGCTCTCAGACTTAAAAGTTTTGTTTGTTTTTCTTTTTATCTTGAGGGACTAAAGTTGCCCCTATGGTATTAAAAGGGATGGTTTATGTCCACTGTTGTCACCTATGGTAAGGAAAAGTAAGTAGTAGAAGAAGAAAAATAGGCAATGCAAATTATTAACTACACTGTACAGTGAACATTTGTAGAGAGATTGCAGGAGATTGCATGACGTCTAATGCAGTATCAAAAATATGAATTTGGCTTTGCTTTAAGAAGTATGTGTGTGTTGGCAAGACCTTACAAAATGTTTACCATGAGAAACATACAATCAACAACAAAGTTCTGTCCCAATAGAGTCATACTTCAAGATTATTACACTAACATAATGTTTCCACTAGCAAGGAAACCGTTTAATAGAAGTGAACGCTTAATATATTTAACAAATCTTTTTATGACATAAAGATCAAAATGAATGTAAGTCCTAAAATTGAAATATTACCAAGGAATGCTGGTTGAAACATTGTTTCTGGGCATCTGAATCTCTCATTACCAATGGTGATTACTTGTCCATCTGGGAGCTCATAACTCTTTTCAAGAGCAGAACTAGATGCTGATGTAGCCATTTCTTGCTCAAAGTCTAAAGCAACATAACACAGCTTTTCCTTTATATCACGCACAATTTCCCTCTCGGCTGCAAAATGACAAACAAATAGGTTTCTCAACAAATCAATGTTTAATTCAATGAGTTTCTTGCTCTTCTCAGTAAAATAATAATTCACAAGATATGTAAAGTGCAGTTTTAAATTTCATGCGAGGAATACATGGATGTTAACATTTTGTACAAAAACTACAGCTTATTGTTTAATGAGTGTAGTACGGTACGTGATGATTGTTGCATTTGCTTATTCGATCGAGGCTTTTCTTTCTTGAAATCTGTGAAAATATTTCAGAGTTTGTAGCAGAATCCTTCGAGTGGCTGAATAAAGCCAGTAAGGACAGTTCCAGCAAGTCTTGCAAATTCTACAAGGAATGATATGTTCACGATGTGGTAGTTCTAGTTTGTAGTTTGCATGACGGAACGTTTGGGCCAAACAACCGCGACCACACACTTTTCAACACAAGAATTTCACAGTTTTAGCTGAAATCATCCAAAGAAAAGGCTTTCCAAAACTGTGTGATTCCTTTGTCTATTTGAAATTCCACAAGGCTAGTTATAAATGCTCACTTTTCCAATGTTCTTTACTTTCCTTTTTTTTACAGTGATTTACATTACAAACAAAATGACAGGCGGGTTGCTACATTGTCGTTCGACACCGGTAGTGCATAACTAAAAATAAACTTCTTTTGTAGTGGCATACTGGTAGTTTATGAAACAGTAATGTGATTAAAATCATTTTCATTACATACAACTTTAATAAAAGGGCTTAGTAATTGTGTTATTATTACCAAAAACCAACTGTGTGACTTTGCTGTCACAGCATGTATTTCCATGTAGTTTGTCATCAGCTGAGATGACATAGTACCCACTACAGGTCACGTGATGACATGATGTAAACATTGGTCGCGCAATCGGTCTATTGCATTGTTTTTAGACAGCACATCAGAGAATCAGATTCCTTCACCAGCCATGCCAGGGTACAACCCATAAGACAGGGGGCATGTCATGGAAGTGTTGGAGCATCTGCACCACCACTAGTCTCATTTATCTAATATCTTAATCTTTGTGGTGTTCAATATAAGTAAAACAAGAAGTACCCTCAAAAGAATCACAGATCCAGTCAACACCAAAAAAGCTGGATACACCTGTTGGATATCACTTCAAGCTACCTATCACTCCGTTTCTGAAATAATTTTTCAGGGCATTGAGGCACTAGGCCACCACAGAGAGACTGTTCAGCTGAGTAGGGAGAAACTGTGGATAAGGCGCCTCAACACCACTCAACCCCATGGTCTGAACATCCAAGAAGGAAATGATTAATAGCCTTTTATCTTTGCCTCCTTCTCCACAGATGTTCCCCAATTAAGTCTGTCTTATTCACTAATTATTTACTTTTTTCCCTCTTTCCTCCTTTGATTTTGTCTTTTGTATTTCCACCCTCTTGTGGTTAAAATATTCAATATTTGAATTGTATATATGTGTGTGTTGTGTTGTCATTTAGCCTATGAGATATACTCTGCTAGAGTCAAAACATGAGATCATTCACAAATTTTGTTTAAACTCTTAATAGTAGTGAGACAAAATTGCCCTTTGTAACATACCTGTTGTTGTGAATGAGTAGCCACGTTCAGTTAAGATCTTCATCAAGTAATCTGTGAGGTCTCTTCCAGCAAGATCAAGTCTCAATATAGCATGAGGTAATGCATATCCCTCATAGATAGGTACAGTATGAGATACACCATCACCAGAATCCAAGACAATACCAGTGGTACGTCCAGATGCATAGAGTGACAACACAGCTTGAATACCAACATACATGGCTGGGGTGTTGAAGGTCTCAAACATTATCTACAGATTGAAAACAATATCACAATAACATGGGTAAATTTAGTGAACAACACTTCTCGTTTACTCATTTAGAGTAAACTGAATGTTACGAATTGTTACCATAGATACATGAATAAATTGGTTTGTGATACTTATACTAGGGCCCTTTAATTAAAAAGGGGCTTTAAGGTCAAGTTCAGTTTTGTGATGTACTCATTTTCCAAATGATAGAGTCCTTATGAAAGTGGAAACAAAATAATTTCCCTAACTTCACGTTAAAATGTCATTTATTTGGTACTCTTTAAGAGCGAAATTTGAAACATGACATCATTGAATGTCAACAATAAATGGGGCTGTACATTCCACACAAGCATTGTTGTCATCAGTCGAATACAGCCTAAAGTCATGATCACAACTGAAAAATATATAAAATTACCAAATGGGAGAAACAGCTGACAGTACCCAAATAAGGCTGCAGTTGATTTTCTAGTTACAAATCACTTATTTTGTTTCCTATGCAAGTATTAAAAGTATCTCACAACAATTAATTCTGTCACAATTATGATCACAGTATCCATAAAACTACATTAAAAAAACATATATTAAGCCCCCAAAAATGTGAAAAAATACCACTTCATAGGACCTTTAAGGAAAGGGTAATAATGTGAAAAAAGTTGCAACTATATCACAAGGAAAGACAGTGTGAACAATACAGACATGCAACTTTGATAAGCAGGGCATTTGTTTTTCTGTCCTTGTAGAGGAGACATCTTTTCAAACTACATTATAGTCGTGGTGTTCAAATAAAACATGGGTATTTTGTTGTGCAAATTACACTTTTATTAAGGGAGGGTTTGGGTCTAAGGATGGTGCTAAAGAAAAATCTTCAAGAATACACACCCTTCTTTTTATTCTTGTTCAATTAGAACGTTACCCAAGGATTTGAATGGGGCCTTTTTCTCAACTGTTTAATTATATATTTTTTTAAATATTGTTAAACTATTGACTCTAAATTAATATGTAATACTTATGCAGCCTACTTCTAGCCTGACACTTTGTTCTTGTATACAATTGCAGGAAAACCAATCATACTGAATCATTTCAAGGGACACCAATGACAAAGGACATCAGGGCTGCTATTTATCTTCAAAAATTACCTGTGTCATTTTTTCCCTGTTGGCCTTTGGGTTCAATGGTGCTTCGGTCAGCAACACAGGATGTTCTTCGGGGGCCACTCTTAGCTCATTGTAGAAAGTATGGTGCCAGATCTTCTCCATATCATCCCAGTTGGTGACAATGCCATGCTCAATTGGATACTTCAGAGTCAGAATACCCCTCTTACTTTGTGCTTCATCACCAACATAGCTATCCTTTTGTCCCATGCCAACCATTACACCCTGTCATTTGCAATCACAGGTTTGCTTCAAAAGTACTATTCATGAAAATACCTTATCCATACTTAAAAATCAGCTTTGTTTGGAAATCAACTTTGCATGGGGGAGTTTTTAATCAGGCAGTCCACAGACTTATAAAAGTCAAATTAGCAATAAGTTGTTTTAAATGTTGTGAACTTCAAACCAAAGTCCTTAAATACAACTTACTCCAGACCAATACAAAACCTTGCCTTGTCTCCCAATTGTAACATTTTTGTATGGTATACCTTTAAAATGATAAACCAACATAAAATACTTTTGTCAAATGAGTTCCAATTGTCAATTGAGTTCCAATGTTTGATATTTTTCATTACACACTACTGCAGAATAACTTGGTATTTGAACTAGGCTTACCTGATGTCTTGGCCTACCCACAATTGAAGGAAAAACTGCCCTGGGTGCATCATCTCCAGCAAAGCCCCCTTTACACATACCAGACCCATTGTCAACCACCAATGCAGCAATATCATCATCACACATCTTGAGCAATCAAAAGCCTCTGGTCACCAAGGAGATTTCAAATATGACAAAAATACAGAATTATGAATCAATGGTTTAACATCAGTCAGAAAACTTAAACAATCAACCAGTATTGTGATCTCCAATACCGCATAAAAGGAGATTGATTGTTATAATTTTAAACTCCTTTAGTTTAGGGAATGTAAATGTGCTGCCCCGAAAAGTGGTCTCATCTCTCATGAGTGGGCAAAGTGGCAGAAATCACTCAGTTTGACAAACTAGTCAGCAGTTTCAACTTCTTTCTGGATAATTCCATTTTCCCCTTCATTACATGTTTTCTGTTTCAACTGGAAATCAACTGATCAGCTGGAAAGTTGGATGCCTGCAATTCGTGGAAATGGTTTTAAATGAGTAGCAGTATTAATATCAGCAGACGGCTGATATATTGTGGTCCTGTTGTATCTTTTTACCTTAGTCATCAGAATGACTAAGGTACTGTATTTGTCATAATTTTTGTTCTTATATCAGCCGGCTGATATATTGTGGTCCTGCTGTATGTTCGTCTTTCTTACGATGTTACGTGATCAGCATGAAAACTTCCAAACACTTCAACCAACAGACCGATCTATAAAGCCCTGCCTCTAAACATTGACCAATCACAGCATTGGCTACATCACCTCTGTGCACGTGGGCAGCACATTGAATGAATGCATCTCTTGAATGCCACACTGCACAACATGAACACACGCACGCTATAAGTACGGGCATGTATGCTTACAATTTTGAATCAAAATTTTTTGCCGTCAGACTTTTATTGGACTTTCGGTGGCATACCCAAGTCTGTGATTGGTCAATGTATGGGGCGGGGCTTAATGGATTGGTCTATTGTAACCAAACTTGGACATAAAAATGACAACTGACCAAAGCTTGTACTAGGTATTGGGTCAAAGGTCACCAACAGCTCACATAGGGTCATTAGAGGACATTTTAGTGAAAATTACTAAATACTTCTTCTCCCCCAGTTTTCATCCGACTGAAGCCAAACTTTGTCAGTGACATCCCTGGGACATGCTTCATATGGGGTTTACACAGAATTGGGTCAAATGTCACATAAGGTTCACTACAGTGAATTTGCTGATGTCACGTGATCAGCCTGAAAATCGCCTTAACTTCGACATAACTGACCAAAGATTGTACTAGGTATTGGTCAAAGGTCATTTACAGATCACTTAAGGGCATTTAACCAAAATAAGGAATGCTCCTTTTCCACAATCCTGCTGAATTTAGCCATATTTGTTCTTATGCATCTTGTCCAGAGCTCCAGGGTCAGCTAATAGTTGTGCATTGGCAAGTCAGAAGCTACTCAAGCGACCCCATAAACTTTTAAAATAGGATCAATTTAGGCATTGTATGCATTAAGACAATCATCAGAAAGTTGGTTTGGCTTGCAGCTTCGACTTCCGCCTTTAAGTCTGCTGCCCTGCTTAGGATAAATAGTGCCCTCAAACGTCATCATTAACAGACCAAACATGGCAGGTTCTGGTGTGGTCTCATTCCATGAGTGATGAATTTTGACTTGCCTTGTGTTTGGACCAAATGACTTGTGACTTGACTTGTGACCAAATGACATTGACTTGTGACTGGACCAAATGACTAATGACCTGACTTTGACTCATAAAAAATAAATGCTGCCATCTCTGCAAATTTGTTGATCGTAATATCTAAAATAGTTTATTTTACTTAAAAGAGCTGACGACAAAACAATGCTTTGAAAACATTGCCCCAACACATGAAACAATTGAATTAGCACTCCTTACTAATAATAAAAATAGGTTACGCAAGTACCCGGATCCCAGACGAGTTAAATTTTAGACGTATGCGTACTTCGATTGTACATAAAAAACGCACTTTATTTTACTTAAAAGAGCTGACGACAAAACAATGCTTTGAAAACATTGCCCCAACACATGAAACAATTGAATTAGCACTCCTTACTAATAATAAAAATAGGTTACGCAAGTACCCGGATCCCAGACGAGTTAAATTTTAGACGTATGCGTACTTCGATTGTACATAAAAAACGCACTATATACTTTACTACTGCATTCTGGCGTGCTGATACGGTGATTGCGTGAGTGGTGGAAAGTTTGTCTGACATACGGTACGGGTATGTTTTAGCAAAATCTATGTATTTAGTGGGGAGTGCTATTAATTTTTATTACGAATACTGCAAAATGATGGGTTACATGTGCACAGCAAACATTTGCCAACTTACGCGCACATTTTCAAGGGGACCGTGTTGGGCACAAAAGGTGTTTGCAACATTTGTAAAATTTGGCAAATTGTCTGGAGAAGGTGTAAGCTAAGGGCCTTGTCACACAGGGCAATTTTTTACTGGCAACTTAGAGGCAACCAATTGCATTGCTTGAAAAAGGAAAACTGGTAGCACAGGAGTTATTTTTCTAGTGATGTCTTACAATCCTCAAGAAAATTATGGGAAAATTGAAATTATGTGAATGCCTTTTTTCTTGGAGATTGCCTGGAACTGGTTGCTTGTAAATTGCCTCCTGTGACATCAGCCTTACTATGCTCACCAACTTAAAAAAACAAATGGACAAAAGAAGTACAACTTGTCCATGAAAATTAGGCCAGTGCAGTGGCGTAGCCATCATCTTTTTTGAAGGGGGCGGGGGAGGAGGGGCACAGATAGTTGTAGAGGCGGCAATTTCAGGTTACCTGATTATAAGAAATTTCCACAGCTGGACAGTGGGGCAGGCAGGGGGAGACAAGATGTTCAACTGTGGTAGACCCAGTAACTGGGGTGCTGAACTCCTTTTTTAAGATTTTGACATTATTTGTAGGCCCTCCCTACATGCCCTATGCCTATTAAATTATAGTTAAGTGTGTTTTTAAACTAAAGAGAAGACTACTGAAGTAAAAACATTGCTCAACACACGGAATATTTATTAACTGCAAATTGGTTCGACGAACGTACGACGTCGTGCGCACAGCTTTTGAATACAGCGCGTTCCAGTCCAAACTACTCTAGTTTAGCGTGACGCACATTTTATAATTATAATGGTGGTAGGCCTAGCGCAAACGGTCGTGAGAGAGTGGAACGCACAGTTGATAGCGTGGTACACATCTGATAAACGCAAAGCAAACGGTCGCGTGAGAGTGGGAGGGCGCCAAGACCCACCGAATAGTGACTGTAAAAAAACAGTGAGAGTACAGCAGTGCTTTGTAAAATAAAAGTAGGGTAACGAATGTTAATAATTTAGTTAACATTCAACATTAAAATGTTACTAAATAGTTTTGCATAGATGTGTAAGAAAACTTCAACTGGCCTTCCCTTGTCATGTCACAAAAGGCAATTTTGACAAAAGGCAAATCACTGGTGCAGCAAGCATGCTAACGTCAGAACGTTACATATTTCAAACACCAAACAAGTTGTTAAAAAGTTAAGGTTAGTCCCACAGAAATTTTGTGAAGATTGCCTGGAACTGTAGAAGTGCCTTGTGTGATAATCAGTAGGTTCGCAGTAGCATTGTTCAAATTCAAGGTTAACCAATTTTGTTTTTACTTACCAAATTGATTATGATATGTAATTCTTGCAGTTCTTCTCAAAATAATGCAAAATGATAAAGTACAACCGTCGCGCGCCTGCCTATTTTATTTTCAGCTTGTGTAAACTAGTCTGTATGCTAAAGCCCCCCTGCTCCAGTACAGTACGCCGGAGTACACACACGAGCACCTCCATCCGAGTCGGGTCCCAAGCCGGCGCAAGCACACAACACAGTACGGATCGGTCCACCTCAGAAACGGAAGGGAAAAATTAAAGATCAATGTTTTGTGTCGCATTTGCTTACTTGTTTTCTTTTTTACATTTACAAGTAACTAAGCTTGTTTGCTTATTATTTTAATTCAAGTTTATTTTTTGGTTCTTATTCGTTTTAAAACATCAATTTTAACAATGTTTTATTGCTCATTCGATGTCGCTTTACCCCAAGCACATAGTGGATCAATACGAAGTCCTAAATGACTATATTTGGTAACAATTGCTTGCAAATTATCTGATTGGTCGGTAGTTTGTATCGCGAAGGGGCGCACGCGCGCACAGACGACTGGACCGCTCGATCGCAGCGGCAGGCACCGCCCATCCATTAAGCCCCGCCTACTTTAGCAACTGTCTAGGCGCGCGCAACAACAGCACATGGTGTGACTTTCACACGACGTACCGCGAGTGGTGATTAGCAGTACAGGATGGATTTAGATATGATTCGTGGCCTTTTGAGCGTGCATATTGAGTCCAAAGCTTAGAACAATGCAGACAGGAACACTTTTGACGACTGTACAGAGACCACTGCTTTGGGATTTGCACCGCCAGAAATACCAACAAATTTAAACAAAACAAAGGTTAGTACAGTTGTGTGTGCTGTTGTTGGTCAGCACAATGGCGGCGTTTTTTTTGTTTTGTTTTTTTACTTTTACGTGTCGGACTCACTGATAGAGATCTGTGGTCGATCGAACTGTACTACTTTTGTCAGACTTTCAGTGACGTTGTCAAGGCTGTGATTGGTCACAATACGTTAGTAGGCGGGGCTTAATGATGGGTCTATTAAAGTCATGGGACCTGTATGTAGTGGGTATATTATACACATATGGACTGGCAATGAGGGAAATAGTGCACGTCTATGCAACCCGAGGGCCTGTGCGTGACCAGGAGAGGGTCCTATTTCCCGAGGCCGAAGGCCGAGGGAAATAGGACCATCTCCTGGTCACTCACAGGCCCGAGGGGTGCATAGACGTGCACGATTTCCCGAATAATGCCAGTCCATATGTGTTTTATAACACACCTCAGTCAAAAATGTCGGTTAGAAGAGTAAATCGCGGTTTTGGCCGGAGATTCTTCTCGATCCACAGACGCCGTCGTCCTTTTGAGGGCGCTCTTTACCAGTCAATAGTTTTTGGGTTTTTGAAACTATTTCCCGCTTTGCAAACTATTTCCCCCAAATGAAGCGCGTGCGGTGCGTTGACGCGCGTCAAGTTCACGGTGGTGCAGATTTCATGCAATAGGCTATATTAGTTCACCCCACGTGACCGTGTTTCAGCCAATCAGGATAAAGAACCAGGGAGAGGTGTGTTATAATAACTATTATTTTATTAAACGTAAACAAACACGACGTCCTCGCGCTCCTCCATAATCCATAGGGAGGAAAGTGCGGTACGCCAGGACATGATGATTGTTGTATTTTCGTTCGAGACTTTTCTTTCTCGAACTCTGTGAAAAATATTCCAGAGTTTGTACCAGAGACCTTCGAGTGACTAAATGAAGCCAGTAAGGAAGTTCCAGCAAGTCTTTGACTCTTGGAAGTTCTACTTCTACATTTTACAAGGAACGTGTGGTACTAACACAACAGACTAAGTAATAAGCGCCCTAGTTCGTTACACAACGGAACGTTTGGGCCAGATATGGAGCCATCAGTCAGACAACCGTGATCACACATTCTCAACACAAGAATTTCACAGTTTTGAAGCTGAAATCATCAAAAGAAAAGGTTTTCCAAAACTGTGTGATTCCTTGAAATTCCGCAAGGCTAGGTCAGTAGGTATAAATGCTCACTTTTCCCAACATTCTTTACTGTTTTTTTTTACAGTGACTTACATTGCAAACAAAATCACAGGCGGGTTGATACATCCTTGCTCTATATGGTCGTACAAATACATGGTGTGACCGACAAAGTCACATCAACAGTAGGCTTTTGGTAATAATAACACAGGAGCCATAACACAGTTACTAAGCCCTTTTATTAAATTTGTATGTTGTGACATTGATTTTTATCACAATTTTTTTTACTGTTTCATAAACTACCAGTATTACTAGAAAAGAGGTTTATTAATTTGAGTTATGCGTCGGAGTCGGACGACGATGTAGCCACCTGCCTGTTATTTTGTTTGTAGTGTAGGCCTAGATCACTTATTCACTATAAAAAGGGTAAAGAACGATGAAAAGTGAGCATTTATACCTAGCCTTGCAGAATTTCAAATAGACAAAGGAATCACACAGTTTTGGAAAGACTTTTTTATGATTTCAGCTTCAAAACTGTAAAATCATTTGAAAAGTGTGATCGATCTTGGTTGTCTGGACCAAACGTTGCGTCGTGCAACCAGTACTACCACATGGTGAACACTATACATTCCTTGAAAAATTTCCAAGACTTGCAAGAACTGTCCTTCCTGGCTTTATTCAGCCACTCGAAGGTCTCTGGTACAAACTCTGGAATATGTTTCACAGATTTTTAGAGAGAAAGGCCTCGATCGAATAAACAAATGCAACATTCATCATGTACCATACCGCACTTTCCTATGGAGGACGTCGTGTTTGTTTATGTTTAATTCCCACTACAGGTCACATGACTTGCATAGTGCAATTGCTCTACAACTTGATAAATTTGCCATTCATTTGCCAAAAAATGATCGGGAAAGTCTATATCAACTGCATTCGAATTCTATTGGCCTGCATTATGGTTGTATTGCAGGCAAAATGTGTCTGATCGGTTATTTAAATCATTTTAAAGAAGTAATGTTAAGTAAGGGCAAAGATTCTAGAGCGCCGAAGGCACAAGATGGGGAACTGGAGCTTTATCTATTGTTGGAAAGTGAAATACGCATGGGCGCCATTTCGCCAAGTAAATGCATTGTTTCCCAATGATAACAAATCTGCACTGATCTATTGTTGTATCAAAAGAGTCACTTGCTGATTGGCATCCAGTGGGATTTTACATTTCAGCCAGGGTTCCCCATCTTGCACCTTCGGCGCTCTATAATCTTTGGTAAGGGACAAAAGAGGGTGTGTCAAATAGCTTGGGAAGAATGCGCAGGATAGGAGGAAAGCGCGATAGGTCATTCTAATTTGCGACTTCGGTTCAGTCACACGCACAAAAATGGAGCAGGGCGACATTGCACCAACTGGACATGTTAATGTCCAGTAAGTTGGGTAATTTTCAAAAGCAACTTAAAGAAAACCAATGTGAGCTGAGTGAAGTGCAAGCGCTGAAATAGAGGAAATGACGTAGGACTCATACAAATTTCAAAAGCGAGGGAATGAGGAGCAATATTATAACGTCAACACCAAAGCTCTCGGCAAAATGAAGAAAGCAGACGTCATACTGGAGGCAGGCAAAGGTTCCAGTATGTATCGGGGACGCAAGAACAAAAATATCTGAAGGTATAGACATTAGCATCTTTATGGTAGAAGTAACAAAAGTTCATTAAACTCACAGACAGTGCAGACGCGGGGTAGACAACCGTGGATGAATAAGCCTGCCTCACAGAGGATTCCGATGACGAAAAGCACACCATGAGGGCCAAAGCAAGGGCACAGAAAAAAAACCTTAAGAACAAGAGTAATGTGAAGAAGTCACAGTGGGGTAGATGATATACTCTATATCAGACTGGGTCCAGCTCACCCCACAGACAATAATTTTGAAAAACGTATTAGAAACGTCAACAAGAAATAAGTTAGTTACATCCGAACAAAATATTGTCAATTTATGTGATAGGCACAGAGAGTCAGATGACATACTGGTATTACGAGACCTGGCCATAGTTATTTTGGAGTTTACGGTTTTCTCAGATTTGACAAGATTTGCAGGGAAGAGATGTTTAAATAGATGACAGTTTTTTTACCTTGTACTTGAGCAAGAGTAAAACGGATCAATACAGAAAAGGAAATACAGTGACAATATCCAAAGGCAGCACTAATGCATGACCCCTAAAAATTGTAAAGGAATATTTTTTTAAGGCAGGGATTTCATTGGGTTTAGACAAGTTTATCTTCCGTCCAGCTTATACTGTAATAAAGGTACATGTAGAAAGGCATTAGTCAAGAGAAATAAGCAAA
The DNA here is from genome assembly GCA_911728455.2 of Marthasterias glacialis. NCBI lineage: Eukaryota > Metazoa > Echinodermata > Asteroidea > Forcipulatida > Asteriidae > Marthasterias > Marthasterias glacialis. The sequence goes on along the minus strand of OU452227.1, from coordinate 15,844,607 downwards.
TAAGTTACATGGGAAAATGCAATGGGACAATGATATATAAGAATATAGACCAGTACTCTGACACGGCAATAGACAATCCATAGGATATTTAAGATAATGGTTAGAGTTAAGATTAAACAATGGCATAACCAGACATTTCGTCACTGACACCATGAAGTAGCACAGACGTACATACCAGTAAAAAGTAGCAATCGGAGAAAACGGCATCTAAAGCTAAACGCTTCTTAAAACGCCACTACCTTTAGAATTTCAGAGTGTTTCAACTGGTTTTCTCATTGTGGATTCTGGATGCTTTGAACTTGATAAATATACTGCTTTTGTCCACTTTGCATTCTAAATTAACAAGCAATAAATGAAAAAAGGTGCGTGCTACTTCGTGAAACCGAAAAAGAAGCAAAATAGACTATTTCCGGTTTCACGAAGTAGCACTCTTCAATGTATTAGTAATGCAAACTTGTGCGCGCGCGCACACGTGGGGCGCGCACAAGAACAGTGCTACTTCATGAAATTGTTTTGTTCACATTTTGAGTATGGTGTGCGCCGTGCATTTCAATAGTAAATGTTACTTGTGTGCTAGTTCGTGAAAACAAAGATCGTCAATTTCGGGCAAATGTTGCCATACATAATTATCATAATTAAAAAAGTAAAGCAAGTGAAGTTTTGAAACTTCATGAAATTGTAGGGCATCACGATTGTTGTATAAAAACGTAAAAAAACTTAAAACTGAAAAAAATATGGTTTTGTACACAGGGTGTTACTTCGTGGTGTCGGTGACGATTTTCATGGGGGTGGGGCAAGCAGGGCAAAGACTCTGTTTGGGGCTATTTAGTGTATCGACCCATTCATTTGTGCATTTTTGTTGTTGATTTCATTGTAGGATGGGGGCAAGGGTTCTGATCGTGATCGTGGGGGCTCAGGCCCCCCTGCCCCGCACCCTCTGGTTAGACCACTGAGGTTTATTTTTGTTTTATTTTATTTATTTATTTTTATTTATTTACTTGATTTATTTATTTTATTTTTTTTTACTTCTATAGGACCATTCTTGAAAAAAATATCTGTGGGAACGCTGGTTGTATTTGTTTTCACAGAATCTTATTATTCATGGTTTATTTCACATTCATTCTGCAGCCCGAGGGCTGAATTGCATGAAGTTTACAACAAAAAGTTTAAAATTACATGTATTTAAAATATAAACATCAAATAGGAAACTAAAAAAATGAACAAGAAAACAGGAACAAACAAGTAAATCAGACAAATTAAGTTCATTAATGCAAAAAAGTAACGATGACTTGGGGAAAAAAATAAATAAATAAAAAACCACAAGAAACATTCAAACAAACATTGCGCAGGTGATGATTTCTTAACCCCCCCCCCCCCTTAAAAAAAAATATATATATATATATATATGAGTCATTCATTTAATGTGTCATTCAGTAATGGAGTCTGATAGGGGAGGGGACTGCTTTTGAATCTATTTGTGTTAGCATGAATTCTGTCTGATATCCGGGTTGATCTAAGTGTCATAGAATGTTTTGACAATGATTTTTTTTTACATAAATGCAATCGCCGCTCACTCAGGGATTCCAGCTTTAAAACACTTGGGGTTTGGCAGTAATTATTGTAGATGAGTCCTAAAATAGTATGGCAAATGCGCTTCTGGATAGATTCAATTTGATTTGACTGTGTCAATGTCAAAGATGAATGCATATTCTAAAATAGAACGAATGTAACTGTTGTACACAATAACCAGTTCATTAATGGTTAAACCAGCAGTTTTCAATTTCTGAAACATGATCAATTTATGATTAGACCTGACAACTAAATCAGCAATGGACTGTCCCATTTTAAATTATTTTGGAGTGTAACTCCCAACAGTTTCACCTTAGAAACACACTGTAACTGCATGTCAGATATATAATACATGTACATCGATTGAGTGGGGTCTTTCCTACCAAAATAAACTTGCAGAGTTTGACATTTAGTGGGGTTCATTGAAAAACCATTGTTGCCCACTGGTTCAAATTGTTCAGATCAAATTGTAAATTGCTTTTCTTGTCGAGTACATGTAATCTATTTTCCCCAAACGTCAGACGTATTTTCAACATTAACTAAAACCAGAGTCAACAGCACTTTTAATACATGCCAGAAAAATCACCGGTCCAAGTTTACTTCCTTGGGGTACTCCCCTTGAACGAGTTTGCCATTCAGAAAATGTTTGCTAGTATCTAACTCTCTACTGACGTTCTGTCAAAAAACTAACAATCCACTGAACAATAGAGGGGGAGACTCCAAGATCATTAAGTCTTTTAATAGCAAACTGGTGATTAATTGATTAGAAAGCTTTACTAAAGTCTGTTGTGAGAATCAAAGTACCGATATTGTTGTAACTGTTAGTACCAGAAACCAAATGGTGGTAAATATCAATTAAACAATGAGTAGTTGAAATACCTTTTCTGTTACCGAACTGTCTGGTATCAAGTTTGAACTTATCAACTTCATCACCATTTGCATATAAAATCATCTGCAATTTTTGCCAACAATGGAGTTAATGAGATTGGTCTCAATTTCTGCAGTGTGGGGGGAGTAACTTTTGGCGGGTGGCGTTATGGTATTCACTATTGGCAAACATACATTTGAAACCCGAAAGCAAAGGGAAATTAAAAACCGAATAATAGCTGCAGTCCAGAATAATCGATGAAGGACAGTGGGAAATGCTGGAGCAAAGGGATTTGTACTATCTGTTGGGACAGGCTACCGAAATGTTTGCAGTTCGCCGTCTTTAAAAGCTCAACCATGCCCAAGATGCATATTCAGGGCAGATATTTGATTTGCCACTTCGTACACGAAGCAGCATGGATGGTCACAGCCCTGTGGATGACGGCCTACCGTGTATTTTATGACCACGGGTTTCTGGACCCAGCGCGATTGTAGGGAGGCTTTAAGATGTTTAACAAGTAGAGCTATTTATTGTCAATGAGTGGGAAAACAATAATTAGGGAGGCATGCAAGGATCGCCAAGCCTACCACGGACCCAGGGTTGAGAATTAAGATACTCAGTGGTGCATGCTCGTCCTTTCTTTATCATTTTTGTCAGTAGAATAGCTTAATTTACCGAAATTTCCGAATTGCAACCCTCCCCCCTCCATGCTTTACAAGACTGATTTATGCCACTAGATATTATCTGAACTGATATGAAATGGTGAGCAGTTTGTGAAAGTAATGTTTTTCTGTGCAGCCAATATTGTGATGATCCATGCCAAAAACAAATTATTGCCTGTCAAAACTGCTCTTATTTTCTCATCAAATTAATAGATGAGAATAAAGATTTTAAATAATACCCAATTTAGGCCTATAAAGGTCAAGTAGTTTCCAACATACACTATGTTCAAGACATCAGATCACATCACATTAATATGTGTGATTGTTTGGTTGTCTTCACTTTAATACTGTTCCGAGAACTGACTGATTTCGGTGTGGGGCTTCAACCGCTTTCTCAATAGAGGACTTATCTTTCATTATTGTTCACCCAAAACACAAAAATATCTCCAATTACAGTCCCTTAAAGCAAAACATATTGTACAATAACAATAACAAACTTCAATTCATGTAAACCCTATTCCAGTTACGACAAAAAAGATTCATAGAAGAAAAAACCTTGAGTGAGACGAACACTCAAAACAAAAACAACAGCAGAATTACATTTTCTATTGCGAGCCAAGAAGCGTGACGTATTTGCATATTACGCAAGAGTAAAAGGCTGAGTGCACAAGCCAAGGGTGTGTCCACCATTGATCGTTTTCAGCGCAACTACGACGGACGTATCAAAATTATTCTTCCTTCGCCATAATGTCAGATTCCAATAACGGGGCTCTCCAATCGGGAGGCCAGTACCGTCAACCCGGTCAGCCCTCATTATCGATTACGGCAAACGACGTCTCAGCTATAGTCAAGGCCGGAGTATCAGAGGCATTGCAAGGCTTTCAGCAGAGATTCGATAAGGTAATCGCCCAGCGAAAACACGAAAATGAGGAGGCCTTGCTAGAGGTGCAGTCGCTTAAGCGTGCAAACGAGGTGCAATTTAGGTTTAAAGGAAACCGCACACAGTTTGAGTTTAACGAGAAAATTGCTCAAAACCTCGAAATCTCCAAAAAATTACTGAAGGAGGGTTCATCCACATCAGCAGAGGAGAAATTATCCGAAGCAGTTAAAGAACTACGAAAAAGGAACAAGCTGATTCGCCTCGCTGACAAGTCCGAGGCAGGTTGGGCCGCTGTAGATGAGTACATGAGTGACGAATTAGCGGAGGACTCCGAAGATGAGAAGCGAATTCGTTCTGCCCAGTCCCGGGCAATGGCAAAACGAAAAAAGGCAAAGGCCTCTCAACGCCAAAAGCCGTATCACCAAAATAGACGACAGGCATCTGAATCGCCTGCCAACCCTGATAATCTTTTTCGCCACCATAGTGGGCAGTATAGACCGGCATCTCGATTCTCATACACGAGCACAGGCTATGGGTCAAGCCCAAAAGCCACAGATATCTGTTTTAGATGCGGAAAAACGGGGCATTGGAGACAAGGATGCACCGGAATACACTCGGCTACCGGAGTCAAAGACAACGCAGGCCAGCGGTAAATTCACAGATAAAGTTTCGACAAGCAATGATTGGCTTAACCAAGATGGAGAGACAGGGTACGAACAATTCTATTTAGATAACTACTTTGACTACGAACAAGGTTCTGCAGAACCCATTGTCAGGGGACGTATTAAAGCGTCGTTAAAATTCTGGGAGAACATTAATGCATATTCCGAGGTGTTAGATATCATTCGGACAGGTTACAAAATCCCATTCATTGGCACACCCCCCACGATGTATTCAAAGAATAATCGTTCCGCAATCGCACATTCAGAATTTGTGTTGGAGGCAATAGCAGATCTAAAATCTAAGAATCTCATCTCAGAGTTAGGTTCTCCTCCCTACGTTGTAAATCCACTGACTGTTTCCGTGCAAAGTTCTGGAAAGAAAAGATTAATTCTTGACCTAAGATATGTTAATCAATTTGTATGGAAGGAGAAGGTCAAGTTCGAAGACTGGAATGAAGCCTTGAAATACTTTAAACAGGGAGATTTTATGTTTTCTTTTGACCTACGTTCTGGTTATCATCACATTGACATTTTTTCAGAACACTCTAAGTTTTTAGGGTTTGCTTGGAATATTGAAGGCATAACAAGATACTTTACGTTTAATGTGTTGCCATTTGGATTAACCTCAGCTCCTTATATATTTACTAAGATATTAAGACCATTGGTAACCTCTTGGAGAAGTAGAGGGATGTATATCGTAGTTTACTTAGATGATGGGTGGGGAAGAGAAGACAATCTACACCAGTGTGAAATTACTGCCAAGGCGGTAAAGGCTGATTTACTTGCTGCTGGGCTTGTACCTAACAAGAAAAAATCAGAATGGTCACCTATGCAACAAATTGATTGGTTGGGACTGACATGGAATTCCAAAGAAGGGTCCATTCGAGCTCTAGAACGAAGAGTCACAGATACGACGTCTTCAATTCAGAAACTAACGCAAAAACTACCCAAGGTTACCGCCAGGAAACTGGCGTCTATCACGGGTAAAATAATATCTTTTTCATGTGTTGTAGGGAGTATAACACAGCTTAAATCTAAGTACTTGCACATAGAGATTATCAACAGAAAACATTGGGATTACGAATTCTCTCTCCAAAGCGATAGTAAAGCGATTGAAGAACTATTCTTCTGGAAAACAGAGTTGCCAAAATTGAACAAACGTTTACTGTTTCAGTATTCTGTTCCGCAGGTCATGGTCTACACGGACGCAAGCAAGTCAGGATGCGGTGCATGGGCCATTAATTTTCCAGAGAAAGTCGAATTCCAACAGAATTGGTCTTCAGACGAAAGAGGCAAAAGCTCCACCTGGCGTGAGTTGAAAGGGGCATCCCTAGCACTCAGAGCGTTTGCTCCAGTACTCAGAGGTAAAACAGTAAAGTTGCATACCGATAACAAAGGAGTTGTCGCAATAATAGCTAAAGGAAGCATGATCACAGAATTACAAGAATTGAGTCTGGACCTTAACTTATTCTGCAATAACAGCAGAATAGAATTGAAGGTGGAATGGATTCCACGGTCTGGCAATACAGAGGCAGACTGTCTAAGCAGACAGGAAGATCTAGATGATTGGGGCGTGTCCAAAGAATTTTTTCAATTCATGGACGGTATGTGGGGTCCACATTCGGTGGATAGGTTTGCTAACGAGTACAACACGAAGTTACCCACTTTTAATTCAAGATATTGGAGTCCCAATTCCAGTCACGTTGATGCCTTCAGTGTCGACTGGAGTGCCGACAACAATTGGTTGGTGCCACCAATTCGGTTAATTTCTAAAGTTTTGAATCACATCAAAATATGCAAAGCTAGAGGCACACTAGTGGTTCCCGACTGGCCTTCGGCAGTATTCTGGCCGTTGCTAAATTCAAATTCTAGCCCGTTCAAGGGGCTGGTCGCACAAGTGTTGCGATTTGATGATGCTGACAATATATTTGTACACGGGAAGAATCTAGCATCTATCTTTGGTAGTACAAAGATGAAGAGTGCAGTTTTATGTCTGAGACTTCAAGGTTAACAAACAGTGAAAAATCAATCTTAAATTGCCACAGGGTTTGAAGAGACAAATAATGCCGCATGGCTTAAGAGAGTAATAATTCCGTTTGGTAGCTCTCACGGTAGTCGCTGGACACGGCGTCAGACAATAAGTTGTCTGAAAAGACGCTTGACTATTGTCAATGTAGTGGACACGAAATTGTTGTCAAAACTAATTCGTTATATGATCTCCTTTTTAACATATATATATGATTTCTTGTTTCTCATTATACAGAAATAACAGCTATTCTCAACTACTCCAAAAGGTCTTAAAAGCATCTAGAGCTTCCAATACCGTACTTAAATACGACAGGTGCTTCGCCGTTTGGCAAGCTTGGTGTACAGAAAATAAAATTTGTGCTCTTCCAGCTAACACGGAAGATATAGCGAGGTTCTTTATCGAACAATTCAAGAATAAGGCACCATACTCTAGAATTGAAGGTATTTTCTATAGTATAAAGTGGCACCACGATTGTGATCCAAAGGTTGCAGAGAATCCTTGCAATAAAAAATTCCTACGTTTAACTTTAGAAGGTCTAAAGCGAATCTCTGCTAAACCTGTGTCCAAGAAGGAACCGGTAACTACGGAAATAATAAGCAAGATTGTCGCTAAGTTTGGATCGACCACGAACTTAATGGACATTCGACTCTGCACTATGTGTTTATTATCCTTTGCCGGGTTCCTACGTAATGATGAACTCATAAACATTAGGGAATGTGATATAGATATTCATTCGGCCTTCATCAGAATTTTTCTCACCAAGAGTAAGACAGATCAGTTTAAAGAAGGATCTTGGGTATACATTGCGAAGACTGGTTCACTTTCGTGTCCTGTAAAAATGACATTAAAATACATAGAATTGGCTCAAATCACTGAGTTCTCAGAAAAGTTTCTAATTAGGCCCGTCGTTTATGCTAAATCCAGTCAAGCCTATAGGTTAAGGAACGGCCAATTATCGTATTCCAGGTGTAGAGAGATTTTCAAAGATGCACTTAAAGAGGTTGGTGTTGACCCAACAAAGTTTGGCCTACACAGCCTAAGATCAGGTGGAGCTACAGCAGCTGCTTCTGTAGGTGTCCCGGACAGGTTGTTTAAAAAACATGGCAGATGGCATACGGATCATTCAAAGGACGGGTATGTAAAAGAATCCGTAAGAAATCAATTAAGTGTATCACTCAACCTAGGTTTATAAAACGGGTATAACGCCAAAGTAAAGTCACACTGTTGTACCATGTTATACTTGACTATATACGATATTGTTGAAAATTCCAGAAAACAATTATAGAAAAGAATTGATCCGTGACCTTAAAAATTAATATGGTTTTAAGGATGGTTAAAGTTGATGTTAACCAAAATAGAATCGGTGATGAAAATATGTATGTATTAAGTAATTGGAATTACTAAATTAAATTACATTGAACGAAATAAAGCGAACTACGAGGCTGTAAAACCAAAACTGTGGTAAATCACTTCCTCCATATGTCATAGTTCATAAGAGGTCAGTCATTAATACTAAATATTGTGTTTAATACAGTGTTAATAAAATAAAACGAGGAGCCTGAAGAGCACCGAATTCATGGAAGTCATTGTCAAGGTAGAAAACCCATATCCCGCTCTTTGTTGCTTGAGAGGATGGACATTATGCTTGTCCTGTCCCACCCGTAGCTCGTCGCCGAAGAACGATGTTACCCATGATTATTGCATTAACATGTTCTTTATTGCAGGTTGGGGGGGGGGGGGACGCGGGATGGCGCAATAGAAAATAATTTATTCACGGTTGAGAATCGAATTAGTGAATAATTACATTTTCTATTGCGAGCCAAGAAGCGTGACGTATTTGCATATTACGCAAGAGTAAAAGGCTGAGTGCACAAGCCAAGGGTGTGTCCACCATTGATCGTTTTCAGCGCAACTACGACGGACGTATCAAAATAAAAAAAAAAAAAAAAAAAAAAAAAAAAAAAGATCAACGGAATTAGGTGGCACATAAGAGGCAGAAGAAAGGTTTTGATTAATCAAACTCAGGTATCTCCAATAGCTTCATACTGCTTAGTAGTGACCTTCTGCTTCCGATGGACATTATGCTTGTCCTGTCCCACCCGTAGCTCGTCGCCGAAGAACGATGTTACCCATGATTATTGCATTAACATGTTCTTTATTGCAGGTTGGGGGGGGGGGACGCGGGATGGCGCAATAGAAAATAATTTATTCACGGTTGAGAATCGAATTAGTGAATAAGTACAAAAACCTTTAACAGAACAGTTTTATTGTAAGCTTTTGATCTGCAAAGAAATATATCTTTTTACAAATAGTATACAAACAAATCTTTTAGATAACAGTTTGAAAGCCTGAGCCTAATTTCGAATGCATAGTCGAATCCACCTCATACCAGTCCAAGTCCAATACTCCATGGATCTGCAAACTGGTACATGTACAGTATATTGAGTTATAATTGCTTTATAATGAAAGTTTTATCTCATAACTTGTGTTGAAATTCTGTTTTGCCAACAATAATGCATTAACAAAACATTGATTGCTTAATTTCTGTCAAATGTCAAGCTTTAGTATGTTTTATCATACAATATATTACGGCGACTGATTTCCGCCAACAAACTGTAATGCGTTATAACGCCCTATTATGGCACTAATTTTACATTATAACGCCCTATAATTTGACGGGGTTGATAACGCCATATTATGTGGTTATAGCGGTCTGACGGCATTATAATGTCCATTATAATGTCCTCTTGTTATCATGTTAGTGTTCGCATTCAACAAATGTAATTCTAACACTATAGGGTAGGAACCAATAATGAATGCTGGTTTGCAGGTTTTGCTGAAAGACAGTTCTTGGATAACCTCTTCATTAAAACATTTTTTTTCCTGTATTATAAAAATGCCCTGAAATTAGTTAACTATGAATTGTGACAGCCAAGGTTTACCAAACGGACACTTCATATTTCCCTTCACCCTCCCCTCCCCACCTCTCAACTCTTAACTTATTTATAATGCACAATAGTTTTTCTGCAGCATATTCCTATTTCATTACAATCATGATCAAAACCACAGGGCCAGTTAAACTTTGTAAGCATTTACCAGTATTCTTTTTTTCAGTGCATTACTTTTTACTTCCCCTCTGTCTTGCCTTAAGACTTTGGCTACATCATACATGTAAATGTTCAAAAACTCCTCCCTTACAAACATCTACAGTGTATTCTAAGCTAGCTTGTGGTATTTGAGGATTTGTAATTTTTAAATATTTATTTATTCATTTTTGGGGGGCGAGTATCAGTGGGCGGAAATAAGGGGGGGCGCACCCTTTGTGCCCCCTTCTAAATCCGCTGCTGAAAGAAAGTTACTGATTACTCACAACAGCTTTAACAACCTCTGTAAACCCTGGGATGCCATACCCCTGCAAATCAGTTACAATGCCATAAATTTAGGGCATTATAACGCTTAATAGGACGCTATAACACCGTAGATTTGGGCGTTTAACACTGTAATATGGCATTATAAGGATGTAAATTTAGAGCGCTATAACGTCGTAATAGGTTACAGTAATACGTAAAATAGAATGTTATAACACCGTAAATCGCCATAAATTTACAGCATTATAATGCCATAAATAAGGCGTTATAATGCATTAAAATTAGGGCATTATAACGCATTATAAATTCAGCGCCGTAACTAGGGTAAAATTTTAGGGGGGCACAAGGGGGTGCACCTTTTGGCCAATTAAAACTAGTTTCCGTTTGTATTTTTTTTAAACAAGCCCCTTTTCAGTGTTTTCTGACGTGTTGACGTAAAACAAAATATATTATGTTTGTCAATAATAAAAAAATAGTTCTAAAAACATTGAAATTACTAAGTAAATGCTCATACAATGTAACATTTTATTCTGGTAATTTCATCTCAAAAGTCCAGATTTCAAATGATACGCCACTGCTTAAATTTAGAGCATTAACACTGTAATGGGGCGTTATATGCCTTAATAGGGCATAATAATGCCGTAAATTTGAGCACTATAGCGCCATAAATACATATAATGTTAAAATGCCATAATAAGAGCATTATAATGCTCTAGCAGGGTGTTAAATACTGCCCTAATAGGATGTTAACACCCTAATAGGGCGTGGATTACGCCATACTGAAATAGTGTTTTGTTGGCAGAAATCAGCCACCGTAATATGTATTAATTGGGGTGAGCAAAGAAAATATTGGATCAGTATGAGAGCATTGTGGCATAATACAATTTGAAACCATTCCATTTCATTTACAGGCAAATCTGAGTGAAATGGAAAAGCCAGATTTCACCGAGTGATTGTATTCTGCGATAACTCACACATAGGTCATTGTCATTTGAATCTGTTTTCACAATAAACACAAAATAGACACGGTTGCTAGTCCACCCACTCGCTGAGAAAGTTATAAAAAAAACCTTCTAAACATTGTGGACGACTCCATGTAGACACCAGCCTTGGAACACAGGCACATATTTTCCCATGTTCCAGAAGTGTGCATATAACAAATTTATCTTCAAGCAAACTTCATCGCCACCTTAAACACGCCATGCAAGTCATCTGTGAAAATTTCATCCCATTTTAATAAAACAATTAAAAACATATCTTTTTTTAATTGGGATTTTGTTCAAATTCCACATCAGCCTTATTTTGATTTGGGTAATTTAGGTTTGGTACTAGTGCGTTATTATGAAAACTAATCAAAGTGTTTTTATTTTTATTTTCTAAAACTATTTATTTTTTTTAGTTTTTTTTATGGTCTTTTTTAAATGTTTTTAGAAATTTTTAATGTCTCTTTTTAGATTTGTATGTACTCGTGTACTTTTTATTTATTTTGTGCTTGTTATGCACTTGTGTACATTGTATGAAATGGGCGCACTAGAAATCAACAAATTAGTTTTATTAAATTCTTATCACAAGTTTTTGTCATTGATAATTGATTCCCCTCTTTTCAACTCAATTGTTTTCGATTGGTTGCTTTGACACACTTGCTTTGTTTTCGTTGTTATTGTTTTTCACCTGAGATTTAAAGAATCAATATATTGGTGTTGCTTTCCTATGTTAGGTTATTGGAGTTTTGCTTTTTTTAATCAGTAATTGATGTGGATGTGACCACATTTTATTAATAATTTCAAATCAAAATAAATCAAATCAAAAAAGCCCATGAATATACATGTATGTAGCTTTCCGGGAGTATTTGTTAATAACTTACTGTAATCTTTCAATAGTTTAACAACATTCAATGAAACCAAAAAGTCACCATTGTTTAATTGCAAAATAAAATAAAAAAAGGCAATCTGCCAGGTTAATAGTAAACATTAACTGCTCATTCCCACGTAGTGGTTAGGAAAATCTGGTAAACATGTTGTCTGCAAATACATAATACAGGTTCTTCAGAGTGTCTCCAAATGTGTGTTTGGGTTTTTACCTGTAAAATGAGAAAAACAAATATATTGAGTGAATTCCACCTATTGATCTAATTAAATTTCCGAGTGAGTATGAACTTTGACAGTAGCCTTAACGTAGAATTTGCAGAAGAGGGCGGTGGACATACTGTAATGAGTGCAGAAACTTAAATTTCAACATGAGAAAAGCATTTCAAAGCCTCATTTGAAGTGTATTTCTTTTTGACACATCCAAAAAGAAAAATCATAAAAACTTGCAAACTAAATGGGTTTTTTTTTTTTTAAGTATCGCAAGCTTTTTATGTTGCTTATAGGATGTCATCTTTTTCCATGATGTTTTGTGAAGTATTGTTGTTTTTTAACAATATAAATGTACAAGAAAACAAACCTCAAGTTTCAAAGGTATATAGTGAAGTTTATGGGGAGTGGTGAAACTTTTCATGTTGGAGTACTCTAATATGCAAGGAGGCCGAGGCCCAAGGGGTGATGACTGACAATGCTCAAGCCAACACATACAAATTATGCAATAAATGTTAACATTATATGTTGGCTTCCCAATATCGTAGGCATACGAGCCGGGGGGCTGGGGAGGGAGGGGGAGACAGTTGCCCCCAAATTTTGGCAAAACAGTAGGGAGCATGAAGAAGAAAAAATAAAAACACTATTCAGCAGAAACTGGTGACAGTCAACTGGCTCATATTGAAATGGCCAACCATTTGTTTATTTATTTTTTTTACCTGCAAATTGAAACACAAGGTACATATGTTGTGTATCCTGTTGTCTTTTTTTCCGTTAAAGACACCACTTTGTTTAATTCTACATTTGCAAGAAGGACATGGTTATGTACTGTTTAAAAGGCAAATAATATTTGAATAAATTACAAAACTTACCTCTTATTACTGCCTTGACAAATGATCTAGTATCCTCTGTTACAATCCTGTGAAAAGCTGGTCTAGCAACAGCCATGTGTAGATCTCCCCAATGGATAAATGGATGCACAGTGGCCACACCCTCAAGTGATATAGACTTAAAGAACTCAAATTGACTAACTCCTGACCATTTGAAGATGTCAATGGATCCAATACTGCTCACACCCAGTAGGTAAGTAATCTCTGACAGTAAGGGCAAAAACTTATGAGATAATTTTACGAAAGCATTTAATTGACACAATTATTTCTTAAACAATTGAGCTTAAGAGTTTGCCTTGACTTTATAGGTTCAATGGTGGTAAGAGTTTTACTTGTACTAAGTCAATAGTATACAAATATTGACTGCTTCGAGTGGCGTAGTAAAACTAGTCACTCGAGGTGATCCCAGGAGCAGCCTATCTTCCCGAGGCGGAGCCGAGGGAAGATAGGCGGCTCCGGGGATCACCGAGAGTGACTAGTTTTACTACGCCACGAGATAAAGCAGTCAATATTTGTTTTATAACACCTCAATTTCATCCATTTTGTGGTAATATTCGTCAAACAACTGTGCGTATATCAGTCTTCAAACAACTGTATAAAATCTGACAGGAAATTTTGACAAAAAGAAAGTGGGGTACCACACTGCATTCGTTCTCATATCGTATTTCGAATGCACGTATTATTTGATCGTTTCACCGGGTTCGAGGTTGTCGTTGGATAGTACCATTTGATAGTTCTTTTGGTCGGTGTGCAGTGTGATAGTAAAAATACACAACACCACGTGACGCACGTTCGACTAATCAACAGATAGAATCAAAGGAAGAGGTGTTATAAAAGTCAATAGAGATGATGGGTGGATTGTTTTTATTGGACTCAGAAAGAACGGCAAAACACTTTCAAAATATTCACTATTTAATCATTTTTCAGAGTTGGGTAACATTACGGCATACATTAAAAAATGTATCACTTTTATGATAAACAACACAAACATTCACTGTGTTAAGCTAACCAGAGAAACATCTGAAACTTTGTTGACACTTAAGTATCTGTACTGATATTTGTTAAAAAAATAAACCACAATTAGTCAATTGTATATCTTTCTGGTAATGAAACCAATGGACCCTCAAAAGCGACTAGCACTGTTACCCGTAGGCCTGGAAGAAACCTGTGTAGAGAAGATGATGAAGAAATGTCAGTTTTATATGTGGGAGGAAAACCCCAAATGGGGAAAACCCACACAATCAGGTAGGGACTGGAAACCCAATCAACATGCAAGACTCCGGCCTGGCATTCCAACCGGGGTCCACAGAGGTGAAGGCAGGGAAAGAAACCACTGAGCCAACCTGAATGCCAATAATAAAGCCTTTCAGAAAAAGAGGGAAAAAAGAAGATTGCATATTGGCTCTCTCTGTTTCCCACTGACACTTGCCCTTTTTGGACTTTTTACAAACAAATACATATTGATAGTAATAGTAATACATGATCAAAAACTGGCCTTGTCTGTGTGTGTGACTATTTCTGCTTGTGTTATTTAAACCTGAAATGTATAAGCCAAGATACATGATGCGGGTTTCTTTGGTCTCATTACAAAATGTATAATATTGACAGTTTTATTGATGGACCGCAAAGAAGACCTATCCCCCCATTTTGTCTTATAAGAATAAACACTACTCAAATAAAAGAAACCGTATAAGATTGTGATGAAATCTTCTATCTTTTGATCCATGGATCCTGTGGGTGAACTTTTGAACCCACATTTGATCCCTCCAAGAGATTTCAAGGATCTATCTCAGGTGTTGCAGCTGGATGCTATTTAGCTTCTTTGTGTGTCTTCAGTACAGGATGCATGGTTCAACTGAGTAACAGTGTCGTTAGAACAAGAGCACAATGGACTTTTCACTTGGTGATTAGAATACTATGCTGCAACCAGACACGTTTTCCAAGACCACTGAATATCTTTGCTGCAGCTTGAATGAAATTTGAAATCTCAGCATCAAGCTGTAATCTGTAGTAACCGTATCTTACTCCCTATGCTTACATATATATATGTAAGCATAGGGATTGGGTGAAGCTTTGTAGCATTTATGTATACAGGGGGTTGAGTTTGGCTGGAAGAGCACCTCTGTCTTGTTAATGTTTATGGTCCAAACTTCTGGGAGGTATCGGCAAAGTGATTTGTAGTCTCCTCATGATATCCTCGAATCATGTCCACAAAAATCTTGGGGCAGCCAAACTGCTCTAAGAGGTGCACAGTGTGCCATGCATCACTGTCCAAATTAGGTCTGCTGAATATGCTGGGACGTAGTCCAGGAGGTGAAACCTCTTTGACCTAGGGTGTTGTAATACCACTTCTCAGGCATCTGAAAGGAGGTGTTTTTTATGGCCAGATTGTGTTCTTCGTGGAGAGTAGTTCACCATTAAATTTTAACTTTCATATCTGTCATAACTGTGATGTTTGTTTGTGGGCTTTTACTCTACTTTCTTTATAGGCACTCTGATCATTGTTTTGTAGTTAAATAAATGTTCTTTGTTGTTATTAGTAATCATCACACAAGCACGAGTGGAATACGGAAAAATATAGCGCTTCTGAGTCCTAGATCCAATGAGGCCAGGCCTTCTCAGATATCCAATGAGGCCTTTGGCCTCGCTGGATCTTGGACGCAGACGCACTATATTTTTCTGTATTTCACGAGCCCACGTATAATAACAAATTTATTTTCAAGCAAACTTTATGCGCAGCTTAAAATGGCCCAATATGCAGAGATAGAACAGTGCAATATGCAGGGTGTGTTATGGACCGTGCAATATGGTATAATATCACACTGTTGTTGCCATGGATTGACTGATCAGAATCAAGGATTCAAGTTTGCTTAATATAACATTATTTATACAATGATGTCCTATGTCCAGCCCAATGAAATGGAGTATTCATAGACTGATATTGGTTGGTTCAAGTCTACTGTGCCATGTCTGGTTGACACTTTCTCACTAGCAAAAATCATTAGAGGAACTTCCTCAATTACAATTCCCAAAACATCAGAAGCTGTTTCTGTTAGGATAGATGTTTCCAAGACAAACTACAGACAGAAATTAAAAGAAAAGGTGTGCTAATGAACACAAAGCAATGCATGCAACATTGGCACACCATTTCTCTGAATTATCCCCCAAAAAAGAATTGTGCCATGAAAGAGGTGAATCAGTTTGAGGATCAGTATCATCAAAAGGAAGAGAAAAACCAACAAAGATAAATGTAATGTTCCATAGTCTGTATAATCGATCCCACTAGACAATTTGTGTCAGGCCAATGGTAAGGCGTGTGGCTCTCAGATTGGACATTACAGCCATCTCAAGACTAAATCTAAAAAAAAAAGCTGTCCTGTGTTCAAGCTTAATCTACACCGAGATGGTGGAAGGGGCATAACAAAACATGGCAGAGCATATTGATAAATTTGTAACTTTTGAGTTTGTTGTGTTGTCTGAACTCTGCGTTTGTTTCTTTATTTCTGTCATTTTTATTGTATCAAAAATCTGCAGAGATTTGACATTTAAATTGAATAGTTTTGCTCTTGGTATGTCATATTATAATAGTGTTAGCTTGTTTGTTATAAATGTCCTGAAGTCAATTTCTCAAACTTACCGTCAATTAGAAACACTTCCAACTGTATAATTCCAACTGCATCAATGTCTTGTTTTAATGTCCAGCCCAATGAAATGGAGTATTCATAGACTGATATTGGTTGGTTCAAGTCTACTGTGCCATGTCTGGTTGACACTTTCTCACTAGCAAAGATCATTAGAGGAACTTCCTCAATTACAATTCCCAAAACATCAGAAGCTGTTTCTGTTAGGATAGATGTTTCCAAGACAAACTACAGACAGAAATTAAAAAAAGGTGTGCTAAAGAACACAAAACAATTGAGCATGTAGAAAAACAAAAAGGGAAATTAAAAGATATAATTCATTAGAAATCATTTGAAGGAGTGTGGGCCCATATTTACTGGTGTTGTGTGCCGACTAAACAAACTGTAATCCATATTTTTTGCACTGTGCCCATTGAGTGGTAATCACAAGCAAACAATTAATTTGTTTTTGCAAAACGCCCTAATATGTACCTGATGAGTAGCAGCATTCCATATGAGTATGAGTGAGTAGGTTGTTCCTTCACTGCAAGCAAACCCTAACCAGTTATTGCCTCCATGGTCCAGATACGTCACAGCTGTAGCTCCAATGGTAGAGATCAATTGTAATTCACTAAAATTCCCTGTGACATTATTGTATTCAAACACAGCTGATGGAATGTCCTTATTTCCTGCATTTGTGATAACCATAGAATAAGTAAAATGAAAAAAAAGAAAAAGAAAAAAAACTCCATAATAGGATGTTTTTATTGCCTGTAACAATAATTCTGATTAAGGGGTCTGTGTCGTCATGATTATTGCAGTAAATGGAATAACCCAGTTACTACGCGCGCTTGCACACTGGCGGTCACGTCACAGTTTGACAAAGACAGCACCCTCTGTGATTTGACTACAAGCGCATGCGTGTGCAGTATCTGGGTGAAAGTTCATCTTTCCATGCACAGCTATAGGCCTGCTATAAACATGACGACACAGCCCCTTTAAGTGGTACCTGTAGTTGGATCATACAAGTTAGCTACAGCTACAAAGAAAGTTCCATTGATGACAAACATGGCTGTATCCATAGCATGCTGAGCTGGTAACCGCACTTCATAAGATTCACTGCTCATCTTCAAGATTTGAACTTCATTAGCCGTAGATGAAATTCCAGTACAGAACGTGCTCTGTCAGAATGTTAAAAATGAATTTGTAATTTTAGTAAGCTCCAAAATCAGTGTTAAAATATTCACAACAAAAACTTACCCATTTTGTCTGGAAGTATTCAAGGATACAACATTTGCCACAATACCATTGCTTAAAATATTCTGAAGCCCCACCCCCCCAAAAAAAAACAAACAAAAACACAATTTTTTAACAAGAAAACGACAGAGCTTGTAGATATAATTCTGTGAGACAATAGTTAAAAGTAAGAAATATAAAACTATTCTAATTTGTAACTAACTGGCCCGCTCGGGAAATGTTTTTGTTCAAGAAATCTCACCAACAACCTCAAGATAATGTTTTGGCTACCAAAGTCTACCAATACTAACAAAGTCTACTAATACTAATTAGCATTGTGTAACAGTTGAAGTCAATGACTGTACGACACCTATCGGTATCACCAAATGCACGTTTATTAATTGGGCCACTTTATACATTCTCACTTAGTATACGTGCATCATTTTGGGCTATAAAGCCTACAATCTTGAAAATACAATTCCACAGATTATTGGTTGCAGAGATGAGATCCCCTGTTGTCACTGAAGTCATTCATACAGCTTGAAATCTTTCTTATTTTCATACTGGTATTGTGCCTGCAGTATGGAAGAAAAATGGAGTTTTCATCTGTTTTCAAACTTCTGGTAGCTACCAGAAGTTCCAACATCAGGTAAAAATAGGGGAAAACAACTCTTGTAATTTTGTTTGCATTGCAGAAAAGCTTTATACCCAGGATGTCGGAGGCTGATGTCCTACCAGGGCTAATCATTACCTGGTCACTGACAGCCAACGCCATAAAAATATCACTGTCAAACTGAAACAGTTCAGCACTTGAAGCTGCAGTAAAAGGCTCATCATAAACCTCATAGCACTCTCGTTCATCATCTGGACATAAATACAATGTTGTGCCAATACAAAAGTCTACGTCAGCCTCACTGGTCTCTGTAAATGCTAACAGTAAACCACCATCTGTGTGAATACTGTCAAACTTCAAAGTTGCTAGAGAATTGTTCAGTTGAAATTCTTCCTCAAAAAAGCTAAGTCGTACTGCTTGCCCTGAAACAGAAAACATAAAATTGTAAACAGAAAAAACAAGTTCTAAATATTAACTTCTATTATAAAATTCTTAATAATGAATTAATGGAAAGGAAAGAGATGAACTCAATCTTATAAATCAATTGTTAATTTGTCCTGGTACAAGAGAAGACAGATGACTAACAAACTACAGATACCTGATCAGACATGTTCAACATTGTACATGACAAGCTTTTCTTAGTTATTCACGGAAATATATGAATTAAAAAACATCTGGGTAGTTATTTGGTTAGAAATGATATGAATGGAACAAACATATGATGAGTGCCTACCCATGGCAGCAAACTGCAGACTGTTAATAGTTTGGCACATTTCTCGCAAAGTGTCATTAAGGTAAGATATCTGCAAGTACAGCCAGTACGCAATGGCTTGATGGTCATGGTACATCTGTTGAACATCTATGCCATCAACTAATCCCAATACAGTAGTATCATTAAGAACCATCACTTCACTGGAGAATATCTTCATTGAAACGGAGAAAATATTGCAAGTAAAAAGCTACATGAGATATATAATGTAGTAATGTAAGTAGTAATGTGTACACAAGTAACAAAATCTTCAACTGAATTTGTGCTTTGACTGGAAGTACTTCAATTAATTCTACCCACTCTTCAAATTTACAAGCATTCAAATGTACCACAAGTGGAGTGCCAGATTTTGGGTCATGATCTGCAGTACTGTAATAACATTGACAACCTCCCAACCAAAGGACTGCCTTGTCGTTTTCATAAAATCATCAAAATCTTTAAAAATAGCTATTTATAATTTAAATTGGACCTTATAATTCAAATTGGACATATTAGCCATAATAACAACTAGTTCATAGATCATTTGACAAAGACGTAAAGTGCAGTAAAATGCACTTTACGTTGTTTTCTTTGCATAGTGCCCTGGTCATTTGGGCCAATAACATTCCTGTAATTTTTCACAGCTCCCTAAGAGTATACAGCCTGACCTGCCTAGGCACTCCAAAGGCTTTTTCAAACACAATATCAACCTCTACCCTCGCAGGTAGCCATTTATGCCCCTGGGTGAAGAGAAGCAATTATAGTAAAGCATCTTGCTCAAGGACACGAATGTCATGACCAGGAACTGAAGCCACATCCCGATGACTTTACCACCAGAACTTGAGTCCGGTGCACTAAACCACTCTGCCATGCACATTACAATATCTCAGCCCTGGCAGGTTCCCATTTATACACCTTGGATAAGAGAAGCAAATCTGGTCAAGTGCGAAGGCCTTGCTCAAGGACAGGAATCAAACTCACACTCCAATAATTTAGCCATCAGAACTTAGTCTGATGCACTAGACCACTCAGCCTCATCAAGCTGTGCTCCTCACAGGAGCAGTGCCAGTAAGGTAATTCAAGTTCTGGTGATGACACAATGGCATAACTAATACTATTTTAGTTTTAATTATTAAGTTGACAAACAGTAATTATTATTATTTGTTTAACCATAGTTAAGTTACCTTATCAGCAGTAATTGTGTAGTTCCCAAGCAGATGAACAATGTCCTGTTCAAACTGAATAAGATTAACATGATTGACAGTTGCAACCAGCAGATCACCCTCAATGAAGACATCATTGGTGAAGGTTTTGGTACTAGTGATCTCATGAGCTCCGGTTAATGTCACTAGAGTTTCATTTATATCAATGCCATTCACAGTTCCTGGTAGAATTATGTCACCTACATCAAAAAACACACACAAACACATTATGGGATGCTGTTTTCCATTTAACTTAAACTGCGCAATGATTACATTTTCATTAGTTCACATGCTCTTTGATAAATTCAAAACATACCACAACCATGCTTCTTCATTAGTTCTTACTGACATGCAGGGGCGTGACCATTTTTCATTGCATTGAGGGGGGCAGCAAGCAGAGGCAAATATATATATTTTTTTTTAGGGGGGGGGGTTATTTCATGTACAAGTATCTAACCATTCATTTGTGTATTTTTTCAATCTCATTTGAGGGGCAAGGGGTGGGGACGAGGGTTTTGTAGTTCTTTTATGTATTCATAACTTTTAAAAAGAAGCTTTTTGTCCATTTTATTTTTAAGAATTGACCAACAATAACCTGAAGGTTAGCAAAAGAGTGAAATTATTGAGGGTAACATGAGTATGCTTCTTTGAAGATCTACTTTTGCATAGAATAGAAGTAATTATCAATTCAGTTGCATTTAAAAAAGCCTAAAGTAATGGCTTTATATGGCTTCAATGAGCAAACTCAAATATACACTTTTTTAATTGGATTTAACCTGTTTGACGTTGTTATATGTAAAACATTTTGGCATGGCCAAAACTTTGGGCTAGTTCTTTTATAATTTTTTATCAACCAGGGAAAAAATGCCAAAACAAAGATTTTAAATTTATGCAGGACAAAAATATCTTTTTGCAGAGGATTTTGTGAAGGAGTTCCTTTATGTATGTGGCTGAGAGGTATAGTGCACCGTACTTAGTTCTGATGTTGCAGTTGGAAGAGTGTTGGTTCAGGTCCCCGTCATGGCATTTGTGTCCTTGAGCAAGACACTTAAACCATAATTGCTTCGTCCTTCAGATGGAATATAAAGCTGTAAGTCCTGTGTGTTGTGCAACCCTCAGTGCTAAACGAGAGGGGGTTTGCCATGTGTTTCTGGCATGGTTGCCCTACATCAACTTCTAACCTTTAAAAGGTGCTATCTTTGGTATAGATAAAAATGCTATATAAGAACTAGTATTATTCTTAACCATTCTTTGGTTACAAACACCCACCAAAATAGGCATAATTGCTACTTATAAAGTTGAAGATATTTTCTCACCATACACAATGATGTTGTTTTGGAATGTCCAAGCTCCCTCAATGACTTGGTAAACATCTGTGTAAACCACGCTCATTGCCAGAATAGCAACATTCACCGTGTCAATCAGACCAGTTGCCGTTAAATTACCCTCAACATGAAATCCATTTTCAAATGTGTTTTCAGCAGTCAGGTCTTGATCAGTGTGTTTCAAAACAGCATCAGAAGATAAATCTATTCCATCTGATGAGCCTAGTAGTAGATAAATGTAATGAATACATTAAAATACCCAATCATCATTATCAATACGTCCATTTAAAAAAAAGGAAACATTTGAATTACGACAGTCTTCAATTACAGACAGTTTAACACACACAAAACTGGAAACCACAAAGAAACAAACTTATCACAGTTAACTTGTAAAACAAATCTAATCTGATATAAATCAAGATTTTAAAAAGACAGTTGAATTTGACAGTTTGAGCTTACAAATAATGAACCACTAAAATATTGATAAATTAGTTAAAAGTATAAGTGTTATTATTTGATCTTCAAAAGTTAAGGCTAAATGAACCTTTTTTGTTTTTATAATAATTGGTCTTTCCTAAAGGCACTTGTGTCCTCAACAGAGGTGGGAGTCATTGCTGACAACAAGGTCTGAAAATAGGATCCCAATTTTAGGAAGCAGTTCCATCTTTTGGTCACCCTTGAGTTTTAGATTTGAAGGAGCTTCTAGGAACAGTATCCTCAACATTAGAAAAGTAAATCAAAGAGCAGAATTTCCTTTTTTCTTAAGACATAACAACTACCTTTTTTCACCAGGCAGACCTACAAAGGTCTGAATTTAGGTAAAAGTCTGAAATGTCTCCTCATTTAGCAAGACAGTTAACCCTAATTGTCTTGTCCTTCAGGAAATGACCTATTATGAGTCATAGGTTTAGCGCAACGTGTAATGCACATGCGACATCTAACTGTTAAATCCCTTTCAAGGTGTTATGTACTGGTTGCCAAAGGCCTGCAGCTCAAACATGTGTAGCTGAGTACTACGCTTTTCAGATTCTCAGGGTGATTAGCCTCCCAAAATATTATTATCGCTCAAAAAATACAAACTTACCTTCAACAATGATATGTTCTAAAAACACAACATCATCTGTGAAGCTCACATCAGTTGCAAGGTCTTGATCTGTGGACTTCGTCACTGTGTTGTCCAAAAGATGAGTCAACGTTTCTGACCCACTGACAACCTCTAATACCATATCACAGTCTACTTCAAGATGTTCAGTACTTAAGCCACCAGTAAAATATTTTTCGCCAGAAATAATCTGCAAATAATACACACAATCTTTGGCATTATGTTAAAAGCTATAAAAATGTTGCAATCACTGTCATTTTAAGATGGAGAGAGTAAAAGAAAACAGCACTTACTTCAAATTCTATTGAGTTAAAGCCCACATACAACATCAGTATTTGTTAAAGACGAGTATCCGCACTTTGCATGACCCAACATGTACATGAAATAACATAGTGCAAGTTTAAGCTCATTTGGACATTGGAGTCACAAGAAAATAGTCAAAAACACCCTTTTCACTGTTTTCAAACTTTGAGTTTTGGTCTCACAAGGTCAAAATTAATTGTTTTACTCATAGCATTTCAGGCAAATGTATGGGAAGTTTTCCACCATGACCATCTTTACACCGTGTAAGTTTTGTGTAAATCTGTGAATATTTCTGGTTTTTGATCTTCCCAATAGTGTATTTGGCTTTTAAACCCAGGATTTCTTAACTTTAAAGGTGTCCATACATCAGCAGCTGAATTTTTTGCTACACCT
Source organism: Marthasterias glacialis (assembly GCA_911728455.2). NCBI lineage: Eukaryota > Metazoa > Echinodermata > Asteroidea > Forcipulatida > Asteriidae > Marthasterias > Marthasterias glacialis. The sequence continues at coordinate 15,821,062 of OU452227.1, read as the reverse complement.
TAAGTTGCAGAGGCCCAAGATTATATGGAAAAGAGTAAAAAAATAATTTGTTTTATCATATACGGGGCGCCACCTAGCCAGCTGTTTAAGAAACCACGGGTGCAGTTATGTAAACAAACATATTTTCTAAAGTCGGGCTGGCATTTTGCCACGGTGTATTCCAAGCAACTCGCCCCATCCAGGGCCTGGCTGGCATTTCACCAATCTAGCCCCTGGACATACGCACAAAGTTCTGTCCAATGAGAAGACTTTTTTCAAAGAAAAATTTGGTGTGTTCAATTGCTGCTAGGTGGGAAACTATCACTTTGGCTCAGTTCTTCAATGCCACTGTTTAATTAAAAAAAATAATCCACCACCACCAACCGCAGCACCACCTTCACCTAAGTTTTGTTGTTCTGTAGCCTGTCCTTGACAGCATATAAAAAAAAATTCCATTTTTGTTGGGGAGCGTCTGCCACTGCCTCAGGTTTAAGGAAATTAGTCTATTTTAAATAAGTTCAGTAATCTATAGTGTTTACATTTTACATAAAGTTTTAATTCACAACTTGTAAACACTGTGCCTACAGCACCCACTTGTCCAGGCGGGGCTAATACATGTATTCCGACCGTATGTACAAACAGTGAAACACTCAGTGCAGTTTTATGAACGATTTTGTGCTTTAAAACACTTTAACCTGTCAGCTTACCTTTATTTAAAATAGTGACTTAGGGATAAATCGTGCAAAAAATTATTGGTGGTAAACATCATTAGCAATTTTTTGGCAAGCGTGCCAAGTTTCCTGGGCAAGTTCCCCATGTTTGTGGCAAGCATGCCAAGTTTCCGGGCAGGTATGCCTGGGTTTGGGTGGCAAGCGTGACAGGGATTTTGTGGGGCAAGGCATGCCCACTGTTTAGGGGGCAAGCATGCCCTGCATTCCGTATTTAACAATTTGGGGCAAGTGCCCCTCAATTTATTATAAAAAAGTGAATGCTGTTAATGTTAGCCTTCTGCCCAAGTTAGAATTAGCATTAGGTGTAGAAACAAAACACAGTGGTTTGACTGTGCCAAAAATCACAAGTTTCCATTTACTGTTTTTCTGTGAGCTGTCTGAGAATAAGGGGCAGTTAAATAAATGGATTAGGTGGTTTATGCAAAAAAGGCATGGTTCTCACAGGGGGAAAAACACATCTTCAAATTGCTAGCAATGTCTTATTGTCCATTCAGCCTCATGGCTGCCTCAACTGTTATGCAGGGTACAATGTTATTTGATGCGTTCCACGGTCTGATTAGGGTATGAACAGCACAGGCTTGCAAACCGACCTTCCATAATCATTCTTCATTCCTTGCTCAGGAAACACGCACCATCTCTTCCCTCTAAATGGAAGCCAGTGTGTCCGATAGTTGATCTAAGATTGGAGTGGGTGTGTTTTGTTTTGTTTTTGCATGGAAACTGTTTTCCATCAATTCCTTTATGATTTGGCCATGTTGTAATCTATGAGAAAGTGACTTAATGCATGCTGCCAGAGTGAAATTAGAAAGAAAGATGTTGATGTAGTATGTTGTTCAGGTCTTTATTGATGGACAACATCCTCTGATATGGGTGTCAGGGACTATCAGAATTACAATGTTAGCTATAAACGTTATACATATTAATAAAATAAAATAAATAATAAAGGGAACTGGGAGAGAGGATTTTCCCTTGAATTGTTTTGAAAATGAAGACTACAGCATCATACCAGCAGCCTGTGAATGCAATATACTCTGTTGGCTGTGTTTGGTAGAAAATGGGAATGGTTGAATAGCTCACTTGCTCCACCAACAGTCACAAAGTACTTGAAAAAATGATTCATGACTATTTCTGAAAGAGTCCCTCAAGTAACTGATCACCAGCTTAAATCAAAAAGGCCTGTTGAGGAGCCACACAAAACTTGTAATTTTCAGACCAAAGCAGGAAGTTGAGTAGTTGGCCACAAAGTCCCAAAAAGCTGTATTGACCCCATGCATGCACGTCACACGGTGATTGTGCCACACTCACCATTTTGGAAGTTAATAAGTTTACGTGTAAATGCCGCTCACTTAAAATGCGCACCACTCTGTACAACAGGGAAATTGACTTCCAAAATGGCGCAACCAAAATTATTGTGATGATGTCAGGTGAATAAGTCAATAGAGTCGATTATATTAATAACAAGGTGGACTGAGCAAGTCTTGTTTGTCTTTGAAGCTGGTTTCGTAATAAGTATACACATTTTTTTTGTTTTCAAAAAGTGATGTTTTCCATGTGTATTAGTACAGAGAATTGTGCCACTTCATGGAATACACATAACATTGCCCTGAGTGGCGTAATCCATTCCGTCACTTTGTGAAAACTATAAAAAACATGCAAAACCACCATGTTGTGTCACATATGCAATAAACCATGCACAAGACAATCAGTCACTTTGTGAAAAAAAATCCAGTTTCAACCAATTTTGGCTCAGTGACATTACTGTAACTGCGCCACCAAGATGTTTCAAGACTTGATATAATTATAGCAGAAAAAAAGTATCAGTTCGAATACCTTCTAAAATTGATTTCACTTAAAATTGTGATTTTTTTTAATAGTTCGAGCAATACATATATGTCACTTTGTAAAAACTGCGATGAATTGTTTCCATTCCTTACCTGTGCTGGATCTGATATGACAGCATCATCCAGTATGAACTTTAAGTCAACACCTCCAATTAGTCCAAGACAAACCACGTTACCATCAATGATAACAGGACCTTTAAAAATGGTAGGGATCTCCACTGTCTGGTTATGACCAGACTGCACTAATATATCTGCCAACTCTGCAAACAAAGATGGATATGATATGAGGTGTTACTGTTACTCTCTCCATGCTCTTACTTGTTCTACCCATCCCAGTGGTGCTATTTCACTGGTCAAAAACTGTTGCATGTTAAGACATCCGTCAAATCTTTATTGTCCCATTAACATGTCCGGTTATATTAAATTTATCTTATGTTTAAGGCATTCCCTTTATAAGCTTCGGCTTCTTGTGTATAGGCTCCATCCTGTAATTTCAGGTTATTATCAGTATTATTTTGTTCCTTTAAAGTATGGAAATAAACATTTGAAATGAAATGAATGAACATCTGTATTCAACATAAATTAAATCATACACTCCACTTCTGAATAGAGCTCTTTCCAAAGTCATACATACCAGTATTTTCACCAACTGTTTTGAGTGTCTCATGTGTTCGGAGTGTGATGTATTAAAAATTATTTGATGTGTTAAAAGTTAAATGAAATTAAAAGTTAATCCAACTTAAATATAAGAAAATATGAAGAAAAACATACGTTAAATTGAGCTTTATAGTATAATATCAAATTTGAACATCCGGTTTGGAAAGGAATTTCTAACCACTTAAATGAGGAGGTACTTCCGGTTTGACCGGAAGTAGAGTTCAGAGAGGTCACACAATGTGTAACAAAGAAGGACCTTCCCTAACCTTGGTATTTGGTGAAAGAATCATGTTCCTAGCTCTTACCACGTATAAATGAGGAGCTACTTCTGGTTTGATCTTAAGTAGAGGTCACAGAGGTCACCCAATGTGCAACAGAGAAGGACCCTCCCTAACCTTGGTATGTGGTGAAAGAATCATGTTCCTAGCTCTCACCATTTTTAAATAAAGAGCTACTTCCGGTTTGACCGGAAGTAGATGTCACAAAGGTCACTTGATGTTTCACAAATGAAGTCTTTCCCTAACCTTGATATTTCTCGAAACAACCCTAGCTCTAACCACTTTTACATGAGGAGCTACTTCCAGTTTGACCGGAAGTAGAGGTCATAGAGGTCACCCGATGTGCAACAGAGAATGACCTTTCCTAATCTTGGTATTTGGTGAAAGAATCATGTTCCTAGCTCTTAGCAATTTTAAAGAGCTACTTCCGGTTTGACCAGAAGTAGATGTCACAGAGGTCACTTAATGTGTCATAAAGAAAGACCCTCCCTTACTTTGACATTTGTCGAAAAAATAAAGTTCATATCTCAAACGGTTGATTTTTTGTGAATTTTTTTATTTTGAAATAAACCCTGCGTTAAAGACTAACAAAGCGTGGAGCGCGCACCTTGAAAAGAGACTAAAAACGTTGCGTGGTTAATGTACATGTCAATGGGGCATCGATCTCACACACAGCCATGCACACACAAGCATGTGTACATGTATAATGGCATTGGATTTTGTACAGCAATGTCGGACACGCTTGAACGCAACCGGACAATCGATTTGCGTTAAACGTCCGGTTTGAACCGGAATTAAAGGTCAAAATGATGTCACCTCAATGCAAACGTTTGAGAAGGCTCAATTCTCTACAATCTGATGTAAGATTTGTGATCATGTGATAAGTACTTCTTAAAATATGAATTTTTGAAATTTTCAAAAATTTTCAGCTTCCGGTTTGAACCTGAAGACAAGGTCAAATTGGGGTCATGTCATGAGGCATTTACACAGTTTTGAATAACCTTTCCGATGATGTATAGATTGTAAAAATCCATTGTGTACTTCAGGAGTTATGATTTTTTGAAATAATAAACTTTGATTTAACGTAATTCGACACCTGATGACATCATCATGACATCACTCAAACGGTTTCATGTCCTAATGAATGTCTCACTGTGTGAAGTTTCAAGTTCATACAAGCTTAGGAAGTATGCTTTTGTTAGCGGACAATCGACAGGCATAAGAAGAAGAAGAAGTAAAAACTAGAAATTTAGAGTTTGTGGACAAACTGACGGTGTTCGGCTTAAACGTAATAAAGTTATTGCGTAATTGAAAATTTTAAGGTCAATATTGTGTGCAAGCTATTAATTTGTACCTTTTGTTGATCTTTATGCATGACGGTTTGTCATATGAAACTTCAACTTCCGGTTTTGACAGGAACTAAAGGTCAAATGGGGTTACACTTTGTACATGATATCTAGAATTGCCTGAGAGCTTTATATTGATGTAATGATTATTAATGTACCACGTTTCATTAATAAGATACATATTTTTGTATGTACAAACTTATACTTCCGGTTTCGACCAGAAGTGAAGGTCAAATGGGGTCACACATTGTAAAAATTGGTAGAATCGCAGAAGGGCCTTAAAATCAGGTTATTGTATTAATGTACAAATTTACATTGTTCAGATATGAATTTTTATATAAAAAAGTACTACTTCCGATTTCGACTGGAAGGTCAAATGGGGTCACACTCTGTGTAAGATATTTTTAATACTTCAAGACCTTTCATATGGTGTAAAGATCATGTATGTAGCATGTATAATTCTTAAGATATGATTATTTTAGTATAAAACTTCAATTTAATGTAATGATGTCATCGATAACGTCATCATTCCAAAAAGTTTGCTTTGTCATGTACACACTGTGGTCTAGGTATATAGTAAGTTTCAAGTCCGTACATGCATTATTTTTTGAGATAGCTAAATATTTTTTTTCGACCTTGTGTATCATTTTCGTTGTGACGTAGCTATGACGTCATATATTACATTTCTAGAATGCTCGTGAGCTAAAGAAAATATTATGCATTGAAAGTTTGTTCATATCTTCATTCACTTAGGTTCTAAAGCCCAAAATAACATGATTTTAACTTTAACTTCCGGTTTTGACCGAAAGTAAAGGTCAAATGGGGTCACGGTGTGCATACAATTTGTGCAACATTACAAGACCTTTTATATGCACCACAAATTTTGAATGTAGCATTTGCCGTTCTTGATATATGAATTTTTGGAATTATTTAACGTTTATTTAACCTAATGACGTCATCAATGACGTCATCATTCAAAAAAAGTTGCGGTTTCATCTACTCACTAATATCTTTGTACATGGTAAGTTTCAAGTGCATACAAGCTTAACTTTTTGAGAGAATTTGCGGACAAGTTTTGACGACTAAGAAAGCCCAGAAAAAAAAAAAAACAGAACAATAACAATAGGTTTTCAGCTGATGGCCGAACACCAACGTACAAAAACAAGAGGTCTTCGGACTTGAGTCCGAACACCTAAAAACGAACAAAATCAAGAGGTGTTCCGGGCTGAGTGCCTGAACACCTAACAAAACAGTAAACACCAAACTACAAAAAGTCACAAAATAAACAAACACACACACTCAGAGCAACTGCAAGTTTATCCAAGGTATGATGACAAACCATGGGATGACTGTCAGACATGGTTTTGTTCTCCACTGGAGCAGGGCTGAGTTAAGTGTTCCATCGACCCTAGGCATCAGGTTCCAGAGGCCCAAGGCAACAGTGTTCCTAAGGCCATAGGCACTAGTGTTACCAAAGCCCAAGGCACCAGTCTTCCATAGGCCCTATAGACACCAGATTCCGTAGGCCCTGTGCAACAGTGTTCCTAAGGCCATAGGCATTAGTGTTACCAAGGCCTAAGGCACCAGTCTTCCATAGGCCCTATAGGCACCAGATTCCATAGGCCCTAGTTTTCCTAAGTTTTCCCAGTTTACCTAAGGCTCTATGCACCAGTGTTCTGTAGGCCCTAGGCAACAGTGTTCTGTAGGCCTTAGGCACTAGTGTTCCTAAGGCCATAGACAACAGTGTTCTGTAGGCCCTAGGCACCAGTGTTACGGGTGTCCTAGGACCAGTGTTCTGTAGGCCCTGGACACCTGTGTCCTGTAGAACCTAGACACCATTGTTCCATAGTCCCTAGTCACTAATGTTTCATAGTCCCAAGTCACCAGTGTTCAATAGTCTCTAGTCACTAGTGTTCCCTAGTCCCTAATCACCAGTGTTCCATAGTCCTTAGTCACAGTGTTCCATAGTCCCTAGTCACCAGTGTTCCATAGTCCCTAGTCACCAGTGTTCCATAGTCCCTAGTGTTCCATAGTCCCTAGTCAACAGTGTTCCATAGTCCCTAGTGACTAGTGTTCCATAGTCCCTCGTCACCAGTGTTCCATAGTCCCTAGTCACTAGTGTTCCATAGTCCCTAGTCACCAGTGTTCCAAAGTCCCAAGTCACCAGTGTTCCATATTCCCTAGTCACTAGTGTTCCATGGTCCCTAGTCACCAGTGTTCCATAGTCCCAAGTCACCAGTGTTCCACAGTCCCTAGTCACTAGTGTTCCATAGTCCCTAGTCACCGGTGTTCCATAGTCCCTAGTGACTAGTGTTCCATAGTCCCTCGTCACCAGTGTTCCATAGTCCCTCGTCACCAGTGTTCCATAGTCCCTAGTCACCAGTTTTCCATAGTCCCTAGTGACTAGTGTTCCATAGTCCCTAGTCACCAGTGTTAAATAATAATCCCTAGTGACTAGTGTTCCATAGTCCCTTGTCACCAATGTTCCATAATCCCTAGTCACCAGTGTTCCATAGTCCCTTGTCACCAGCGTTCCATAGTCCATAGTAACCAGTGTTCCATAGTCTCTAGTCACCAGTGTTCCATAATCCCTAGTCACCAGTGTTCCATAGTCCCTAGTCACCAGTGTTCCATAGTCCCTAGTGACTAGTGTTCCATAGTCCCTAGTGACTAGTGTCCCATAGTCCCTCGTCACCAGTGTGCCATAGTCCCTAGTCACCAGTGTTCCATAGTCCCTAGTCACCAGTGTTCCAAAGTCCCAAGTCACCAGTGTTCCATATTCCCTAGTCACTAGTGTTCCATGGTCCCTAGTCACCAGTGTTCCATAGTCCCAAGTCACCAGTGTTCCACAGTCCCTAGTCACTAGTGTTCCATAGTCCCTAGTCACCGGTGTTCCATAGTCCCTAGTGACTAGTGTTCCATAGTCCCTCGTCACCAGTGTTCCATAGTCCTTCGTCACCAGTGTTCCATAGTCCCTAGTCACCAGTGTTCCATAGTCCCTAGTGACTAGTGTTCCATAGTCCCTAGTCACCAGTGTTAAATAATAATCCCTAGTGACTAGTGTTCCATAGTCCCTAGTCACCAATGTTCCATAATTCCTAGTCACCAGCGTTCCATAGTCCCTTGTCACCAGCGTTCCATAGTCAATAGTAACCAGTGTTCCATAGTCTCTAGTCACCAGTGTTCCATAATCCCTAGTCACCAGGGTTCCATAGTCCCTAGTCACCAGTGTTCCATAGTCCCTAGTTACTAGTGTTCCATAGTCCCTAGTGACTAGTGTCCCATAGTCCCTAGTCACCAGTGTTAAATAATAAGCCCTAGTGACAAGTGTTCCATAATCCCTAGTCACCAGTATTCCATAGTCCCTAGTGACCAGTGTTCCATAGTCCCTAGTCACCAGTGTTCCATAGTCCCTAGTCACCAGTGTTCCATAATCCCTAGTCACCAGTCTTCCATAGTCCCTAGTCACCAGTGTTCCATAGTCCCTAGTGACTCGTGTTCCATAGTCCCTAGTGACTAGTGTTCCATAGTCCCTAGTGTTGCATATTCCCTAGTCACCAGTGTTAAATAATAATTCCTAGTCACCAGTGTTCCATAGTCCCTAGTCACCAGTGTTCCATAGTCCCTAGTCACCAGTGTTCCATAGTCCCTAGTCACCAGTGTTCCATAGTCTTTAGTCACCAGTGTTCCAAAGTCCCAAGTCACCAGTGTTCCATATTCCCTAGTCACCAGTGTTCCATAGTCCCTAGTGTTCCATAGTCCCTAGTCACCAGTGTTAAATCATAATCCCTAGTGACTAGTGTTCCATATTCCCTAGTGACCAGTGTTCCATAGTCCCTCGTCACCAGTGTTCCATAGTCCCTAGTCACCAGTGTTCCATAGTCCCTAGTCACCAGTGTTCCATAGTCCCTAGTCACCAGTGTTCAATAGTTCCTATTCACCAGTGTTCCATATGCTCTAGGCACCAGTGTTCCATAGTCCCTAGGCACCAGTGTTCCATAGTCCCTAGTCACCAGTGTTCCATAGTCCCTAGTCACCAGTGTTCCATAGTCCCTAGTCACTAGTGCTCCATAGGCTGTAGGCACCAGTGTTCCAAAGTCCATAGGCACCAGTGTTCCATAGTCCCTAGTCACCAGTGTTCCATAGTCCCTAGTCACTATTGTTCCATAGTCCCTAGGTACCAGTGTTCCATAGTCCCTAGTCACCAGTGTTCCATAGTCCTTAGTCACCAGTGTTAAATAATAATCCCTAGTGACTAGTGTTCCATAATCCCGAGTGACTACTGTTCCATAGTCCCTAGTCACCAGTGTTCCATAGTCCCTAGTCACCAGTGTTCAGTAGTCTCTAGTCACTGGCGTTCCATAGTCCCTAGTGACCAGTGTTCCATAGTCCCTAGTGACCAGTGTTCCATAGTCTCTGGTCACCAGTGTTAAATAATAATCCCTAGTGACTAGTGTTCCATAATCCCGAGTGACTAGCGTTCCATATTCCCTAGTCACTAGTGTTCCATAGGCTCTAGGCACCTAGATAGAATTAAACCACCAGCTTAAAGGGTCGCAGCCAAACCTGAGAGAGCCTTCTGGGGCCACACTTGATGAAGTTATTAGGCTAATTATTGCATAGAAATGGCCTGTGATACATTTATCCTGCAGTAAATGGAAAGAGGGAAGCCTACAAATTTCTACAAGGCATTGTTAGTAAGACTATTGCATTTAAATTTATTTGAAGATTAACCAGTTGGCGCCGGATGCCGTGTACCCATGCCAATAATTTCCGAGCCAGCAAATGGGTGGCGTGAGTTTCAATCTTTGTTTGAAATTTGAAGCCCAGAGCAAAATTGGAGACTGTGATATTCCTGTAAACTTGTATAGCGCCCTCTGTTGATTTAATAAAGTCTCTGGATAAAGATAGAACCTGGACTATGTGTTGTACTTATTTCTCTCCCCAGTGTATAACAAAAATGGCGAAGAAAATGGGAGTTTTGTTCAAGCCCAGTGGATCTCCAGAATTGTAACAAAAGTCAGCACATTTTTGACATTTCGATGTAAGTAATTCGTCAACTTTTGAGCAGAATCAGGAAGATTTTTGCCCCTGTGTGTTTTGACTGAACAGTAAAAAGTACACAAATCCAGGATGGCGGAAGCTTATGGTATGGGATTTATTGGAACCATTGGCAGCTTTGAAGCCTCAAAGGAGGATTGGCATAACTATCAGCGACGTCTAGAGATATGGATGAAAGCTAATAAAATTGCGGATGAACACAAAGTAAATGTTTTTCTTGCAATGAAAGGGGCATCAGCATTTGAAATTGTGACTAACTTTGTGAGTCCTGAAGACCCGTCAGAAAAACAATATGATGAGTTAATCAAGATCCTGGTTGACTACTACTCCTCAACACGAAACCAAATAGCACTCAGGATGGCATTTCGTAAGTGCCACCAGGAACCACAGGAATCTGTTGCCAGCTACATAAATGGGTTGAAGAAATTGTCCAGGCACTGTGGCTATGGTACGGAGTTGGAAACAAATCTCAGAGATACCTTCGTTGGAGGACTTTGCAATAGAAGGATCCAGGCCAAACTGCTGAGCAAAGGAAACACGATTACAAGGAAGAATGCGCATGAGGAAGCCTTGGCCATGGAGAGGGCAGACAAAGACAGCGGCAACCTACAAGGTACTGCAGCTACATCTAGTTCAACCACTAGTCATGCCAGTGCAGACATCAATAAAGTGTCGTCTCAAAAAGCAGAAGGGAAACCGGCATTGTCAACAGCGAAAAACCATCTCAGATGTTACCGCTGCCATGGAGACCATTACCCCAACAAGTGTCCTCACATCCAATCAAAATGCTTCAGTTGTGTTAAAATTGGGCACATACAGAAGGCTTGTGACCCAAATCAAAGTCAGAGAAGAGCACAGTCAAGACAGGATCAACCCCGACAGAGCAACACTAACACACGTGGACGTGGGCTTGGACGTGGTCAAGGATACCGCGGAGGAGGTAACTCAGCCCAGGAACATACAGTCAATCGAACGCACACTACAGGAACTGGCGAGACTTACAGAAGACTACCTAGACTTTATGGAACAAGGCACTTGTTTGCAACAAATCTCGGAAATGAAAACATAAGTAAGCTTAATACTACATACACCCCCGCACTGGAAGTTGAGTTAAAAGTTTGTGGAATTCCAGTGACATTCACAGTTGACACGGCAGCATCAATTACTGTCATATCGGAAGTTGTTTACAATAAGTGCTTTTCTTCTGTATCACTTGAAAATTCAGGAGTAACATTGAAAAGTTATTCAGGAAATAACTTACCAGTGCTGGGATGTATGCAAGTATCTGTAGAATATGAAGGGGGGAGTTTGGAAATTACCTCTTGTAGTAGTCTCTGGAAATAAGGTAGCACTCCTAGGTCGAGACTGGCTTAAGCATATCCAGCTAAATTGGCATGAAATGTTCAATCTTCGTAATATAACACCAGAGGTTGAACAAGTATTGAGGAAACATGAACAGGTATTCAAAGCGTGTGGGTCGGAAGATAAAATCCAACACCACCAAGCAGAAATTTCAGTATTGCAAGGAAGCATGCCTGTCTCTTGTAAGGCAAGACCAGTTCCATATGCCCAATTGAAAGAGGTCAGCAAAGAGCTGGATAGGTTGGAGGCCAGGGGGTGATTAAAAAAGTAACCCATAGTAAATGGGCCGCCCCAATTGTTGTAGTTCCCAAAGCTGATGGTAGTATTAGAATTTGTGGAGATTACAAACAGACTGTAAATAAAGTGGTTGAGACAAATACTTACCAATTACCCACAGCTGAGGATCTATTTGCAACACTCTCAGGGGGGAAAGTGTTTAGTAAAATAGATTTGTCAAATGCGTATCAGCAAGTAGTGCTCACTGAGAGAAGTAAAGAACTTCTCACTATCAACACACATAAGGGATTATATCAGTATCAAAGATTGCCTTTTGGAGTAAGTACAGCTCCTGCCATATTTCAGTGTGTCATGGATCAAGTCTTGAGTGGGATGAAAGGGGTAGTCTGTTACCTTGACGATATATTAATCAGTAGTGAGACACAAGAAGAGCACATTCAGACTCTAAATAAAGTGTTGAACCGCTTAGAACAAACAGTATGGAGTCAAAGCTAGGAGAAACAAGTGCTCATTCATGGTTGGTGATGTGATCTATCTGGGACATGTCATAAACAGTGAGGGGATTCACCCAACTAAGGAGAAGATTGAGGCGATCGCACAAGCCAAGGTTCCCCAAAATGTGGACGAGTTGCGAACCTTTATTGGGATCAATGTATATTATTGTAAGTTCATTCCAGATATGTCGAGTTTATGTGCACCCTTGTATTACTTGCTGCAAGAAGGTGTGAAATGGAACTGGACTAAGGAATGTCAAGCATCGTTCCAGTCAGTCAAGAGTGTACTCACAGGTGAACAAGTGCTGGTTTACTATGATCCAAAACTGCCTCTAATTTTGGCATGTGATGCTTCACCACATGGGTTAGGAGTGGTGTTATCTCACAAAATGAAAAATGGAGATGAAAAGCCTGTTGCTTATGCGTCACGCACTTTGACCAAAACTGAGCAGAATTACTCTCAGATAGAGAAAGAGGCACTAGCGATCATTTATGGTGTAACCAAATTTCACAGGTACTTGTACGGGAGAAAGTTTACTCTGTACACGGATCATAAGGCACTTACAATTATTTTTGGATCAAAGAAGGGAGTTCCTACACTAGCAGTGGCAAGATTGCAAGGGTGGGCTTTAATATTGATGGCACACCAGTATGAGATTAAGTATCGTAGGTCAGCAGATCATGTCAATGCAGATGTTTTAGCTAGATTCACTGTAACATGTAAGGACAAGTTAGCGAGTGAACTTCCCATGAACTACTTTACTTATACAGATAACCTACCTGTGTCAGCTGCTAAAATCAAAGATGCAACATGTAAAGATCCGATACTCAGTAGGGTACTAAACTAGGAATGGTTGGCCAAAGCACAATGAAGACAGAGACATACAAGCTTATTTTGTTAGAAGGCACGAGTTGAGTACTGACCAAGAATGCCTTCTGTGGGGGTTACGAGTAATAATTCCTTCTAGTGTAAGAGCAAGACTTGTTACGGAATTGCATCAAGAGCACACTGGGATTGTGCGCATGAAGGCTGTAGCACGTAGCTATTTTTGGTACCCAAAGTTAGATCAAGACATTGAAGATACAGTGAAGAGTTGTGAGGTGTGTTTGTCCTTGAGAAACGCTCTAACAAAGGTACCATTTGTACCATGGACAAATGCGCAAAAGCCATGGGAGCGAGTTCATATTGATTTCTTTGAACTTGAAGGGACACATTACTTGATCATGATTGATTGTTACAGTAAGTGGATAAGTTTGGAATGTATGACTAGCACAACTACTGCACAAACTGTTGAAGTACTGAGAAGTTGGTTTGCGATTTTTGGATTACTGGCAGAATTAGTGTCTGATAATGGACCTCAGTTTGCCTCGGAAGAGTTTGCGTTGTTTCTTAGCAGAAATGGAGTTAGGCACACTCGTGTACCTCCTTACCATCCAGCATCCAATGCTGCTGCAGAGAGAAGTGTTCGAATTGCAAAAAAGGCACTAAAAAAGTTGGAAGATGATTTTGGAAAGAGTCCAAAGGTCTCTGTTCGTCACCGACTTCACAATTTCTTGTTGAGTTATCACATCACACCTCAGTCTTCCACAGAGTGTTCACCTTATGAATTATTGTTTAAGCATGCACCCAGAACACAATTTAGTTCGTTGAAACCAGATGTACTTGGTAGAATTCGTGATAAGCAAATCAAGCAAAAAGCTACTCATGACACCCTTAACATGGAAATCCAGGTGATAAAGTCATGGTTCGGAATTTCAGGGGTGGTAGAGAACGGTACGATGTAGGTGTTGTGGCAAAGAGGTTGGGTCCCTTGACCTATCTTGTGAAGGTTGGAGAAAAACTGAGGCATTGTCATGCAGATCACTTGCTTGCAGCTGGAAAAGCAAGTTTTTCCGCACACAGTAGGGATACAGTTTTGCCACCAACTGAGTCAAACTCAGAACCAGTAATCGTTGGAAGTGGAAATGACCAAACCATTCCATCTGTTCCAAGTCAACGACTAGAGCCAGTTGAGCATGACTCTGGCAGTGATGATACGCAGTTACAGGAACCCACAAAAACACCTGTAGCACCTCAGTCTCCAGTACCTTCGCCAGACAGAAGATATCCTAAACGGGTGATTATAAAACCCGACAGACTCATTGAAACCATGTAAACCGGTACAAGGTGTATTGTTGTACTCATTTTACCGTTAAGGTGATACACATCGCCAAATGGGTTTATTTTTGTTTCTGGGACATACATAAGTTATTATGGTTTAAATGGCCAGGGTATAAGTAAAACATTTTTTTATTTACATTGTACTTCTCACACATGGTAACACAATTGTTTTTGTTAGAGGGGAGGAGTGTGATATTCCTGTAAACTTGTATAGCGCCCTCTGTTGATTTAATAAAGTCTCTGGATAAAGATAGAACCTGGACTATGAGTTGTACTTATTTCTCTCCCCAGTATATAACAGAGACTTTTGAGACGCTGGCAATAGCAGACAGTCCTTTAGACAGTTTTGAGCGTGCGGGCACATGCTCAGTACTGCGTGTTTAGTTCTTGAGTGTGCATACTACTGGTAAGAGCCATAAAAAGGACTGTTCAAAAGTCTCCCATTGTCATCCCTTACTTACCAGATATATCCACTCCATTCACCTCCATATACTCCTGCATTGCAATATCACCATCAACATGCATGCCATCATAAAGCATCCACTTGCCAGTAATGGTCTGCTCTGGACTTTGAAGCCAGACAACAGAGTTATACAACTAAAATATGAAAAAAATAGAGTAATTAAAACTGTGTTTGTATGTTTTTATACAACTAGCTAAAATGATCGACTGCTGGTCAATTCGAACATTGCTTATTTCTATAAGAAGCTGTACACTTGTTTTAAGTCTGAGTAATCCAATTTGGCCTATCAAACTCTGCTTGTAGCTGGTAGGCTCATCACTTTGAATCAAGTTTATGCAGAGTTCACAGATGAAACCATCACATCAATTCGAATGAATTGCAATATTTTTTACATCACCTTTCATTACTTCTTCAGCCTCTTTGACCATATGCTGAGAAAATTGTGCACTAAAATTCACTTGTTTTTTCTCTTTCCTTTCTGTTTGAATAATGATGCTGTATCATGTTTAATGCACACCTTTACACAAAACTGTACATAACTTTGCATATATACCTGCAACAAATAGATTTCATTGATGGTTTTGGCAATAGTGACGTTGCCTTTTATTTCCAAAGATGACGTGAACCATAACTGACCATCAATAACCTCTCCTCCAGAATTGATCAATACTAGATCAGCAGATGGGATTATATCATTCACTTCGGTTCCTGCTGCAAGATACACATTATCTTCGAGGGAAAAAACAGTCACAAAATTGCTTAAATGTAGAACGTTACATGGCTAAATATACTTATTAATAAGGCAATAATAGTGCGAGGATCAGGTAATTACTGTGTGTTAATGACTGGGATGAGGGCTGGCTACATTGCATCAATCAAAATTAATAATGAACTTTTAAACAAAATAAATGGTTAAAATGCTCTGAATTTGTGATTTCTCTTTAATTGTTGGGTTAAAAACTTTTTGCAAGTTTAAGGCTTTAGAGCTGATCAGTATCCACATGGTACCTAATCTCTTACAGATGATTCAATACTCATGTTCATTTGGTAGAACCAGACTAGTATAGGAGTTCTGACAATTAAACAGGCCATACAAGGAAATACTTTGGTTTGTGTTCAGTTTTAGCCTATTCTTCACACTATGCATGTTTATATGTGTGTACCACCTACCTTGATACATTGTCTGCACATTATGTGAATTGAAGAAAGTGCCAAAGTACTTATAACATAAAACAGAGATGCACACAAAGAAATGGTTGATTCAATACAGAACCTGCATAGTTCCTAAAAGCTGTAGTTTTTGAAGCCAGCCTTTATCACATGTTAATGTACCCCCACATGATCTGGTTTTGACCAATCAGAATGCATAAACTCTCCAAGGTCTCTGGGCTGTGATACAGCAAGCTACAATGCTCAATTATTCTCCCATATTTTTGAATGGGAGGAGCCCCAAAATGTTTCCAAATCATTCACAATAATGAAAGGATTTCATTGTGGACTTCTTTAATCCTCTGAGCATTTACCTTCTCATGCCCAGATCCCAGTTTGATCTAAAATGATCTCACTTTGAAAATACTAATAATATGACGACATACCAATAGATATATTGCTTGTAAAAGTTTTAAGTCCAGTTAGCGTCTGATTCAGAGTGCAAGACAGATAGAGTTGGCTTAAACTTCCAAGATTGACACCATTAATGAATTTATCAACTGTTACATTTCCATCAACTGACAAATTCCTGTAAAACAAAAATACAATAATCACTGAAAGTTCAAATAAATTCAAATCACATTTGTTTAGAATTACCAAGATTGCAAATGACAAAGCAACATTGCTAGATCATTGTTACTTTATCATAGCCTGCAATTTAACAGGCTTGGTCGTTGTCAACCAAACTTGCTACAGCTTGTGCTGCAGTCTGTTGTATGTACTTGTTCTTTATGTAACATTTTAATAAATAAATTTGCTGAATAATAACATTGGGTTCGAGTCTACATTCCAAGCAATTGTTTTCTTACCCAGCAAATGTTTTCAGTCCAAATATCAACCCATCTGTATCTTTAAGAATCACTGATTTAATGAAGAAATCAAAGTCAATTCCAGAGACATTTCCATACACTGTAAGGTTCTGAGAGAACTCCACACCTTCTGCAAACTCCAAGGAACCTTCAATTTACCAACAAAGGAAATCAATAACAGCTTAGTTATTTCTCTAAAATATCAATGTACAAGAATATCCACAATTATTTTATGCAAGGATCAAACCCACATTCCAATACAAAGAGTGTGCTTTGCATTCATACTGTCCCAATGAAACACTGGCAAATTATGTCAATTTTCTTGTGCATTAAGCTTTTCTGAACTGTTTATAAATAATTTTCATTAGCAGACTAAACCTTAAGGTTATAGGATTTTTATTCGTCTGTTTTCCTCCTCAGTCTAGCCTTCTCCACATCTACTTGAATGTTTTTAGTGTTTTCTTTTTTCCCCCTTATTTTTCTTGTTCATTTTAGTGTGTGGTTGATTGAATTGATTGTACCATGGTGCATCCCTGATTAGTCTTTTCAGGGTTCTGGATTTGGATTGAAGGGGGCACACAGGTTCACAACAGAAAGTGAGTTGATGATTGGTACAAATAGTTTGCCTCCTAGTTTCACATTTGTGATGTGTCATATGATTTGGTCTTCATCATGGTCATTCTCATTGATTGAAATTAGGGAAATAGTTACATAAAGGCCTTTGTGAGGCATCATGAAAGGTAGTTCCACATTTTCAGGTGCTGAAAATATAATTGACAAACTTCTAACCCAAAATAGTCTGGTCTCCGGACAATGTGACAGCATACTTCTCCAAATCCTGAACATTGACCTGATCAATAGTATCAGTCACTAACAGCTGGTCGCTCACTGAGATTGGGGAGTAATTATAGAATGAGGTTTTTTAATGTTAAAGCTTATGTGTTGGGAGCCAATTACTTAATAAAGTCTAGCTCAGGTGGGCCAATTTAACAAAACTAATCGTTCATAACACTTAACACTACTGCTATAATTTTTCCTGGTGGAGGTTGAGGTTCCAACATGATTTGATCCTTTTATACATGTTGAAAGCATTTTAGGTCAAATCGTTATTGCTGAAAGTGAAAAATATGTAGAATGAAGATTGTTCAAAAAATTAGATTACAAAATACAATATTAAAAAATATAATCATACTTGTAACCACTCTTTGTTTTGAAAAAGTCATTAAGTTAAAATCTAATGCCTTTTAAAACTTTTGCAAGGCACCAATCTGAAAAGTATTTTATTAAACATGTACCATCATGACCATATCTTAACATACTACGATTTCTCAGAATGTTCAGTTGATTTTCATCTCTAGAGGGACTATCAAGAATTACCTGTTCCTTTATCCTCTCAATTGCTTGAGACACAAAGAATTGCAAAAATGATAACAAACTATTCACATTGGCGTATTACTGCCGGGATTCTTTCATTTATTCCCATTCAGCCTGCTGGGATTAATTTCTCGGAATTGCCATAATCATTTTTTTTTAGAGTACCGCTGGCACAAAGAAACCTTGACTTGACAAAACCAGGAGAACAAAGATTCAATTTGAAGCTCCGGAATTTGTGTTTTCTCTATCAAGAAAATGTTGATAATATTGCACCATGAACTACACCGGAGGCTAAAAACTGGGTTGACTCTGACTTACCTCCATTGAGCTGAAATACCATGAATCAACACTGGTGGAAGCCTCTCTTCTTAAGACAAAAGGACAAAGGTCTGAAATCAGGGATTACACAATAATCCCTTCATTTTAGGCAAAAATCGGCCAAACATTCAGCGCCACCTGTCCTCTTTGTGTGGGTGAAACAAAGCGATACATGGCGTGTGTGCTCTGTGCATGCTCAGTAGTGGATGTCATACAAAACATTCAAAACTCATGCCAACCCTTTGCTGGCTCAGAAAATTTGTGCGTGGGTACACGACATCCGTGGCCAACTGGTTAACTATCCATCATTCCACGTAATTTATGCTAACAATAAATTTAGTTGATTTATGATTGAATTTCCATTTACCTAGCAGCTGATCAAAGGTAATAGATGATAAGATGGACTCCATTATTCCTACACTCATGACTGCTGAAGAATATAACTCATTAATGTTGACTGAGTTGATTTCATCTGACACGTTCAAATTCACTGTTTGGATGGAACTTAACACCATAAGGGACTCAAACTCTATTTCTGCTGTTGAAAAAAAAACCACACACACAAATATTTCTTCATGAAGTTCAGTAAGGAACCTATAAGTCTGGAGTTCAAAATACAATTTATGTGTCATACAACTTTACTAGTCATAATGCAATTTAAGGACTGAAAAAAAAGTCAGCAATGTTCCCACAATGGAAATATGATGTTTACTGTGCAACATGGTAGTCATTTGGATCAATCAAAAAGGCTAGCCTTTGTTAGCTCAGCAGCAACAAATATACCAATGCATTAAAACAAATCAACACTGAACTAGAACAAACCAACTTGATTCATACCATGTTCCTGCTATTTGGGTTGGACCCTTACACTGATGTGTGGTAAGTACTGCATATTCATTGCTTTCTGACTACCTTTCTGTGTTTTTGTATTCTGATGCAAGTTTTATGGAATTTGTGCCTTTCAACATCCTCAGATAGAGAGGGGGCACTAGAAATGTCATAAATTATTTTTATTACCTACCTAACATCATGATAACTCCAGTGGGATTCCTGTAGATTTTTAATGTGCAGGACTCTTAAAGCACCAAGCTCGTAAAGCATTGAGTATTCAGTGCTTATGTGCTTATATTGTTGTAACGTTAACTGATGCAATTTTCACATTCATTAATTTTTGGTTGTACTTGAACCCTTGTTTATGGCAGCAATAACTTCAACAATTATATTACAATCATACCTTTCCTAAATTGAGGTTCTTGGATGTACTTTTCATACATCAAAGCACCAAAGGGAGTAAAAATAGAAAGTGAAAGAGAAGCAAATTTGTTGGAGTACCTGTTAAATTCTGGTTACCACTGAGGGTGACAGCATCATCCGATATATCCAAGTCATTCAGCAATTTCTCTATGTACAAGTTATCTTTCATGATCACATCATCTCTAATTGCAACACTGCCACCAATGGTCTGAATGCCAAACAGCTTGATAACCTACGTATCACACATTATATCACAAAAAGCTTCAATGTTAGTTTTCTTTTGAAATGAAATCACTGCCATACAACCCTCTACTGTAGACAATGCATAAAGTGGTGAAAACTGGTATCAAGAATAAAACACTGGATGTAGATTTATATTGCATTCACCCCATCACCCCAACAAAATTATTTTGAAAACATGGTTGTTCACGTTAGCCAAAAATAATCTGTAAAAAGACTTAAATGTGCTCCACTAATCACCAACAGAATGAAAAACATACAGAGCCTTTGCATTCAGGGAATATGACATAAGTTGATGATTTTGTGAATAAGATGAATTAACCCAGGGGAGACGGCAGAACTAGGGAGGTATTGTGGTCTTTTAGGTCAGAGAGATTCAAACGTACCGTTCGATTGAGCTCCAGCAAATCTGCACCACTTATGTTGACATCTACATCTAGCTCCAGATTACCATTTATAATAACAAACTCCTCAAAGATCTTATTGCCTGGTGTAACATTGGATATGTAATTGTTAAGTCAGAAGGCAAAGAAATTAGAAATTCAGCGTTTGTGACATTACAAACACTAGGTGTTCAGGCTTCAGAGAAGATACATGAATTATGTTTTAAGATTCATGATTCAAGATTTTAAATTCAAGATACATAAATTCATTGTTCATGTCACCAGATGATGCTGTTATCTTTTCTATTTCAAGACATTTCCAATTACGTGGGGGGCCTACAGATTGTAAAAAATCTTTGTACTGCTACGCAGTTATTTGAATAAAATTTTTTTAAAATGAATACTGTAATTGAACACCTGATAATGTCATCATCATGACAATGTTGAGCTTCAAGGCTCAATTCAATTTTAACTCAGTATGGTTTTGAAAGAAAAGAGCTAAATAACATAACACACGTACAGCTAGTTGTGTTAAGTCATCAAGAGGGATATCGAATCACACAGGCCTTTCCAATTGCGCAGAAAAAAGACTATTTTTTTATCACAATGTTCACTTTCCATGCCCATTTGTTTGTTTTACCTATTAAGTTAGTATTGTATACAATTTGGTGGATTTTGGTTGAACACTTTGGAGTTTGAACCAGAAAGCAGCATCTTGTTTGATGACATCATCATTTATACATTTGCAATGAACCAGAAAACAGCATCTTGTTTGATGACATCATCATCCAAGTGAAATAATAAGAGTAACATAATAGACATTTATTAGGGGCTCTTAAACACATTACATTATTACTACCCCTGTTCATTGGGCCTTAAGCATTCCTGAAATCATCTCAACTCCTTTGGAGTATGCAGCACTGGCAGCCAAATTGGTGTGCAGGTTCCCAATCATTCACATCAACCATCTCTACCCTCACAGGTACCCATTTACTCCTGGGTGATAGCACTTATAGTTTGAATGTGTTGCCAAAGGACACAAGTTCCATGACCAGGATTCGAACCCACACTCTGATGACTCAGCCATCAGAACATGAGTTTGATGCCACAACACGCTAAGTCAAAGTCTCTTTTGAACAAGTATAACATCTTTTGTCCCTTGAGATTGAGGTTGTTCATGATATGGTAGTAACTAGTCAGTGATGACAGTAAATATAGAACCAGACAAATGATCCTCCACACATACCTTCAATACTGGAAATATCATCCAGTCTGACCAAATCCTGTGATAACTGATAGCCATCTATGGTGTCATTCACAAGGTTCAAGTTGCCACTGATTACCAGTG
Source organism: Marthasterias glacialis (assembly GCA_911728455.2). NCBI lineage: Eukaryota > Metazoa > Echinodermata > Asteroidea > Forcipulatida > Asteriidae > Marthasterias > Marthasterias glacialis. The sequence continues at coordinate 15,799,517 of OU452227.1, read as the reverse complement.
TGCCTCTGATTTCTACAGGCAGATCAATGATTTGAGGCAGTGACAACGAGAGAATCTGCTGTTGTACCTCTGTTAGGTTGACATGGTTAATAAACTGACCAACAGTAACATCACCCTCCACTGCACAAATAGGGATAAAAACAAATTTACAACTGCTCACATAAACATGTATGTCTGCACAGGTTTTGTTGGCATTACATCACAAGTACAGCTTCAGACTAAATTCAATCAAATGTTGTAGCTCTCCTCCCGCCATTGCCATCCTTTCCCCAGACTTGCACAGACTTGGCTTTTTATTTTGTTTGCTTTGCTCTTGTTTTTAAATCTTCTAATTTGGTTGTATCTTAAAAAAAAATTGTGTGTCTTTACTCTTTTTTATGGTTGTACTAAATATTTGTATCCATCCTGTAATTGGCACCTACACTGTTGGATGGTTGCAGGTGGAATTAAAAAGATATATAAAAATACTTGTAATTTATACTTCATTCTCAGGCCAGGATAAAACAAAATTACAAAAAATAAACTGGATAGTACTCATAAATTGAGGCTGAAAAACTGGGTAACAAGTTTCATAAAGTGTGGATTACTGACAGGCATCTTCATAGATAAAAAACAACCCTACAGACTAATAGCTCTTCCATTGACTGACAAACACAGTGTTGTTATCATACCATCCACAGATTCGGCAAACTTCTTGAGTCCAGTCATAATCTGTAGCACTTGAGAAGAAGTACTGACAGTCTTTGATGGTAACTCACTGATGTCTACTCCAGCTAATGTAGCATTTTCTATCATGTCTACATCTCCAAGCACATGAATCTCTTGAGTGAAGCTGACACCACCTGCAGATGGTTACCAGAATCATTTAAACATGATGACCAATATCGAGATTACTGGCTTGAAAGGTCAAATGAACCATATGAACATACATGTACATGTATTGGACTTTGACAGCTTCATATCCATTTGGGCATACAAACCTTTGAGTATAGCAGTGTGCACACAACGTTGAGCAATACGACCACACAGGCTGAGTGGTGCAGGTAGTGGTGGCAGAAACTTCAGTGTGACATTTCCTTTAATGTTTCTCATCTCACATCCAACTTGTGAAATTCCTTGGTTTCATTAAATGGATAATTACATCCATTACAGTCGTGTAGATATGTGAAAAAAATTTGCACTTTTTCATATGAATACATAGACCTCAAATAATGTATACACAAGGAAAATCTTCCATGCTGTGAAACAATGACAGATTTCTCAGAAACCATGGCAACCGTTCTTAATGACAACATACTCAACTTCAAGAATAGCACTCCGAACTAATGACGTAACTTTTGCTTATAAGTATGTAAATACTTATAAATACCGTGATGTCAGACAAACATTCCACCAGTCTCCTGTGATCACCGCATCGGTGCACCATACTGCAGTAGTACTGTATAAATCGCGTATTGTGTGTACGATTGACGTACACCTCCGTCAGTGAAATTTGACACATCTGAGATATGTGTACTTGTGTGACCGATTTTTAACATTAGTGCAGAGTGCTATTGGTTGTTCACAAAGAGTGAAGGTTCCTGTTAGATTGATCTATGAATATTGGGGATCCCATGGCTTGAAAGATATGAAATTTTGTTAAAAGCTGATACGTTGTTCCCACTTGACGGGCAAATCAATCATTTTTTGAACGCACAGCTGTGAGTTATGCGCAAACACCATGTGCCACACGCAGGAGTTATATCAAATAGTAAAGGTGGTGCTAATACTAACTTGTCATTGGCAACTGTCGGGGGGGAATTTGGTTGTGCGAAAGCCTGATGCAGCTCGTTCAAAACTGGAAACTTTCAATTCTTGGCATTCGGCCTTCCACACTTTTATGTCGATTTTTCTCGTAAAACACCCACACCGCTCTGCCGAGCTTCTAAAATATTGCGAAATTATTTGTATGGCCACCATTCAATTTCCAGGGCTCAGTTGGAAACGCTACGATGAACAATTTCGCTTGCAAAAATTGATCCCATGCGCTCTTGGGGTAACCTTGATATGGAGTTTTGGCTCACTGTTGCGGCTGTGGGTGTTGCTGCATAGTTTGCAAACGCACAGAGGAATGCTTTTACAACCGCAACTGCTCAATTTAAAGCCTTTTTTTGTGTGCATATAATGGTGCCCAAGGCTGTCGATTTATGGGTGCAAATATGCACATAGCTGCGCTAAATGCCAACGCCCTGGTCATGGCGCAGCTAGGTGTAGAATGCGTGGAAATGCACTGGGGAATTTTGCTATTTCCGGCGTAGCTTAGGCTTCACAACCTCGACAACCAAAATCCCTGCTAGTAACTCTTGCTGACCAACTTGCAGCTCCAAAACTGAACCACGTTGGACGTTCAAGCAATGCTAGCCCAAACATTAAAAGGGCGTTTTTTTTTTCATCCTTCCAACACCAATTAAGTTTGCAGTTTTGGATAGTTGGGTTGGTGCAACAGTTACAACTTGCATTCTGATGTCGAGGTTTTACGTAAAGGTTTTTCTGAAGGGTTTTCTCTGGGTTATACTGGTCCTAGGGTCACTCACAACTCGCTGTGGCTCGCCTCTGTGGGGGCACATCCTCAAATTGTGGAGAAAAAACTTTCAGCAGAGATTGCATTTGGTGATATGTTTTATTACGATAGATGTCTCCCTATTGGATGCAGTAGTTCTTGTGCATTGTTTAAGAAATTTGGCTCATTTTTAGAATTGATGGTTAAATACTTCTCTGGGTCTTCCTTTTCGACCCATTATTTAAATGACTTCCTCTTCGTTGGATTGTCGTTCAAGGCCTGTGTCGAGTTGCTTGCTACTTTTAAGTCGTTGTGTGCAAGTTTAGGAGTACCACTGGCTGAAGAGAAGACGGTTGGTTCGTTCAATCAATTACTTTTTGGGGGCTTGAGATTGATTCAACAAACTGTCAAACTCAAGTCCCACAGGACAAGGTAAACAAACTGACTGTACAGATTCGTGAAGTCTTGAGTAAAAGTAAGATTTCCCTGGTTGGGGCGCAGTCGCTTATTGGCTCTCTTAACTTTATATGCAAGGCAATTCCAGTTGGGCGGGCTTTCCTGCGCTGCTTGAGTGCGTTAACGCAAGGGCTTTCTCGCCCTCATCACATGGTTCGCATATCACAGGGGCCAAACTTGATTTGCTGGCTTGGCTTCAGTTCATTTCCCAATTTAACGGGTCTCTGTGTTTGCTGAGCATGAATGGCAGTCCAATGATACGCTGCAATTGTTCACCGATGTGGCTGCTAGTATCGGGTTTGGGGCATATTTCCAAGGCAAATGGGTGCAAGGTCGCTGGCCAGATATTATTTTGCGACAACATCCTTCCATAGCATTCTTGGAGCTTTACCCACTTCTTGTAGCTTTGCATTGTTGGGCTCCACTGCTTTTATACGAATAATAATGCGGTGGTACATATCAATAAGAAATCCTCACCATGTAAGTTGGTCATGGTTCTAGTATGACAATTTGTCGAGATTTGCCTCAAATGTAATATCTCATTTCAAGCCGTGCATCTTCCTGGGAAATTTAATGAAATTGCTGATGCTTTGTCATGTTTCCAGATGAATCGGTTTCGTTTGGCAGCCCCCTTGGCAGATGCAGTCATGACACCGCTCCCTGTTCTTCCTCTTCCTTGGTAGATGATGAGATGGATCGTTTATTAGCCATATCCATTGCGCAAAATACACGTAAGGCATATACCACGGGTTGGAAAGCATTTTGTGACTTTCGCCAGCAATCATATGAAATCGTTGGTCCTTTAGCATCAGCTGCGGAGATGCGACGTTTTGTTGCATGGCTCTCTTTGTGCCGTCTCGCCCCTTCCACAATTGCTAACTATGTGTCTGGCGTCAGTTAATATTATAAACTGCTAGGGTGGGAAGACCCTACCAAAGATTTCCTTGTTTCCAATTTGATTGAAGGTTCTCGTCGTGACGGCGGTGCAGAGGACAGTCGTGTGATGATTTCGCTGCCGATGCTTGAGCTTTTAATAAATGCATTACCTGAGGTATGTTTTATCGTGTGGGGATTTACAAGTTTTCCAGTACGGTCCATAAAACCATACTATCGACTTAACTTTTCAGCAATCCAAGAACAATCAACGGGGCCCCTCACAGCGCATTTGCCTAGTGCAATCTTCCAACAAAACTCTCTGTCCAGTTCGAGGACTAATGGAATTTATCGCCATTCGCCCCAAACTTCGGGGCAAATTTTTTGTCATTTTGACGGAAGTCCGTTAACTCAGTACCAGTTCAACACAATATTACAGAGGGCAGTTTCATTTGCAGGATTAAATAGATATCACATTCGAGGTCATTCATTTCGTATTTGCGCGGCATTTTCCGCATCCACTCTTGGGGTTTCACACAATGACATTCGCAGTATGGGCTGTTGGCATTCAAATGCGTTTTTTGGCCTATACCAACTTGTAATTTCAACTTGTAGACTCTAATTATTGATTAGGGTCTTATAATTTGGAAAATATTCAGTTATAAATAGTTATAATGCTGGTATTGTCATGTTTACTTTCAATAGGTGCAATTTGGATCATTGGGGATTCACTAGTGAGGAGAGCGTCCTTTCGGCCTTACGGTTAAAGTGTTTTGGAAAGGCAAAGGTGGGGCAGGAATCGGCGATTGTCATGAACTGCTAAATGACCTCCGTAAACAGGCGCCTCTACTAGTTTTTATAACTACTCACCTGGGTATAAATAATTTGGTCAACACAGACGAGTTTGCACTGCGGCAGCAAATTGCCATTTTGCTCCGCGATTGTTGTTGGACATATCCAAGCTCAACCATTGTTTGGTCGGACGTATTGCCGCGTGTCTTTTACTTGGGCGCCCATTCACAATCCGTGGTAGAACGTAAACGCCGAACAATAAATCGTTGGGCAGCGGCTCAATGCAGAGCAGTGCAAGCTTGTTGTTTACACCATCCTCAATTTAAATGGTCAGAGGTAAGCATGTACACATACGATGTTCATAAATAATCTGTGTAGATTCATTGTTTCAAACATATAAATACGGAAGCAGTTGTTAATATTTTGGATATTATAACGTTCTGTTGATAGATTAGTTCTGTTAGTAAATTTCTTGCAATGTACATGATTTTAGTATCCCATTGTGGGTTTTCTAGCTGTCTTTCTCTCTTTGGGCATGCTGTGCGTGTGTGGTGTATTTGTTATGGTTCAAACTGCCATTAACCCCACTTTGGGTGAATTTTGATCAACCAGTATTAGTTAAATACATGTAAGTATTCAATTTGTTGTTAGGATTAGGTACAGTTGCCACAGCGCTCACAAGTTTCATGAGGCTGTGATTCCGACTGACTGTTCCATCAGTGGAAGTGCAACTGTATCCTTTGAATATATTAATAAACAGTTTTGTGTTATTTAATTCTTGCATTAATATATGAAGTAAAGTTAACCTGGCCAGGCTTACATATTATGATTGTTGCATAGCTGGAAATATACATGTACCAGCAATTTTTGGGGTCTGGTGTCCTCACTATTTGGGGTCTGGTGTACCCCCTTTCGGGTCTGGTGTGCCCGCTTTTTTCAGGGTCTGGTTTGCCCAATTGTTTCAGGTGTGGTGTGCCCGCTTTTTGGGGTCTGGTGTGCCCATTTTTTAATTGTAGTATTATGGGTCTGGTGTGCCCAACGTTTGTACTCTGTGTCCGGTTTGCCCATACATTCAGTATCCGGCAAAAAATAAAAACAGTTGATTTGGACTGTGGCATTCATTCACAACATGTGTCTTTTTGTTATTATTGGAGTCTGAGTATAAATACCTATATACCAATATGCAAAGAAAGTATGAAAACTTACCTCTTAAAATCTGAGATCCTGTTGTTAAAACAACATCCTCAGATATATTCATTCCATTCAGGAGATTATGGACAACAATGTCCCCATTCAGAAAGAGATCTTTAGCAAAATGAATAGATGTGTTGATGTTTTGGCCTGGCTGGTTGATAAGAACAAACTCAGAGACTGGGACTGTGTTGATACTCCCATTTACAGTCAGATCACTCAAGGAGACAAAAGTACCTTCAAATACTTTGTGACCTAAACGTTAAAAGATGTATTAAATCCAAATTTAATCAGATTATGTACTCAGATTTATCACAAGCAAGCATCTTCATTTTGTTTTCATTTGTGGGATAATCATCATATGCAGCCAAACTTCACGATGCAAAGTTGGCAGGAAGATTTTACCGATCTTAATTCCCCTTCCCCTTATTATCATCAAATATTATGAATATCAACATAAATGCATTTAGAAATGATTTACCATACACGGTTTGTGTGCTATATCTGAGAACCGCACTGGCATCCAATTTGGTCACATTGCTTCCATCTACAAGATCGGTCAGCAACTGGCCCTCAATGTTGACCTCACCTTCAAAGGTCATGACCCCTGATATATTTCCATCTTGTGTCACATAAATTGCAAGTGATTTAAATGATGAAAGATCAACCTGTGTAATTAACAATGTAATTCAACATTAATACATAATTCACCTCAACATTTGATCATTTGGTGGTGGTAGTCCTTATTTAAATCAGTCTTCTACATGAATGTGTTCAGACCCAATTTTCCTGTTCTAGGTCTTAGATCCAATGGTACCAACTTCATTTTTAACATTGTATCTTGAGATCTTCAATCTCACGGTTCTGTCCTGGGCCCAATTTCATAGAGCTGCTTAACAGCCGATTTTGTGCTTACTGTGCGATTTCCATTTCATAGCGCTGCTAACCGTAAGCACAGGAAAAGGCATGCTAACCTTCCGGTGCTTACTGTAGGAAAATGAATGACGTAACAATGCAAATCCATGGTGAACGCGCAAGCTGGCCGTCTAATTTTCTTGCTAACCTGTGAAACACGCTTACACTTAAGCACATTTTTCTGCTATAGTTAGCACAAAAATTTGCTTACCGTTAAGCAGCACTATGAAATTGGGCCCTGGTGTCTTGTTTCATTATTGGTATTATTGTTTTAATACCAATAATGAAACCAAGACTCCAGGACAGAGCTGTGAGATTGAAGATCTCGGCAGTGTTAAAAATGTACAGTGGGAAAACTACTCAACATTGATATAATTAACCTGAAAAACGCAATTACAAGCTCTCTCACTTGAAATTATGATGTTGTATGGTTTGGTACACAAGATCCAGAAAATCCAGAAAGTGCATCTGTTTTGATTGTGCCATTTGGCCCCTCATTCACTTCGGGTCAGTCACATCTAATGACACATCACATCTTTTTTGCCACACACATAAAGTTCAAGTGTTAAAATTACTAAAAATAAATATCTTGACAAGACCAGTCTCAACTTAACAACTTATAAATAATCTGAGTGGCAACTGAAGTAGATCAACCGTGTCCATAACAGTTATGACACAACCGGGAGTGGAATACTGACAAATATAGCGCTTCTGCATCCCATATCCAATGAGGCCAAACTTGACGCACAAGACACAAGTTAGAACAGCACGTTAGAAGAGGGTGTGCTATGGGCTGTGCAATATGGATTAATATCACGCTCTTGTTGCTATGGCTCGACCAATCAGAATCAAGGATTCAAGTTTGCTTAAAGATAAATCATTTTATTGTGCCTTATTATATAAGCACATAAAAAAATGTTGTCTTCAAAGTTAATAAATAAAAACTTACCATGTCCACAGTCTTCCCCCCTTCAACAACTGCATCATTCTTCATCATAAAATCTTTGCTTATAGTTTTTTTGCCGTCGATGATGTGGTTGAGATGTGTTGTTATTACATCTGTAGATAGATCTAGGCCATTGATTTGGCCATCTACTGTTACATTCTGAGCAAATGATGTAGAATTGGTAAAAGTTAGGAAACCCCATGCAGTTTGGTCCTCACCAAGGGTCATCACATTTCCTGCCAGTAACAACAAATAAACATTGCATCAGTCCTAAAATGACCATCCAATATATCTTGTCTGATTAGATAGCAAAGACATTTAGGTTTAATCAATAAATTAGAATCTCCGAAGATTGCCCGTAGGAGACTTTCTGAAATGTATTATTAATAGCTCTTGCGAACTGGTTGCAGACTGGCTGACGTGACCTCACATATTGGATTACACACTGGCTGAAATGCAGTTGTTACCCGCTTTGAACGAAAACCACAGTGCCTTTTCATCTTGCTAAAAATAGATTCAAAATTCTTGATCAAAATACTAAGAATTTTTTTCTTTTCTGTTTTCTCAACAAGCAGACATTGTATTCAACTGAAACTTTCACAGGTGAATTTTATTGTATCTTTTTTGATAGGTTTGCCTATAAGTCAGCATTACATTGACCAAACCAAATGAAACCAAATGATGACCCTACTCTTAATGAATGTACACAATGAAAACTATTCAAGTACAGTTGTTACCTGGAATGGCTATTGCATTAACATCTCCTTGGACACTGAGGTGTGCATTCCTGATACGTACATCATCTGTGAATGCTACATCAGTATCCAGTATTTGATCTCCTCCATCAAGCCAAACTAGTGTAGCATTCAGAGTCTGTATATCAATGCCATTAATTGAGCCATCTTGACTGTATGTAATGTTTACATTTGTGCTGACTGAGGTGACAGGGTACTTGAACACAAGTGATGCTTTGAAAGATAATAAAGAAATACACCTTTTATTAAAAAACAATTTAGTCAACAAAAAGTTATGCTAGTTTATTATGCTTTACAGAGTATTTACATAACTTTAAAAAAGAACAGGATTGGTACATGTATTTAAAAAAGAAAGGAAAAAACCCTGAATAGTTTCAATCTGAAAGCCCATATCAGTATAAATCCTCCAGAGAAATACTTCCCCTGTCTGAACTATTGTCAATATTACAACATTTAAAACCCTCCAAATCAATGCTGATTGTTTCAATTGCTGCTGGAGTCCAAATAAGTCCAATATGAATGTGCACAAAATCCCTGACAACTATGAATTTGATGAAATCTTTTTTAAAACGGTTTAAGGTGTGCTTATTTAAAATTACAAAGAAAAAATGATGTACTTTCCCTTCAAGTCTAAAACAGTTTTAAAAGCCTAATTCAAAATATATTTTTTTAGTACATACACAATAGAAAGTATTATTGGGGTGTATATCTTCTGAGATGTGGTACATGGTTTGTATACCTGAGGAGAGTGCTGTTAAAGGCAAAGCCTGTAGACTTTTTACAACTCCACAGCAGACTGTGATTACATCAGTTTCATATTAGGATTGCTTTAGATTGCAAGAATTTAGTAAACGAGTTAATGTTCAAATGACTATTCTCCTGAATGGAATAAGTCAATAAGCTCTACTCACAATTAATGACTTGCACTCCATTGATGGTAACAACATCATCTTTGTCAGAAAGAATCTTTTCTAATCTATTGTTAATGCTTCTACCTGTAGCTATGATGTCTTCGTCTATAGGGAAGGAAAACTTGTCTTGGACTGTAAGATTGGAAACCTTTAACATCTCTTCTGTCACAACAGTTCCTACAAGAATCATTAAATATTATGGTTTTAATATCCTACTATTAAAGATTAAAGTTCCGTGGCCCCATTTTTGCCAGAGAAAAAAAAGCAATTATCTCAACGAATTTCAACAGATAATGCTGTTTCAAAACAAAAATGTACAAAAACTGTCACATATGCCACAGAAAATGCACAAAATACATGTACCATGTACCATACAAATTTGTTTGTACATGGCTGATGGTTAGAAGATAATATTAGGATCCCGACAACAAATCATTTTTAGTTTTTAGTTAACGACCTCTTATCATTGGCAGATTTGTTTGTGTAATTCCTTAAATGAAAGCTTATATCTTTCTCAAATCTATAACAATAGCTATTTAAGTTTAAATCTAAATTTTTAGGGCAAATCGGCCAAAAATCGGACCTATATCTTTAACTGATTGAATGGTAATTGATTGGTAGAATGTTTTCCATCATCACATCATGCAATTGAACTTAGTTTTCCATAGCTCTTTAACCTGCAGTGGCATTGGGGTAACTACCCCTGCGTGGTCTAGATTTCTGGCAACCAAGGGCAAATATATAGACTACAGTTCTTGAAGAATGATGATTATACTGATAGCAAATATGAATATTTAGTTAATGAGTTTGGCTGCAAAATAAAGTCAAGGTTATGAAACAGCACAAAGCACTATTGGATTTCGACTGATTCATATATGTTGATATGATCAATGTTTTATATGTTGCAATCGCCACTACAATGTGACCACAGTACCAAGAAGAATGTCCTTAATGGTTCGGTCAATGAACATTTTACATGCATCTTAAACTTACCAAATGTAGCATTTAATAAAAAGATAATTAAAATATTAACTTTTGATTTTCATTTTAAAAAATAATTTCAACTGAGTTCTGAAAACACTGGTTACCTGTGAACACAACAGGACCAAGAACCACCTGGTCACTTTTCAGTTTTAAACTGTCTTGCAGTTTCACAGTAAGCCCTTCAAGAGAAGAAGTCAATGTGTTGATAGTTGATTCAACTTCTTGAACACACTTTGGAATATCATCCACTGCTTCATCTAAATAAATCAACATAGTCAAATGTTAGTACTTCTTGACTCCAACTAAAAAAGCTACATTTTGTATAAAACTTTACTTGCAGTTATTCTGAGCTCATGTACACCGTACATGAATTGTGCTTTCACAGCAAAATGATTGTGTAAATGTAGAAAGTAACCTTTTTTATATAATTCAAAGTTAGAACAAATACCGTCACAAAGCTAAATGCCACTGTTTTATTTAGATAAACTATTTAAAGAAAATCATCAAAGGTGTGAGAATTTTTTTACTAAACAATATACCAAATTTCATAAACCTGTATAGCAGAAAATATTGGTAAGCTAATTTTTCTTCTGTGCAAAAATTAGCATGAAACCAGTCACAAATATACATCACATGGGATTTGGCTGGTAACCTATTTCTGCTCAGCAATAGTGTTCTATGCAATGGCCATCTCTGAATTCATGACGGCGGATGCGGCTGTTGCTGTTGCTATGAACAACCTATGCTTCAATGCATGTAAGGTGGTGATCTAGCCATAGCCGCAATCAGAAATGGCCAAAAGTTAATAGCATTATGAAATAGGGGCCTGGTCAATTAGAGTAAAACTTATGTCGTGTATAAAGCATTGGATCAACTCATCAATTACCATGCCAAATATCTCTAAGATTGGATTGACATGATTGGATTGCAATAAAAAGCAACTCATGAGGTCATAGCAATACAATATCTAGTCTAACAGCCAAATTAAGTCATACTTACCAGACTGATTGACAGAGTTTAAAAATAGTTCAAAGACGTTTGTGGTTCCATTTTGATAATGGCTGGCTGGTAACTGCTCATCAGTTACAATCAACAATAATGTATCTTGAGTATCCACAGTCTGCAAGGTGGCACCCTGTGTGAATGGCAGCCCTTCATTACCAGCGACACTGGTCAATTGTTCAATGGTAGGTACCCAATCTCCATCTTCATTCAGCTCATAAATGATCACATCCTGGTAGAAGATAACAAAGAATCATTTACTAGTTATCTAGGTCCCTTTAACCAGTTGCTGCCGGCTGACATGTATCCACAAAACTATTTCTTGAACCAGCAAACAGGCCACATTGAAACACACAATTGTGGAAAACCGGAATACCAGAACAAAGCTCACCCGGACATTCCATTGCTGAGCATGCAGAGAGAGCGCACACTCTGTCTAATGCTTCATTTCACCCACACAAAGAGAAAATATGGTCTTGAATATTTTACCGAATTATGGCTATGCGTCATCAAGTCAAGGTTTCTTTGTGCTAGCAGTACTCTCAAAGAGACACAATTCTGGCAATACCAAGAAAATAATCCCGGCACAAACGGGAAGAATCTCAGCGGCAACTGGTTAACAATGGGTCTTTCATAGTGTAGCAGGCTTGACATTTGTTTTGATACTTAGGTCTTTTGTAAATTATTTCAACATTCATATTCTTCATAAAATGAACCATCCATCCACTTTGTTTCAAATCTGAAGGCATGTCCTTACCAGAATTTCCAAACTTTCACATTAAAAGGAAAATACACAACAGATTGTTGAGTCCAAGAGATAAGTCGTCAGGTTGGTGCAACAAGGTCGTGTCTCTAAAAACAGCGTTTACACAAAATGTGAGTTTTAGAATGACAAAAGGTGATATCGCTTAAAATAAGCCGGATGTACACGGATAGTCAACTGACGCCGAGATACAAAGTTGTTGCACTGAGCGCTTTCGCGTGAGATACAATTTTGTTGCACAATGGTGATGACCTTGTTGCAAGGACACAATGAAATATGAGTTGGATCTGTTGAGTAGGATTTGAAACTTGGTTAAGAACCCTGGTCTTATCCCAAGATACCTGCAAGCTGGACAGTACAAGCAGAATGTCCCCATTGGGAAGTTCAATATCTTGCCATTGGGAAGCCCCTTGAGTTGGAATACGCTGATACTCGATAAACTGAAGACCTGCAAATACATATGTTAACAATGGTTTCAATTATAATGCATCTATCCACTGTTAAGGGAACTAATTCCCCTTATTGGCATAAGGGGAATTAGTTCCCCTAACGGATGTCAAACCGGGGGATTCACTCACTTAATATGAAGCATATAGGTTTGGATATTGTGGCCACTGTGTTCATGTTTGTGTTTCACTTTTTGCTAAAGAATGCACAAATTGAGTCTGTTTGTACACATAACTCTTTAGAGCTTTGTTAAAAGGAAAATAGTTCCATAAGATGAGAGGCGCCTACCAGTCGATGCAATTGACAAAAATCAAGGTAAAATAAAGAGAATCTTTGCTCTCTTGGCTTTATCATGTCAAGGTTTCTTTGTGCCAGCAGTACTTTCAAGGAAAAATGATTTCGGCAGTTCCGAGAAGAAAAAAAAATAATTGAGTTTATTCAACAAACTCACGGTGTTCGGTTGAACGTAATAACAAGATCACGTAATTGAAAATCAGGTTAATTTTGTTTAAAAACTGCTTTGTGTATTAAATGGTAAAGCTAATATACGAGTATGTTTAAATTTCAACCTAAAAGCCATTATATAGAGCATTTTACTAAACATTTCACTGGAAATTCCGGTTTGCACTGGAAGAGGGGTCAAATAAGGTCACCAATAAATCAACTTTTAAACAGTCCCAAAAACCTTTTCACATGAAGTATTAACCGTGAAAATAGCTTGTGTAGTTGAGGGGATGTGAATTTTAAAAATATTTAACTTTGGAAGCTCGCATTTCACTTCACAAAGCTTTTGTATAAACATCTGTTATGAAGACTATCGAAGCATTGTGGATTTTGTGTTGCTCGCACCTTTTTTTACGCTCTATGAAAGGAGGTCAACACAAACGCACGCTTTTACGACCAGAAGACAATGTCAAACTGGCATCATGTCTGTGCAAAAGTTTGAGCAGGCTAAACGATCTTCAAGCTGACATTTAAATTTTGACAATATGATAAGCAGTTCTTGAATTATGAATTTTTTAAATTTTGATTTTCCCGGTTTCGACCGGAAGTAAAGGTCAAATGAGGTTACGTTAAGCACGACATTTGTGGAACTTTAAAAGAGCTTTCATGTAGTGCAAGTATCTTGTACGTAGCATTTGTGCTTCTCAAGATATGAATTTTCAAATTATTTAACGTTTATTTAACTTAATGACATCATCAGTGATGTCATCATTCCCAAAACCTTATTGTGCCATCTACTCATTAAGGTCTATGTACATGATAAGTTTCAAGTTCATACAAGCTTTACTTTTGTTCAAAATTGCGGGAGAAGGTTCAGAGGGAAAGAAGAAGATGCAGAAAAGAAAAAAAACAACAGAACAAAAACAATAGTTGTTCAGCTGTTGGCCGAACACCTAATAATCCCGTCAGGCTGGACAGGAAAAAAAAAGAAGAATCTTGGCAGCAACTGGTTAAAATAAAATATTACATATACATAAATAATTCAAAATGTCAACATGACAGAGCAATTTACCTGTCCACCAGTATATGATTGAGTCTGTGTTGGTATCTAGTACTCCATCTTCTCCTACTTGTTGGTAGTTTGCTACAGCCAGGTAATGATTATAATTCAAGTAGAAGCTCACTATGTCCTTTGGTGCACTGCTTTCTAATCTTTGAACTTTGATAAGTGAATCTGTGTCTGTGTATATCAATGTGAACATAATGTTATAACTGCAAGCCCAAAACAATTCATTTTCATTTTAACTTTGATGCACATGTATGACTTAATAGATAATCATATGACAAAGATCCAAATGCAATACAATTCCACCTGGATGCAAACAAAGTGTAAACCCTTTCAAAAACTCATCTCTATTACAAGAGATGAGTTTTTGAAAGGAATTTGGATTCACATAATAGTTTAAAGAAAATTTCCTTTGTTTGGGATGACTGCACTTTCCTAATGATGGGTACTTAAAGTAAAGTATAAATATTCTTCACATTATTAAACAAAAGTTCTTACGAGGATCAAATTTGTAGACGATGCTTCCAATATCAATGTTGCCTTCATTATCTGTAGATTGAGCCACAATAATATAGGATTCCCATTCTATCTCTACCACTGCAATTGCTGATGCACCATAGGTCTCCACTGATGTCACTTGGTCAAAATGAGCACCACTGAATGCATAAACACTGGTACCACATTAAAATAAAGACAACTGTAAAGATCATTACAAGTTTACATTGATTGTGTTTACTACCAAGTAATTTACCATTTTACTAGGAAAATATGGCTATTTATGGATGCGAATTGTTATAACAAATTTACAGAAACACTAAGTATACAAAACTAACAAAAATAAAAAATTAAGCCCGGACATTTAAACAAATATTTCAGGCCCTATACTCCTTAGTACACCCCTATGCACTGGGCCTTTAGCATTCCTTAACCAGTTGACACCGGATAACATGAATACACGCAAATGTTTTCCCTGCATGGAAACGGAAACAGTCTTATGATGCCATTATGTAGTTTCTGACCACTGGAACAAAGGTCGCCCGGTCATTCAACTACGGAGCGTGCACAAGACCGTACACACGCCCTCTAATGCTTCGTTTCACCCACACAAGGACAAAAAAGGTCTTGAATTTACTCGCATTTTGTGGCCATTGAGAGGCAATTTTTGTATCCCCGATTATAGACCTTTGTCCTTTTCTTCCAAGAAGAGGATTATTACGAGGCAACGAAAGGCTTCCACCATTGTTCATTCATTGTATTTCGGCTGAATGGAGGTAAGTCAGAGTGAGCTGGCAATCAAGTCATGGTTCCGTGTTCAGTTCCACTCCTATGCCTTAGGTAACAGCCGATGTTTTGCAATTCACGCTGTGTGAATTTGATATTTTTTTCGGTCCAATAAAGAGAATCTTTGTTCTCTTAGCATTGTCAAGTCAGGGTTTCTTTGTGCCAGCAGTACTCTCAAAGAAAAAAGATTCCGGCAATTCTGCCAAAATAATCACACTAGGGGGACAGGCCAAACAAAAAAAGGAATTCAGGTGTCAACTAACATCTCAATTCATGAGGAGTACGCAGCTCTGTCTACCAAGTAGGCAAACATTTAGCTCATTGATCACAATAACAATTTCTGCCTTTGCCATGAGAAACAGCTTTAGGCCTAGTGTCTTGCTAATTGCTTAGGAACATAAATCACTACCCTGGTCTGGGCTAAAAAAAACATATTCTGGATCAGATACTGATCTTTCACTCATCTATGTAATCAGTTGGCTGACTGGAGAAGCATAGAACTTAGTTATAGACCAGTTGCAACAAGGTGGTCTTTAATTTAAGCCAATTTTAAACTTGATTTTAAACTTGACAAAAGTAGTCTATCTTTCCTTTTTAGTTTTTCTAGTACCATGTTTTTCTAGTTATAGCTACTAATGATTTCACACAAAGAGTGTTACCAAGAGACCATACATTGAAACATAATTGATATCTTTTAAAGACACTCTCCAATCAAATACCAGAGGGTTGATTTCATTACTGACCATACAAGATCTCACTTTCCATTCCCTTGTTATCCCAAGACTTATGTTTTAAAGGAAACAATATTTTGCAAAGTCATTGTCCAGTAATATATTTTTCAGTTTAAACAAAATATAGAGTTCAGAATGACACTCAAAAAAGCCTTAATTTGTCCCATATAGCACACAAAGAGTTTTAACTTACTACATATCTGAGCGGTACTGTGTGTAACCATCCGCCTGCATGTTGGCCAGTACAAGGTAACCATCTCCTTCAAATTCAAAAAATGTTAAATCAGCAGCTCCATATGTTAGAATCTGTTGCACCTCAGAAACACTCTCTGCTGAAGTTGCATCAAACCGGTAAATGTAAGAGATACAATCATATGACCCAGTGTCTGATATCTGATTGGCTACAGCAATGTATGTGTGACCACCAACTTGAAAAGCTTCAATATCTGATACTCCATATGTTGGAAATTCAATATCTGGAAATAAACAAATAACAAGAACACTTGGTGAAGTTTTGCCCCAATTATGTCTCACAGCAAATTAGAATTAGAATCAAAACAAATCTTTTGTGTTGTTAGAAGTCTAAACTGGTGGGTTCCCGCGAATGGTTACATATTATGAGCTTGTGGGTTTGCAGACCTAATTAGAGTATCCTGCAGTAAGTGTGAATCCTCACTTCAGATTGTCAATACATGGTATGCATTCCTATATACCACAGGAAAAACCTATCTTGCATCCTTCATACTAACTTTAAGTTCAATCTTTTTAAAAATTATAGTTTTGTATAGAGTTGAATAGTTGTTTTAAAATGTTGCTATTTTTGGAAACCTTCTTTATAGCAATCAAAACATCCAAAGGGATTGAAACCATGAGAAAATTGACATAGAACAATCGTGCTTTGTATCAATATTTTGTTTCGAGTTTGCTTTATGGCAAAAATAAAGGGCTACTGGCATCCCAATAACTTGATTTTGGCCTTGTTGTAAATGGGGTGCAGAGGTGCTGAATTCATCAGTATTCCACTCATGCTTGTGGGATCACTAATGATATAAAACAAAGCTTCTCACTATCACCTGTTTTATTGAAGATCTTTCTTCCCTGATCAAACAGATATACATTGGCAGTGCTTTGGTAAGAGCCATCTGCTGACTGCTGTCTGCCGACTATCATGTAGTTATTGTTGTTCACAAAAAAATACTCAAGTACAGTTATGTTGTCTGCAAGAAGAGGTGATATTCCCTCCAGATCTATAGACATGTCTGAGGGGAAAATTAAGACCTTTATTCAGTAACAGATAGAGAAAATGATGAACGTTTAACCCTTTAGAGACCATAGCGGCCACAAATGGCCAAAAGATTTGTTCTATTTCTGATAAAACAAGAGGGTCAAGGGCAATGTCTCGATTTGACATTTTTCAATGTTTCCCATGTTAACGTAGAATCAAAAATGATAAAACAAATCAATTTATTTTTGTTTCTTAATGACTTTCCTGACATTTTCCCTGAAAATCCCAAGTCAAAAAATCAACGAGGTTAGCAGTGTCTGGGGGTATGGAGATAATGATACAGAAATGAATGGTTTCTGGAGGGTTAATAAAGTCATTTACATATATCTCTCAAAGTCGTATGACTGAATTTTCTGCACACAGTTTAAACACCATAGTATTGCAAGGATTAATGTTGATTGTTATGCTTCTAGATCATAACTCAGCCATACAAAGTGTTTTAACAAACCCCAATTAAAGTGCTTTATTATTATTATTTTTTATTTGATGAAGGATAAATTTTTTCACCTCTTCAGGAAGTTGTAGACATTCAAAATAAAACAATAAATCCAACAACAGGTTTCAGAGATGTAATTATACATATAATGGCCCTAAAGGTGCTAGGTCTGATTTTGGCCCCTTGACCGAAAAATTTAGATTTAAATTTTAACCAGTAGCTGCCGGATGACATACACACAAATGTTTCCCCTGACTGGAAGTGGAAGCAGTGTTGAGACACCATTGTGTAAAATCAGAATACCGGAACAAAGGTCGCCCAGATATTCAACTGCTGAGTGTGCACAGACCTCACACTCCATCTAACGATTTGTTTCACCCAAACATAGACAAAACATGGTCTTGCATATTTTGCCGTTTTCTGGCTATTGAGAGGTGGTTTTTGTGTAATACTTGATTCCAGACCTTTGTCCTTTTGTTCCAAGAAGAGGATTACGAGACATCAGGAGGCTTCCATCATTGTTCATTCATTGTATTTCGGCTCAATGGAGGTATAAGTCAGAGTGAACCGGGAATCTAGCCATGGTTCCAGGTTTACTACCAATCCTTTGCCGTAGGTAACAGCCGATGTTTTGCAATTCACGCTGTGTGAATTAGACATTTTCTCGGTCGAGACACAAAATGGACGATCCAATAAAGAGAATCTTTGGTCTCTAGGCATTGTCAAATCAGGGTTTCTTTGTGCCAGTGGTACAATTCCGCCAAAAGAATCTCGCCAGGGGGATGGGACAAAACAAAAAAAACAGGTGGCAACTGGTTAAACATCTCAATTCTTGACAAGTCAGAGTGAACCGGGAATCCAGCTATGGTTCCGGATGTAGTACCAATCCTATGCCATAGGTAATGGTCGATGTTTTGCAGATCACGGTGCGTGACATTTTCTTGCAGAGAAATACAAATGCACAATGCAATAAAGAGAATATTTGTTCTCTTGGCTTTGTTCAGTCAGGGTTTCTTCATGCCAGCGGTACTCTCAAAGAAAAATAATCCCGTCGGGGGATGGGAAAATTATAAGAATGCCGGCGGCAACTGGTTAAATAGCTATTTTTTATAGATAATACATGTATATAGTTTCATAATATATAATATAAACTTTCATTTAAGGTATTGCACAAAAAAATCCGCCAAAATGATAAGTGGTAGTTAGTTAAAAATTAAAGATGAGGTATTGTCAGGATGCCGACATTATCTCACGCCCATCAGCCGTGTACGAACAATTTTACATAAAGTGTCTGTGGCAGTTGCAAAAGCTTGTGTATGTTTTTTGTTTTGAAAACAGCATCATCTATCAAATTTCATGCAGAGAAAAAAATGGGAAAAAAATACAATAAAAATAAAATAAAAATGTCAGCAAAAACTTGGCAATCAACTTTAATACACCATGTCTTCCAATCAGTTTGTGTGACGATTCAACATAAATTGACACTTCATTGCACAGAGACAGTGTTAAAATTACTTAATTCCCCATTAAACTGAGCCCCCCAAAAATATTTTCATTTTTGATATCTTAAATCCATCTCTGCAACATATCAATGGATTTAAGGAAAATTTAGGCTAACAATGCATTTAACAATAATTTCAAACAAAACTCAATCCTTCACATCATTTGAATCTTTAAAATATGATTGGAAGTGGTTTGGTTTCAATGAAGACATTATAATCTTTAACATGACAGTAAACTAAAACAATTTATTAAATGATTGTAGTAGAAAATGAACAAGATTTGGTTATGCTCTTGTAAAAAAAAAATGTTAATGTTCAAAGGGCAATCTCAGGAGATTTCCAAGGTGTTTTAAAATGTGAGAAAAGGGTCAATGATAACTAGAATTGAGTTTGTGAACAAACTCATGGTGTTCGGTTGAACGTTATCAAGGGATCACGTAGTTGAAAAATAGGTAAATTTTGTGTACAAGCTGCTTTGATTAAATGGTACAGCAAATATATGAGTATGTTTAAATTTCAACCTAAACGGCCATTAAATAGAGCGTTTTACTAAACTTTTCGCTGGAAATTCCGGTTTGTGCTGGAAGAGGATCAAACAAGGTCACAAATAAATCAACGTTTGAACAGTTCGAAAAGCCTTTTCACATGAAGTATGAACTGTGAAAATACAATGTAGCTTGTGTAGTTGAGGGGATGTGAATTTTTGAAATATTTAACTTTGGAAGCTCGCATTTCACTTCACAAGGCTTTTTTATAAATACCTGTAATAAAAACTGTCGTAGCATTGTGGAATTTGTGTTGCGCGCACCTTTAAAGGAGGCTATATTGTATATCATACAGCCCGCACACACAGAGCACATGTTATCAGAGCGTGGGTCTCTTGTCTATGATACAGTGTCTCTGATCTACTGTACACTGCAGCGTGGTATTCAATGCACATAACGGGATGTTTTTTACGCTCTATGGATGGAGGTTTTATGACCAGAAGATAATGCCAAACTGGTATTATGTCTGCAAAAGTTTGAGCAGCCTAAACAATCTTCAAACTGACATTTAAATTTTGACGATATGATGAGCAGTTCTTGAATTATGGATTTTTGCAATTTTCAACTTCCGGCTTCGACCGGAAGTAAAGGTCAAATGAGGTCAAGTTGTGCACGACATTTGTAGATCATTACAAGAGGTTTCATGTTGTGGAAGAATCTTGTATGTGGGATTTGTGGTTCTAAATATATGAATTTTCAAATTATTTAACGTTTATTTAACTTAATGACGTCATCATTCCAAAAAAAGTTGCGGTTTCATCTACTCATTAAGGTTCATGTTCATGATAAGTTTCAAGTTCATACAAACTTCACTTTTCTTCAAAATTGGGAGAGAAGGTTCAGGGAAAAAGAAGAAGATGCAGAAAAAAAACCCATAACAATAACTAGACATTGAGAGTTTGTGGACAAACTCACGGTGTTCGGCTTGAACGTATTAAAGTAGTTGCGTAATTGAAAATGTTAAGATCAATATTGTGTGCAAGTTTTTCTCTCCTTGTAATTGAAAATGTTAAGATCAATGTTGTGTGCAAGTTTTTCTCTCTTTGTAATTGAAAATGTTAAGATCAATATTGTGTGCAAGTTTTTCTCTCCTTGTGCTATGCTGACGAGCAAAATATTATTGATATGTAACTTTTGTTGATCTTTATGCATGAAGGTTTGTCATATAACTTCAACTTCCGGTTTTGACAGGAAATAAAGGTCAAATGAGGTCACACTTTGTACATGATATCTAGAATTGCCCGAGAGCTTTAAATTGACGTAATGATTATTAATGTACCACATTTCATTAATAAGATACACATTTTTATACGTACAAACTTATACTTCCGGTTTCGGACGGAAGTGAAGGTCAAATGGGGTCACACATTGTAAAAGCTTGTAGAATCGTCGAAGGGCCTTAAAATAAGGTTATTATATTAATAAACAAATTTATGTTATTGAGATATGAATGTTCATACTAAAAACTACAACTTCCGATTTCGACCTGAAGTACAGGTCAAATGGGGTCACACTCTGTGTAAGATTTTGTTAATACTTCAAGAACTTTCATATGTAATGTACCACGTTTCATTTATAAGATACACATTTTTGTATATGTACAAACTGATACTTCCGGTTTCGAGAGGAAGTAAAGGTCAAATGGGGTCACACATTGTGAAAATTTGTAGAATCGTCAAAGGGCCTTAAAATCATGTAACTATATTAAAACACAACTGAACGTTCATGAGAAACGAATTTTTATATAAGAAACTTCAACTTCCGGTTTCGACAGGAAGCAAAGGTCAAATGGGGTCACACTCTGTGTAAGATTGGTTTAATACTTCAAGACCTTTCATATGGTGTAAAGATCATGTATGTAGCATATATGATTCTGGAGGTATGATTATTTTTATACAAAACTTCAATTTAATGTGATGGATGACGTCATCATTCCAAATGTTTTGCTTTGTCATGTACACACTGGGGTCTAGGTATGTAGTAGGTTTCAAGTTCGTACAAGCTTGACTTTTAGTGATAGCAAAATATTTTTGTTTTCGACCTTGTGTACAATTTTCGTTGTGACGTAGCTATGACGTCATTTATCACATTTCTAGAATGCTCTTGAGCTAAAGAAAAATATTATTCATTAAAAGTTTGTACATATTTTTATTCACTTAGGCTCTATAGAGCCCCTAATAATATGATTTTTACTTTAACTTCCGGTTTCGACCGGAAGTAAATGTCAAATGAGGTCACGGTTTGCATGAAATTTGTCCATCACTACAAGACCTTTCAAATGCATCAAAGATTTTGAATGTAGCATTTGCCGTTCTTGAGATGTGAATTTTTAAAATTATTTAACGTTTATTTAACGTAATGACGTCATCAATGACGTCATCATTCCAAAAAAGGTTGTGGTTTTATCTACTCATTAAGGTTCATGTTCATGATAAGTTTTAAGTTCATACAAGCTTCAGTTTTCTTCAAAATTGCGAGAGAACGATCAGGCATAAGAAAACGAGGGAAAAAAAACCCCAAACAAAACAAAAACAGAACAATAACAATTGGTTTTCGGCTGGTAGCCGAACACCTAACAATAGGTTTTCTGCTCAAAGCCGAACACCTAATTATAGTGTGGCTAGACCGTAACTAGAGTTAAATGCTTTTAATTTCATAACTCCTAAACATCGCACTTGTTATCTAGTGCTAAAGAAATAAAACAAAATAAATATTAAAATACGGTAAAATCATGCCCATTGAACATAGTTATACCAAAAAGTTTTTTTAAAGAGTTATTTGAGATCCCCTTTACACAGAAAACATTACTTCACAGTTCAGCGTTGTGTCTATAACCAAGTATTCATTTATACAGAATCAAGGGAGAACATTGTTGCTATAAAGCTGATGTTTTAAATAGGATTGATGAGTCCATGATGGTTTGTCCATACTACTTACCTACTACATTGTCAACTTCCCTGCGAGTCCTACGATGTTGTTTCTGGAATGAGCGATGGATGTCCACCCGGAAGCTCTCTAACCTTTTATCCAGGTATCTCTTCAAGTAATCCAAATCTTGATTTGCATCAGCGTTGTATGAGGTTGACTGACACGGGTAAATGCTTACAAGAATGAAGACCAGTAAAAGCATGACCCACTCCATTCTGCAGAAACTTGCCATATCTGATAATCAGTCAGAAGAAAATACAAGCAGTCAATCCAATCTAAACCTCAACATCTTAACTGAAAATATGCATAATTGGTAACAATCAAGGTTTTTTTTATTATAAAGATTAGAAATCACTACAAATTAAAGCTATCGCATCTGTTGGAACACATGTATAAATACTAGTTAGTAAACATCAAGTTGTTAAATAAAGATTTAAAAATATAAAATATAAAATTGCCTGTCATTACAAATAATGAAATCAAAAGCAAAGCTTTGATCGTATATTTCTTCATTTAAACTTCCAGTTTGCACAGAAAAGTTAGATCAGGTCATCAATGTTGTATACATCAGTGATAAAATGATTCAAATATGATGAGTTGTGTTTTTTTTTTTTTTTTTTGAAATGTTAAAGTTTTAACTACAGTAAATTGACACCTGATGACCATTGCTTATTTCTCATCTAGGTATGAAGATTTAAGTATGTGCGAAGTTTAAACAATTTTGCTCTCTCTCAAATATGATGTCATCATTCATATATTTGAAAGGTAAAAGTTCACACATTGTTTCATACCCTGGAACCATGTCCAAATTTCCTACCAGATTGACTACAGATGTGAAAACAGGGCCTGGGAATATTTTTCACTTCAACTTCTGGAAGAACCGGAAAACAAGGTCAAAATGGATTATGTCACTTATTATTATTTTTTATTTTATTTATTTATGTTTTTATTTATTTTATTATTATTTTTATTTATTTTTTAAGTCTTGAACCTTTAAAGTCCTAGTCTTAGACATCTGGGTTCTCTATGGGTTCATGGCTCTTTGGGCTCATTCTTGATGGGTTCTTGACGGTTTTAGTCTCAATTTTCAAAGTCTAACAGTGACTTCCAATCTTCCATGTTTAGACTACAATAATGCATCCAAATGAATGACTCCAAATTGGATCCAAGTCCAACTCTGTCATAACCTGGTCACAGACTCACACAATCTATCTATAACAGCACAGACACACCTGTTTCTTGTCATTTTGAGACCCATTTTCAAGAGAAATCTAGGCCTTGCACAAAATACATACAGAATTGCAATGTACAAAATAGATCACAGGAGGGCAACTGGACGAGCATGGAGAACAGCAGCATTATTAATATTATCATAATTGGGAAAAAATACAAAAATGAGTGAGTGTATGAAACATGCAAGTAAGAGAAGTCAATCTGGAGGACACAAGAAAGCTGCCCAACAAATAATACAACTAGTAACTACTGCTACAACAAAAGTAAACTAAATTGATGTTGCAGACATTGGTATAACATGCCATGCACAAGTACATGACTTAAGTTCCATACCTTGAACTATAGAGCAAACTGACACGTAGGCTTACCCTGAAGAACAACCATGACAAGTGTGGGTGCCCTGATGTCTAAATACAAGCAATACAGCAAAACTGCAGGCAGTCCTAGTCCACAATCACTATGTGGTATTCCAACCATGCGTGAAAGAATTCCTGGCATTGTGCTCACATCTGCATCAAAACAAAGAAAACTCAACATACATGTAACATTTGAATGTGAATTTCACAAGAATGTACAAGAAACAATGCCAAAGCAGTTGAAGTCAGTTAGTTGACTTGAATTCCCATCCACCTTAAATAATGGGTCTATTCATGAAAAATGCTATCATTGCATGAGGCGGTGGATAATCACATAATCAGTCACCAGTGGTCTGGGAAACATTTGATTCAAAAACATTACTCAGAAGTATGCAAAACACAACAATAACCTTTGAGAGCGAGGAGCATTGTATAGCAAGGTATGGAGTGACACACTGGTATACAACCACTGTTATGCAACCACTGGTTCACGCCCTTGTGTCATACCCATGATATTCAGGCATGATATTTGGCTCTTGAAAAAAAGTAGGCACAAACTATGAAGTATAGGGGCTTACCTATATGTGCTTCATGATACAGGCTAATGTAGATTTATCAGGCTATTTAATAACAATTTTGATGATTTTTAAGGGCGAAAAATCGGAAACCAGATTAAAGTAGGAAGAATATCATGCCTGGACAATCCTGCATTCATGAGTACAGTACTGCCATCAACAAGAGTCTCATCTGCAAGATACATCATAATGATCATAATGATTTCTTAATTATGCATAAGGTGTGATTTTTTAGCAAACATGGTCTTAGAAGTCAAATCTGAATAACTTGGTCTTTACTAATATTGTGGACTCCTGGGTGTTTGCAATTTTGATTACCCTTAAGAGACCATATAGCAGCTTGTACCAAAATGCCCACTACCCAACCAAAAAGGTCAAAGTAAAGGTCATGATCTGAATTCATACTTTTCAACGTCTTCCATGCTTATGTAATGTCTACATTAAATGTCTACACAAAAAAAAACCCTAAAACCCACAAAATTCTTGACTCGCATTATTTTAAACATTTTTAATGGGAAAATTATTTTCAAAAACCAACAATAATAGTTGTCTGGGTATCTGTTGATGACTATGCATAAACAAATGGTCTCTACAGGATAAACAAGACACAATTTATGCAAACTAATTGTACATGTCAGCATTGTTGACTGAATGGAAGTATACACCATATGATGAGTAATTGTTTCATTCATAAGAGCATTAATGCAGTTTTCAAGCAAACCACGCAGTGAAATAAGCCCAGGCTTTGTATATGTACACAACAGATAGTTCACCCCATTGATAACCCAAATTAAAGGACAAGGTCATGTAAGCCATTTGCTTGTTAGATTGTCTGGTACAATGCCTTAATTGGTCATAAGTTCATTTCTCCAACTATATCCGAGTTGCTACACCACATAGTTAGAGGCAAGGCTACGCATTACAACCTCCAGCTGAGACTGGTATCCCTGTGCCACACATTTCTTTGAGACTTGTGAAAGGGTGATTGTAGTCTCTTTACTTACTAAGAAAAAGCTTGCCCCATCCAGTGTTGCCATAGCAACATTGGATGTAGTCTGAGGAATTCAAATTGATCATTCACTTCTGATCAAACAAGGCAGCGTACCAGACATCATTCAAATCCAACACGCAAATATTGCAAAAACGATTAAGCACCTGGACCTTCTCAACTTTTATCCGCAATTCCCTTTACACATTACAACATAAAAACTTAACAAACATACATATGATAATTGGTTGGACAGCTTTTATTAAGCATCTTTTATCTTCTGTTTCTCACAAATAAGCAATTTGTTCAAGTTTCTGGTGGTCTAGATAATAGCTAATAATGTCACATTGTATTTTATAAAATGAAAAATCATTCAAATCTATTTAAATAAACATAAAATGACCAATCCATAAATATATCCTGCTTTTTGTCTTGTCACTACATTTTAGTTTGCATTGTCAGGAAACTGTTATTTGTATATTAAAGACATACATTTAAATGAGTACATTTCCACAAGGTTTTGAAAATGACATTATTTTACTTTCACAAAGAAAATAACAGTTTACTGATTACTTAATTTATAAACGAATAGTGTTTATGGAAGATATACATATACAGTGTACATTTACATTGTATGTGTACAGCAAGTGTTTATATCTTTTAATCTATCTTCACATTTTGTTTTATGCAATCACTTTGAAGATATACTATAGTTGTATAGAGGGACTCTGGGTGTGGTAAGAGATTCCATTTTAGATGTATCATGGTAAATGTCTAAAAAGACATTTAAAACGTTTTTTTTCTGGATTATTTGTTGGTGTTTTATACAAAAATTACAGAGAAAAGTTACAGCAAACTATATAATGATAAATTAAAAACATCACAGTTTTGCTTTGCAATTACTCTGTAAGAAAAGCATTACAACAAAAGTAGCACCAACATCAAAATTCCAGATGAAAGGTGGACACCTAACAAATCAATTAAAAAATACTGTTTATAAGATCTGTTACTCCTCATGGCAGTGCAACTTTACATTCCTTGAATCACTTTTAAAATCACAACATTAGGCCCATTTGAATCGTCACGCTCTTGGCGTGTCAAATTCGAATCATTTGAGTTCGGCAATAGCACAGCATTGGCACGGAAAAGGTTTCAAATGTCGCACTTCTGCCGAACTTTGCCAATACCACAACAGGGCCGGTACAGCCATGGTCGAGCTAAGCCTCTGCCTTGCTGAATTCCAAAAGTGGTTTTAAACGTTGTGCTCCTTTCATGTTGAATCGAGAAAACAAATTGGAATATTTGAATTCGACATGGCAAGAGCGCCACATTCGAAACAGGCTTTAATAAGCGTAATTATCAGGACAGATGTCACATATATAGCCAAAACAGACATTTTAAATGAGCAAAGGCCATCTCCATTAAAACTGGAAAATTTGGGATTCTTGCAAGTGATTGAAAAAGGCTTCTGGAAAATGCAATGGTAAAATGACAACAAACTGTTATGGATTATGTAATCAATAGTGAGAGTGCATTTGGTTATAACATCCTAATGTATGAAAACACAGGTTAGTGAAAAAATCCCTTTACCAAAGAGCATTTGCATAAATTAACTTTCTAAATACCAGCAACACCAGATGTTATTACAGTCGCAGGTCAAAAAGTACAACCACCATGCACTACATGATGCAGAATATCATAGCATCTATCAATACTTGGTCCTTATCTTGATATTGCATCAACAAGGATTTACTTCTTTCTTCAACCAATTTAGCATGGATCTGAACAGGATTGGTTACCCATTGACTAACTGCCTCAATATTTTACACAATGGTTTGCAATGATGTAGTCCTTATGTACCAAGTTTGACAAGTTTAGCCAACAGTTTGGTATAAAGAGGGTTAATAAAGAATTAAAAGGTGGATAAATTTAGGCCATTCAATCCCTGGTATTGTTTTGCTGTTTTACATTAAAAAATAAAAACTATTGAAAACTACGTCCAAGACCAAACTTCTAAATATACATGCTATCAACACAATTGTCAAAGTAGAATCTGCTTTTTAAGAAATGAGAGCTGAATGAAGAGACAGCTGGTTGTCTGTAATACCAGGGAGTGTGTGACTGCTGATGAGGGCGATGAAAACTATGGAGAACTCTACAACTCATCCTTGACCTGATCTCCATCCTCCTCTTCTTCATCTTCCTCTTCAAAATCATCATCCTACATGAACGAAAATCACACATAACATCGTCAATGTGAACAGCAAATACTAGCAAGGATTACACAACAGTGGTCAATATGAACAGCAAATAACCGACCTTTATTCCATTTTCTTTTAAACAATAGCACGTTTCAACGATGTCTGTTTGCTGGCTCAAAACAATTTTTTTTTTATACCCGTCAGCGAACTACATCTACCTTGATTTCCAAAGTACCGAAAATAAATTATGTTTTATTGAGAATGAAGATTTATGTCTTACCTCATCTGCACCAGCGCCCTCTACTCCTCCCGACTCCAAAAACTTGATAAGGTCTTCCAATGTCCTCCCACCATTATAATCAACAATCTGTTAACCAGTAAAATAAACATTATAATGGTATCATTTTTGAAATATTTAAGTTAATTTCTGGAAGTTGCTGAGCACAAAACATACTTTTTTAGAAACACATACATGCAAATGTGTTTATCGTCAAAATCATTTTGGAGCTTATCTTTTTCCAAAATAGTATGTTGCTCTGTTTTGTGGTACACTTCAGAGCGGTGTATATTTTATCATGAAGGCTCAATCCACAAATGGGTACATACACAAACACTCCAACAGAAACAGTGTGCCCCGTCTTAGGATTTGTAAACAAGAGCCTTGATCAAGGCACTTTACTCGACTCTAGTCCAAACTTGGGCAGTACTACTATCAGTTGACTGCTACACCTATAAAGATGTTTTGAAACATGTATGTGTTACAGCTTCACTACTGTGCAGTTTTGCAAGCTTGTATACTGAGGCTCAACAAGGTCCATGTTCCTACTGTAAATGCCTGCTGGTGTTCCTGCTAATCTCATGACAATATCTCCCATGACAATATCATGCAAACACCCACGTGCAAGCACCTTCCAGGAGTACCAATCAAATAAGATGAGTTCAAGCAAGATGTTAATCAATTCAACCTGACTGCCCAAATCACAGACTCATTTTATATGAACTACACACTCTGTGTGGCACTGGAATGACAAGTTTACATGTATTTACTATTTTGATGACATTTCCAGCAATAGACAAAGTTTTAAGAAATGAAGCAAAGCAACTTAATGTTATAAGTTTTTAACTATTTTGTTTCAATTTTTTTTAGACAAAATTTGTGCTTTCTGATAAAATGCCAAATCATTTCATTTGTATCAGTTTGTCAGAATTATTTTACAAATGAGTATTAGTTATTGATTATTGGGTCTTAGTGAAATTTTAGAACTTGTAGGCATTACATGGACCTGAAGAATAACTTTAACCTCAAATTCTCCTGGATTCCGTTGTTTATATATAACCATAGACATACTATACACTGTGGCTGCCTTTGATATTTTCCAAAAGCACTTGAAATCTATATAAGGTGGCGTTGACAATTGATATAGGGGCAGGTCCTCGTAGTCGATGAGTGTATGTCATGGAAGTGACTGCAATATTGAGCATAATATGCTTTACACTTATGTCAATGATAGGCAAATGATGACCTCTACTTCAGAACAGTTTGTCGGTAACGATCTATTTACCAAGTCAGCCAAACGTATTAATGAACGAAACATTTCTGATGTCTTTAGCCTACATGGTGACTTTCTGTCTGGTCTAATATGGTTACAAGGTGGTTTACCACACAGGGATCTGATTTCTGTTCACTGACTTGTTTTCTTAGAAGCTGAAGTTTAAAGGTCAAATAAGTCAAAAAATATGTCTTTCCTTTTCTTAGTGATGGTGATACAAAATACACAAATAAAAAAATAAGTAAATGTAAAGAGTTTTATGTTGTTACTTAACAGCTGTAAATTTAACACATTTCGCAGTAACTTGGACACTTTAATGGAAATTGCATTTTGAGCAGTATTTATGATGTTGACTTATTTTACCTTTAAACTTGTAGCATGAACCAGATTTAAACCAAACTGAAAAAATTGACTGGATAACTGATTCAATAGATTAAACAAATATCCATTACAGTGCTATGATGTGGAAAATACACCATGTATGGTCTTTAATCATGAGTTAACTACAAGGTGTAAAACCAGCTTCTAACTTCTACTATAAAACAAAAGAGACAATTTTTGTTGACCATTGACCAATCAAAGCTACTAACCTCATTTGTCTCCTTTTTAATGAGTTTTAATGTGGGGAATCCTCCGATTGATATTCCCTCAACTTCATTAGCAGTGGAATCCATTTTAGCAATAACAAGATCCTCTTTATCTTGGAAATGTTTGCCCAGATCATCAAATATTGGAGCTAGCTTCTTGCAATGCCCACACCATGGAGCATCTGAAACAAATAAAAGATAACAGATTAAACAGCAAGTATATTGTAAGGCTGGGCCTTTACATTGCAGTTTATGGTCCATGAGGCGTCAGTGACGACTATAAACTGTGTCACGCGTCAATTTTACCACCATGCGACTATCGCTTGACTGACTAGAAACCAGTCTTTAAGGCTTTGCAGCAATACAATATGTGATGTAGTTCAAAAAAACTGGTTCAACTGGTTATCAGAAGCCCATAGAAAATGTGTTGAGGTAGTCTTATGTAATTGTTTAACATGCAATTCTTTCACCGTAAAACCTATTGCATTGGACCGTTACGAAGTTGTCCCTTTATTGTGGAAACTGTTTTCTATTATGTTGATTGTTAACTGACTATACCGTTGAAGAGCAGTTGTGATGATTGAGCAATGTTTTGCCTTATTGATCTTTGGTCAAGAAATCCAATATTTTCAAAACCGAATGACTTATTTTTTGCCTGGACGCTCTCTTTACAGAGGACAATATCGGTCACATCCAATTGCTTTGAAGTCACATGCAATTCTGTGCACAGAATTCAAGAGTTGAACTAGACTTAGCTCCCAAATAAACCATGTTTTCATTATCGTTTTGGTATGTTCATTGTTTTTAATTAAATAGCTCAAGAAGAAACCTATCAGGTCAAGCAATAATTTTTTTGTGAATACTTACAAAATTCTACCAAAACATCCTTGCTTTTATCATACACTACTTCTTCAAAGTTCTTGCCCACTAGAACTTTGACGGGTTCTTTGTCCCAGTCTTCAGGAACATCTTCTGTCTTAAGATGTGCCTAAAAACAACAAAAACACAAATTACACAATTACTCATTGATCTCCTGCAAAGCGACTGTTGTCACAAAGATTAGCATGGGAAATCTCAACAACTTTTTCTAAAAGAAATCTTTGTGTAAATAAGGGACTAGTCCACAAAAACAATTGATGCACTGCAAGCTAATGACAGTTTAATGATTGGTTAATTAGTTTCTTGTTAACCCATTCCGGTCAAGTTATGAAGCAGGAATGTTTCCATTTATTCAGTATTCCTTAAAACCACTTGTTTTTTAATTTGGCAAAACACAAGTCTTCATTACCTTTGTTTTAAAATGTATTAATGCTCCTGTTGATTGGTACATTGATTTAAAGAGATATTTGCTAGGAATCGTATCAATAACATTTTCTACAATGTATGACTTTTTTCACACATCCTTTTTTGTGTTTTTATGTCGTTTTAATGCTTGTATCACAAGAACCTCGTTTGGGTAGACATCCACATGAAAACATCTTAACAAACCAAAATAAGTCCCTTTCACACTATGTGTCTGTGTTTTTAAGTGACATAAGTGCAACTGCTGTTCCATTTACCATGTAATAATATAGGCCACTAAATGCATTCAACGGCAATTGGCTGCATGAACAGTGATACACAGTATTGAAAGAGGTATATTTTAAGATGGAAATGCCCTCCAAACCATAAGTACTCTCATTTTTTAAGGAAGACTATCATAATGCGTGGTAAATTTGAGATTATTTGTAGCAATATAAGTGACATTAGCATTAGTCCCTCATGCTTGCAGGCTCTAAGCACAATTACATATGATCACCCTGTAATTATCATCCAGATACCTATGGTAATTGAGTTAATACATTACTGTCTCAGCCATGTCTTGACATTTGTATATCTGATGTCATAAAAAATGAACCAGCTAATGTGCTAAAACAAAGCTTTGAGATCAGAAGATGGCAATGGTTATGTAAAAATAAAGGAAAATAAAGTTTGACTTTAATAACTTGTCCATTTCTGTCAAAAACCTTACCTTCAGTTTACCATCCTTAAAATCTTGAACAAATTGCTTAATCTTCTCTGCTGTCATTTCATTTGTTTCTGGTTTATATTTTTTCATGTCATCAGCTAGGACGATGATTCTCATAGTTGGCATTTCATCATTAGCAATTGCAAAGAATTCAGTGATGCGAGCATTGTTCTCAACTTGTGTGTTGATGAGGACAAATAGCATCTGTGGAGATAAAATAAAATATTTAAAAATGTCAACCACTTTATTTTATTTTTTTATCAATTTTTACACTACTGTCTTTCTAGAGAAAAGAAATACTAGATTCCACTAGCCACTGTTCTATGCAGGTTAGGTTCCATGTAAAAAATATGCACAAAACAAACATGCCGGTGAAATATTTAATGCTCATTTACCATTTTTTGACAGTTGACGGTGCATGCAACCTGCACACTTTAAGGGGAGTGGACTGTATCACATGACAACATGATGCATCACCATCACCCTTATTATGTGCCTGGGTGACTAACATGATTAATTGAGTAATCATGATTATTGATAGCCAAGAGTAGTATTACTTACACTTTTATTTAACTACTTGATTAATCATGCTGCTTTGATTAACCCACGACCCACAGTCATGATTTGTATTCCATGTATATCGTTTACACGATGTGTGTGTGTGTCTGTAAATGCATCATGCTTTGTGAGCGCACACATGCTGTACACAAACAACGCTACTACATAATATCTTCATGGACAGTATGTACTTGTACACTGTACAATACTGTATCCTATTTACGATGTACATGTATCTGTATTGACCCCTTGCACCAAAGTCACATGTGGCTACTTTCTGCCATACTCTAAGCTTGGGTGATACCACGATATTATATAAAAAAAATAAATAAAAAAAAAAATGGGGGGGGGGGGGTATTGTAGATGTTTATACTCTACTTATGTAAGAACGTTATCATCGTTACCTCGCAACGAGAGCGAAATGTCCCTTTAAGATAGCCGTTCATAATGAATACACCTTATAGTAACCCTAAACTAAAGTTCATCTGTGAAATTTTTTTAAAGAAGCTGATTTCAACTGATTTTGGTAAGTATGTGTCAAGATAGGCCCGAAAAAAGTAAGGTGACATAGGGGATGGGGAAGTTGCATTTTGGGGGTCAAAAGGTCATTGACCTTTACAAAAATATGTAAAAAAATGTATTTTGGCAACTAAATGTCGCACATAGTTGATCTTGGTGTCAAAATACTCAGAATTATAACAGAAGCAAAAAATAAAATAAAACCCTAAGAATTAAATCTTGACCCCAAAATGAGGTCAAAGGTCAAAAGAAGTGGTTTATCCCCGAAAATGCTTATTAATAAACCCTAAATTTATCTTTATCTGCGAAACATTTTTAAAGATGCGGATTTCAATTGATTTTGGTTGGCATGGGCATCAGGATAATGCAAAAAAAAAAGGTATGGTAGAATAGGGGATGGGGAAGTTGCATTCCTTGGGGTCAAAGGTCATCGACCTATTCAAAAGTAAAAATGTATCTCGGCAAGTACAAATGTTGAACGTGATTGATCTGTCAAAATGATCTGAATGTTGCCAGGAGGCAAAAATTAAGTCAAGATCCCTTATGACCAAATCTTTACCTCCAAACATGAGGTCAAAGGTCAAAACAGGAGCAAGTGCTTATGTAATTGATGACTTACGAGGGCACTATGGTAATTAACCATTCCTGGACCACTTCTAGTTGTTTTTATAGGAGATACGAAGACCTCTGTGTGGGAAGTGGAATGTCCTTAGGCTATGGTCTTACCTATATTTTTTTAAAACAAAGTACAAAACTCGTAAAGGCTAAGGAAAAGAGAGGGTTGTCCAATTTCAGAATTTACAGGTGGTAATATGCCGAGCCCATCTGTGTATAGTCTTCAGGCATGCAACTCATCAACCCCCAAAAAAGAGGAAAATGTTTCGACAAGCAAAATATTTTCAGTGATTTCTAAATGTAAACTGCCAATATGATGTTTAACCATGGTTTAATGGGCCCGCTATGGAGGCCGAAAACGACTAAAATTTTATTTTGGATGCAACAAATAAAAAAATAGTTTCCCTTCTTTTTGAAAACGTTCTCCTTTGTAAATCACGAGGTCTAAGAAGGTGATTTGTTGTTCAGAGATCTCCGAGGTAAATTTCAATGTTGGATGTAAGTTGTTTAGCGTCCTAATAAAATCCTCCATCCTGTTACGGTTATTGTAGACGATTAAGTACATCATCTCTATGTCTCATGTAGCACACTATTTCAGGGTCGGTTGGGAAAATTATTTCTTTTTCGTATTTGAACAGAGTGATGTCACAAATTTCAAGACTGCATTCGCTACCCATCGCCACGCCTATTGTTTGTCTGTAGAACTTGTTATTAAATTCAAAGACGTTTGCGCCCACAATAAGTTGTAAGAGACAACGTGTGTGTTTTTTTGTTGGTTTCGGTATAGCGTATAGCCCTGAGTGTGCCCGTTCCAAAGCATAACAAACTGAATTTATTGCTTCCTTTTGTGGGCAGTTTGTGTACATCGAAACAATATCCAATGTGATAAGGAGATACTCTTTGTCCAATGTCAAGTTTTTTGACAACCTCTTAGGAGTCTCGTGTGTATGTGCTCTGTTGCTTGACAATTGGAAGCAAGAACAAATCCATGTATTTTGAGATTTGTTGAGTTGGGGCCCCACAATCACTGATGATTGGCCTTCCGACAAACCGTGTCCCACCCGGAGGGTTTTTATGGATCTTAGGTAATAGGTAGAGGCTGGGTGTTTTGATCTGGTGGTTGTGGGGGTTGAGAAACTCAAACATCTCCTTGGATATGATCTGTTCTATAAACAGACTACGTACGACAGCGACACCGCAGCTCAAAATTAGCTCAGGACCCAGTGTTGTGAGCGTGAAAACTGACTCGAATGATGTCTTGGATTAGGACATTTTGTTTCATCATGAATTATGACATGCAGTAGTTTTCCTAATGGCTTGTTATGAGCGCTGCGTGAAGCACTAAAAACAATGATTTAACCCTTGACCTCAATAATAAAGGTCAAGATTTGGTCATTAGGGTCCTATTTTTATTTGTTATCTCCTTTTACTACAATTTGATAATTTTGACACCAAGCGCGACATTTAGTTGCTGCAATACATTTTTCAATTTATGGAAAGGTCAATGACCTTTAACCCCGCAAAGTGCAACTTCCCCATTCCCTATTCTACATTACTTTTTATTTTGAATATCTTGACATGATTACCTACCAATTCACATAGTTTTCATATAAACTTTAAATTTTGGTAAATAATATGCAATTTCGGGGATAAGTCGCTACCTTTGACCTTTCACCTAATTTTTGGAGGTCAAGATTTAATTCTTAGGATTTAATTTTTTTTTGTATTTCTCCTAGTATAATTCTGAGCATTTTGACACCAAGATCAACCATGTGTGACATTTAGTTGTCAATATGCAATTTTTACAACTTTTTGAAAAGGTCAATGACCTTTGACCCCCAAAATGCAACTTCCCACCCCAAATTTCACCTTACTTTTTTGGGCATGTTGACACCCAATCCTACCCAAATCAGTTGAAATAAGCTTCTTTGAAATTATTTCGCAGATTGGCCCTAAAATTGGTTAGTTTTGGGTTACTATTAGATGCAAATGAATGCTGAAAAATCTTACTGCCACATAACTGTACATTCATGCACGAATATAATGCAAGGTACTTACCTCTCCTTTATAAGCTTTTGCAGCTTCACTGAAGGCATCATGGACATTACTGAACTCAGTGTCGTCTTTACTGATGAACAGTAGGTTGTGAACTTTCACTGGACCACCAAAGATTTTAGGTGCAGACTGATCCATACAAGACAGAAATAGGACATAAATTCCATGAAATCTTATTTCCATCTTGACATCATTTTAAAGTTTGCATTGTGAGACAACAAGGTTAGTTTTTAATCAACACACCACAGGTAAATTGGGGGTAAACATCATCTTAATAGTTTACTAGGATAAATTGATGATGTCAATGATCATCTCTACATGCATTAAATCACAGGTTTCTATTAAACATTGATCAGATGACCATTAATTACACTGTCAAAATTTCAAGATTCAATGTATATGCATCAGCTACTTACCTCATCAGTGAATTCAATAACAAGTGGCAGACGGTTACCAACAACAAAAGTATTAATGGCATCTTCAGTTAGTTCTCCCTCAAAATTATCACGCTTGTTGTCAAACTGAAAGCAACAATATATTTATAGAGTTAGTATTTTTTATGAGTGTATATTTTATTTATTTATTCTGGTTTATTCATAAAAACACGAAGTAGGCAGCCCCAAAAGAGTTGCTGATAAAACCACGTTTACACTTTACAAGAATTAAAAATTGTTACATACTGTTACATACCAGTTAAAAGAAGTAAACGCTTAAGAATTACAACAAAATAGAGAATCAAATTTTACAACACAAAACAACACAAAAAAAAAAAAAACTAAATTAAAGCCTGAATAAAAAGAATTGAAGACAGATCATTCAGGAAAGCTGGTTTAAAAGAACTCAATTGCACCCACATTGTTATCAAATAAGAGTTATAAAAGTTTAGCTAAAACAGGAATTGTAGACTTCATGTATCTATCAGTTTTGCACTTAGGTACAACTAGAGTAGACGTGGAACTGTCTCTGAGGATTCTGGTAGTTGTGTTATTTAATTTTGGAGGGGGGAGCATATTTCTAAATCTGGGGGAATGTAATAGTTTTGTGCCAAAGTTATACAGTAAGGTGTCTCTCCTAGTTTCAAGGCTAGAAATACCTAGAATGTCCAAAGCATTGGAGTAACTGTGATACTGATGAAAGCCTAACATAATGCGACAAGCACGTTTTTGGACATTTTCAATTCTATTAGCCAGTTGTTTACTTATCGAGGTATGCCAGACCTGGCTGGCATACTCTAAAACTGGTCTAATGTAGCATACAAAGACCGAAACTAAGTCAGCCAAGGGAGCGTCATATTTTTTTAAAATACACAGGGTAAATAATCTTCTAGAGGCTCTAGAGACAATATCAGCAACATGGATGTCCCATTTGAGATCACTCTGAATTGTGACCCCCAAAAGTTTCATATGATTAACCTTGTTTAGGAATATGTCATTAAGAGTAAACGTAGGGTTAGGTGTAACTCGTCGTAGAAAACTGATCTTCATTACTTGACACTTAGCAGGCTTGGGGAGAACATCGTTAGATTTGGACCATTCTGAAAGATCATCCAGATGGGATTGAAGTTGAGCATTTTCACCATATTTAACTATATCCCCGAGGGTCAGATCGTCCACGTATTTCCAACGTCTGTGGCTACCAGTGGCAGCATCGTTAACCAGGACTAGGAATAATATAGGGCCTAGCTTAGTTCCTTGCGGAACGCCACAATCAATGGTTTTGACAGAGGAAGTGTGATTAGCGAGTTTGGTATTTTGGGTGCGATTGGAAAGGAAGCCGCAGACAATTGGAATAATTGAACGTCTAACCCCAAGGTTGATAAGTTTCTTGATAATAATATTATGATTAACAAGATCAAAGGCTTTGGTGAAGTCAATCGCAGCAAGGTAAGCATACTGATTAGGTTTATCAAGTCCCTCATATACAGAATTTAACATATCCACCAGGTAATGAGTGGTAGAGCTGCCCTTAATGTTACCGTATTGTTTAGGATCAAGTTTTACAGAAATATCACTAATAATCCATTTGGCAACAAAAGATTCAAAAACACGAGCTAAAACCGGTGTCAAGGAGATGGGCCTCAGTTGATCAAAAGACAAAACATGTTTAGTTTTAGGAACTGGTATGATGGTGGCAGTCTTCCACAATTTAGGGAAACTACCCTCCCTCAAGCAAGAATTGAATATATATGTAAGTGGAAGGGCTATTTCGGGAGCAAAATCTTTAATCAGTCTGATAGGTAAGTCCGAAGGATGACCAGCCTTAGAGGATTTCAATTTTTGAAATGCTTTCAGAACCTGCCCTTGATAAATTACTGGAGGTGGTGTTTCTGCTGGCAGGTATGCGGGAAGACTTTCAAGCGCCAAAGCTGGTAGTTGATTGCATATTTCGGCAAATTGATTGTTAATAGCTTCAACTGTTCCTCTAGGATTCAATGTAGCTCCAGGGATAGTAGCTGGTTTGGTTTTAAGATGACACATCCTCTGTATATGTTTGTGCCATTTAGCTGGCTGACAGTTCCTGAGGTTGTACACAGAGTCAGCATAAAACTTTCTTTTGGCTTTGATTATGAGTTGATTCACTTTGTTGCGCAGCATACGCCACTGCCTCTGATCACCCCGAGTAAAAGCTTCCTGGCGGTTTCTGATAAGTCGTTTGATTTGTATAGTCATCCATGGCTTATCTTTGAGTCGCAATACTGAACGGACTTCGGGGAAATATTCCTCATAGGCGTCATTGATGGTAGATGAAAAATCCTTGAGCATGGCATCAGATGAATGGTTTGAAGTAATGCTGTCCCAATTACAGCCAGTCACCCATTGCCCGAATGACCGTACTGAAGAGTCTCGGTAGGGGCGCCTGTAGATGGAAGTAGGCTTCACAGGTGGATATTCAGTCACTGGATTGATGACAATACAGCAGTGGTCACTACGTCCAATTGGTGATAGTCGTTTGGGTTCAGTAAAAAATGAGGGGTGGTTGGTAAACATCTTATCCAGTATTGCATTGTGCCGAGTAGGGAAATTGATCACCTGTTCCATACCTAAATTACTCTCAATTGTGTTAGTTTGGAGATCATTAAAGTCTCCTAGTAGAATGATTGTTGCAGTTGCATCAATTGACTGGATATCGTCCACAGTTTGAAAAATGTGCTCAATCATTTCATTGCCATAGGTAGACCCTGGAGGATAGTAGATCACTCCAATATAGAAATTAGATGTTGACTGATTGTGGTTAAGTTTGAGCCACAAACATTCATACTCACATGAATGGTTGGAAAGTGTCTGTACGCTGAAACTCGTCTTGGTAAAGACGGCTACACCTCCTCCTCGTCTTACATCTCGGCATTTGGACGAACAATGATATCCAGGGATGTCAGCAGATTTGATGGTAATGTCATTTAACCAGGTTTCTGCAACGGCAGCTATATCGACTGAGTTATCACTGAGAACAAGCTGCAGATCTTCCATCTTGTTATTTAAAGATCTTGCATTGGTCAGTAGAATTCGAGGTAGCGGAGCTATGTTGGTGTGGATAACGGGGCGAGTGCTTGGAACAGGGATAAGGTGACGAGGGGTCCTTTCAGAATATCTAGTAAAAGTCTTGTGGTATGTCGTAGCAGATGTCTCCATACGATGTCGGCCTCTTATATTGATAATAACAGGGATATGCCTAAACTGTCGCCCTGCTCTACATCCTCTCATCTTCTTCAACAGCTCCATTGTCTTTAGGCTTTCATATGTAGATGTAGATATGCGTTGTTTACCTCCACCTTTTAAAAGTTTCAGTTGATTCTGAGTGTAAGTAATTCTCTGGTAGTCTGTGGAATGGCAAGTATGTGGACCAGGATTCCGGGGCACATCCATGAAAATGGTGATGTCCGTGGGTGGATCGTGACCAGGTATAACCATGCAAGTACGGCCATGTTTATCCCACTTGGCCGCTGGTGTCTTAGTGGAGCAGAAACCAGAGTTACACACTTTTAAAGTTGTAGCTATCGGGAGATTATTACCAACGCATATAATTTTTGGGTGTTTAATCCCTGGAAATGGAGAGGAAACTGACACCACATATTCACCGGCAAGCGTGGGCTGAAGCTGGTGTTGTAGCAGTGTAATGGCTGCTACCATAGTGGCTAGATTCATGGTGGCCATTATTGATTAGTGTAGATTGCATAGGTACTATAGTTCAGCCAACA
Source organism: Marthasterias glacialis (assembly GCA_911728455.2). Lineage (NCBI taxonomy): Eukaryota > Metazoa > Echinodermata > Asteroidea > Forcipulatida > Asteriidae > Marthasterias > Marthasterias glacialis. The sequence continues at coordinate 15,759,285 of OU452227.1, read as the reverse complement.
ATCCAAGAATAAAAATGTCTTCAAATCACACTTACATTAAAATTCACTGTTCAAAATCTGATGAATCAGACCAGACGACACAAATAAAACCACACATAAAAAGTAGAAGTGTGGATGGCGATCCAAAAAGGAAGATTTTTAAAGATTAAAACGGCAAAGTATGGCAGACATAAAAATACACAGGCAGCAGGATGAACAGCGCCCTCTATAGATATTTTGCTGTAAGTGCTGTCAATTTAGGGTTATTTGAGTAACCTTGTATGTTTTCATCTAGCAATTGTGATGTATTTTCATTAAAAATTAACTCCAAGGTAGGACTGTTCTTTGATTGTATAAAGCACCTGCAACTCCTTAACTTTGAAGAAACTTGGAAAGTTTTAGTTCTTCTTCAGCAAAAGTATTGGCTTTAGTTTAGTTTTGTTTTGTTTTTCTTTACACAAAAATCCACAGTTGTAGACATTAATTCAACTGGTTCTTAACCAGCTGGCACTGGATGAGGTGTATACACACCAATATGGGTGATGTGAGTTTCGTATTTTTGTGTGAATTCGAAGCCCGCAACAAAGATCACTATTGTTTATTCATTGTATTTCGGCTCAAAAATCTCAAATCCCGGTGCCTCAAAGAGAATAGTAAGGCCAGGTTTCTTTGTGCCAGCGGTATCCTCTAAGAAAAATGACTCTGGTAATTCCAGGAAAATTATCCCATCAGGCAGGACAGAAAAAAATGGAAGATTCCCGCAAGTTTATACATCCAGGTGCAGTCCATTAAAAGTAATCTGTCTGTACTCAACTAAGAGCTAGTAATATCATTTTGACCCTGAAGGCCTCACTTAAATATAAATGAACACAACACAGAAACAAAACACTGGGCTTGATCAGTGTTTATGACTGCATTCTGTGAACTGTGGACAAGGGAGTATCATGAGAAACATGGTTTGTCAAAATTCACAGGTGCGATTAATGGTACACAGGGGCGATTAATGGTGCACAGGGGCGATTAATGGTGCACAGGGGCGATTAATGGTGCACAGGGGAGATTAATGGTACACAGGGGAGATTAATGGTACACAGGGGAGATTAATGGTACACAGGGGCGATTAATGGTACACAGGGGCAATTAATGGTACACAGGGGCGATTAATGGTACACAGGGGAGATTAATGGTACACAGGGGAGATTAATGGTACAGGGGGGGAGATTAATGGTACAGGGGGTGATTAATGGTACACAGGGGAGATTAATGGTACACAGGGGAGATTAATGGTACACAGGAGGGGGGGTGATTAATGGTACACAGGGGAGATTAATGGTACACAGGGGAGATTAATGGTACACAGGGGAGATTAATGGTACACAGGGGAGATTAATGGTACACCAGAGGGGGGGTGATTAATGGTACACAGGGGAGATTAATGGTACACATCTTCTTTTAAAACTAAAGCCAGAATAATTTCATACCTGCCAACCATTCCCTATTTAATCAGACTTGTTCCATTTTTTCAGTTTTGAAACCCTAACAAATCGGAGCAATACGATTTCTGAGAAAACGAAGGAAAAAAGAGAAAAAAAGAGAGGGCACTATTTCACCGACAGATAAAGAAAAATGAAGAGGGCGCTATTCATTTCAGTCGTGTGGCCATTTTATAGCAACGATGCATGACGTGCGATAGAAAATTTGTTTTTCTTCTGAAATACTACAAGTATCACACGATTTGTATAAGCAAGATGAGTAAAAACCAACCCCCAAAGACATTTCCAGAAATTTAGAGATGAGTACATGCAGCAATTTCCATGTGTTACAAAGTCAAGGACAGGTGAGAATTTTGCCTTTTGCAAGATCTGTCGCTGTGACTTGCGGGTCGCCGGAGGTGGAGCAAACGACATAAAGGTCCACATCGGCACGGATAAACATCGAAATAATGCAGAGGCTCAAGAAAAGGCAGTGCATATGTCCGGAAAGTTGACATCGTTTCTTCTTAAAGAAGACTTGTCTACAATTTGTGTGGAGGTAGGATTCACAGATTTTCTTGTTACATTATACCCTTACATATTATACCCTTAGCTGTTTCCGTTCACCCAGGAAACTGCTTCAGAAAAATGTTCCAGACTCAATAATTGCTAAGGATTATGCATGTGCAACAACCAAATCTTCTCATACTGTGAAATCTTTAGCTCAGGAGGATTCCCAAAGTCTTGCCCAACAATGTACTACTCTTGCACCATGCTTTGCTGACTACAGGCTTCGACTAAGGGTGTTCCTACTTCTGACTTTTCAATGTTGGCAGGTATGTAATTTGCATTCAAACAGACTCCAGCAGATTGAGCATATATGGCATCATTATTATCTTTACTACATCACGTTTGTCTCTATGTTTAGCAGAAGTGGTCTTTAAGCACAAGAAGATAATTCCATGTCCGACCATGCACACCTGCACACATACACACTCTATGATTCTTGCCTTTACCGACATGTCCTTCATTGGGAAAGTCATACATTGTAATTACTGATTGGATGTAGGAAAATGTGATGTTAAACAGTGGGAGGATTGAGGGAAATCAGACACTGCATGTGTCAGAAGTAAGGCCGAACAAAAGAATACCTGTGTTTCCGATTACACTGTGGCATGGGAATAGGGTAGGTAGGACGGCAATATATATATTTTTTTCCTTTAAGTTTTTATGGCTCCGAAAATTAGGGTAGGCTGATGTTCCTAAAACTTTTTTATTTTGCGCACTCAGTTGAAAGACTGACCATGTCAACATTGTTATTGTAAGTGTCAATAGTACCTATCAGCACTGTCTATTCACTGTCCCTGATTCGATGGTTTCTTGACTGTTCGTAGCGGCCAACTTGTGGGAACATATTTTATCCCACGACGTCAACACGAAAACTCCCCCGTCCCCTGTACCGCCATGCTGCAAACGACTGCGGCTGGCTAGCATCCCCCAAATGTTGACCATCGATTGACATTGCCTGGTACCCAACTGTGAAAAGTTTCCTGTTATTGGAGGTGAGCCTCATGTCAAACATTTTCCAAAACACTTTCCTCGCCATTAGTGGAGCCTAAATTAATTGAAAATATGCAAAAAATAACCTTTCAGAAATTACAATGTTTGACCCCCAACTTTATCTGCAAATTTAGCTTTTTAATTTGTACTATAAAATACGGAGTGACAACTTTCTGAAAACACCACTGCGCTCCTTTTTCGACAAGCCCAAGTGCGTCACAGAACCGTGCAAAGTGGTAATCACTCAAGTTCAAAATTCAAATGCGCAATGTTGAAAATTGTGCACATCTGCGCAGGTAAATGTTTTAATTTGTGTAGGCATGTCTTCAATTTGCGCAAGTGTTTTTATTGTTTCAAGCACACTGCTACAATATAGAACGCAACAACTGAATTTGCCGATGGAACGATCGAAATGACTTGGAAGTATATAAGACTTGTATATAAGGGAGCATGGTTCTCCCCAGGATTTTTCAACACTGGGGGGCATTCTGGATCCAAACTTTGAAAGTGTGGCCGAAGCACGCTGAATTGGTAACAGGTCCTTGGAACATTTTTATCTACCGCGCAATCTGAAATTTAAAATGGTTTTGTTAGTATTTCTGTTTGAATTTGATATTAAAATCTAAAAAAAAAAAATACATATATATATATAGGACCGCCCACCAACTATAAGGGCTGGTTAGCTCAGTTGGTAGAGCGCTCGTACGGTATTCGAGAGGTCGCGGGTTCGAGTCCGGCATCAGCCAAATTTTCTTTGCTCACGCTATTTATTTATATATATATATATATATATATATATTATTTTGGGCGCATCGGCAATAATTTCTGTGTATCAGCCCGTAATTCATGCGTATTGGCTCGATATGCTAGCTTGTGCATGGGGAGAACCCTGGGGAGCTGTACAGGAAGATCAGCTCACGAAATGACTCGGACACGGCGGTACGAAGTGACCAAGGTATGAAATGGCAAATGTTCTAAGTGTCCGACAATCATGTTTGAATGATTAAAAAATAGAGGAAAAACGAAGACAAAATCCAGGACGATGTGCACAAAAATGAGGGTTAGGGTCGGCACCATAACATTTTATTTTATATCGTTTTTATGAATAAAAAGATGTAGGGTCAGCGTGATTTTCTAGGGGCGGTCGGGTAACCAGAAACACAACTGTTATTTGGTTCGGCCTAAATGGCATGTTTGAACCAAACGGGCAAGGCAGAGTCTGTCAGGTAGTTAGAAGTTACGACCATCATTTACTGGACCTTGAATTTGCTTGACATCAAAGACCCTGCCACTTTTTAACCACTTTGCTCAGGGATTCACAAACAAATTTCGGGATTAATTTTTGGAACACCCATATCAACTTTCAGACCATGACTAAACCAAGTACAGACGATAAACATTCTCATAAAATGCATCAGAATTTATTTTTCTCTTTTGAGAGTGTGGTTTTTGTTCAAAGTGACGCGGGGGCAAATGAAGCACAATACCATGAGTGCATGCTGCACAATGAAATGTCCAGATGTGTTGTCCTGTTTGCTGCTGTTCACCTACATGTAAGACCACACAGAACATTCTGGGCGCGTTATCACGTCAGCCAGCTACAACAAATGCACATTTTAAAATCGGCTTTCAGGCCTGATTGCTTTGTTCTTGAAAGGGCAAGGGCACCAAGGAGTTTCATCTTGATAAAGGACACCTCTCTTGTGATGTTTTTGGTTAATTTTCAAGGCGAGGACAAGTTAGACTTCCCCAACAACTACTTAGGTGAATGGCCACTTTTGAGTCCTACACTTGTAGATGAGGCACTGTATGTGTATAATAAGGTTAAGAAGTAGCCATGCACTTAACTGTCAATCCTTTTCCTCTTAGATGGAAAATCTACTTGGTTTTCCCTCACTGCCCTAAATAGACATACCTTTTTGAGTAGGATAACGCTGTCGTCACTGACTTCGTACTTTTTGAAGACCTTATCATCAGATGCAATGCCAAATGCAACATCATCCATTTCTGCGGCAACTGCTAAAAATGCCTTGGCCTTGTCTGATTCTACATTTTTGAAAAATCCTACTACAGCTACTTCATTTGCTTCTTCCAGAGCATCTGCCTCTGCTGCAGTTGTCAGAGCAATAGCTGGTGGCCCAGTCTTCTTTAAAAGCCAACCGACTATTTCATTTCCAGTTCTTCCTCCTGTAAGAATGATTTTTCCAAGTTATGAAATGCTAGTGCGCAGAAATTACATGACTTATCGTTTAAGCCACAAAACTGCCAAGTTCTTGAGTTGTTATTAACTTTAAATAAAAATTCACTTATTGGTATCGTTTTTACAGTTACACATTGACCAAGGTGAGCATATTGTCTTTCTTTGACAAAATTGGTACTGAAGTAAATTTATTGTGGGTAATATCCGATGTCCCACAAAAATGTTTCACGCCACTTTTGCAATACACAAACACCTTAAATGTCTAGTTATATCAAAGTATTTCTGACATTCTACTGACTTCCCAGTTTCTCAATAACACACTGTGTATTAATTTTCAAATGTAAAAGAGAAACAAAACACACACAACAATCTGTTTGTTTTTGTTAAAAAATTAATTTCGCTTTGCTGAATATGAATAAAAAAGTAGACCAGGGCCATTTACACTTGTCGCTTTTGGGAATAGCACTTTGTGACACCTTGTGTAACTGCCTGAAAAAAACTGAGGTTCCATCATTTGCAAGTCTTTATTCATAGTTCAACAAATGTGAGTAATTAAAGAGAATTTACCCACGCATTGGCCACATAGAAGAAATACAGGTTTCCTACTCTTTTCCCTTTACCAAAGAGTAAGACAAACTTCTCTGTATTTCATTTATAACTGGAGGATCATCTTCAAGATGATTGTTTGTAACATGGAGATGTTGGGCAGACATTTCATAAACACACTGAACAGAAGAGGTAGTAATACCAATTGATTCCAGAAAGTATTATCCCTTAACAATCAGGGCCCAATTTCAATGGAGCTGTTCAGTACAAATTAGGGTCAGCAGCAAACTGTTCGGCAATATCATTTCTGCTTAAGCAGCTCTATGAAATTGGGTACCCTCAAGAAAATACAGAGGCTTGTCTTATTGATATAACACCTTTGTCCTGTTGTAAATTAACATTATTTTGTACTGTCTTATAATTAGACATTTATTATAATGTGCAGTAAACACAACCACAAAAGCTCAGAAAAGAGCGCAAACTAAACAAACAAAGTATTGCCTTTTTGTACCATCCCAGTTACAGTAACGGTGTTATTATTACTAAAAGATGACTGTTGGTGCATAGAGCTTCAAGGTTGATGTGACTCTGTCGGTCACTGCATGTATTTGCACGTAGTTTGCCATCAGCTCTAATGTCTTAGTACCCACTACAGGTCACGTGATGACATGTAAACATTGGTCGCGTAAAAGGGTCTATTAGATTGGTGCATACTTACCACTGTAGTCTATAGCGCTACCCATTTTGAAGAACTTTATAGTCGGATAACCACGTACTTCATACTTTTTGGCAACCTCTGTATTCTCTGTTGCATCTACCTTGGCCAGCTTGATTTCTGACTTGGACTCTTTCAGAGCACCTGCTGCCTTTGCATACTCTGGAGCCAACGATTTGCAATGTCCACACCATGGGGCATCTAGAGAAAATGAACACTTTGTCAACAATTGCACAATAGTAAGCCTTACATTTCCATCTATATGTATCATGTCTACATCATTGTGTATTTAAGCATACTAAATACAGTAACATACACACTATTCAGTATTATCCATTCTCCAATTATGTAAAACAAACCTGGCACACTGCCACGCTTTCTGCTTTAGAAGTAGCTGCAAAGCTTTAAAATTCTGCCACATTTAAATTTGTTGATTCTTCAGTGTACATTTTCAACATCAGAAAGAATTTAGAAACAAGTTAACAGTGCCAAAAAATGGAAATCGCAGGGCAGGGTGCGAAATTAACTGTTGCCCGGTTGACGGGGCAACCAAAAAATCATGCGGGCAACAATTGAGCTGACCGTGGTTGCCCGCCCAGGCAACCTTATTTCAGGCCTAGGGGCTAGGGCCTTCCATAATAATTATAATATTGTATATTGAAGCTCAAAAAGATTTGGTTTTTACCCCCCAACAATTAGTAAAATGATGTAAATCATACCGCTGTCGATTTCATTTCTGGAAGCCAACAGTAAATAATTTGCGCTGACAAAAAAATCTCGAAATTACTTATGATCAGCGGCACACATCGCCGCTCCGATGCATAAAAAAAGCCCCGCTGTGCACGCTGCATGCAGCATACAAAATTGTGTACAGTGGCCGGTTCTCAGCAGTCAGCTATTTTTGCTGTGTAAACGGAAGGCAACCTGACTACACATTCTGTCAAGTCAGCTGATAAATGGGATCTTGTGTCCAAGACTCAATAATTAAGTCAATCCTGCGTTATCATGAGAGGTAATATTATTGTACATTGTTCATCACGGGCCCGAGGTTGACATTTCTATGAATGTTGGAATGAATGCAACGGCACATGGTAAAAGATTTTTTTTATCAATGAGTGTTTCTGTATTTTGACCCAATGATATTCCGCAATTGGTAAGACGACAAAAGTGATGAATATTTATAACCTTTACAAGAACGACATGCTGTGTGTGTCCTCGTGATCACTTTATGAGCCCTTTTTTTAAAGTTATACCTGACATTAAAAACCATATACAGGGTACTCCCCAGGATTTTTCAAAACTGGGGGCATTCTGGACACAAATTTTGAAAGTGTGGCCGAAGCACGCTGAATTGGTATAGCAGGTCCTTCGAATGTTTTTGATTAATGTTTATGTTTGGTTTGAAAAGCTCTTCTGTGCACTCTAGAGCATTTAAAATGGTTGTATGTTAGGATTTTTGTGAATTTGATATTAAATCTGAAAAAAAAAAATAAAAATTGCATATCGTCCTGAATTTGCATGTATCGGCACGATACGCTAGCTTGTGCATGGGGAGAACCCTGATATAGATTGATTGAGAGTGCATTTAGAACAATTTATAAAGCTCTGCAATGAATCTATAAGCTTCATAAAAACCATTGGCATTTTCAGGCAACCAAACCTTCTTCCGGGAAACCTGAGTTTCAGCTCATTGTTGCCCTCGGGCAACCAGCTATTTTTCTTAATTTCACACCCAGCAGGGTGTCTTTTTGAAATTGGATCTCACTAAAATTGAGCTGTATTTGTTCTTTGTATTCTCAGTAAGCTATTGGCTATTCCAGAAATTCACTCTGCGAAAAAACAGAAGATCAAGTTGATGTCTCACTGCCATTCGGAACCCAATTTACATAAACTGTAAACTCTGTACATGTTTTTGGTGTGTAAATGCACTTACCAGTACGACATATCATATTGCAGGCCGGCATGGTTTAAAACCTGCGTAGCCTTTTGAAAATGAATATGGAAACTTTCATGTACAACACATGAATCTCAGTTGTAATTTTTACCCATACACCAATGTGTGTTAAGCACTGTATACTCAGTACTTTTCTGAGTCCTGTGAAAAAATGTTCATAGTCATTTTTCCTCTGGTGGGATTCGAACCCACGACCCAAGCCATTCCAGAGCAGATGTCTAACCAATTGAGTTTACAGTGCTTAACACACATCGGTGTATGAGTAAAATAATATTCGTTATCCCCAATGCAAAAAAATTAACATCTATTATAACACATGAATCGTTTAACGTGGATCAGCGTAACCTGCAGTATGAGCATGGAGTCGTCAGACTAGTCGTCAGACTTTAAGTTTGTGCATATTAGGCCAAATAAAATAAACATTGTGTTTACAGTAACCCGACCGACCTGGGTTTTTTGTGGAAAAATTGCCAACCTCAAACCAATTTTTTTGACATTTCTCTAGTCAAAAAATTAAAATGAGCCAATCCAAAACAACTTTCTCACATTTTAAATCTAACACAGATGTATTCTCCCCAGCATGTTCAAGCTAGCATATTAGCCCAATACTCAGAGAAATTTTGAGTCAATTGAGCCATCACACGCTGTCAAAAAAAAAAAAAAAAAAAGCTAAAATAATTTGCAAGTTTAAGCCTATCCTGCTGATTGAACAGTGATTTTTAAGTGATAACTTTCTCTATTTCATGAAAAAAATAATAATTTAAGAAGTTTAGTCAAATCTCACAAATTCATCCTTGGCAATAAACAATATTTAAATAAATAAACTTACGTAAAAAAGACAAAAAATCGTTTGAACGAAAACATTGTTTACAAACTGTAGGTGTTGTGCATACAGTCAAGTCAACTGCGAAAAAACCCATACCATTACCAGTGCATTATAGTAGTACACACTAGCTTGTGTGGTGAATGCATTGCCACATCCAACACACAGAGGAATCTACATGGGTAATTGATATTATAACACCTCTTCCTTTGATTCTATGTTGATTGGCCGAAAGTGTGTCATGTGGTGGTGTGTATTTTCACTCTTGCAATACGCACAGAACAAAAGAACTTGCCTAGCAACCGATGTACTATTGATTGGATACCCAGGTACCCTGACTGCATTGACTTCAAGCGTAGATTTAAATGAGCTGTGTGACAACCTCGAACCCGGTGAAACGATCAAATAATATGTGCATTTGACATACGATATGAGAACGAAGGCAATAATATTAGTCTGGTACCCCTCTTTCTTTTTGTCAAGATTTCCTGTCAGATTTTACACAGTTGTTTGAAGATTGATTACTACTTATATACGTAGAGTTGTTTAACGAATATTACCACAAAAATGGATGACATTGAGGTATTATCAAACAAATATTGACTGCTTAAGTTGTGGCATAGTAAAACTAGTCACTCTCGGTGATCCCTGGAGCAGCCTATTTTCCGCCTCGGGAAGATAGGCTGCTCCGGGGATCACCTCGAGTGACTGGTTTTCCAACACCACTCGAAGCAGTCAATATTTGTATACTATGCGCTTTGTTACCCATAAAGGGACCAGTGATGCTTTAACTGCAAGCTTCAAAATGAAATCTTTGTACTCTAACCATACATTTGGTAATATAGATGGGTTTATAGATGGGTTGATGACAATGACTTCACATTTTTGAGCGCACAACTGTGCATTACACGTAAGTACTGCACGAGGCACACATGCGTTTCATTAACCCTAACAGTCCCTATTCCATCAAACTCTAACAACAGGTTTTGTTGGATTTTGTTGTACTGGGTACTGCATGAGTAAACTGAATATGCTTTACATGAGATCAGGCATACCACCATAATCAGAGTACCACAGTTTGGGTGTTGAGTTACCATATGGCGTTGGAATTTGTTAGAGTGGGGAAGGATCCTAGTAAATCACTCTGGGGAGTTAGGGTTAACACATTCCATGACTGGTTGGTAAGCAACTTAAGCTGCATTGATATTTACAGTGCTTGATGAGGCTTCAGGCCAAAACAGAAATTGTTATCAAACATGGCGTCTAGTCTAATGCAACCCATCTGTAGTGCGTCTTTACACGACCGTGATTTTTTCCAAGGCATAAGAAAGTTGAGCTATTGTTAATTGGTAATTACAGTTCAGGCCTGATTACTTCATTATTGCAAGGGCAAGGGCACTGGCACCAAGGCATTTTCTTCTTGATGAAGGGCACCTCTATCAGAGATGCCAGCCAACCTTTGCCCACACAAAACAGTATTCCAATGACCAAAAAAAAAAGTATTTTTGAAGCAAAAAAAGTCTTTTTGGCAATATTTCGTAAAAGAAAAAGACTAACGACAGTATCAATGACAACACTGACCATTCCAAACAAAGATGCATCTGATGATTGAAGTCACACTCAAGTTCAAGTGCTACATTTTTGTAGGCCTTATGTGAAGGCTACATACCTTCACAGTAACTTGTTTGAGCATTCCTTCTTGAAGGATTGCTTCCTAACCGTGCAGGACAAGGCAGACACAATGATGATGGGACAGATGTTTGCAAACAACATGCTGCCGTCCATATCACCAGAAGCAAAAATAAACACAGGAACGAACAATGTGTGCACACATGGAATGGTCTTTAGTCTGTCGCTTCATTTTGCCATTGTATAATAGTATTGTAGAATAGGGTACACAACAGTCACATGTAAATGTTATATCAAGCGTAAAGCTATGATTATTGCATCATAGCAGATATTTTTTTCCCAGGAGCAATGTGGGCAACCGCTATCCAACCTCGTCCCCGTGGATTTTGATCCCGCTGCACTATTACAATTTTCCCAGCCATGGCTCGATCAATGAACAATGATCTTAACCCCTGGTAAAAAAAAACACTGAAAAACAATGCAGATTGGCTATTATGTGATCAAGCAAGGCATACCTCGTTTCCATGGGCTTCAATCTAGTATATGTAGTCCTAGTATAAGACAAAATTGTGCCGCGAGATTAAAGCCAAAATGAGGGAGTGCCGGGGTAGTGCCAGGGTTTACGCACATCTTGCCCATGTATAAATACAGGGACCTATGATGGGTACATGATTCATCATCAGACAATGTGACAGAGTATATGGATTATAACAGCCCCATAAATAATGCCGATACACTGGACTCCCTCAGCTTCTTGACCCTATCCAGACATACCATCAGGGACTGTGATGACATTTTAAATTGAAACTCATGTTTTTTCTGGAAATTTTCTCCCCAATGTTCACTTACCAATTGCCCAATTGTGGCAAGTAAATTAAAACATTTTTGTGCAAGCTTGTTTCGGTATAATTTTATGAAGAATCTCTAAGCTGACGATACACGTTTAACTGAATGTGATGAGCACTAATAGAGCTGCATAACCTGTCATTTAGTGGCCATTCTAGTAGAAGTCTTTAGTCAAGGAGCTCATGTCGGGTAGTATTCATCACAAACAGAGCCACCACCACAAACCAGCAGCAGGCAGCACACTTGTATTATGTGCTGAACATGTGAGATCAGTCGCTGGTACATGGTTATACACCTAATGCATACATGCAGTTTTGTTTTATGTGTTCAACAATGCTATAAAACAAATTACAGATTCTTCATAAAATTACCAAAAACTGCACCGTTTGTGATGAATACTATCCGACATGAGCGCCTTGACTAAAGACTTCTACTAGAATGACTTTCTACTTCGAAAGCTGCACTCAGCATAGCAACACCCTCAGCAATACATCCCCTGGTAAAATTTAGTAAATATTCCACGTAAAAGTGCGCAGCAGATTTGTGAATATCATACATGTACAGTGGATGGCGTTATTTTTAATACAGCCACTTTTGTATGGAAAAAATACATCGCTAGTACTCGGCATTTAAGTGCACATAAGTCCAAGCATTAAAAGATGTCCACATTTATCCACGCACCGGTTCTGTGTGAGTAGTGCGTGCGTGACGGAGTTTACTTGTACGAAATTTCAAATTTTACATTTATTTGTTCAACGATAGTTAGCCTATGCTGTCAATTAATAAATAAAAATACATAAGTCAAGGTTTGGCAATATCGCCACTTAATAGACCGATTGTACGACAATGTTTACATGCGGTCACGTGACCTCCTATCTGGTATGACGTCATACAGCTGATGAAAAAATATGTGTAAAAGCATGGGCCGTGACACAGAGTGAGTACGAAAATAGTTGATTTTACTTTTGTTAAGCAATGAATTAGTTAATCAGCCCCTATTATTTAAAGTAGTATGTTGTGGCATTAATTTAAATCACATCTCTGTTTCATAATTTAACAGAATTCTTCTAAAAAGAGGTTTTTTTTTTAGCCATGCACTACCGGCGTCGGATGACTATTATGTAGCCACCCATCTGTTATTTTATTTGTAATGTTGGCCTAAATCACTGTAAAAAAAGGATAAACAACGTTGGAAAAGTGAGCATAAATACCTAGCCTTGCAGGAATCACAGTTTTGGAAAGCAACTTTGAAATTTTTGTGTTGAAAAATGTGTGGTGATCGCGGTCGTCTGGCCTAACGTTCCATCATGCGCTGTGCACATTTATACGGTACTTTTACAATTTCCAAGACTTGCTGGAACTGTCCTTACTGGCTTTATTTAGCCACTTGAAGGTCTTTGGTACAAACTCTGGAATATCCTTCACAGATTTCGAGCAAGAAAAGCCTCGATCGAATAAACTAAATGCATTAATCATCGTGTACCGTACCACCCTTTCCTATAGAGGATTACGTGTGTGTTTACATTTTATACCCAACAGAGGTCACGTGACGTAGGTCGCGCAATCGGTCTATTTGCTGATATGAATTCCTCAAAATTCATGCCTCAATTGTTTGTTTTTTTGTCGGGCAAGCCATATGCAACCAAAGCTTGCACGTTCGGGCAATTAAGAAAAGCACCTGCATGCTGAGCACATGGTCCCGGGAACGATGCTTACACACACAGGCGGTGAGTTTGCAAGCTGGAAAAGCCGATACGCACACGACAGCCATTGCTCGTCCGGATGCGTGTTTGGTTGGGTCACGCTGATTGGTTGTAGTCAAGCAAGTGTGACGTTCAAAATCACGTTGGCCCCGCTATGGATTATGGATATATTCGGTCAGTCTTTTGGAAAAAAGGATGAATCTGATCAGGAGTCTGGCAAAAACTGGTCAAAAATGCCCATAACGTGGATAATATCAGTCTTGGGTCGTAACCCTCCGGTCTCTGACCGTCGGGCTGACCGTCGGGAGGATGGAGGGTCATGATCATTACAACTACAATTTGGAGGACAGAAAATTATCGTGAGTACAATTAAATGCCATCATCTACATGAATTGACATCAAGAGAAGCCAGTGGGCGAATTTCAAGCTATTTTGTCATAATGTCCTTGTCATTTTGTGCAAAAAATTGTAGCAAATAGCCGATGAGCATTGAAACTAGAAAACATCCCTGGGGCGCTAGTACGACCGATAATGTAAAAAATCTCAAAAAAGGAGTTCAGAGCCCCAGTTAATACTGGGATCTACAAAGTGCCCTGGACTGCCGGTACTGGCATGACTCAGGGACCATGTCGATAATTTACACATGAATACTAATAATATTAAAACACAAGGCAAGCAAAATAAACGACAAACAAAACCAAGGATAAAGCATTTTAACACACGAAGTACCGTACACACTTTTTTAGTTTTACATATTGATGTACAGTGTGGCCCAAAGTGTACACATGTCTGACATATTGTACAATGAATTGAGTGTTGTTAATGTTACTATGAATATGATTGTTAGCATGGATGGTCAGGTGAATACTTACAAAACTCAACCAACACATAATTGTTTTCCTCAACAAATGAGGCTAAGTTGGCATCGGTAAGCACAGCGACATTTTCCTCCTCTTGTACATCTACTGCGAATGCAAATGCAAGTAAAGCAGCAAAAATGACCCAAGAAGTCTTCATTTTGGTTCGAATTTAACCAAATTCGGTCTTGAGCTAAGCGACAACGGCGAACACCACACTGTCAAGTGTTGAGCAAACGTGGCAAAGAAAGATTACAATGCAGAGCATGCGCGTAATATACAGATAGAGTTGTTCCGTGGGGATGTCTGATTGGACGACAGTAAACTATGACCTATCTAGTTTAATATTAATACACGTGTAATTGTGCTCAAGCTCGGAACCGCTACATTATGTACAAGACGACGTGTACGGGATGAAGTGTGAAATTTAGTTGACACAAATAACAGTTTCATTACAATTTAAATAGATACTTTCCAGTAAAAGCCATCTTTTTCAGACAACTATTTGGGTTTGCCTCGAGCGTTAATACCATTTGCTACGCGGCACAAGTGGACCAATCGTGCAAGGAATTCGATAAAACTCCCGTGCCGCACGTGGTATTTATTTTAAGCAAAACGCAGAGAAAAACCTTCGATGTTCATTTTAAACAATGATGGCCGACTTTACACTGTTTAATGTCAATCTTTCAACTATTTGCAGGTTGATCAGCAGGTTTTCCCTTTTTAATGCCTAAAAAACAGCATTTGCGCTCTTTGAGTAACACATTTCCCTTCTCTTTTCTCAATAAGTTGTTTTCTTCTTCATGAAAATGTTTATTATACTAGGATTCCCCAGCCTCTTGCGACTGGCTTGAATGGTTGACCAGTGAATGCTAAATAAAACTGTTAAAAATGAGTTTGAATACTCTTTTTGGTTGATGCAACCGAACATTCAATTTCAAACCAAGAATGAGCTGGGTGTTAATTAATAATGACTTTTTGTTGAAATTTGCTATTGGTTATTAATTTATTTTTGTTATTATTATTTTATTTAGTTAGTTATTTGTTTTTATTTATTCATTTATTATTTTTGTACGGATCCCCTACAGGGACATGAGGAAATAAAATTGAGAGGTGAAAAAAAATTCGAACAGCGAAAAAACAAATTTGAGAGCTGAAAAAAAATTTGAGAGGTGAAAATAAGAATTGAGAGGTAAAAAAAAATGAGGAGCGATGTAACACGGATGTAGGGTACCCAGAGCAGGCCAACTTTTGACAGAAAGACTAAGACTAAGAGAATGATCTGTCGTACATGTCGTAAAGCAAGTACATGTACACAGGCCTAAAAATGCGTGTACTACAACACTCAACAGCAAGCTGTCGAAAGTAATGAGCCTACACAATTATGGAATCATAACTCACATAAATGTACCTTTTCCTAGATTAAGATCCCGTCATTTCTTTCCAGCTTTAATCATTAGCCCTGATACTCTCAGTTTCAGTCTTTCTGTCAAACGTTGGCCTACTCTGGGTACCCAGCATCTGGGTGCACCACACTAAATAGGCTCCCATAGCAACTAATACTAAATGCTAAATATTCAGAAATATTCAAAAAATACTTAAAAGTCTCTCAGCCTCTAGAAAACAAATCAAATATATTTTCTGACAACTGAACTTCATTTTTCTTTTCAATTTTTAGAAGGTTAGCCATTGAGCATTTTTGGTGGGCTGATCCAAAATAAAAATACCCCTAAACGAGTAAACTGGTCATACTTCATCTTGGAAAAATGAACCTACACTGTTATGCAAAATATGGCAATTTTTAGAGGTCCAGTGCACCCAAAATGATCCAGGTTGAAAGTCAACAACACCAGGGGCTCAATGTTGAACCATTTTTCAACAGTCCATAAAAGCAAGGACCTTCAAATCTTTGATTTACAGAAAAAGTTGTGGGTTTACATTTTATCAATGAGGCTCGGTGCATGGATTTCTCTCTATTTAGTGTAGTACACCCATCCGTGGTCACATCGTTTTTTATACCTCTCAATTATTTTGTTTCACTCTTCCAATTTTTTTTTTTTACTCTTCAAAAATGTTTTTTCACCTCTCAATTTTTTTACTCTTCAAATTGTTTTTTTTTCACTCTTCACAAAAATTTTTTTTGCTTGTCAATTTTTTTTTAACCTCTCAACATCTTTTTTCCCTCGTCGAATTTTTTTTTCACCTCAATTTTTTTTTTTCATAACAGGAATTTATTATGTCGGACAATAAGTTTCATTTTCTTTATAGTTTGGTGTCAGTGCAGGGGAAGAGGTAGAAACTCGACCCCCCCCCCCTCCACACACACACACCGGAACCGCGCCTGCCTGCCTGTTAAAAAAAAAGTTAAGGCTACGGGACGTATCCCGACTCGAGGATTTACCGGCACAGAGGAAAATGAGATCTTTCTTTTGCATGCTGTGATATCGTGAAATAATAATAATAATAATAATAATAATAAAAAAAATAAAAATGAAAAATAAATAAAACAAATATTTGGTTACGCCACTGCCTTTGAAAAAAATTGTCTCCAACAATTGAAATACGTGCATCATATACCTACATGTTCACAGGTTGGTAATTTCATGAGCATACTGAAAATAACATTGAGTATCAGAACGAACTTGCTGTTCAATAACAAAACAAAAATGTGTACCAGGCTTCTAAAACACACTCAAGGTCTCATTGGAGTCACAAACCACTCCACCGTAGTTCTGAACATCAGACTGTTCTTGAAGAAGCTTGACACAAATTGAAACAAGAAATATCAAAAACTCTGTATTACATGTATGGCATTGTCGTCTTTAATTTGGCATATACGTTTAAGTGCTTTTTATACATCAAAGGAAGACTGTATTAATAATAGCACTTGTACTTAACACTAATGCATATGACTGGCAAACTGACATACTCAACTTATGTTACATTCATAGCACCATATGGAATTTTAAATTAAATTAAATGGGTGTAGGCCTACATTGTGCAATCTTTAAAACCAGTTGGCTTTCTGTTCATGATCATTCAAATTAACATGTTTACATATTATAACTTGAAAATATTATATAAAATATTTGTTGACTTTTTGATACAAAATCTTATTCTAAACACATTATCTCTAAATTGCTAAAATTCATATAAACTGCAAAGGGGAATAATAATTCGTCTTATTGTTGTTTGATTCATAGGGTGGTTTGAATTTGTAGCAAAATAGTCAGCACACACTCAACCCAATGGCCTTAGACCAAGACTTCAATACTTATCCAAAGTTTGCATGACCTGATTGACCTTTCATTCATTCAACTGTGTCTCCTTGGTATTAATCTTAAAAATTCTTGGTGGGAACAAACAGCTATTGGTTTAATTTAGAAAAGAGAGTGAGTTTTAAACCTTTACATAATGTACTTAGCCTTTTTTTTTTTTTTTTTCATGCATAACATTTGTCATTGATTCTTATCTGAGAACTTCGTAAAAGGGCTATTTATGCGAATATTGTTTTGTATTTTTAAGCATGAATTCAGTTTTTCAGCTGACTTGAATTCAGCTTTTCACCTTACATGATTTCAGCTTTTCACCTTACATGAATTCAGCTTTTCACCTTACATGAATTCAGCTTTCCAGCTAACATGAATTCAAGATGACACTTTTATACAAGATGTCTGAGCAGTGTTTCTTGCAGGAAATACTGCTGAACAGTTTTAAGGATGACACAATAAACATAAATTAAAATAAACTTCAAATACTAATATAAAAACTAATTAAAAATTACATACAACATAATTAAATGACATGAACCTTTCAGAACCTTTCACCTTACATGAATTCAGCTTTTCACCTTACATGAATTCAGCTTTCCAGCTAACATGAATTCAAGATGACACTTTTATACAAGATGTCTGAGCAGTGTTTCTTGCAGGAAATACTGCTGAACAGTTTTAAGGATGACACAATAAACATAAATTAAAATAAACTTCAAATACTAATATAAAAACTAATTAAAAATTACATACAACATATAATTAAATGACATGAACCTTTCAGATTTGGTAATATAAAAGTGACCTATTTTGTAATATTAAGTGGTTATCCTTTTGGCAAGCTAGTTGGAGTGAAGAGTTACAAGCCTAAATGTTTCTTTCTATAACGACACTGGGTTGCTTTAATTTATTCTTTTATTTATTTTCACTGCATTTGCATCAAAGTAAAAAATGTCTGGATTTTCCCAACCACTTTTAAACATTACTCTTTACAAAATTGACAATAAAAACAAAAGGGCAGCCTCTGTTAACAGCTGGCAAGAAATAGGAGCACCTCACATAAAGATAAATCTATCTTTCATTTTATGTCAATAATTGTACACAATGACTTATTAAAATGCACAATACACAGCCTATAATTACAGTATCTCGATTGTAAAATTATCCTCTATTAAGTTGTTGGTAATGCTATTAACAACCTGGATTCTTGTTACTGAAATACATACAACCATAGAAAGGAGTACATGCATTAATAATTCAACCTTTAATTGTTGCCAGAATGCACTTGTTATCTAGTATTCCAATTAAGGCAAATGTTTTATTACACCTTTCACTATCTTTGAAGGTACAAATTAAAATGGCAACAAAGCTGATTGTAGAATAGTTAGTCTCATTCAATCAACTGCACTGTAAACCAACCTTGTACAGTTCAGCTTCCAGCAAGTTTATTTTCTAGTAATAGTAGACGTTCAGTTTTTAGTTTTGTGTGTTTTTGGTAGAGATTGACAGAACTATCAGTCATATACAGACAGGTACCAGCAAATGGACAGACACATTTATGTGTAACCAATGCTGTACTGTATAAAAGTCATTATTAATAGACCTTTCCTATGAAATATGTAAATTGCACATCTAACACTACACGTGGGTAAAATGAGGGAACATTGCACATTTTTGTGTGGGGCTTATAGTGCACAACTGTATGGAGTTTGCCCACCAATAATGTATGTACGTATGTGTGAATGTAATTGGCATATTTCATGGGAAAGCTTATTCAACTGGTTGTTGACCATTACCCATTTTGTTGTATTACATGTTGTCATACAGTATGGTAGTTAGAATAGCATACAAGTATAAAAGAGATGATAAATGTAGCATAGAAGTTAAGCCCACGGTTAAAATAAAAAAATAAGAAACCTGCTACAGACCCCCAAAATGTAGCAAAATTACCCTTTAAAGTGACATTTTGCACTAGAGCTCTCCTTAGCATAATATTTGAGAATGGGAAAGAACAAATATTCCTTAGTTGTTTTCAATTCTTGTGCCATGCTCAGTTTGTAGGAAGGGGTTTCATACTTGCTCATACTTTCAACTGCCATCAAAATAAAATGTCTGTTTAAATTGCAATTAAAGCAGTAATTGACTGTTTCTTACCTAATGGACAAGGATAATTTAAGGTAAGCTTGGGTTCCAACCAGATTCCCAAATTCCTTAATCATCATCCGACAGCTCAAATGGAAACGTTGAGCAAAATATAAAGATGACCTACTGTAAAGCCCACCCAGTGTACTTGTGGTTACAATGCGTTTGATAATGATACCCTGTCTTACAACAATAATACAATGTGAATATTCAATAACTTGGTCCAGTATAATATTTATATAATTATAAATTTTAATATACCTGGCAAAGATTTCTGCACAATCCAAGAATATCAAATATTATATAGCACACTTTTCTGTTCAATTTTAACAAAGCAAACAGTATAAAGGCAATTAATGGCATTTTAAAAACAGAATAAAAGAACTTATTGAAAAAAGGGACATGTAAAAATGATAGTGTGGACCATTTCATTTCAAAAGCCTAGAACAGGCATTACTTGATAAGACATTCTGATTCTAGACATGTTTCCACAGCCCTTATGGGATACACTTTGTGCAGTTCTGGAAAACTCAACATAAAAATGCAATTGAACACAGAAACATAAATTAAAAACTTAAACAATATAACGCCGGGTGCATGGCAGAAGGTCGTAAGGAGAATACTTTGGTAAAAAAAAATTTTTTTTTGATACAAATCTGTAGTGTTTTGAATTGCCTTTGTGAAACAAACAATAATTAATGATTATTGCGTAATTATGACGTAATTAGCAATTGTAAAAGGACGTAAGGGAGACAGCACTAAATCTTTTCCCAGCAGAAGGTTGTAAGTATTCATAATGTATAGGCCAGTCCCACGTTGGCACCGCGCCAAAAACACAGTGCTGTGCCACTCGCAAAGAGCGTGGAGCGCATATGTCCCAGCAGAAGGTCGTTAAGCTTTTTACATCATACGTCCTTTAACACCCGTGTGTGTGCTATGCGTGCGCCCACTTCACGAGTGAATTTCTTCCCAGCAGAAGGTCGTAATGCTTTTAACATCATAACGTGCCTACAGTCAAATGACTAGATTTGCAGTATTAACGAATAACTGAAATAAACAATTTGCTAACATGATTCAAAATTGTATTTTGCTTTTTATTTTTATTCTTCTTTTGCTTTTTTTAAACCCCGTATATCGATTATTAAACGTTTGAGAAACAATCAAAATCTAAAACTTGATTTACTCATAGTACAATTGTGTGTGCGCGCGCTTAGGACCTTCTGCTGGGCATGCGACGATAAAGCAACTGTTACACTGCTTTGGGTATGAGGTTCCACTTTTTTTATACTAGAAAATCGGAGTACATTAAAGTTGCTAATGTTTATAATTGTTGGCCATTATTACGCGTGCACAACATGAGATACATTTACATGTAGTTTTTGTATGCATAATTGGTTTCTTGTATATTTGTTACTTCTTACATAAGGCATCAATGCAGTTTTACTACTTACCAAATGTGTGTAATTTAGGTAGCATTAAATGATCAACTTATGCATTACATGCTACAAATTCACATGCACGGATGTCTTTGATAATTGTGCAAAGATCACAACTTACCTTTCTACTACATGACAATTGAGTATCCTTGTTTATTAACCAAAAGCTTCAATTACATTAAAGCGTACTGGAAATGTTGATTAGTCAAATATTACAATGCATCTAGAAAGATACAAGTATTTATTCATGTTAATTGAGAATGCTGTTGTTTACAATAGCTTCCTACTGATTAAAGGATTCTACATGTTATACATGTAGTTCAAACATTGTATTCATCTTGTACAATAAAGCATCTTTGCTCTGTACAGTTGTATTACAGAGTAGCAATAAAGCCTTACACATATAGGGTGCTAAGAAAGTAACACCAAGTGAGCCAATTAATTACACCCATTGAAATGTTTGCTATTTTGTTAGACCATATAGGCATACAGGTGCAATATCACTCTTTAGTCCCAATCAGACTTGAGATTGAAAGACCATTCCCAAGTAAGAAAGTCACGTCCATCATCATCCATAAACTTACTCTGAACGGTATAATGACCACGAGCAAACACCCCTTTAGAAAACTCCTCCACTGGTGCTGTATACTCTTGGTCTTTTTTCTTTGGACCATAGCTACCCAACATGTATGAAGAAGTGTCACCTAAATAAACAAGAAAATACAAAATACTTCAGTTCAGCTGTAAGCAATCCTAAATCCCCATTTTTCAACCATACAGCATACAAAGCAATTATCAAACATACAAAATCTGTGCACACCATCAAGAAATGTAAGTCAACTTATTTCAAAATAATTTCAAGGAAAGAAACATTGCAAACATGAGGTGTTGATGATTTCGAAAATGTCAAACAATTTTTTTTATTTAGAGTTTATTCATTGAAGGTTTGTTTAAATTCCCTCTCATATTGTCTGCAGATCTCATGATCTATTCCTGGTTACAGACCTCAAGTTCTCTATGACAACACTGGAGGTAGTTGTGAAATGTTAAGAAGTACTACACTTAAGGAACATCAAGTTGATTTATTTTTTATAAAGTTTATTCATTTACAACAGTTCTAAAAAATAACGACTTAATAATGGAAAAGTTTCAATGAGGAAAGAAAACGCAAAAAAATAAACAAAAACAAATGTTTTGGCGAATATGCTTGCACACTTAATTATTTTCAATTATCAAAGTTGATGCTGTTGTTGTAGTCTTTCGATTCTTAGGCATGACACACATGTATTCCACTAAAAAAGGATTGCCCATTGTAGATTCCTTCTGGTAGGTGTGCGACCAATGTGTAAACACTTTGAAGTGTCATACTACAGTCAAATATTCAAATTTCACATATTGGGGCCATCTTGAGCTGCAAGGGAGTCTACTTTTGTTATTATCATTATTATTTTTCATTTAACCAGCAAATTTCACATAAAAAAAACAATAACATGTACACTAAAAAATAAAATAAAAGAAGAAAAAAAAAAGAAACATATTAATCTTCAAAGGGGGATAAAATCATCTAGAATGAAAAGGTAGAAGCCGGTAAAAAGGGGATACAATTAACCTCAAACTAACAATCAATTATGATAGCCTTTCTGAAAAATTGTTTTAGTAATAGTTTTCAAAAGATTTTCACCATAAAGTAAACAAGTACAGAGTCTTTTATTTTCAAGATGTCTGTACCAGTTTTTATGTAGTTGACGCTGTTCAAATATTATGTTTTAGTGGCCAATGGTATCAAATGGTATTTGAATAAATTGTCTATTAATTAACTAGGTTGATTAATAAAAAAAACAGTTGTACTTTTGCAACTAAACATTGCTGCATTGTTTTGAACAAATTGAACATATTGCGTTGACACGTTTTGTCAATGCTTTCCCCTGATCTTGGTTGCTATTGATACAAACGGCATGTTTGTGTATACAATCTCTAAAAATTGTCTTGAATTACAAGTGTAACTGACATGTCATTTCCAAATCGTACTGCAGTTGGGGAAGTGATAACTTAAAATACGTTTATCCATGAACTGAAGTCTTACACAGTTTACAGATTAACATTTCTTCACGATTAAAATTCAAACTTACATTATGTGGCCATTATATCTTCATGTTTCATGTTTCTCGCTCTTTGGGAGAAACTGAAAACTTGCTAGGGTTACAAGGAGTTGCTAGTTTTGCCTTTTAAATGGTGCCTAAAATAGTGTTGGTGTGTGCTTTTTCTCTATTGACACTTTGCAAGTTCTATTTGAGATGCAATATGGGGTATTACGAACAAGTGAAGGAGACTCTATTCTAAAAGAAACCAAGAAAAATACACAGCCATTAACCCTCTAAAATTACAGGCTTATAAATAAATCGGCCAAACATTTTCAAATAACCAAGTAACTTGTGACATCATATGCTTACAAAGGAGCCATAGAGCCTGGACTTCCTGCAGTCATGATTTGTACACAGCCTAATAGAAGAACAAATTAAATCTGATATTTTATGGAGATTGCACTGTCTGATTCTTATCCACTTTTGACATTGAGAAAGGGGCATCTTTAAAACGTTCTTCAGCGGTAACTTTTAGAACTCTTGAATTTATGTGGAAAATAAGATACAAAATGTAAAACTTCCCCGGGGCTGTATGACTGGTGTAGCATCTAGCCTGCCAGAAAGGCCCTGGAATTTACAAAGTCACACTTTTTGTAAACAAAGGTTACATGGTCTATAGGCAATTAAGTTTGAACAGCCCTAGGCTATTTACAATGTGTTGGCAACAAAAGAGACCGAGCATATGTATTTTTATGTGCAAAATCCATGGAAAACTAATACTACAAATACTTGTAATCAGTCTTGTATTCAAGGGCTTAAACCTTGAGTCTGAGTCGTCAATCCCCAAATCTTTTAGGTCGCATCCAAGTCACAAGTCAAAAAGGTAGAGTCGGAATCTGAGTAGTAAGTCACTTGAATGGAGGCCATGAAAACACATTGGCTGCATTTACCACCACATTATGGAAAATTGTGGGATGCTTTTGAAAATAAAACCTACAATTATGTAGAATATTTAGTTTAAGTCAACCTAACATAATTACAATCTTTTCTGTCATTGCCGTGCCCACAAAATGTCAGAAGCTGCAGCTACCAACAATGTGAGTTTGTATCAGTTGGATCAATAAGGATTGAAATAGGTTGGGTTTTAATGTCATCTAAGCTTCAATTTGAGAATGAGGAAAGAGAGTTGGCAATATGAGCAAATATAGATAATCATCTTCCAGCACACATAAATTATCAATCCTGAGTGGTCAACGGCAGTGAAATATGTACCCATATACCATGGCTGAAAACCCATATCTCACGGTGTGTTTTGCTGTTTGAGTGTACATAAGCACGCTCGTGCAAGACTCATCATTTCCATTTTTGTCTTTCGTCCACGAGCATCATGGCCAAAAAAACATTCTAGCTGAAAGATAAATTCGTTATCACACGCGCGCTTGTGGAATACAGACAAATATTGTCCATCACTGCTAAAAACGGTATTCTTGAAATATGAAAAAAACAAACCTTATTTTAAGAGCATCATTCTTGTGTCACTCCCTAGAAAAGTTTTCTGGAAATAAGATTTGTTCTTATTTCAAGAAAACCATTTTTAGCAGTGTATGCATCATATATCCAGCTCGGCTTCGTTAGATATGGGATGCAGAAGCCCTATATTTTTTCTGCATTCCACTCACCCTTTTGTAATAACTAATTTATTGTACTGTACATGTACATGTAGTAGAATGCATCAGTGATTATTCTCCCTCATCATTATTATTAGCTATGAGATAACGCTTACCGACCCTGCTTACAGTCATTGTGTGATCTAGCCAGCTGACAAATGGACGCAAACTCCGTTCTCTTCAATTATTGTTAAATGTTATCTGCATAGGCCAGTGCTTATGTATCATACTGGAAGGTTTAGTGTACACTAAATGATTTTAGCTTTTAGTATTTTGCAATGGCAAACCAACTTATGGATAGTGTTTTGAACATCTGAGATATTTCAGATTTATTTCAACAACTAACACCGCCACACAGGTTTCTGGTTCACCCATGGAAGACGGCTCAATAGCCAACACTTTACGGAACTTTCAAAATGGAAGTTCACAAACCAATGGAAACTGCTGGGAAAAAGACTTTGAAGGGTGTAAAGTTCAGACAAAACTGTTTAAACATCAACACACTTTTCCTGATGCAACCACAGTCAGTCAGCCATTCCAGGGCTTTACTGAGCATTCCTCAATACCTACATCCACCCAAGGGTTAAATTACACCTTAATGCAAGCAACAAACAAAAAAGCTCCTCAAGCACCATTGTGCTCCAGCAGAAAGCCAAACGACTGAAATCAGTCCTGGTTGTCCCCTACCCAGTCAAAAACTCCAGAGTCTGATGACACAGAAACTGAACTCAGACGCCTTTTCTCGGAGGGTGAACAAAATAGCTCATCACATGACGATCTTGTGGGCAACATTCAACAGGACTATAAAACAAACAATAAGGTTGGGCCAAAAATTAAAGACAATCTGTCTACTCTGACCATCTCTAACTGACAAAATACCAATAACAAAGATGTCTGATGATAAACTGGTTGAAAAGCAAAAGGCATATAGCAAGCCTCAAATTGAATCAAGTTGATAAAAACAAAATTCAACCCAGAAATATGGCCATTACTCAACCTAGTACTCAGACCTGAGCTCAAAATTCTCGAGTTCAAAAATTGTTAGTCTCAGCATTTGTTCCTTTACTTCAATGAACGCAGAAGTTGCTGTCAAAACAAGGTGAGGATACAGGCGTGGCCACAGCACAGTGACACACACGAAACTTTGTAAAGTACATGTCCTACCTCCAGGTTAACACAAATTTGGCTGAAAACAGTGAAGCTAAAGCAAGCTCATTCGGTGCAGGAAAAACTCATTATTATTTTTCAACCTAATTACTTTAGCTGTTTTAAACATTGCCATAATACTCTGGTTATTCCCAACTGGCCAATCCAGTTCTGGGGTGGATTTCAAAAAACTAGTCCTAACTTAGGACTAGTCCTAACTTATGACTAGTCTTATAAGTTAGGACTAGTTACTCGTCCTAACTCTAGATAAGACTAGTTCTAGTGCTTTGTGAAATCCACACCTGGTATCTGAAATTAATACATATGCTGAAAGCTGAACCAATACTCATCCCAGCTTCTCTGCAACCACTTCATTCAAAGTTGTCATTACTGGCATGCCACATAACCCGGTGTGACTAACAAGCATTGGTTTTTCAAACCGGGCAACTGAAATAATCATTGCCTCATGGAGAAGTAAGTCACAAAAACACTATGCTTTGTACTTAAGGAGCACAAACCCTATATACATATACAATACAATACAATACAGTATCACTTTATTGTTCCTGCATGGGAAATTCCTTGGCCTTCTACATAAAAAACACACATCACTAAACGAAACAATAAAACCTAATACAGGCAATGCATAACAGTTTTAATTTGACGCAGGTCTCAGTTATAGTTCTATTAGTTTGCCAGGTCAATCACTTTGTCCATTACATTGCTCATAGATGGCGTTACTTTTGGCAGTCATATATTAATCACCAAATTTATGAAAGGAGTGTTTAATTGTAGACCATCGTTCCCTCGATATAAAGCAACATGGAATGTTGATGTTTTGTTATAATTTACAGGACCAAAGGTTTTGTATACGTATTGGTTACGTATTGGTCTCTCCATTGGTCCTCTCTTTAACCAAATAAAAAATGTGCCTGCTCTAAACATCTCTTGTGATCTCTGGAGTGACATCATAATGGTGAGGTCAAATCCTTAAATTAAACAAGTCTAATTTATAAGCCAAAGTTTGATTGTGATTCTACATGCATTTATGATGAACGAAAGAGATAACATGTCTTCACCTTAGTAACAGGGACCTTCATTTTTCTTGAATACAAACTTTCTTGACTTGTGCTTTTAAAATTGATTGTAAGCTGGCTGGTGAGCGATATCTCACGTTGTCTCTTTCAGTCATCATAATATGTCTAATAAATGTTAACATTTATCTGTACCAAATCATAAACATCGAGTCTGAGTCCAAATGGCAGAGTCTGAGTCAGAATCAGTCATTGACCATCATGATTACAATCGGAGTCAGAGTGATGAATCATACAACTCTGCATGTAGCCTAATTTTTCAGAAAGGCTACAAAAATTGACTGTTAGTCTTAAATTATCTGCAGCAATACAAGTACTGCCAGAGTTAGTCTGGCTCAAGAACTAACCAATGTCTAACACTGTGTTCAACTTATGAGACAATATCATAAATCAATATCAAATTAACTATACAGGGAACGTCATGACCTTGGTTTCAGCTGTCTACAGACTTTAGTAATATAACCAAATTTTAAAAACTTACAATGTACAAGAGACCGATATGTCTTTTGGAGATACTTCAAACCAAACACAATGTCATTTTGCACCTGTAAAAAGAGAACAATAAGACATCATCAGTTGATACTGAAAAGCTTTTAAGCATACTGTATATAATGATAAATAATAATAACTGGATTTATATAGCGACAAATTGCCCAATTGCAAATTTACCATGCGCTTCCCAGTATTTTTCCAGCAAGGTATTCGGAGTTACCATTTGAAGTGTGAGACCTGTTCCTTTATATAGCATCATGTAAGGGTTTACAAGGTGCTGTGGCGCAATCTGCAGCTGGTCAAACCAGGAACACCGAGCGAACCCCTTCTTTCTGCAATAAGTGTAATAGTACCATTTCTGATAGGGCGGGGTTGGATGTGGGCCCTACCAGATCGTTATCCAGCAACAACATCAAACTTGTTAACTTCAGACTGCTTTATTGAATGTTGACTCCTTGCATGGTTGGACCATGCAAGGTGGTGGAAACTCTTGCACACAGACATATTAACAGTTCTTGTGTTCAAGAAACACATTGGAGAGGTAGCTCTGCTTGAATGAATCCAGGAAAGACTACTTCCACAAATTCCTCTGGAGTGGTATTAATTCTGAAATGGGTGGAGTTGGTCTACTTTGAGCAGAGATTTAAATATACAACTGGTAATCGTCTCATGTCACTGAGAATCTTGATCAACGAGAAGATCTTGAACTTTGTTTGTGCTTATGGCTCACAATTCTAGACCAATGTGTAGCTGCCGACCTTGATGTAACCAAAACTTTCTTTACTGAATCAGAAAACAGGCTTATCATTAATCATTCTGGTACAGTCTGCTCCCAAGTTGATTATATCCTTGCAAGGCAGAACAAGCTTAAGGCAGTGCTTGAAGTCAAATTGATTGGTGGAGTAGACTGTTTCAACCAACACAAGCTGCTCGTCTGTGATCTTGCTCTGCAAACCACCATTGGTAGATCTTGGCCAGTTTCACCTGAGACACCTGAGAGGTGCTTGTGGAAACTGAAGAACAATGAAGTCCTGGAACAGTTTCAGAGTCATGTTAAGGTGTCAGTTCAGTCCTTTATCACCCAAACTGCAACCCCAGACATTGACACTGCCTGGACCGAGATCAAATCCTGTATGCTCAGTGCCTGCGATGAAACTTGTAGATGGAATAAAGGTAGTAGTCTCTTCTCTTATATACATGTACATGTACATATACATTATAAACCATATTATGCAGTCTTGTTTATGTGACTTCTCTCTCAACAATCATCACATGCATGCCAAATAAGGCGGCTTCATGCAAATGAAAATTTTGATCTTCCAAAATTGATGACTTTAAAATATTGATCATGTTAAACATTCCAACATATTAGATATTTTATAAGGAGAATGGTTCTAGAAGTTGACCTTTGGTCCATATGACAAATAAAAATCATTTAAAATGGAATCCTTGTAACCAGACTTTGTTTATGCACATTTGATGAAGCTGTGTTAGTCTATAATTCACCCAAGGGAGACATGAACTGGAGTCACTTTCTTATCACAACTTGCAGCACAGTCCATGGCACCTAAATGTGATTCAAATCATTTTACAGCAGCAACAACAGATACATGTATGAACTTTTGCATAGTTAATGCAGAGTTCATATCATTCTGTTGTTGCTGCTGTAAAAAAAAAAGTCATTACTCTACATGTACCTTTCACAAATCTTGCAAAAGACAAGGGAAAATTTGTTACAATGTAGTATTTATGTTGCTGGAGAAACACTACAGGTTAAAAATAAACAGTGACTATTAAAGAACTATTTTCAGCAAACTCTTAGGCAGATAATCCAATACATCCTTAATTTACAAATTACTAAACTGACAGCATGACTAGAATCTTATCACAAACTGGCACCGACTTACTTCAAATGTGAGTTTAGCTCTATACACAACGCCTTCTTTTATTGTAAAGGTCTTCTTCTTCAGCTCAGCTAAATCACCTGAGTAAAGGGTATAACAATACATTATTGGGTGAAATATTATGGATTTTTGATTAACAGTTTTGCTTAGCAATTTGCCAATAACCCTTACCCTTCTGGATAGAAAGTAACACGTTGTTTAAATTTCAATGCGCTGATAACTAGGTTGAGCATTTTCTGCACTTATTTTTGTACATGTATGATCGTCATATCATCCATTAGATACCATGCATACTTTGCCATGTTTGCAAGCTAAAATACACTGCTTACTGGTGAAAAACACAAACCTGACATTGTTTGCTTCTGCACAAGGCCATTTGTTTTCACTGCAGTCAGCAGTGCCAAAGCCTAGTTCCTATTGGTAGTGCTCTGTATTATCTGACAAGGTTTATTAACCCTTGACACTGACAAACAATGCCGAATGGCTCCCAAAAGTGATTGCTTTCACACATGCCTGGTGAAAACTTTTGGTGGACAAGGTTGGTAGGGCAGCGCCATTCCATAAAGATAGGTATGCCATGCTTGACACTGAACCTTAAACTTAAAGCAATACTCTGACTGCAGTACTTTTTGCTTCTCAAATGCCAAGCCCTAGTAGGGGTCTTTCTCTGTTGTGTACACAGATTCAGAGTCCGAGTCAGGAATGGTTAGTCACAGAATGGACAAGTCTTACCAGTTAAGTCAAGGCCAATCTCTTCATGATCATCCACTATGAGAGCCAATTCTTTCAGTGTAACTGTGGGGCCCTCACCTGTAACTGAGAGGGAAATGAAACACAAGTAGGTTAAGAAAATGGTGTTTAAATCAGAAATACTGAGTTGATCAGCTGATACACATGTAAGCATCCATAATAAAAAGAAGGTCCCAAAGTTTGAGAAAATATTATCACACTGGAGTAAAATAATGCATATTTGTCAATATTTTTCATTAAAAGTTCAGGTTAGGTCAAAACTAGGAAGTCCATGCAAAAGAGTTTGATCATTTAAGACCTTTTTGATAGCATTTTGATACATGTACATGTAGCATGTTTGATGTTATATACCTATACATGTACATGTTGAATCGTCTTCCAAGAAAAATGTTTGGTGAACTCTGAGAGGGACACCCCAGAGTGGGTGGCGAGAAGAAGCATTTTAACCATCAACCTTAAGCAGTGTGGTATTCTTCCTGGGCATCTTGAAACCCTTGCAGTCAACCACATGTCACCAGGCAGTTGAAGCCTTTGAGACGGTGTGCAGGCTCAGGAGGTGCGCAGGTTTAAAAGGCATGAATTTGGCCTTAGTAGGATACATCCCCGCGCAACCTTATCTAGACAGTAACTCTTCTCTTGAAGATTTGTGAAGACATCTTCGTGATTTTGACTGACTATCTTGTCTACTACTACATGTAGATTGAAAATGTATATTGTGTAATCCAGGGAGTTTGATTTTTTTTTTTAAATTAATATACTTTTCAGTGCTGTAGTCGAGTCCCTGTTGTCCGATTCCAAGTCCAAGTCAGAGTTGCTGTTGTTCAAGTCAGAGCAGAGTCCTCCCCAAAGAGTCCAAGTCACCTTTTGTCCGAGTCCAAGTCCCTCATGTCTATGTAAAGTTAGTTGTGAATATATTTTCTCGATATATAATTATATATATCTTGTGAATACCTGATGCTTCATAGAAAATCTTTGTTTTCTTAGCATTGTCAAGTCAGGGTTTCTTTGTGCCAGCAGTACTCTCAGAGAAACATTATTCCAGCAATTTCGAGAAAATAACCCTGTCAGACTGGACAGAAAAAAATGGAAGATCCCAAGCACGAACTGGTAATCATAAGCTGATGATTATCAAATAAAAAAATGAATTCAATAATTAATCTGCAGAAAACCTCATCTAAAGTTGTTAACAGACTATAAAATAGTCTGAGTTCAAGAATGCTAAAACTGCATTTTCTTGATATTTTTTAATTCATTCATTTTTGATGATCAGATCAAAAATTAGCCTTCCGTGGGTTGTTTCAAGCCATGTTTCCAAAATATTCCCTCTCTCCCATTATGTAGCGTAGGTTTCTCTCCTGGTACCACCACTTGTCATTAGCTTGTTATCATTCTGCTCTCATTTGATTTAAGTTTGTGGCTTTAATTGTTTACTTGTCTCTTTCTCCAATGTATAGAATACTTCTCTGTCCTCTTTGTTGTTGTGTGTCCTTGTTTTTGTTTTTGCTTTGCCTTTGTTCACTGGCCCTTACAAGCCCCAGCTTACCCTTACTCATTCATTTTCCTGTGTTTATTTCATTATTTTACTAATTGGCCTTGTTTATCTTTTGCATTATTATTTATATTCTCATGTTTATGGTATTGTGAGTTTGGATAAATAAATGATATTGAATTGAATTGAATTTTGTTGTGATGAAGAATCATCCAGGTCTGGTGCCTGTCCACAGTTTATTGAAAACATTGTTTGGGTACCTGTCTGATTTCAAAGGTCTCTGGGAAGAAGGATAATTTAAAATGATGGTGCCGGAAAACAGTTGCAGTGCACGTCATTTCAATAATTGTTTATGTTTGCAAACAGCGGTTTAGTAAATCCAGACCACTCATTTATTACAGTTTAAATACATTTGTAAGATTTTATTTGAGTTGTTTTCAATTCTGTTTCAACACACCAGTAATTGAATAAATTCACTTGTACCCTAGAGCAAGTTTACAGTAATCACGGAAACCTGTTAACCTTTGCATGCATGTACTTATACGTTATGTAAAATAAATGCTTTTTAACTTGGTGTGTGTGATGGAATAATATTGGCATACTGTACATAGGCCATCATGCTTGGATTGCAGAGTACTTAGCCATGTGTGTGTGTAGTTATACGGCACCAATTCCATTCACAGGCCCCCACCACCCCAAGAAAGTAAGGCATCTTGCAGCTCTGGGGAAGAGAAGATCAGTTATATTTTGTCATCCCTAACCATTCAGACAGAGACAAAGGTAGTGGACCTCGAGGCAAGTGACAATACATTTGAAAACAAAGACGATACACAGACTGCTTATCTTAGGCCATGGGTTAAAATTTGTCTTTTTTATTTTTGCATGCTGAACTCTAAATATGTGATGATACGTTTGGATGTACATGGTGTACATCAATATGATGAACAAACCTGCTGTATAATCAACATCATCTCCCAACAAGGACTTCTTGTACTTATTCAGGCTTTCATCATCTTTATCCAGGTCTTGTATTTCTTTGAGTGTTTTGTGAGGTGGTGGTTTGTAGGTAGCACTGTCTTTATCATCACTTCCTACATCACACTGGGATGCTGGGTCCTGTTCTGTTTCAGCCATAATTCAAAATCCTTTGTTTCACCCTTTTCACTTTTTCTGTAAAATAAAAACGAAGAAAAAAAAAGAAAAAACATAACTCAATGAGCTGAAGATATCAGGAGTTGTTTTGTCCATCATTCTCTTAAGAGATCAGTGGATCTACAAACAATGCAAACAATGATGTTAAAACCCTCTTTAACCAAGTAACTGATGGTAGAACCCTCTTTAACTAGGTAACAATGATGTTAAAAACCTCTTTAACCAAGTAACAATGATGGTAGAACCCTCTTTAACTAGGTAACAATAATGTTCAAACCCTCTTTAACTAGGTAACAATGATGTTAAAAACCTCTTTAACCAAGTAACAATGATGGTAGAACCCTCTTTAACTAGGCAACAATGATGTTAAAACCCTCTTTCACCAAGTAACAATGATGGTAGAACCCTCTTTAACTAGGCAACAATGATGTTAAAACCCTCTTTAACTAGGTAACAATGATGTTAAAAACCTCTTTCACCAAGTAACAATGATGGTAGAACCCTCTTTAACTAGGTACCAGAAACAATGATGTTAAAACCCTCTTTCACCAAGTAATAATGATGGTTGAACCCTCTTTAACTAGGCAACAATGATGTTAAAACCCTCTTTAACCAAGTAACAATGATGGTAGAACCCTCTTTAACTAGGCAACAATGATGTTAAAACCCTCTTTCACCAAGTAATAATGATGGTTGAACCCTCTTTAACTAGGCAACAATGATGTTAAAACCCTCTTTAACTAGGTAACAATGATGTTAAAACCCTCTTTCACCAAGTAATAATGATGGTTGAACCCTCTTTAACTAGGCAACAATGATGTTAAAACCCTCTTTAACTAGGTAACAATGATGTTAAAACCCTCTTTAACCAAGTAACAATGATGGTAGAACCCTCTTTAACTAGGCAACAATGATGTTAAAACCCTCTTTCACCAAGTAACAATGATGGTAGAACCCTCTTTAACTAGGCAACAATGATGTTAAAACCCTCTTTCACCAAGTAATAATGATGGTTGAACCCTCTTTAACTAGGCAACAATGATGTTAAAACCCTCTTTAACCAAGTAACAATGATGGTAGAACCCTCTTTAACTAGGTACCAGAAACAATGATGTTAAAACCCTCTTTCACCAAGTAATAATGATGGTTGAACCCTCTTTAACTAGGCAACAATGGTGTTAAAACCCTCTTTAACCAAGTAACAATGATGGTAGAACCCTCTTTAACTAGGCAACAATGATGTTAAAACCCTCTTTCACCAAGTAATAATGATGGTTGAACCCTCTTTAACTAGGCAACAATGATGTTAAAACCCTCTTTAACTAGGTAACAATGATGTTAAAACCCTCTTTCACCAAGTAATAATGATGGTTGAACCCTCTTTAACTAGGTACATGTAACAATAATGTTCAAACCCTCTTTAACTAGGTAGCAATGATGTTCAAACCCTCTTTAACCAAGTAACAATGATGTTAAAACCCTCTTTAACCAGTTGACACCGTATGACATACTTGCCATATTTTCCCTGCCAGAAAATGGATGACGTGAACTTTGTATTTTTGTGTGAATTCGAAGACAAAAACAAAGGTCGCCTGGACATTCCATTCTGGAGCGTGCAAAGCGCATGCACTCACCGTGCAGTACTTCACTTTACCCACAAAAAAGGACAGATGGTATTGAAAATAATGCTGAAGATCTCCTGTTATGCGGGGATTGATGTGTGATTTCTGATTCCAGACCTTTGTCCTTTTGTTATAAGAAGAGAATTACGAGACATCAAGAGGCTTTCAGGATTGTTCATCAATGTATATCGGCTCAATGGAAGTAAATCCGCGTTAACCAAGACTCCAGCCCTGGTTCCGGCCGTGGGCCAATTATTGGCCATGTCTCTGGGCCGAGGTTTTACGATTCATGCTGAATGAATCTGATATTTTCTCAACAGAGAAACAACAAATCATGGTGCTTCTATGAAAATCTTTCTTCTCTTGGCTTGGTTTAGTCACAATACGCAAAAATCGGCAAAACATTCAAGACCATGTTTTCTCTTTACGTGGGTGAAACGAAGCGTTAATACGGCGTGTGCGTGCTTTGTGCACACTCAGTGGAATGTCCAGGCGACCTTTTACTCCGATTTTACACAATTAGCCTGTTTCAACGTTGCCTGTTTGCTGGCTTGTAAAATATATTCATGGATACACGTCAGCCGGTGCCAACTAGTTAAACAACAAGTTTTGTTCATCTATGCATTGCCTAATATTGAGCTGCATCCGCAGGAAGTTCCCCACACTTAGGTACAGAAATCACAGATGGTCAGATTAGATTAACTATGGACACACAGTTGGGCCTAAAAGATTAACTTTATGTTTGAAAAAACAGAAAAAAAACAAGGTGGTCAGGTCAGTTAAATTTTTTTTAACATGTCTCAAATTTTAACATGTTTGCCAGTCTAAACCAGAAGTTGCATTGAAAAAACATTCCCTGCACTCATTTTGAGGTCTACAGCCAATATGGAAGAACAAGATTTGACAAATGTGAAAATCCCAGAAAAAAAGCTTGCAGGTCTGTGTTCCCTCTTATTCTAGACCCAGAACCTCCAAGATGTTACATTTCAGGAGGTTCACAGACTCTGTGCATCACCAGAAATACAAAACTACAGGTTTGGACACAATGTGACTGCTATACTTCTTTCAAGAAAATATGAAGGCTCACAGAGATTTTTTGAAAACCTGAAATCAGGAAAAATCCTGAGAAATTCACATGCCTGAATATGAAATGGAACTTGGACATTGTTTCTGTGTATGAAGTTGCAGTTAACCCTTGGCCTTTCCAAATATATGAATGATGATGTCATCATGAACAGCCACTCACACTGTACACCGCAAATATTTTGTTTGCAATAAACACGCATTTTATTTGTTATGTCTTTGTAAAGGAAAATATTAAAATTTCAAACATTCTAATTGTATATTTTGGTAAACATTTCCATTTTCTTTTCCCTCTAAAACTACTATTTTTTAAGCGAGGGTCAACAAAACTTTAACAGTTTGTCAGGTCATGCCAAACACATTAAATGTACATGTACATGTATGTATGTTAGGCTTTACTGCACTGTATGTGGGGCCATGGTTGAGGTGAAAATACCACATTGCACGATTAAGTACCAATCCAAATACATGTAGATACAAAAGGTATGAAAACAAAAATTTATAAAAAATGTTTAGAGATTCCGGCTTACATGTACACTATGTTTAAGGGTGCACGTATACAGTATTGTACTTGTGTTGCACAATTAATGGAATCTACATGTACATGTATCCATATACATGACTGCATGTACAACGCGCATTACCTATCTGCAACTCAAACTTCCTTTACACAGTGTGCATGTCTATATCTCCACCATCACATGGGAACAGGATGGCACTGGCTGAATTGGATGGCCGATGATTCTTTACAAAAATATACTTCCTGCTCTACAGTTATCCACTTGAAAGAGAGAATATCATAATGGTGTGCACACAAATTCATTACTTACAGTAAATACTGCCCCATCTATCAGTGATCCCATTCAAAAATACAATCAACATTTAAAAAATATTCATCACAATTGTTCATACATAGCTCAAACAAATACATGCATTGATGATGAGTAATGAGCTTAATTGAAGAAAGTTTTATAGGATGATTAGTGGCTATTTACTGAACACTGCAGCGGAAACAAGGAAACCCTGTGCATGCTGACACACTTATGTTCATCTGAAACCTCAGATCCAAAACATTGATGTTGATACAATAAATGTACATGTTCCAATATTGTTTTCATATTTTGTGCGGTGCAGAAAACTTCCCTTATTACTTAGTGAAAAAAACAGATAAATTTATAATTCAGTGTGTTGCATACATGTACATTACAAACACACTACATAATAATTGTTAGTGCATACATGTACAGGTGTATGAATTGTAACCATAATACAAAGAAATTATAATACCTGCTCAGGCTCTTCTTAGAAATTATGTTTTAATTCAAGTCCTGTTTGCACAGGAAGCAAGGTCACATCAGGTCACTGCTGTGCATAGGTCAAATCAGGTCATTGCTGTACTCTAAAAGTCAAATCAGTTTACTGCTGTATTGCATGTCAAATTTTAATACACAAGGCAAAGATTCAATATGGGGTTGTCCAGATATGAATTTTGTTTAATAATACATTTTGAATTATTTCAATCTTACAACTGACTGCATCAGCTTTACTGTCATTGCTAATTTCCCCTACATGTACAGTATAAATACATTACGATTTACATAGTACAGTTTTAGATGGTTGTAGCCTGTTTTAGCTTGCAACCTGTTTACAGGGAAAAAATCTGTTTACTTGTATTCGTACTCGGCTGGCAAATTACTTGTACTCAAAGTACATGTACATGCTGGATACTTGACTGAGAAAATAACTATGTGTACTCAATATGAATGAAAATGTACTCGGACTTTGATTTTAAATACTTGTGGTCAACAAAACACTTTCCTTTCCGATTTCCTCCATGTATATGTGTGTTAATGTAAGGTATAGAGGAATAAAGCTCTGAAAAAATTAAATGGAAGATGTCTATGATGTCTTCATGTTTAAAAGACAGTTATCATAACATTAAGCACACATTGTCATCTAGAAATTAGTGGGAAAAAACAAATGCTTTTATAATACCTATTTTACAGTATTTTTTTATGAAGGCACTCAACCTCATACTCAGAGCCAAGTACTTATTTCTCAGCTGTTGGACTCGGTACTCGGATATCAGAATACTCGGTACTCGGACACTTGTACTTGTACTCGATGGCCCAAGTACTCAGACTTGAGTACTATTCGGCCAACCTAGTAATCAATAGTAATTGACTACAACACTGGGGGCGAGGTCTGATGTAATTAGCTTGGAGAGGTCAAGGTTCAGACATCATTTCGTACACAGGATCACAATAAAATTCCCTTTCAAAATTGGCTGCAAACCCCAAAATAGGGCCTGGGAATATTTTTGCACTTCAAATTCCACTTGTTTATGTTAAAAATTTCAAGTTTTTCAAGACCTTTCCAAAAAGGAACTTGGATTTTAAAAATATTGTGTTGTTCAGAAGTACCATGTATGAAGTTTTTGCAAAGTCTGAATAAATTCTACACCTGATGACATCATGTCACACAGTCATAATGTAGTATGTACATGTACAAGTATAGTTTTAGTACATAGGATCTTGATGCTGGTAATATAGGATCGTGACTGGTAATATAACATTTTGATGACATTTTTATCATTTATATATTTGATGAGGTCATGGGTCAATTGTCATTTTCTACCAAGGAACCATTAGCTTCTGTCACAGTGACATCATCGCAGAAATTTGTCAAGATGGCAGCATTTCTTGCTGCAGCAACTCAAGGGAAAATATCGGTCACTTCCCAGCAAGATAATCCCATGAAAATAGAACAGAAAATAAACCTTAGAAATCGAAGAGTATTTCAAAAGAAATTTCAACATGGTAAGTCGTTCCTCATATTTGTTGGAGTTTTTTTAATGTTTATCATTTAGCATTACATTATCTGCCATGTTGACATTTCTCCACTAAACACCCTTATCCATCATTGTCCATAATTTCATGACAGAGGCTAATGTCCAAATTCCCTGTCATATTGGCTACAGACCCCAAAACAGAGTTGGAATTAAGAAAAAAGAAAGCCTTAAAAAAATATATATCGAAACATAAAATTCATTTTTTTGACATCAAAGAATCTAGGTATTTATGTTTCTGATCATTGAATTGTTTTACATTTGTACTCTTCATGATTCATGATTCAAGAATCAAGACTCAAGATTCAAGATTGATCCTCGATAGTTGAGGTCACCAGATGGTGCTATTAGCCACGCGGTGATGAACTAAGTAAATGAATGTTTGCACATTTTTAAAGACTTTTCCTATGACGTAGGGCCTATAGATAGTGAAAAACAAACATTATTTTGTTCAGAAATAGACCAATTGCGAAACCCGCATCATGTGACCTATTGTGGGTATTAAATGTAAACAAACACGATGTCTTCCATAGGAAAGTGTGGTACGGTACATGATGATTGTTGCATTTGATTATTCGATCGAGGCTTTTCTTTCTCAAAATCTGTGAAAAATATTCCAGAGTGTGTACCACAGACCTTCGAATGGCTGAATAAAGCCAGTAAGGACAGTTCTAGCAAGTCTTGGAAATTGTACAAGTCGCCACCGAAGCCACGGACTAACACCTTGTGTACAAAACCATTTTTTCTTTCAATTTTCAGTTTTTTACATGTTTATAAAAAATTCGTCATGCCCTACAATTTCATGAAGTTTCAAAGCTTCAAGAGCCATACTTTTTTAATTATAATAATTATGTATGGCAACATTAGGACTATTTACCATTGAAATGCACGGCGCACACCATACTCAAATGTGAACAAAACAATTTCACGAACTAGCACCCCACTTGTGTGCGAAGGACATGCGCACGCACGCCCACAAGTTTGCATTGTAATACATTGGGGGATGCTAGTTCGTGAAAACGGAAATAGTCTATTTTGCTTCTTTTTCGGTTTCACGAACTAACACGCACCTTTCTTCGTTTATTGCTTGTTAATTTATAATGCAAAGCGGACAAAAGCAGTATATTTATCACGTTCAAAGCATCCAGAATCCACAATGCGAAAACCAGTTGAAAACACTTTGAAATTTTTAAGGATAGTGGCATTTTAAAAAGCTTTCAGCTTTAGACGACGTTTTCTCCAATTGCTACTTTTTTACTGGAATCTACGTGTGTGCTAGTTCGTGGTGTCAGTTGACGAAGTAACATATAAATGTGCACGATGTGTACTAGTGCATGACGGAACTGTTAGGCCAGACGACCGCGATCACACACTTTTCAACACAAGAATTTCAAAGTTTTGAAGCTGAATCATCCTAAGAAATTGCTTTCCAAAACCGTGTGATTCCTTTGCCTATTTGAAATTTTGCAAGGCTAGGTATAAATGCTTACTTTTCCAACATTTTTTACCCTTTTTACAGTGATTTAGGACTACATTACAAACAAAATAACAGGCGGGTGGCTACATAGTTGTCAGATGCCGGTAGTGCATAACTCAAAATAAACCTCTTTTCGAGTAGAATACTGGTAGTTTATGAAACAGTAATGTGATTAATATCAATGTCACAACATACAACTTTAATAAAATGGCTAAGTAACTGTGTTATTATTACCAAAAGCCGACTTTTGGTGTGACTGTCTGTCTTGGCATGTATTTGCATGTAGTTTGCCATCAGATCACGTGACGTAGTACCCACAATAGGTCACGTGATGACATGATGTTAACATTGGTCGCGCAATCGGTCTGTTATGATTTTATGACACAATAACCTTTGAAATAATGTCACCAGAGAGTGATGGGTACTTTGATGATGTCATCATTTATCAGTATGGAATACTTATACTCATGTAAAACTCGACTAGTACTCAATCTGTAATTCACTATCATACATGTACTTACTAAAAATTACATGTATTTGGACTTGGCCCATACTCGATTCTTTGGATTTTTGACGGACTCAAGATTTCTGGTATCGATACTGGAGGCCAGCACTCAGGAATAGAAATCAAGTACATGTACATTACATATGGTTTAATCTATTCCACATTAATCTATCATGCTAGGGG
Source organism: Marthasterias glacialis (assembly GCA_911728455.2). NCBI lineage: Eukaryota > Metazoa > Echinodermata > Asteroidea > Forcipulatida > Asteriidae > Marthasterias > Marthasterias glacialis. Next base: position 15,718,658 of record OU452227.1, on the reverse strand, counting down.
GAAAAATTGTAGGGAACGACCTGACTGGGAGGTGGGACATATTGTTGGGGGTGCAATTTTGCTCAGTGGCGACATTGTCTGGGGCGAGATTGTATGTTACTTCCTGAGGCGAGCTTGTTTGGGAGGGGGCAACATTGCTGGGGGGAGAGGGGCAGCAGGCCAGATGACCAGCTTCAATGTGGGTGCATCACACTAAATAGTGGGAATTTAAGCCTCATGTAGAAAACATTCAGCAAATAAAAGAAATGAATGAAGGTCATGGCTTTTAAGAATTGTTGAAAATGGTCCTTTTTCCTTTTGTGCCTCTGAGGTTGACTTTCAACCTGGTGCGCTGTGGGTACACTACATGTAGCTCTCGAAAAAGGGCCCTACATAAGGCAAACAAAAAAATTGTCGAGTTTCCCTCCAGTGAAAATAGTTGAAGGGGTCAGTGGGTCCCGATTTTTCTTTTTTTCCATTTATTTTAAGATTGAAATGCATTGGAACTGATACCACATACCATGTTTTTATGTTTTTCAATGTGAAAATAAACAGACTGATTCAGGATACTTTTCTGGAAAGTGTGATAACCCTCTCACTATTCATTGAAACAGTGAATTCATCCATTTTGCATGCAATGCTCAACATGTTATGTGTCATTTGGTTTTAAAAGGTGTAGATTGAGTCATGGGTAAATGGAAAGTGGGTTCACAAATCAAACGTATTAGGCCTATCTTTTTATGTGACTTAATTTTTTTTTAAGCAAATTTTTATTTCGTAAATTAGAAAAATTTAATAGTATTGGTGATTTGTTTGAAATATCAGTTCAAATTACCCTTCACCAAAGTATCTCAAGTAAAGTTCTGTGTCTGTCCACACTAATTGACCCATTTGAACCCATTTGATAACTTTTGGACTGTGACTGGGAAGAAAAGACAATATTTTGCACTTTATTTTGTTTTTGTACTTTTCTTAGCTGATACTGATTGTGCTTACCAAACAATATAAAAAAAATGGCAGATTATTTAAGAAACTACAGGGCTGTCTTTAAGACACTTTGTAAAGAGGACAGACATTTTGCATTAGGACTGACTGGAAAGCAATAAGAAAAGTAATTTATAAATTGATTTCCTTAAATATTACTTCATTTAGACCCATGGCCCCTTTTAAAGAGTTATCAGTCAAAACAAACAGAACTTGTAGGATTTAAGTTGGTACAAATGTCAGTTTGTAACATGGACAGACATTTTTGAGACAAACGTCTGTCCATGTTACAAACCTAATATCTTCAAGATAATCCTCTCTAGTTTCTTCAAAACCTACACAGACAGTTGTCTTGGTTTTGCCGGGAAACATTCTTAACAGGGACTGCATTGTAAAGGGAAAACATTTTTGTGAATCTGTTTTTATTATTACCACTTTCTCTCCATTTGCATATGATATGTCTGTCCAACATTTGCATGTTACAAACATAATAATCTTGAAGCTTATCCCCTGTTCTTACCAAAATAAAAGGACATTTGTCGTGCTCCTTGGTAAGCACAATCCTGAATTAATTTGAAATGTGCTAGGAAAATAAGAATGAAGCCTCTTCTTCTTTTATTTCTACCACCCATTTTGTTAAAAGATGTCACAATATATGGACCCATTAGTGTGGACAGACCCTTTTATAAATGATCGTTTGATGTCAGCAGCTGATATTATCTGGTACTCGCACTCAAAACTCAAAAGTGTTGGGTACCAGTGAATCCACTTGTTGGCTTAAACAAACGCCCATCCGAATTTAGGCTGTATATTGCAGTACAGACCGTGGTTACATCCCGATCTATACCAAGCATGTGACTGTTGAGCATTCTGTCTGCAGTTCATGGGCATTTTGTATGGAATCAATCCTAGGTACGTCTGTCTGTATATAGGCATACTGTGTAGGCGTTAGCAGCACACAAATACATGTAAAATGTCGCCCTCCTGCATATTTACTTTAGAATCTATGTTTTGGACATTTGTTTAAGTTTATTTGTGATAAATACTTGGATTTCAGGGATATTATACACGAAAGTTGGTAAGTTTAATTAAATATGGATGGAAAAAAAAAAAAAAAAAAAAAAAAAAAGACCCAAAATTTAAGCACTTTTGGGTCGGTCGGTGGAGGGCAACTCAGCAATTGGTTTTTTTTAGGCCTAGAAAGACCCATAAAATGGCTATATAAAATGTTGCTGACAAGCGCTGACCCTTTTTCCAAGATGGAGTCTGGCTAGATTACTTGTTCCGAGGTCTTTTCACTGTGGATGAGCATAGCTCAAAAATTCAACGGCTGAACTAGTAGGGAGGCCTACTAATAATTGAAAAGAAAAAATGAGGTTTAGTTGTCAGCAAACATACAGGATTTGATTTGACTTTTTCTTGAGTATTTTTGAATATTTATTTAGCAATTAGCATTGGTTGTTGATGATATGAGTAGATGACTAACTTATTTTTACAAGTTTTAGTGTGACTGTGGTGCACCCATATTGGCAATGCAATAGGAGAACAACAATAATGTTGATACCTAGACCCAGTAACTGGGGGCGCTGTAGGCCCACTCCTTTTTTGAAATTTTGACACAATGGTACGACAGTCCAAGTCAAAATTTTTAAAAAGGAGTAAAGCGCCCCAGTTACTGGGTTTAGCTGAGATGCCGCGATAATATGACTATGAGAACTTAGACCCAGCAGTAGTAGGGCGCAGTTCTTCTTTTTCTTTTTTTTTGGATTTTGACTTCATCAGTCATTCTAGCCTGTACTACTAGTACTAGTAGTACTACGTTCGACAGACAAAGTCAAAATCAAGTCAAAAAAGGAGTACAGTGCCCCAGTTACTGGGTCTAATGAGAACTGACAATCTACTTCTTGGATTATAATATCCTCCTAAAAACCTTCTGCGAGGGAATATGAAGGTTGCCACTACAACAATATCAGCCCAAGTTGTTACGAGTAGCCTACATATACAGTGTAGATTGCTTGCAGTAGGGTGGCATTTCCGGGTATGCAGTCAGATAGAGGCAGTCGTTCAGTATCTCACTCTCACTAGGTCGGCTACCCTACATGTATACCGCCACCCCATGCCAGTGACTACGGCGCTGCAATGCCGAAGATGATGCAAACAACAAATTAACAAGTTTGACCTGGGAATATCATGCAAGTTATGCCACTAGTAATATGTAACACTGTAGCGTTACAGCTGTATAGACACACTTATAAACTAAGATAAAGGAAAATTTCCACCTCCGACTGCCACTTTTTAAGAATGGTTCGAACTGCCTGTTCCTTCCTGCTGGATGCATCAATGATCAACCCATTAATGAGCAACCTTGCTCTATGATCAACTGTTCCGGACAGGTAAATTTGACCTAAATTAAGGGAGATAAAGTGGCAGTCGGATACAACAAATTTGCCAAGATAACTCTTTCCTTACCCGTTATTTCACTACGAACTGTTTGGCAGCTGTAAAGAGACACACACGGTAGGTACCACACCAGTTGATGACACAATCACTTTCTCTAGACTCTAGTCACCACACATTAACCACACTTACAGTACACACACACATACGACTCATCCCTCAAACTGGGGAGCTGCGGCCGGCCTGCCTGGATGATGAGCGCCCGCAAGATCCGCTGCAGCATGTATAGCACACACAGCAGGCGGACCATTCATAAACATGCATGATGCATAAGAAGTCATGAACATGCCGCGCGCACACACACACACGCCGCACCTAGTTGGATAATTACAATAGTCAGTTCCCCTGAATTATCGACAATTTCTGTTTAACCATGGTTGACAAATACAGGGTTTCATTTAATTTCTCGGCAACCATAAGCCGACGACCAATTCATGTTCGTTCATCCCAACAAAAACTTAAATAGTAGCACAGGCCGTGTCCGAATCAATTGACTTCGGCTACGGCTATGGCCGCTGGCTGCGATGGCAACGTTGAAGAATAGGAATCCTCGGCGTTCCGGCCGTAGCCACTGCCGAAGCCATTCATTCGGACACGGCCACACTTCCGATTCTTCATTTTCTTCTTCTACAAGTGGATTGGCCCTATTTAATAGACAGTGATTGCGCGACTAATGTTGTCATTTTGCTTTTGCTTTCGCCGTTGCCCTAGTTTGCTTTTGCCGTGGCGCTTTTGCTTTTGCCGTGGCGCTTTTGCTTTTGCCGTGGTCCTTTTGCTTTTGCCGTGGCGCTTTTGCTTTTGCCGTGGCGCTTTTGCTTTTGCCGTGGCCCTTTTGCTTTCGCCGTTGCCCTTTTGCTTTCGCTGTGGCCTTTTTGCTTTTGCCGTGGCGCTTTTGCTTTTGTCGTGGCCCTTTTGCTTTCGCCGTGGCGCTTTTGCTTTTGCCGTGGCCCTTTTGCTTTTGCCGTGACAGTTGTGGGCCACCGTACATAAACTACCAGTATTCTACTCAAAAAGAGGTTTGCTTTGAGTTATGCAGTACGGGGCAGCGCCGGACGACCAAGTAGCCACCCGCCTTTTATTTTGCTTGTAATGTAGGCCTAGGCCTAAATCACTGTAGAAAGGGAACCTTGGAAAAGTGAGCATTTATACCAAGCCTTGCAAAATTTAAAATAGGCAATCACATAGGAATCACATAGTTTTGGAAAGCAATTTCTTTGGATGATTCATCTTCAAAACTTCGACATTCTTGTGTTTAAAAGTGTCTGCACTAGTATCGTGCACATTTATACGTTACTTGTAGAATTTCCAAGCCTTGCTTGACTGTCCTTACTGGCTTTATTCAGCCGCTCGAATGTCTCTAGTACAATCTCTGGAATATTTTTCAATTCAATTCAATTCAATGCACATTTGTTTCATGCTGGCAATAACAATTTAAACATACAGTTGAAGCAAGTAACAATGAGTATAATTATGAAGAAATGGATGCCACATAATTCAACAAGAAATGTCACATGGAAAGTTTAGAGGAATTTTAAAGGAACATCAAATGAAACACTATGCTTCACTTTTTCCCTGCATGTTGGCTATCATAGTGCACTATGATAGCCAACATGCAGGGAAAACGTAAAGCATACTGCTTTTGTATATTTCCCTGGGACAGACAAGGGCTTGGACATGGCAAGGACAACCAAAACAGTGAGACCAGACTAACTAATTTAACTAATTATCAAGACAACAATCTTTACACACAAGTGTATACTAGATCTACAAATACATATTCAAGAGGTGATGTTTCAGTTTGTTAGAAAACGACTTGAGAGAACGAGACTTTTTAATATCCGAGTTGAGGTTATTCCAGAATAGGGTACCACGAGATACAATGTTTTTTGAAAACGTGCGGTTAAATTTCGTATACAAATCACCTTTAGATACTGCACGAGTTGAATACGTATGGACTGAAGAACATAGTGTAAAGATCATTAAACTCATTGGGCAAAAGGCCACTTTTATATTTATACATAAATTTACCTAAGTAAAGATTGTACAATTCATCAAGTTTAAGGACCTTTAAGTCTAGAAACAGTGGCGAAGTGTGATCCAAATACCTAGTTTTACTAATGATTCGAACAGCTTTCTTTTGTAGGAGAGTAAGCTTTTTACATTGTGTAGTAGTTGAGTTTCCCCAATTAAGTATTGCATAGTTTAAATACGACAAAATGAGAGAATTATATAATGTTAAAAGAATACTTGTAGGTAAAACAAACTTCAATCTATTCATAACGCTAATATTTTATAGAATCTTTACCTGCCAAAACATTTACATGCTTGTTCCATGAAAGATTTTCGTCAATATGTATTCCGAGGAATTTTGTATTCTTTACTTGGTTAAGAATGGTTCCATTAGAAGAATATTAGTCGGACGTATTTCAGCTGCCTTGAACAAAATATTATATAATTGGTATTGAGTATATTAACCACTAGCTAAGAGTCAGTTATTTATCTTGACAAGTTCAGTGTTCAAAGTATTTACAGCAGTGAGCACATAGGGATGATTATATAATATGTTTGATCATCTGCAAAAAGACAAAATGAAAATTTGTCAGATGAATTACAAATATCGTTAACATAAATGATAAATAATAAGGGCCCCAGAACAGATCCCTGGGGGACTCCACAGGTGATAGGTTTGTGTATAGAATTCGATGAATTATAAGAAACAAATTGTTTTCTATGCGTAGCTCCTAAACCAGTCCACGGCAATTCCACGTACACCAATATGTTCTAATTTTCGAATGAGTATATCATGATTTACAGTATCAAAAGCCTTGGACAGGTCAAGGAAAATACCAATTGAGAACTGTTTGTTTTCAATAGCATTATCAATTTTATTTAGCACACTTGCAATTGCTACTTCAGTTGAACGTTGCTCTCTGAAGCCATATTGTGAGTCTGATAACAAGTTGTACTTATTAATAAAAGAAATCAAGCGGCTATACACAATTTTCTCAAACACTTACAATACAGGCAATAATGAAATGGGGTTATAGTTACAGATATGGTGTTTATTACCATTTTTGTAGACAGGTATGACTTTTCCTACTTTCAGTCTGTCGGGGAATATCCCTGAAGTAAACGACTTACTGAACAGAATTGCCAATGACTTTGCTAATACATTCTTGGCTTCTTTTATGACAAAACAGCTTAAATTGTCGTAACCTGGTGCTTTCCCGGAAGAGAGTTTGGAGATAACAATGACAATTTCTGCTTCAGTGATTGGGTCAAGAAATAAAGAATGCTGACACTTGTCAGATAGAAACGTCTCAAAAGATTGATTAGACTAGGAAGCTCTTGTGCTATGTTATAACCAATGTTGATAAAATAGTCATTAAAAGCACTAGCGATGTCATTATCATTTTTAATATGCACACCATTTCGGTCAAAATACGATGGATTAGATTTAGTTTTTGATCTACACAATAACGAATTGATAAGCTTCCAAGTACCTTTAGCATTATTTTTTTTCTCTGATGAACTGGTTGCCAAAATAGTTTGTTTTAGCTGTTCTAATCAGGGATGCAAGAATGTTCTTTAATCGCTTATAAATCGCTTTCACAGATTTCTAGAAAGAAAAGCCTCGATCGAATAAAGAATTGCAACAATTATCATGTACCGTACTGCACTTTCCTATGGAGGACATTGTGCTTGTTTACATTTACTACCTACAATAGGTCACGTGACGCGGGTCGCGTAATTGGTCTATTATGGGGGCTAGTTCGTTTGTCATGTGACGTGACCGAATAACACAGTTACTAAGCCATTTATTATAAAGTTGTATGTTGTGACATTGATTTCAATCTTATTACTGTTTCATAAACTACAAGTATTCTACAACAAAAGAGGTTTATTTTCAGTTTATACACTACCGGCGTTGGCCAACGATGTACCAACCGCCTGTTATTTTTGTTTGCAATGTAAATCACTGTGTTAAAAGTAAAGAACGTTGGAAAATTGAACATTTATACCTAGCCTTGCGGAATTTTAAATAGACAAAGGAATCTCACAGTTTTGGAAAGCCTTTTCTTTGGAAGATTTCAGCTTCAAAACTGTGAAATTCTTTTGAAAAGTGTGTTATCGCGGTCGCCTGGCATGGCCCAAACGTTCCGTCTTGCAACCAGTGCTACCACACCGTGAACTCATTTGTAAACGATCTTTGCAAAATTTCCAAAACTTGCTGGAACTGTCCTTACTGGCTTTATTCAGCCACTCGAAGGTCTCTGGTACAAACTTTTGAAAAATTTTCTTCAGATTTCGAGAAAGAAAAGCCTCAGTCGTATAAACAAATGCAACAATCATCATGTAGGCCTACAGTACCGCACTTTCCTATGGAGGCTGTCGTGTTTGTTTACATTCAATACCCACCACATGTCACGTGACTTTGGTCACGCAATCGGTCTATTTTTGTTCAATGATGAGGACCTTCCTCATTGGTTCAATTGTCAAATTTCTCAATACTGAATCACACTTTGCCGGCCAAAACAAACAAAAGTTGCATAACCCGATTTTTCACCGAAAGACCCCCAAATTTATTACAGCTGTTAATGTGAGATGTCGGGTCCCGACCTTACCTCATTTGTTTTATTAGGTGTTCGGCTAGCGGCCGAAAACCTATTGTTATTGTTAAGTTTTGTTTTGTTTTGTTTTTTTCTCCGTCTTCTTCTTCTGCCTGTACGTTCTCCGCCAATTTTGAGAAAAACTGAAACTTGTATGAACTTGTATGAACATCAACCTCGGTGAGTAGACGGCACCGCAACTTTTTTGGAATGGTGACGTCATTGATGACGTCATTACGTTAAATAAACGTTAAATAAACCTTAAATAATTTGAAAAATCATATCTTCAAAACCAAAAGAGCTACGTTCAAGATTTTTTTTTACATGAAACCTCTTATAAAGATCTACAAATGCGGTGCACAACGTGACCCCATTTGACATTTACTTCCGGTCGAAACCGGAAGTTTAAAGTAACAAATCATGTTATTTGGGGCTCTAGAGCCTAAGTGAATGAAAATATGAAAAAATGTTCAATGCATATTTTCTTTAACTCAAGAGCATTCTAAAAATATAATGTGTGACGTCATAGCTACGTCACAACGAAAATGGTACACGAGGTCGAAAAAAAAATTATTTTGCTATCTCAAAAAATAGAGCATGTACGGACTTGAAACTTACCACGTACTTAGACCAAAGCGTGTACATGACAAAGAACAAAATTTGGAATGATGACGTCATCGATGACGTCATCATATTAAATTGAAGTTTTTTTTATTAAAATACTCATATCTCCAGAATCAGATATGCTACATACATGATCTTTACACCATATGAAAGGTCATGAAGTATTAAACAAATCTTACACAGGGTGTGACCCCATTTGACCTTTACTTTCGGTCGAAACCGGAAGTAGTAGTTTGTTTTATAAAAAATCGTATCTGAATAATATTATTTTGTGTATTAATATAATAACTTAATTTTAAGGCCCTTCGACGATTCTACAAATGTTTACAATGTGTGACCTCATTTGACCTTCATTTCCGGTCGAAACCGGAAGTATAAGTTTGTACATACAAAATTGTGTATCTTATTAATGAAACGTGGTACATTAATAATCATTACATCAATTTTGAGCTCTCTGGCAATTCTAGATGTTATGCACAAAGTGTGACCCCATTTGACCTTTAAATCCTGTCAAACCGGAAGTTGAAGTTTAATATGACAAACCTTCATGCATAAAGATAAAAAAGTACAAATAAATATTTCGCCCGTTAGCATAGCACAAAAAGACAAAAAACCTGCACACAATAATGACCTTAAAATTACGTAATTAAGCCGAACACCGTGAGTTTGTTCACAAACTCTCAATTTCTAGTTTCTCCGTCTTCTTCTTCTGCCTGAACGTTCTCCGCCAATTTTGAGAAAAACTGAAACTTGTATGAACTTGAAACTTCTCATGAACATCAACCTCGGTGAGTAGACGGCACCGCAACTTTTTTGGAATGGTGACGTCATTGATGACGTCATTACGTTAAATAAACGTTAAATAAACCTTAAATAATTTGAAAAATCATATCTTCAAAACCAAAAGAGCTACGTTCAAGATTTTTTTTTTACATGAAACCTCTTATAAAGATCTACAAATGCGGTGCACACCGTGACCCCATTTGACCTTTACTTCCGGTCGAAACCGGAAGTTAAAGTAACAAATCATGTTATTTTGGGCTCTAGAGCCTAAGTGAATGAAAATATGAAAAAATGTTCAATGCATATTTTCTTTAACTCAAGAGCATTCTAAAAATATGATGTGTGACGTCATAGCTACGTCACAACGAAAATGGTACACGAGGCGAAAAAAAAATGATTTTGCTATCTCAAAAAATAGAGCATGTACGGACTTGAAACTTACCACGTACTTAGACCAAAGCGTGTACATGACAAAGAACAAAATTTGGAATGATGACGTCATCATATTAAATTGAAGTTTTTTTTATTAAAATACTCATATCTCCAGAATCAGATATGCTACATACATGATCTTTACACCATATGAAAGGTCATGAAGTATTAAACAAATCTTACACAGGGTGTGACCCCATTTGACCTTTACTTTCGGTCGAAACCGGAAGTAGTAGTTTGTTTTATAAAAAATCGTATCTGAATAATATTATTTTGTGTATTAATATAATAACTTAATTTTAAGGCCCTTCGACGATTCTACAAATGTTTACAATGTGTGACCTCATTTGACCTTCATTTCCGGTCGAAACCGGAAGTATAAGTTTGTACATACAAAATTGTGTATCTTATTAATGAAACGTGGTACATTAATAATCATTACATCAATTTTGAGCTCTCTGGCAATTCTAGATGTTATGCACAAAGTGTGACCCCATTTGACCTTTAAATCCTGTCAAACCGGAAGTTGAAGTTTAATATGACAAACCTTCATGCATAAAGATAAAAAAGTACAAATAAATATTTCGCCCGTCAGCATAGCACAAAAAGACAAAAAACCTGCACATAATAATGACCTTAAAATTACGTAATTAAGCCGAACACCGTGAGTTTGTTCACAAACTCTCAATTTCTAGTTTAGTACTAAATGAGTTAAAAGAAACAAAGTTTTTTTTCGTTCGCCGAAAACAACTTTCTAATATTTAAATCAAGTTAATTTTTACAATCAATTCGGCAAAAAGTCAGGCGATGCGTCTTAAGTCTCTTATACTTTGAAAGAAAATTGTTCAAAAATAATTGAATTCTCGAGATAAATATGCAGATATTATCCTCTTTATTCAACTTTAACCTTTAATTCTGCCAGTGCCACCAACTCATAAAATGTCGCTAACAGATGAATCCACCTTTCTAGGAGAAAAGGCACAGTTTTAAGACACATCTCAGTTACATAAAGACACTTTAGATACATGCAAATAAGAACCAAATTACTAAATCAGAGGGGATATAAAACACGTACCAATGATAATTTTATCAACTACCATATGAGCCGATAAATTGTTGCAATGTAACAGTTGCTCTGAAGTGACTCACTACCTTTTGAGAGAATGTAAATGTAAAAAGTCAAAATCCTAAAAAATGCAATCCAACCATCCTTGCTATAGTCGTAACTTACGTTAATGTTGCTTTAACAGTACTCTTTTTCTATTAAGGAACCATACTGCGCAGTTCAAATAAGCCTTAAATTATTTTTGCATGACTTTCCCTGAAGATTAACTTATTTAGTGGATCTTTTAAACTTCGTTGTTTTAAAAACTGATCATGAGGTCTACCAATAAATCATGAATTATATTAAAATATTGATTTCAGAAAACACAGAAACCCCCCCCAACATGATCCACTGATAGTACATGATCTATGTCACCATTGGCCAGCACATCTTTTATGCATGGACCATTCCATGAAATTGCGTAAGAAATTTAGGCCAGCAATATATTTGCATACAAAACTTGTTAGATACATCTACAAAAGACTTCCACTACAATGTACGTTATTTTTTATAAAATTGGAATGCTTTTAGTAATCTATAAACACCTGAATTATACTAATTAAAGAAACACATGATTGGTCATTGACAAACTTTTTGTGTTTATTTTATTGTTGTTTGTTTTGTATATAGTTTTTTTTTTTTTTTTTTTTTTAATAATTGCACCCTAAACTCTAGTGATGTTTGAATCTTTGCATGGTGTGAAGGCTAAGTGACTATAACTAGTAAACTTTCAGGTACAACCTTGTATAAATCTCTTTTGGGAGGAGTGGTGGCTCTGAAAGAAGCCGTTGAGGTCTCGATGTTTCAAACAGTACACTTTGCTCGTCTTAGATTTTTGTGGATTCCATTGCAAACAAAAACATCAAAATCATACCTATGATTCCAATCAAAGTAATCCTGTGAACACCTACTGGTTTAAACCCTGGCTGCACATGTCATAAACATTAAATGTTATCCTGTACAATAAACAGATCTGTGACGGGCCATACATTGTATAAATCAGGATGATGTGGTTCCTTGTAAAGCATTAACATACCAACATCAATAAGGTAAATCATAATATAAAAGTTCATATGCAAGTATGGCAAGTTTGTTCACACAATTCAGAATGTATCAATATACATTCTGAATTCAAAAACAACAAAAATATGCAGCTTTGGGCAGTTATTCTTACTTTACATTGATTTGCTATCCATGGCATCACATGCAAACAATGTATGGAGCTATCTCTGCCTCAATGGTACTCAACGGTCATTTTGAAAAGTTTTGGTCATCCATTGATATCTCAAAATATCAACTATTATCACCATTCAACACTATGAAACTATGTATACATGTAATCTTTACGTTAGGTTATTACATATAAAAAATATGAAGGATAACTGTCCAAATATTAATCAAAATACTTGTACAAAATACTTGTACAAGTATCACTTGAAAGTGTCACTGAATCAATTAATGAAATGTGATCTACAAAGTGAAAAAAGTCCGTTCTCAGTATCTGATCAGGAGTACATTATGATGTCAATAGTATCGTTTAAAATACACAACACAATTTATAATTAATGTTGCAGGTCTCCCAAACTCTGCCAGATTTATTTATTTGTTTATTTTTTTTGTTCAAGTAAAAACTATAAACAAAAACAACTTAGCATTTGGCAGGAAAAACTTTCTTATGCCAGCTTCTTAAACACAAGAAAATGTGAATTCATTTAGCAGTTTTTAGATAGTCCATTGAACAAAAAAGGTTTTATCCATAACATGTGACTCACTCTCAAGGATATATGCTAGGATTGTTATTTTATGGTTTCACAAAGGTTGTTACCCGTAGAAGTACCATGATAGGATTTCAATCAACTCCCCATCAATGACTGGATTCAGTGTAAGCCGGTGACACAAATGTTGCACATAGATCCTCAGCATTTGATGTCAAAATCACAAACACATGGACAGCAAGGAATATTGTTTAGCTAATTCCTGCAACCTTCTCTAAAAAAATATGTCTTGTTAATGGAATACCTGGTTGATGCTACTTGTATACTTTGGAAAAAAGTGATACTGATACAGTCTTAAAAATCAAAGAATATTAAAAATGAACATTTACTCGTATTAATATTATTCATTTTAAGTATACATGCATAGACCAGAAGCATGAATATGTAGTGATATTCAATGTTACACAATGTACGTTCTAATCCAATAAGAAGGACCAATCATGTGATTCTGTAGTACAAGTTTTAGCTTTCGCATTCTGTCACTTCAGTCACTTTGGCTATGACCGTTGATTGCAAGACCAATGTTTAGGGACTGAGCATTGACAGTGATTTATTCACAAACAATGCCAGAGCCATTAATATTGACAAAGCTTAAAATATCATAATAGAGTGAGCAATAATTAAATAGACCTTGTGACCATGATGACATTGTGCTGATACAATCAAAACTGTGTGCAGTGACCACCAACATGTTTCTGCAAGATTATTTATGATTGACTATGTGCACAAGGTCTATGCTTTTAACATGTTTAAGTAACAGCATGTGGTGATCTTGTTTTTACAATATTAATTTTTTATATTAAGGCATTTTATAATATCAAAATATGTCTGGTTAACTGCAAAATAAACATCTAACACTAACATATAAACAAACTGCATGAAAAATATAAGTAACTGCGATAACTCTTCTATCACTAACCAGAAAGTAATTCTTATGCAAAAATCCACAGGTATTACTGACATTGGGTAGTAAACTGCTACAATTAAGTATTTTCTAACACTTCTTTATTCATGTTTTGTATTGCTCTTTAAAATATTCAAAGGCACAACAACTAAAGACAAAGGATTGAAAACGGTAGAATATTTGATTTGACATGAAGCATTGAGAGTCTTTCAGCTTATTTGTGTGGAGCGTGATACTTCAGAATTTGTTACTTACAAAAATTGATGATGGGGATGAATGCTACTTTTAAAGCCCCAAAGTCATGAAACCCACACCTTTTCACAAAGAAGTTTGCTGCTATTTATACTACTAAAAATGTTCCCAATGGAAACATTTGAGAAAATATGTCATCCTGTTAAGTAAGGTGGAAAACTTGGCAAACAGTAATGTTTTAAACAAGACTTACTGCAAAAAAATGTAGGTAACTAGTTGTTTTTGCAAAATTATGTGAAAGGATTTCAAAGAAAGAGAAGAGCTTGGATCTTACTGGTACCCTTTTATTAAACAACTATTCTGAGCAAAGAATTATGTCTTCATGATCAAGATTAAAGTTTATACCTTCCACTCCCACCATACAAACAGCAGAAATCATTCCCAATCTTTTTTCAATTGAAAACTCCATTCCCACTCCAAATAGATATTTTGATCATCATCAGTGAATTTACTTTTGATGACGTAGGTACCTCTACTGATCAAACCAGAAGGGGCTTCCTCGCGTGGTGTTATGAAGCTGTATTGTTCAGACCTTGGTCCATAGCTTCCAACCATCAAATTGTTTTTATCCACTGAAAAGAAACAAAGCAACAACAAGTTAACTTCAGAGCATGTTAACTTCTTTTGATCTGGAGCTCCTAGCCAAATATCCAACAATGGAAGAACATTTGTACCTTTGTTCAAAGGTTGTTAATCCTTGGGATTCAAAATCTTTTCATGTTGCCAGTGCAGGATTATTTTTAGTCAAAAAGCAATTTTCTTTCTAGCCATTAAAAGTTTGTTTGTCAATGAAACTCAGTTTGAACACCCGTATTAAGACATTTTCTGACTGACATTTACAGATTTTAATGACTTGTATTTGGTTTACTGTAAAGTTTCTGAAGCACAATCAGACTGTTGGACAGCTGTCATGTAATGGCCGATCATTGACCCATGTCTGGTCAAACAGACAGCATCCTGGACAGAATTGAAAAGGCCTCAATTGAGAGCTGACAATGCAGTACTTATATTCCGTCTGTACAAAATCTTGGCTGGTATATGATAGGCACAAATCCATATACCATGTACCCCCCTCCTATTGTGTCTTCAATGTGTTCTGGGAATCTCAGGAATTCCTTTGAGGATTTTAGGGGGTGCTTCTGTACAAGAAGGGAAGAGTGTGTTAAAGAATGGGAACATTTGGGGGGGGGGCTTCCCTCTGCCACATATCAGGCATGGTGTACAAAAATCAAGAGTTGTAATCTAACCCCAGTAAGGAAATGTCTTATTGCATTATTAATACATGTGTTTTGTTAGACTTTGCTCTCACCTCTAACCCCTTTTCTATAAATGGTCTGAAAATATCTCAGCCCTGAAACAATCTCACGTTGAACCTGAGAAAAAAAACATACAAAAAGGGCAAATTTATCAATCAAATATTTGTAGAATCATAGAAAAAGAACCAAATACAAATAATTAACTAGAAATGAGTTTTTGTCACAAAAACTAGGTGTTCGGAGTGTGATGTATTAAAAATTATTTGATGTGTAAAAAGTTAAATGAATTTAAAATTTAATCCAACTTAAATATAAGAAAATATGAAGAAAAACATACGTTAAATTGAGCTTTATAGTATAATATTAAATTTGAACATCCGGTTTGGACAGGAATTTCTAACCACTTTTAAATGAGGAGGTACTTCCGGTTTGACCGGAAGTAGAGTTCAGAGAGGTCATGCAATGTGTAACAAAGAAGGACCTTCCCTAACCTTGGTATTTGGTGAAAGAATCATGTTCCTAGCTCTCACCATTTTTAAATGAAGAGCTACTTCCGGTTTGACCAGAAGTAAATGTCACAAAGGTCACTTAATATTTCACAAATGAAGTCTTTTCCTAACCTTGATATTTCTCGAAACAATCATGTTCCTAACTCTAACCACTTTTACATGAGGAGCTACTTCCGGTTTGACCGGAAGTAGAGGTCATAGAGGTCACCCGATGTGCAACAGAGAATGACCTTTCATAACCTTGGTATTTGGTGAAAGAATCATGTTCCTAGCTCTTAGCAATTTTATATAAAAAGCTACTTCCGGTTTGACCGGAAGTAGATGTCACAGAGGTCACTATGTCATAAAGAAAGACCCTCTCTTACTTTGACATTTGTCAAAAAAATAAAGTTCATAATCTCAAGTTTTAAATAAAACAAAATGGGGCACTGATCTCACACACAGCCACGCACACACAGGCATGTGTACATGTATAATGGCATTGGATTTTGTACAGCCATGTCGGACACGCTTGAACGCACACGGTCAATCGATTTGCGTTAAATGTCCGTTTTGAACCAGAAGTAAAGGTCAAAATGGTGTCACCCCAATGCAAAAGTTTGAGAAGGCTGAATTCTCTACAATCTGATGTAAGATTTGTGATCATGTGATAAGTACTTCTTAAAATATGAATTTTTGAAATGTTCAAAACTTTTCAACTTCCGGTTTGAACCGGAAGACAAGGTCAAATTGGGGTCATGTCTGTGAGGCGTTTACCCAGTTTTGAATGACCTTTCCGATTTATGTATAGATTAAACAAATCCATTGTGTACTTCAGGAGTTATGATTTTTTGAAATAATAAACTTTGATTTAACGTAATTCGACACCCGATGACATCATCATGACATCACTCAATCGGTTTCATGTCCTAATGAATATCTAACTATGTATGAAGTTTCAAGTTCATACAAGCTTAGAAAGTATGCTTTTGTTAGCGGACAATCGACAGGCATAAGAAGAAGAAGAAGAAGAAGAAGAAGAAGAAGTAAACTAGAAATGTAGAGTTTGTGGACAAACTCACGGTGTTCGGCTTAATTACGTAATTGAAAAGTTTAAGGTCAATATTGTGTGCAAGTTTCTTGTCTATTTTTGCTATGCTGACGGGCGAAATATTTAGTTGTACTTTTTTATCTTTATTCATGAAGGTTTGTCATGAAACTTCAACTTCCGGTTTGACAGGAACTAAAGGTCAAATGGGGTCACACCTTGTGCATGGTATCTAGAATTGTCAGAGAGCTTTAAATTGATGTAAGGATTATTAATGTACCATGTGTCATTAATAAGATACATATTTTTGTTGTACAAACTGATACTTCCAGTTTCGACCGGAAGTGAAGGTCAAATGAGTTTACACTTTGTAAACATTTGTAGAATCGTCGAAGGGCCTTAAAATTAAGTTATTATATTAATACACAAAATAATATTTTTCAGATACAATTTTTTATAAAACAAACTACTACTTCCGGTTTCGACCGGAAGTAAAGGTCAAATGGGGTCACACCCTGTGTAAGATTTGTTTAATACTTCATGACCTTTCATATGGTGTAAAGATCATGTATGTAGCATTTCTGATTCTGGAGATATGAGTATTTTAATAAAAAACTTCAATTTAATATAATGACGTCATCGATGACGTCATCATTCCAAATTTTGTTCTTTGTCATGTACACGCTTTGGTCTAAGTACGTGGTAAGTTTCAAGTCCGTACATGCTCTATTTTTTGAGATAGCAAAATCATTTTTTTTTCGACCTCGTGTACCATTTTCGTTGTGACGTAGCTATGACGTCACACATTATATTTTTAGAATGCTCTTGAGTTAAAGAAAATATTATGCATTGAACATTTTTACATATTTTCATTCACTTAGGCTCTAGAGCCCAAAATAACATGATTTGTTACTTTAACTTCCGGTTTCGACCGGAAGTAAAGGTCACATGGGGTCACGTTGTGCACCGCATTTGTAGATCTTTATAAGAGGTTTCATGTAAAAAAAGAACTTGAACGTAGCTCTTTTGGTTTTGAAGATATGATTTTACAAATTATTTAAGGTTTATTTAACGTTTATTTAACGTAATGAGGTCACCATTCCAAAAACGTTGCGGTGCCGTCTACTCACCGAGGTTGATGTTCATGAGAAGTTTCAAGTTCATACAAGTTTCAGTTTTTCTCAAAATTGGCGGAGAACGTTCAGGCAGAAGAAGAAGACGGAGAAACTAGAAATTGAGAGTTTGTGAACAAACTCACGGTATTCGGCTTAATTACGTAATTTTAAGGTCATTATTGTGTGCAGGTTTTTTGTCTTTTTGTGCTATGCTGACGGGCGAAATATTTAGGTGTTCGGCATTGAGCCGAAGACCTATTGTTATTGTTAAGTTTTTTTTAGGTGTTCGGCATTGAGCCGAAAACCTATTGTTATTGTTAAGTTTTTTTTTTTAGGTGTTCGGCTTTGAGCCGAAAACCTATTGTAATTGTTCTGGTTTTTTTTGTTTTTTTTCTGCGTCTTCTTCTTTCTCAATGAACCTTCTCCGCAAGATTTGAGCAAAAGTGAAGCTTGTATGAACTTGAAACTTGTCATGAACATCGACCTTGATGAGCAGACGAAACCGCAACTTTTCTGGAATGATGACGTCATTGATGACGTCATTACGCTAAATAAACGTTAAATAATTTGAAAATTCATATCTTCAGAACCAGAATCGCTACCTTCAAGATTCTTCCACTACATGAAACCTCTTGTAAAGTTCTACAAATGTCATGCACAACTTGACCTCATTTGACCTTTACTTCCGGTCGAAACCGGAAGTTCAAAATTTCAAAAATTCATAATTCAAGAACTGCTTATCATATTGTCAAAATTTAAATGTCAGTTTGAAGATCGTTTAGCCTGCTCAAACTTTTGCACAGACATAATACCAGTTTGACATTGTCTTCTGGCCGTAAAAGATGACGTCATTGATTGCATCATTATATTAAATCAACGTTTAATATTTAAAAAATCCATATCTGAAGAACCGTTTATGTTACATACAAGATCTTTGCACCATATGAAAGCTTTTTGATTACTCTACAAATCTTACAGTGTGTGACCCCATTTGACCTTGACTTCCGGTCGAAACCGGAAGTTATTATGTCATTTTTCCGAAAAATCATATTTCAATAAAAAACAGGCTATAGTAATAACCATTACTTCATCTGAAAACACTTTAACCAGTCTACATGTTTTACAGAAAGTGTGACCCCATTTGACCTTGACTTCCGGTTGAAACCGGAAGTTGAAGTTTAAGTATAAAAAAATTCATAGGTCATTAACCAAACGAGGTACAGTCTTGAAACTTACTTTTACCTTCAACTTTACCGTGCAGTAAACTGCATTGTCTTTTCTGGATGATGACGTCATTGATGACGTCATTACAATAAATCAACGTTTAATATTTCAAAAATTCATATCTGAAGAACCGTAAATGATACATACAAGATCTTTGCACCATATAAAAGCTCTTCAATTACTCTGCACATCTTACACAGTTTGTGACCCCATTTGACCTTGACTTCCGGTTGAAACAGGAAGTTGAATTTTTTTTTCAAAAAGATTATTTTTCAATAACAAAACAGAATTCATTAATAATCATTACTTCATCTGAAAGCTCGTTAACAATTATAAAATTGTGTTGAAGATGTGACCCCATTTGACCCTTACTTCCGGTTGAAACGGATGTTGAAATTTCACAGATAGTAAATTCATAATTCATCAACTGAACGTGATACAGACTTGAAACTTACTGTTGCCTTAGACATTACTGTGTAGATGAAACTGGATTATTTTCGGATTATGACATCATTGATGAAGTCATATTAAATCAACGTTTAATGTTTAAAAAAATCATTTGGGGATCATAAAAGTTACACACGAGATATTTGCTCCATATGCAAGCCCTTGAAATACTGTACAACTATCGCAGAGTGTGACCCCATTTGAACCATAGTTCATGTCAAAACCGGAAGTTGGATTTTCATATGACTGACCTTCATGCCTAAAGATCAACACAAGGTACAAATAAAAGTTTTGCCCATCAGCACAGCATACAATATTGACCTTGTTTTCAATGACGCAATCACTTTATTACGTTCCAGCCGAACACCGTGAGTTTGTTCACAAACTCTCAATGTCTAGTTTGTTTTTTTTGTTTTTCCTCGTATTCTTATCAGCGAACCTTCTCCGTCGATTTTTAACAAAAGTAAAGCTTATATGAACTTGAAACTTATCAGGAACATGAACCATAGTTAGTAGATGAAACCGCAACTTTTTTAGAATGATGACGTCATTGATGACGTCATTATGCTAAATAAACCATTAATAATTAGAAAATTCATATCTTGAGAACCAGAATGGCTACGTACGAGATTCTTTCAAAACATAAAAGTTCTTGTAATGACCTTTAATTGTCGTGCACAACTTGACCTCATTTGACCTTTACTTCCGGTCGAAACCGGAAGTTCAAAATTTCAAAAAATCATATCTCAAGAACTGCTAATGATATTGTCAAAATTTGAATGACAGTTTGAAGATCGGTTAGCCTGCTCAAACTTTTGCACAGACATAATACCAGTTTGACATTGTCTTCTGGCCGTAAAAGATGACGTCATTGATTGCGTCATTATATTAAATCAACGTTTAATATTTAAAAAATCCATATCTAAAGAACCGTATATGTTACATACAAGATCTTTGCACCATATGAAAGCTTTTCGATTACTCTACAAATCTTACACAGTGTGTGACCCCATTTGACCTTGACTTCCGGTCGAAACCGGAAGTTAAAATGTCATTTTTCCAAAAAATCTTATTTCAATAAAAAACAGGCTATAGTAATAACCATTACTTCATCTGCAAACACTTTAACCAGTCTACATGTCTTACAGAAAGTGTGACCCCATTTGACCTTTACTTCCGGTCGAAACCGGAAGTTGAAGTTAACATATAAAAAGACTCATAGGTCATTAACTAAACGAGGTACAGTCTTGAAACTTACTATTACCTTCAACTTTACTGTGCAGTAAACTGCACTGTTTTTTCTGGATGACGTCATCGATGACGTCATTACAATAAATCAACGTTTAATATTTCAAAAATTCATATCTGAAGAACCGTAAATGATACATACAAGATCTTTGCACCATATAAAAGATCTTCAATTACTCTGCACATCTTACACAGTTTGTGACCCCATTTGACCTTGACTTCCGGTCGAAAGAGGAAGTTGAAATTTTATTTTTCAAAAAGATTATTTTTCAATAACAAAACAGAATTCATTAATAATCATTACTTCATCTGAAAGCTCGTTAACCATTCTAAAAATTGTGTTGAAGATGTGACCCTATTTGACCCTTACTTCCGGTTGAAACGGATAATGAAATTTCACAGATAGTAAATTCATAATTCATCAACTAAACGTGATACAGACTTGAAACTTACTTTTGCCTTAGACATTACTGTGTAGATGAAACTGGATTATTTTCGGATTATGACATCATCGATGACGTCATTATATTAAATCAATGTTTAATGTTTCAAAAAATCATATTTGGGGAATCATAAAAGTTACACAGGAGATTTTTGCACCATATGCAAGCCCTTGAAATACTGTACAACTATCGCAGAGTGTGACCCCATTTGACCCATAGTTCATGTCAAAACCGGAAGTTGAAGTTTCATATGATTGACCTTCATGCCTAAAGATCAACACAAGGTACAAATAAATATTTTGCCCATCAGCACAGCACACAATATTGACCTTGTTTTCAATGACGCAATCACTTTATTACGTTCCAGCCGAACACCGTGAGTTTGTTCACAAACTCTCAATTTCTATTTTTTTTTTTTTTTAGGTGTTCGGCCAGCAGCCGAAAACCTATTGTTATTGTTCTGGTTTTTTTTTTTAGGTGTTCGGCCAGCAGCCGAAAACCTATTGTTATTGTTCTGTTTTTTTTTTTGGTTTTTTTTCTGGGCTTTCTTAGTCGTCGAAACTTGTCCACAAATTTTCTCAAAAAGTTAAGCTTGTATGAACTTGAAACTTACCATGTACAAACATATTAGTGAGTGGATGATACAGAAACTTTTTTGGAATGATGACGTCATTGATGACGTCATGACGTTAAATAAATGTTAAATAATTCAAAAATTTAATAACTCAAGAACGGCAAATGCTACATTCAAAATCTTTAATGCATATGAAAGGTCTTGTGATGTGGGACAAATTGTATGCACACCGTGACCCCATTTGACCTTTACTTCCGGTAGAAACCGGAAGTTAAAGTTAAAGTTCATGATATTTGGGGCTCTAAAGCCTAAGTGATTAAAAATATCAACTAACTTTCAATAAATAATATTTTCTTTAGCTCAAGAGCAATCTAGAAATGTGATATATGACGTCATAGCTACGTCACAACGAAATTGATACACGAGGTCGAAAAAAAAATTATTTTGCTATCTCAAAAACTAAAGCATGTACGGACTTGATACTTACTACATACTTAGACCACAGTGTGTATATGACAAAGCAAAATTTTGGGAATGATGACGTCATCGATGACGTCATTACATTAAATTGAAGTTTTATACTAAAATAATCATATCTTAAGAATAATACATGCTACATACATGATCTTTACACCATATGAAAGGTCTTGAAGTACTAAACAAATCTTACACAGGGTGTGACCCCATTTGACCTTCACTTCCGGTCGAAACCGGAAGTAGTAGTTTTGTTATGAAAAATCGATTCTGAATTACGTAAATTTGTATATTAATTGTATAACTTAATTTTAAAGCCCCTCCACGATTCTACAAATATTTACAAAGTGTGACCTCATTTGACCTTCACTTCCGGTCGAAACCGGAAGTATAAGTTTGTACATACAAAAATATGTACCTTATTAATGAAACGTGGTACATTAATAATTGTTACATCAATTTAAAGCTCTCTGACAATTCTAGATACCATGCACAAGGTGTGACCCCATTTGACCTTTAGTTCCTGTCAAACCGGAAGTTGAAGTTTCATATGACAAACCTTCATGAATAAAGATAAAAAAGTACAACTAAATATTTCGCCCGTCAGCATAGCACAAATAGACAAGAAACGTGCACATAATATTGACCTTAAAATTTTCAATTACGTAATTAAGCCGAACACCGTGAGTTTGTCCACAAACTCTAAATCTCTAGTTTTTTTTCTGGGCTTTCTTAGTCGTCGAAACTTGTCCACAAATTTTTTCAAAAAGTTAAGCTTGTATGAACTTGAAACTTACCATGTACAAACATATTAGTGAGTGGATGATACAGAAACTTTTTTGGAATGATGACGTCATTGATGACGTCATGACGTTAAATAAACGTTAAATAATTCAAAAATTTAATAACTCAAGAACGGCAACTGCTACATTCAAAATCTTTGGTGCATATGAAAGGTCTTGTGATGTGGGACAAATTGTATGCACACCGTGACCCCATTTGACCTTTACTTCCGGTAGAAACCGGAAGTTAAAGTTAAAGTTCATGTTATTTGGGGCTCTAAAGCCTAAGTTATTAAAAATATCAACTAACTTTCAATGAATAATATTTTTTTAGCTCAAGAGCAATCTAGATATGTGATATATGACGTCATAGCTACGTCACAACGAAATTGATACACGAGGTCGAAAAAAAAAATTATTTTGTTATCTCAAAAACTAAAGCATGTACGGACTTGATACTTACTACATACTTAGACCACAGTGTGTATATGACAAAGCAAAATTTTGGAAATGATGACGTCATCGATGACGTCATTACATTAAATTGAAGTTTTATACTAAAATAATCATATCTTAAGAATAATACATGCTACATACATGATCTTTACACCATATGAAAGGTCTTGAAATACTTAACAAATCTTACACAGGGTGTGACCCCATTTGACCTTCACTTCCGGTCGAAACCGGAAGTAGTAGTTTTGTTATGAAAAATCGATTCTGATTTACGTAAATTTGTATATTAATTGTATAACTTAATTTTAAAGCCCCTCGACGATTCTACAAATATTTACAAAGTGTGACCTCATTTGACCTTAACTTCCGGTCGAAACCGGAAGTATAAGTTTGTACTACAAAAATATGTACCTTATTAATGAAACGTGGTACATTAATAATCGTTACATCAATTTAAAGCTCTCTGAACATTCTAGATACCATGCACAAGGTGTGACCCCATTTGACCTTTAGTTCCTGTCAAACCGGAAGTTGAAGTTTCATATGACAAACCTTCATGAATAAAGATAAAAAAGTACAACTAAATATTTCGCCCGTCAGCATAGCACAAATAGACAAGAAACGTGCACATAATATTGACCTTAAAATTTTCAATAACGTAATTAAGCCGAACACCGTGAGTTTGTCCACAAACTCTAAATCTCTAGTTTTTTTTTTTTTTTTTTTTTTTTCCTCGTATTCTTATCAGCGAACCTTCTCCGTCGATTTTTAACAAAAGTAAAGCTTATATGAACTTGAAACTTATCAGGAACATGAACCATAGTTAGATGAAACCGCAACTTTTTTAGAATGATGACGTCATTGATGACGTCATTATGCTAAATAAACCATTAATAACTAGAAATTGAGAGTTTGTGAACAAACTCACGGTGTTCGGCTGGAACGTAAAAAAGTGACTGCGTCATTGAAAACAAGGTCAATTTTGTTTGCTGTGCTGATGGGCAAAATTTGTATTTGTACCTTGTGTTGATCTTTAGGCATGAAGGTCAGTCATATGAAACTTCAACTTCCGGTTTTGACAGGAACTATGGGTCAAATGGGGTCACACTCTGCGATAGTTGTACATTATTTCAAGGGCTTGCATATGGTGCAAATATCTCGTGTGTAACTTTTATGATCCCCAAATATGATTTTTTTAAACATTAAACGTTGATTTAATATGACTTCATCAATGATGTCATCATCCGAAAAAAATCCAGTTTCATCTACACAGTAATGTCTAAGGCAACAGTAAGTTTCAAGTCTGTATCACGTTCAGTTGATGAATTATGAATTTACTATCTGTGAAATTTCAACATCCGTTTCAACCGGAAGTAGGGGTCAAATGGGGTCACACTTTCTGTAAAACATGTAGACTGGTTAAAGTGTTTTCAGATGAAGTAATGGTTATTACTATAGCCTGTTTTTTATTGAAATATGATTTTTTTGGAAAAATGACATATTAACTTCCGGTTTCGACCGGAAGTCAAGGTCAAATGGGGTCACACACTGTAAGATTTGTAGAGTAATCAAAAAGCTTTCATATGGTGCAAAGATCTTGTATGTAACATAAACGGTTCTTCAGATATGGATATTTTAAATATTAAACGTTGATTTAATATAATGACGCAATCAATGACGTCATCTTTTACGGCCGGAAGACATTGTCAAACCAGTATTATGTCTGTACAAAAGTTTAAGCAGGCTAACCGATCTTCAAACTGTCATTCAAATTTTGTCAATATGATAAGCAGTTCTTGGGATATGAATTTTTGAAATTTTGAACTTCCGGTTTCGACCGGAAGTAAAGGTCAAATGAGGTCAAGTTGTGCACGACAATTAAAGGTCATTACAAGAACTTTTATGTTTTGAAAGAATCTCGTACGTAGCTTTTCTGGTTCTCAAGATATGAATTTTCTAATTATTAATGGTTTATTTAGCATAATGACGTCATCAATGACGTCATCATTCTAAAAAAGTTGCGGTTTCATCTACTAACTATGGTTCATGTTCCTGATAAGTTTCAAGTTCATATAAGCTTTACTTTTGTTAAAAATCGACGGAGAAGGTTCGCTGATAAGAATTCGAGGGGAAAAAAAAAAAAAAAAAAAAAAACTAGAGATTTAGAGTTTGTGGACAAACTCACGGTGTTCGGCTTAATTACGTAATTGAAAATTTTAAGGTCAATATTGTGTGCACGTTTCTTGTCTATTTGTGCTATGCTGACGGGCGAAATATTTAGTTGTACTTTTTTATCTTTATGCATGAAGGTTTGTCATAATTATGAAACTCCAACTTCCGGTTTGACAGGAACTAAAGGTCAAATGGGGTCACACCTTGTGCATGGTATCTAGAATTGTCAGAGAGCTTTAAATTGATGTAACGATTATTAATGTACCACGTTTCATTAATAAGGTACATATTTTTGTAGTACAAACTTATACTTCCGGTTTCGACCGGAAGTGAAGGTCAAATGAGGTCACACTTTGTAAATGTTTGTAGAATCGTCGAGGGGCTTTAAAATTAAGTTATACAATTAATATACAAATTTACGTAATTCAGAATCGATTTTTCATAACAAAACTACTACTTCCGGTTTCGACCGGAAGTGAAGGTCAAATGGGGTCACACCCTGTGTAAGATTTGTTTAGTACTTCAAGACCTTTCATATGGTGTAAAGATCATGTATGTAGCATGTATTATTCTTAAGATATGATTATTTTTGTATAAAACTTCAATTTAATGTAATGACGTCATCGATGACGTTATCATTCCTAAAATTTTGCTTTGTCATATACACACTGTGGTCTAAGTATGTAGTAAGTATCAAGTCCGTACATGCTTTAGTTTTTGAGATAGCAAAATAATTTTTTTTCGACCTCGTGTATCAATTTCGTTGTGACGTAGCTATGACGTCATATATCACATTTCTAATTGGTTTTGAGCTAAAAAAAATATTATTTATTGAAAGTTAGTTGATATTTTTAATCACTTAGGCTTTAGAGCCCCAAATAACATGAACTTTAACTTTAACTTCCGGTTTCTACCGCAAGTAAAGGTCAAATGGGGTCACGGTGTGCATACAATTTGTCCCACATCACAAGACCTTTCATATGCATTAAAGATTTTGAATGTAGCATTTGCCGTTCTTGAATTATTAAATTTTTGAATTATTTAACGTTTATTTAACGTCATGACGTCATCAATGACGTCATCATTCCAAAAAAGTTTCTGTATCATCCACTCACTAATATGTTTGTACATGGTAAGTTTCAAGTTCATACAAGCTTAACTTTTTGAAAAAATTTGTGGACAAGTTTCGACGACTAAGAAAGCCCAGAAAAAAAACGAGATTTAGAGTTTGTGGACAAACTCACGGTGTTCGGCTTAATTACGTAATTGAAAATTTTAAGGTCAATATTGTGTGCACGTTTCTTGTCTATTTGTGCTATGCTGACGGGCAAAATATTTAGTTGTACTTTTTTATCTTTATTCATGAAGGTTTGTCATATGAAACTTCAACTTCCGGTTTGACAGGAACTAAAGGTCAAATGGGGTCACACCTTGTGCATGGTATCTAGAATTGTCAGAGAGCTTGAAATTGATGTAACAATTATTAATGTACCACGTTTCATTAATAAGGTACATATTTTTGTAGTACAAACTTATACTTCCGGTTTCGACCGGAAGTGAAGGTCAAATGAGGTCACACTTTGTAAATATTTGTAGAATCGTCGAGGGGCTTTAAAATTAAGTTATACAATTAATATACAAATTTACGTAATTCAGAATCGATTTTTCATAACAAAACTACTACTTCCGGTTTCGACCGGAAGTGAAGGTCAAATGGGGTCACACCCTGTGTAAGATTTGTTTAGTACTTTAAGACCTTTCATATGGTGTAAAGATCATGTATGTAGCATGTATTATTCTTAAGATATGATTATTTTAGTATAAAACTTCAATTTAATGTAATGACGTCATCGATGACGTCATCATTCCCAAAATTTTGCTTTGTCATATACACACTGTGGTCTAGGTATGTAGTAAGTATCAAGTCCGTACATGCTTTAGTTTTTGAGATAGCAAAATAATTTTTTTTTCGACCTCGTGTATCAATTTCGTTGTGACGTAGCTATGACGTCATATATCACATTTCTAGATTGCTCTTGAGCTAAACAAAATATTATTCATTGAAAGTTAGTTGATATTTTTAATCACTTAGGCTCTAGAGCCCCAAATAACATGAACTTTAACTTTAACTTCCGGTTTCTACCGGAAGTAAAGGTCAAATGGGGTCACGGTGTGCATACAATTCGTCCCACATCACAAGACCTTTCATATGCATTAAAGATTTTGAATGTAGCATTTGCCGTTCTTGAGTTATTGAATTTTTGAATTATTTAACGTTTATTTAACGTCATGACGTCATCAATGACGTCATCATTCCAAAAAAGTTTCTGTATCATCCACTCACTAATATGTTTGTACATGGTAAGTTTCAAGTTCATACAAGCTTAACTTTTTGAGAAAATTTGTGGACAAGTTTCGACGACTAAGAAAGCCCAGAAAAAAAAAAAACAGAACAATAACAATAGGTTTTCGGCTGCTGGCCGAACACCTAATTATCCGTTTCAACCGGAAGTAAGGGTCAAATAGGGTCACATCTTCAACACAATTTTTAGAATGGTTAACGAGCTTTCAGATGAAGTAATGATTATTAATGAATTCTGTTTTGTTATTGAAAAATAATCTTTTTGAAAAAAAAATTTCAACTTCCTCTTTCGACCGGAAGTCAAGGTCAAATGGGGTCACAAACTGTGTAAGATGTGCAGAGTAATTGAAGATCTTTGATATGGTGCAAAGATCTTGTATGTATCATTTACGGTTCTTCAGATATGAATTTTTGAAATATTAAACGTTGATTTATTGTAATGACGTCATCGATGACGTCATCATCCAGAAAAAACAGTGCAGTTTACTGCACAGTAAAGTTGAAGGTAATAGTAAGTTTCAAGACTGTACCTCGTTTAGTTAATGACCTATGAATCTTTTTATATGTTAACTTCAACTTCCGGTTTCGACCGGAAGTAAAGGTCAAATGGGGTCACACTTTCTGTAAGACATGTAGACTGGTTAAAGTGTTTGCAGATGAAGTAATGGTTATTACTATAGCCTGTTTTTTATTGAAATAGGATTTTTTGGAAAAATGACATTTTAACTTCCGGTTTCGACCGGAAGTCAAGGTCAAATGGGGTCACACACTGTGTAAGATTTGTAGAGTAATCGAAAAGCTTTCATATGGTGCAAAGATCGTGTATGTAACATATACGGTTCTTCAGATATGGATTTTTTAAATATTAAACTTTGATTTAATATAATGACGCAATCAATGACGTCATCTTTTACGGCCAGAAGACAATGTCAAACTGGTATTATGTCTGTGCAAAAGTTTGAGCAGGCTAACCGATCTTCAAACTGTCATTCAAATTTTGACAATATCATTAGCAGTTCTTGAGATATGATTTTTTGAAATTTTGAACTTCCGGTTTCGACCGGAAGTAAAGGTCAAATGAGGTCAAGTTGTGCACGACAATAAAAGGTCATTACAAGAACTTTTATGTTTTGAAAGAATCTTGTACGTAGCTTTTCTGGTTCTCAAGATATGAATTTTCTAATTATTAATGGTTTATTTAGCATAATGACGTCATCAATGACGTCATCATTCTAAAAAAGTTGCGGTTTCATCTACTAACTATGGTTCATGTTCCTGATAAGTTTCAAGTTCATATAAGCTTTACTTTTGTTAAAAATCGACGGAGAAGGTTCGCTGATAAGAATACGAGGAAAAAAAAAAAAAAAAAAAAAAAACTTAACAATAACAATAGGTTTTCGGCTCAATGCCGAACACCTAAAAAACTTAACAATAACAATAGGTTTTCGGCTCAATGCCGAACACCTAATTAGAAAATTCATATCTTGAGAACCAGAAAAGCTACGTACGAGATTCCTTCAAAACATAAAAGTTCTTGTAATGACCTTTAATTGTCGTGCACAACTTGACTTCATTTGACCTTTACTTCCGGTCGAAACCGGAAGTTCAAAATTTCAAAAATTCATAATTCAAGAACTGCTTATCATATTGTCAAAATTTAAATGTCAGTTTGAAGATCGTTTAGCCTGCTCAAACTTTTGCACAGACATAATACCAGTTTGACATTGTCTTCTGGCCGCAAAAGATGACGTCATTGATTGCGTCATTATATTAAATCAACGTTTAATATTTAAAAAATCCATATCTGAAGAACCGTATATGTTACATACGAGATCTTTGCACCATATGAAAGCTTTTTGATTACTCTACAAATCTTACACAGTGTGTGACCCGATTTGACCTTGACTTCCGGTCGAAACCGGAAGTTAAAATGTCATTTTTCCAAAAAATCATATTTAAATAAAAAACAGGCTAGAGTAATAACCATTACTTTATCTGAAAACATTTTAACCAGTCTACATGTTTTACAGAAAGTGTGACCCCATTTGACCTTGACTTCCGGTCGAAACCGGAAGTTGAAGTTTAAGTATAAAACAATTCATAGGTCTTTAACTAAACGAGGTACAGTCTTGAAACTTACTATTACCTTCAACTTTAACGTGCAGTAAACTGCATTGTCTTTTCTGGATAATGACGTCACTGATGACGTCATTACAATAAATCAACGTTTAATATTTCAAAAATTCATATCTGAAGAACCGTTAATGATACGTACAAGATGCTTGCACCATATAAAAGCTCTTCAATTACTCTGCACATCTTACACAGTTTGTGACCCCATTTGACCTTGACTTCCGGTCGAAACAGGAAGTTGAATTTTTTTTTCAAAAAGATTATTTTTCAATAACAAAACAGAATTCATTAATAATCATTACTTCATCTGAAAGCGCGTTAACCATTCTAAAAATTGTGTTGAAGTTGTGACCCCATTTGACCCCTACTTCCGGTTGAAACGGATGTTGAAATTTCACAGATAGTAAATTCATAATTCATCAACTGAACGTGATACAGACTTGAAACTTACTGTTGCCTTAGACATTACTGTGTAGATGAAACTGGATTTTTTTTTCAGATGATGACATCATTAATAAAGTCATATTAAATCAACGTTTAATGTTTAAAAAAATCATATTTGGGGATCAAAAAAGTTACACACGAGATATTTGCACCATATGCAAGCCCTTGAAATAATGTACAACTATCGCAGAGTGTGACCCTATTTGACCTATAGTTCCTTTAAAAACCGGAAGTTGAAGTTTCATATGACTGACCTTCATGCCTAAAGATCAACACAAGGTACAAATACAAATTTTGCCCATCAGCACAGCACACAAAAGTGACCTTGTTTTCAATGACGCAGTCACTTTTTTACGTTCCAGCCGAACACCGTGAGTTTGTTCACAAACTCTCAATTTCTAGTTATTTGTATTTTTTTATCTTTATGCATGAAGGTTTGTCATATTAAACTTCAACTTCCGGTTTGACAGGATTTAAAGGTCAAATGGGGTCACACTTTGTGCATAACATCTAGAATTGCCATGCAGGTTTTTTGTCTTTTTGTGCTATGCTGACGGGCAAAATATTTATTTGTATTTTTTTATCTTTATGCATGAAGGTTTGTCATATTAAACTTCAACTTCCGGTTTGACAGGATTTAAAGGTCAAATGGGGTCACACTTTGTGCATAACATCTAGAATTGCCAGAGAGCTCAAAATTGATGTAATGATTATTAATGTACCACGTTTCATTAATAAGATACACAATTTTGTATGTACAAACTTATACTTCCGGTTTCGACCGGATATGAAGGTCAAATGAGGTCACACATTGTAAACATTTGTAGAATCGTCGAAGGGCCTTAAAATTAAGTTATTATATTAATACACAAAATAATATTTTTCAGATACAATTTTTTATAAAACAAACTACTACTTCCGGTTTCGACCGGAAGTAAAGGTCAAATGGGGTCACACCCTGTGTAAGATTTGTTTAATACTTCATGACCTTTCATATGGTGTAAAGATCATGTATGTAGCATATCTGATTCTGGAGATATGAGTATTTTAATAAAAAACTTCAATTTAATATAATGACGTCATCGATGACGTCATCATTCCAAATTTTGTTCTTTGTCATGCACACGCTTTGGTCTAAGTACGTGGTAAGTTTCAAGTCCGTACATGCTCTATTTTTTGAGATAGCAAAATCATTTTTTTTTCGACCTCGTGTACCATTTTCGTTGTGACGTAGCTATGACGTCACACATTATATTTTTAGAATGCTCTTGAGTTAAAGAAAATATTATGCATTGAACATTTTTACATATTTTCATTCACTTAGGCTCTAGAGCCCAAAATAACATGATTTGTTACTTTAACTTCCGGTTTCGACCGGAAGTAAAGGTCACATGGGGTCACGTTGTGCACCGCATTTGTAGATCTTTATAAGAGGTTTCATGTAAAAAAAGAACTTGAACGTAGCTCTTTTGGTTTTGAAGATATGATTTTTCAAATTATTTAAGGTTTATTTAACGTTTTTTTAACGTAATGACGTCATCAATGACGTCACCATTCCAAAAAAGTTGCGGTGCCGTCTACTCACCGAGGTTGATGTTCATGAAAAGTTTCAAATTCATACAAGTTTCAGTTTTTCTCAAAATTGGCGGAGAACGTTCAGGCAGAAGAAGAAGACGGAGAACTAGAGATTTAGAGTTTGTGGACAAACTCACGGTGTTCGGCTTAATTACGTAATTGAAAATTTTAAGGTCAATATTGTGTGCACGTTTCTTGTCTATTTGTGCTATGCTGACGGGCAAAATATTTAGTTGTACTTTTTTATCTTTATTCATGAAGGTTTGTCATATGAAACTTCAACTTCCGGTTTGACAGGAACTAAAGGTCAAATGGGGTCACACCTTGTGCATGGTATCTAGAATTGTCAGAGAGCTTTAAATTGATGTAACGATTATTAATGTACCACGTTTCATTAATAAGGTACATATTTTTGTAGTACAAACTTATACTTCCGGTTTCGACCGGAAGTGAAGGTCAAATGAGGTCACACTTTGTAAATATTTGTAGAATCGTCGAGGGGCTTTAAAATTAAGTTATACAATTAATATACAAATTTACGTAATTCAGAATCGATTTTTCATAACAAAACTACTACTTCCGGTTTCGACCGGAAGTGAAGGTCAAATGGGGTCACACCCTGTGTAAGATTTGTTTAGTACTTCAAGACCTTTCATATGGTGTAAAGATCATGTATGTAGCATGTATTATTCTTAAGATATGATTATTTTAGTATAAAACTTCAATTTAATGTAATGACGTCATCGATGACGTCATCATTCCCAAAATTTTGCTTTGTCATATACACACTGTGGTCTAAGTATGTAGTAAGTATCAAGTCCGTACATGCTTTAGTTTTTGAGATAGCAAAATAATTTTTTTTCGACCTCGTGTATCAATTTCGTTGTGACGTAGCTATGACGTCATATATCATATTTCTAGATTGGTCTTGAGCTAAAAAAAATATTATTTATTGAAAGTTAGTTGATATTTTTAATCACTTAGGCTTTAGAGCCCCAAATAACATGAACTTTAACTTTAACTTCCGGTTTCTACCGCAAGTAAAGGTCAAATGGGGTCACGGTGTGCATACAATTTGTCCCACATCACAAGACCTTTCATATGCATTAAAGATTTTGAATGTAGCATTTGCCGTTCTTGAATTATTAAATTTTTGAATTATTTAACGTTTATTTAACGTCATGACGTCATCAATGACGTCATCATTCCAAAAAAGTTTCTGTATCATCCACTCACTAATATGTTTGTACATGGTAAGTTTCAAGTTCATACAAGCTTAACTTTTTGAGAAAATTTGTGGACAAGTTTCGACGACTAAGAAAGCCCAGAAAAAAAAAATTATCCGTTTCAACCGGAAGTAAGGGTCAAATAGGGTCACATCTTCAACACAATTTTTAGAATGGTTAACGAGCTTTCAGATGAAGTAATGATTATTAATGAATTCTGTTTTGTTATTGAAAAATAATCTTTTTGAAAAATAAAATTTCAACTTCCTCTTTCGACCGGAAGTCAAGGTCAAATGGGGTCACAAACTGTGTAAGATGTGCAGAGTAATTGAAGATCTTTGATATGGTGCAAAGATCTTGTATGTATCATTTACGGTTCTTCAGATATGAATTTTTGAAATATTAAACGTTGATTTATTGTAATGACGTCATCGATGACGTCATCATCCAGAAAAAACAGTGCAGTTTACTGCACAGTAAAGTTGAAGGTAATAGTAAGTTTCAAGACTGTACCTCGTTTAGTTAATGACCTATGAATCTTTTTATATGTTAACTTCAACTTCCGGTTTCGACCGGAAGTAAAGGTCAAATGGGGTCACACTTTCTGTAAGACATGTAGACTGGTTAAAGTGTTTGCAGATGAAGTAATGGTTATTACTATAGCCTGTTTTTTATTGAAATAGGATTTTTTGGAAAAATGACATTTTAACTTCCGGTTTCGACCGGAAGTCAAGGTCAAATGGGGTCACACACTGTGTAAGATTTGTAGAGTAATTGAAAAGCTTTCATATGGTGCAAAGATCTTGTATGTAACATATACGGTTCTTCAGATATGGATTTTTTAAATATTAAACTTTGATTTAATATAATGACGCAATCAATGACGTCATCTTTTACGGCCAGAAGACAATGTCAAACTGGTATTATGTCTGTGCAAAAGTTTGAGCAGGCTAACCTATCTTCAAACTGTCATTCAAATTTTGACAATATCATTAGCAGTTCTTGAGATATGATTTTTTGAAATTTTGAACTTCCGGTTTCGACCGGAAGTAAAGGTCAAATGAGGTCAAGTTGTGCAGGACAATAAAAGGTCATTACAAGAACTTTTATGTTTCGAAAGAATCTCGTACGTAGCTTTTCTGGTTCTCAAGATATGAATTTTCTAATTATTAATGGTTTATTTAGCATAATGACGTCATCAATGACGTCATCATTCTAAAAAAGTTGCGGTTTCATCTACTAACTATGGTTCATGTTCCTGATAAGTTTCAAGTTCATATAAGCTTTACTTTTGTTAAAAATCGACGGAGAAGGTTCGCTGATAAGAATACGAGGAAAAAAACTAGACATAGAATTTTTGTTTATTACAAAAATACGGTGTTCGGTTGAACGTTACATAATGACGTAGTTCAAAAACATTGAACATAAAAAGATGAATTTGTATACAATGTTTGGTTTTTATAGTTAAACTTGTACCACACTTTGTAACAACTCCCGTTTCTTGACAAATGTCATCATTCCAAAAAAGTGGCGGTTTCATCTTCTCACTATTGCCTATGTACACAGTAAGTTTTAAGTTTGTACAAGCTTTACTTTTGTTTAAAATTGTTGGAGAAGGTTCGCAGGGAAAGAAGAACACGAGGAAAAAAAAGCCGTTACAATTAGTGTCGTAGCACCATTGATTTGAAACTTGTTACCAGAGGACGCTGTTTAATGTAATGACGTCATCAGTTTTAAACTTGAAAACGCAGAGTCCTTTACCTACTCACACACTGAAACCACTGTCCAAAGCTCGTTTTATACTGACCAAAGAACTAAAAAAGAATGGCTTCATAACAATTCTTTCCTTCAACTTCCGGTTGGAACCGCAATACAAGGTCAAATTGGGGTCATTTCTTTGAGACATTTAAATTGTTTCCAAAAGACCTTTGCGATGATGTGTAGATTGTAAAAATCCATTGTGCACTTCAGGAGTTCTGATTTAATGAATAAACTTTGATTTATTGTAACTCAACATCTGATGACATCATCATGACGTCATTGTTTTATTTCGCGTCTTCATATTGAGGTTCAAGTATATGCACAGTTTCAAGGTTCAGTTTAATTTCAATTTTGAGTTATTTATTTGAAGAAAATTTTGGAGGAATTAACATTTAAAGCAACATAATAGTCTCTAAGAGACACCGTATAACACATGGTTTTGATTTTGTTTGATATATTGAAAGTGAAATCAAATAAAACCTTTAAATATGAATATGAAATTAATTAAAAAGAGCTTTATCATATGTATTTCATGGGGACTTCCGGTTTGGGCAGGAAGCGAGGTCAACTCAGGTCACTAAGAATTGTAAAGAACCGCATACATTTATTGTAACTCGACTCCTGGAGGAAAAACAAGTTACCTTTTTGGTTTTAACTGCCAGGAAAAACAATGTTTTCGTGCTTTTCAAAGTGTTCCTTTTCCACGCCGTGCAATTGGCTGCCGCCAGGTTGTGTGTTCAAAATAGTATTCATATTGCCTTTTATCAAAACATTAACCCTTGCTGCCCTCCGTTTTGTTCGGCATCTATGCGGTGTCAATAAAACAAAGTGTGTATCGCTAGTGACGTTGGTGGCGCTATATCAAATTAACGGTCTTATTTTGTAACATCACGAACACTGGTGTACTGTACAGTCAATCTGACATTTGACAGATTCAAATTCCGAGCTCATTATCTGTATTAAAAAGTTCCAAAGTTTTATAAAAACTACCCCACTTTGATAAACATCATAAACACAAGTGTGCACGGCTAAAGAAATACACGGACATTTTGAAAGGCGATGACTTTACTTTTAAACTTTACTTTTAAACAGTTTTACTCAGCGTATCCCGACAACAACTCTCGCGGGGGTAAAGTGCCTCTGGCCCCGCTGTTGCACATTGTGACTCTCGTATGTAAGCACGTACGTGAACGGTAAATATAGAACGAAAGACGATCATTTTGTCAATTGCATTTTCTCCACCATTATACATCAAACAACTCACGTGAGCATGTGATCGTCTCAGTAAAGTCTCCTCTTCCTCTCCCTGTCACAATTAAGCCACCAGAATGACATAAAGGGAATCATTTCCACACTGAACTTGGCATGACTTACATGTTTTTTTTTGCGTCGCCATTATTACATGTACACACACACACACACACACACACGCAGAACTTAACAACACACCGCAAAGTTCGATGAACTGTGACAAGACCTGACTTGTCGCGTGTAGGTACATACACAGCATGCAGTAAAAGCCTAGAGTGCACACGTACGGGGTGCAATACATTGAGGGAACTGTACAGACTTTATCGCCGATCGCGCTAAAAACGGCACTTTTCACCTTAATATAACTTCGTTATGCAACGGCCAATTTTGTTCAAATTTCACAATTAGGTTTTTATAGTCGTTATCTATTACCAAAAAATTCAACACGTAGTTTGCTCAAAAAAAAAAACAAAAAAAAAAATATATATATATTTTTAAACTCGTCGTCGTAACAAACTGTAACATTTGATGACGTCATCAATGTAATATTTTCAAAGGTCATAAACTACATTCAAATGAGGTCACACATTGTAAAAATTTGTAGAATCGTCGAAGGGCCTTAAAATTAAGTTATTATATTAATACACAAAATAATATTATTCAGATACGATTTTTTATAAAACAAACTACTACTTCCGGTTTCGACCGGAAGTAAAGGTCAAATGGGGTCACACCCTGTGTAAGATTTGTTTAATACGTCATGACCTTTCATATGGTGTAAAGATCATGTATGTAGCATATCTGATTCTGGAGATATGAGTATTTTAATAAAAAACTTCAATTTAAATTAATGACGTCATCGATGACGTCATCATTCCAAATTTTGTTCTTTGTCATGTACACGCTTTGGTCTAAGTACGTGGTAAGTTTCAAGTCCGTACATGCTCTATTTTTTGAGATAGCAAAATAATTTTTTTTTCGACCTCGTGTACCATTTTCGTTGTGACGTAGCTATGACGTCACACATCATATTTTTAGAATGCTCTTGAGTTAAAGAAAATATTATGCATTGAACATTTTTTCATATTTTCATGCACTTAGGCTCTAGAGCCCAAAATAACATGATTTGTTACTTTAACTTCCGGTTTCGACCGGAAGTAAAGGTCAAATGGGGTCACGTTGTGCACCACATTTGTAGATCTTTATAAGAGGTTTCATGTAAAAAAAGAATCTTGAACGTAGCTGTTTTGGTTTTGAAGATATGATTTTTCAAATTATTTAAGGTTTATTTAACGTTTATTTAACGTAATGACGTCATCAATGACGTCACCATTCCCAAAAAGTGGCGGTGCCGTCTACTCACCGAGGTTGATGTTCATGAGAAGTTTCAAGTTCATACAAGTTTCAGTTTTTCTCTAAATTGGCGGAGAAGGTTCGCAGGGAAAGAAGAACACGAGGAAACTAGACATAGAATTTTTGTTTATTACAAAAATACGGTGTTCGGTTGAACGTTACATGATGACGTAGTTCAAAAACATTGAACATAAAAAGATGAATTTGTATACAATGTTTGGTTTTCATAGTTAAACTTGTACCACACTTTGTAACAACTCCCGTTTCTTGACAAATGTCATCATTCCAAAAAAGTGGCGGTTTCATCTACTCACTATTGCCTATGTATACAGTAAGTTTTAAGTTTGTACAAGCTTTACTTTTGTTTAAAATTGCTGGAGAAGGTTCGCAGGGAAAGAAGAACACGAGGAAAAAAAAGCCGTTACAATTAGTGTCGTAGCACCATTGATTTGAAACTTGTTACCAGAGGACGCTGTTTAATGTAATGACGTCATCAGTTTTAAACTTGAAAACGCAGAGTCCTTTACCTACTCACACACTGAAACCACTGTCCAAAGCTCGTTTTATACTGACCAAAGAACTAAAAAAGAATGGCTTTATAACAATTCTTTCCTTCAACTTCCGGTTGGAACCGCAATACAAGGTCAAATTGGGGTCATTTTTTTGAGACATTTAAATCATTTCCAAAAGACCTTTGCGATGATGTGTAGATTGTAAAAATCCATTGTGCACTTCAGGAGTTCTGATTTAATGACTAAACTTTGATTTATTGTAACTCAACATCTGATGACATCATCATGACGTCATTGTTTTATTTCGCGTCTTCATATTGAGGTTCAAGTATATGCACAGTTTCAAGGTTCAGTTTAATTTCAATTTTGAGTTATTTATTTGAAGAAAATTTTGGAGGAATTAACATTTAAAGCAACATAATGGTCTCTATGAGACACCGTATAACACATGGTTTTGATTTTGTTTGATATATTGAAAGTGAAATCAAATAAAACCTTTAAATATGAATATGAAAATAATTAAAAAGAGCTTTATCATATGTATTTCATGGGGACTTCAGGTTTGGGCAGGAAGCGAGGTCAACTCAGGTCACTAAGAATTATAAAGAACCGCATACATTTATTGTAACTCGACTCCTGGAGGAAAAACAAGTTACCTTTTTGGTTTTAACTGCCAGGAAAAACAATGTTTTCGTGCTTTCCAAAGTGTTCCTTTTCCACGCCGTGCAATTGGCTGCCGCCAGGTTGTGTGTTCAAAATAGTATTCATATTGCCTTTTATCAAAACATTAACCCTTGCTGCCCTTCGTTTTGTTCGGTATCTATGCGGTGTCAATAAAACAAAGTGTGTATCGCTAGTGACGTTGGTGGCGCTATATCAAATTAACGGTCTTATTTTGTAACATCACGAACACTGGTGTACTGTACAGTCAATCTGACATTTGACAGATTCAAATTCCGAGCTCATTATCTGTATTAAAAGGTTCCAAAGTTTTATAAAAACTACCCCACTTTGATAAACATCATAAACACAAGTGTGCACGGCTAAAGAAATACACGGACATTTTGAAAGGCGATGACTTTACTTTTAAACTTTACTTTTAAACAGTTTTACTCAGCGTATCCCGACAACAACTCTCGCGGGGGTAAAGTGCCTCTGGCCCCGCTGTTGCACATTGTGACTCTCGTATGTAAGCACGTACGTGATCGGTATAAATAGAACGAAAGACGATCATTTTGTCAATTGCATTTTCTCCACCATTATACATCAAACAACTCACGTGAGCATGTGATCGTCTCAGTAAAGTCTCCTCTTCCTCTCCCTGTCACAATTAAGCCACCAGAATGACATAAAGGGAAACATTTCCACACTGAACTTGGCATGACTTACATGCTTTTCTTTGCGTCGCCATTATTACACACACACACACACACACACACACACGGAGAACTTAACAACACACAGCAAAGTTCGATGAACTGTGACAAGACCTGACTTGTCGCGTGTAGGTATATACACAGCATGCAGTAAAAGCCTAGAGTGCACACGCACGGGGTGCAGTACATTGAGGGAACTGTACAGACTTTATCGCCGATCGCGCTAAAAACGGCACTTTTCACCTTAATATAACTTCGTTATGCAACAGCCAATTTTGTTCAAATTTCACAATTAGGCTTTTATAGTCGTTATCTATTACCAAAAAATTCAACACGTAGTTTGCTCAAAAAAAAAAAAAAAAATATATATATATATATTTTTAAACTCGTCGTCGTAACAAACTGTAACATTTGATGACGTCATCAATGTAATATTTTCAAAGGTCATAAACTACATTCAAATGAGGTCACACATTGTAAAAATTTATAGAATCGTCGAAGGGCCTTAAAATTAAGTTATTATATTAATACACAAAATAATATTATTCAGATACGATTTTTTATAAAACAAAACTACTACTTCCGGTTTCGACCGGAAGTAAAGGTCAAATGGGGTCACACCCTGTGTAAGATTTGTTTAATACTTCATGACCTTTCATATGGTGTAAAGATCATGTATGTAGCATATCTGATTCTGGAGATATGAGTATTTTAATAAAAAACTTCAATTTAATATAATGACGTCATCGATGACGTCATCATTCCAAATTTTGTTCTTTGTCATGTACACGCTTTGGTCTAAGTACGTGGTAAGTTTCAAGTCCGTACATGTTCTTTTTTTTGAGATAGCAAAATAATTTTTTTTTCGACCTCGTGTACCATTTTCGTTGTGACGTAGCTATGACGTCACACATCATATTTTTAGAATGCTCTTGAGTTAAAGAAAATATTATGCATTGAACATTTTTTCATATTTTTATGCACTTAGGCTCTAGAGCCCAAATTAACATGATTTGTTACTTTAACTTCCGGTTTCGACCGGAAGTAAAGGTCAAATGGGGTCACGTTGTGCACCGCATTTGTAGATCTTTATAAGAGGTTTCATGTAAAAAACGAATCTTGAACGTAGCTGTTTTGGTTTTGAAGATATGATTTTTCAAATTATTTAAGGTTTATTTAACGTTTATTTAACGTAATGACGTCATCAATGACGTCACCATTCCCAAAAAGTGGCGGTGCCGTCTACTCACCGAGGTTGATGTTCATGAGAAGTTTCAAGTTCATACAAGTTTTAGTTTTTCTCTAAATTGGCGGAGAAGGTTCGCAGGGAAAGAAGAACACGAGGAAAAACTAGACATAGAATTTTTGTTTATTACAAAAATACGGTGTTCGGTTGAACGTTACATAATGACGTAGTTCAAAAACATTGAACATAAAAAGATGAATTTGTATACAATGTTTGGTTTTTATAGTTAAACTTGTACCACACTTTGTAACAACTCCCGTTTCTTGACAAATGTCATCATTCCAAAAAAGTGGCGGTTTCATCTACTCACTATTGCCTATGTACACAGTAAGTTTTAAGTTTGTACAAGCTTTACTTTTGTTTAAAATTGCTGGAGAAGGTTCGCAGGGAAAGAAGAACACGAGGAAAAAAAAAGCTGTTACAATTAGTGTCGTAGCACCATTGATTTGAAACTTGTTACCAGAGGACGCTGTTTAATGTAATGACGTCATCAGTTTTAAACTTGAAAACGCAGAGTCCTTTACCTACTCACACACTGAAACCACTGTCCAAAGCTTGTTTTATACTGACCAAAGAACTAAAAAAGAATGGCTTTATAACAATTGTTTCCTTCAACTTCCGGTTTGAACCGCAATACAAGGTCAAATTGGGGTCATTTCTTTGAGACATTTAAATTATTTCCAAAAGACCTTTGCGATGATGTGTAGATTGTAAAAATCCATTGTGCACTTCAGGAGTTCTGATTTAATGAATAAACTTTGATTTATTGTAACTCAACATCTGATGACATCATCATGACGTCATTGTTTTATTTCGCGTCTTCATATTGAGGTTCAAGTATATGCACAGTTTCAAGGTTCAGTTTAATTTCAATTTTGAGTTATTTATTTGAAGAAAATTTTGGAGGAATTAACATTTAAAGCAACATAATGGTTTCTATGAGACACCGTATAACACATGGTTTTGATTTTGTTTGATATATTGAAAGTGAAATCAAATAAAACCTTTAAATATGAATATGAAAATAATTAAAAAGAGCTTTATCATATGTATTTCATGGGGACTTCCGGTTTGGGCAGGAAGCGAGGTCAACTCAGGTCACTAAGAATTGTAAAGAACCGCATACATTTATTGTAACTCGACTCCTGGAGGAAAAACAAGTTACCTTTTTGGTTTTAACTGCCAGGAAAAACAATGTTTTCGTGCTTTTCAAAGTGTTCCTTTTCCACGCCGTGCAATTGGCTGCCGCCAGGTTGTGTGTTCAAAATAGTATTCATATTGCCTTTTATCAAAACATTAACCCTTGCTGCCCTCCGTTTTGTTCGGCATCTATGCGGTGTCAATAAAACAAAGTGTGTATCGCTAGTGACGTTGGTGGCGCTATATCAAATTAACGGTCTTATTTTGTAACATCACGAACACTGGTGTACTGTACAGTCAATCTGACATTTGACAGATTCAAATTCCGAGCTCATTATCTGTATTAAAAAGTTCCAAAGTTTTATAAAAACTACCCCACTTTGATAAACATCATAAACACAAGTGTGCACGGCTAAAGAAACACACGGACATTTTGAAAGGCGATGACTTTACTTTTAAACTTTACTTTTAAACAGTTTTACTCAGCGTATCCCGACAACAACTCTCGCGGGGGTAAAGTGCCTCTGGCCCCGCTGTTGCACATTGTGACTCTCGTATGTAAGCACGTACGTGAAAGGTAAATATAGAACGAAAGACGATCATTTTGTCAATTGCATTTTCTCCACCATTATACATCAAACAACTCACGTGAGCATGTGATCGTCTCAGTAAAGTCTCCTCTTCCTCTCCCTGTCACAATTAAGCCACCAGAATGACATAAAGGGAAACATTTCCACACTGAACTTGGCATGACTTACATGTTTTTCTTTGCGTCGCCATTATTACACACACACACACACACACACACACGCAGAACTTAACAACACACCGCAAAGTTCGATGAACTGTGACAAGACCTGACTTGTCGATCGCGTGTAGGTATTTACACAGCATGCAGTAAAAGCCTATAGTGCACACGCACGGGGTGCAATACATTGAGGGAACTGTACAGACTTTATCGCCGATCGCGCTAAAAACGGCACTTTTCACCTTAATATAACTTCGTTATGCAA
Organism: Marthasterias glacialis; assembly: GCA_911728455.2. NCBI lineage: Eukaryota > Metazoa > Echinodermata > Asteroidea > Forcipulatida > Asteriidae > Marthasterias > Marthasterias glacialis. The sequence goes on along the minus strand of OU452227.1, from coordinate 15,675,634 downwards.
CGGCCAATTTTGTTCAAATTTCACAATTAGGCTTTTATAGTCGTTATCTATTACCAAAAAATTCAACACGTAGTTTGCTCAAAAAAAAAACAAAAAAAAATATATATATTTTTAAACTCGTCGTCGTAACAAACTGTAACATTTGATGACGTCATCAATGTAATATTTTCAAAGGTCATAAACTACATTCAAATGAGGTCACACATTGTAAAAATTTATAGAATCGTCGAAGGGCCTTAAAATTAAGTTATTATATTAATACACAAAATAATATTATTCAGATACGATTTTTTATAAAACAAACTACTACTTCTGGTTTCGACCGGAAGTAAAGGTCAAATGGGGTCACACCCTGTGTAAGATTTGTTTAATACTTCATGACCTTTCATATGGTGTAAAGATCATGTATGTAGCATATCTGATTCTGGAGATATGAGTATTTTAATAAAAAACTTCAATTTAATATAATGACGTCATCGATGACGTCATCATTCCAAATTTTGTTCTTTGTCATGTACACGCTTTGGTCTAAGTACGTGGTAAGTTTCAAGTCCGTACATGCTCTATTTTTTGAGATAGCAAAATAATTTTTTTTTCGACCTCGTGTACCATTTTCGTTGTGATGTAGCTATGACGTCACACATCATATTTTTAGAATGCTCTTGAGTTAAAGAAAATATTATGCATTGAACATTTTTTCATATTTTCATGAACTTAGGCTCTAGAGCCCAAAATAACATGATTTGTTACTTTAACTTCCGGTTTCGACCGGAAGTAAAGGTCAAATGGGGTCACGTTGTGCACCGCATTTGTAGATCTTTATAAGAGGTTTCATGTAAAAAAGGAATCTTGAACGTAGCTCTTTTGGTTTTGAAGATATGATTTTTCAAATTATTTAAGGTTTATTTAACGTTTATTTAACGTAATGACGTCATCAATGACGTCACCATTCCCAAAAAGTGGCGGTGCCGTCTACTCACCGAGGTTGATGTTCATGAGAAGTTTCAAGTTCATACAAGTTTCAGTTTTTCTCTAAATTGGCGGAGAAGGTTCGCAGGGAAAGAAGAACACGAGGAAACTAGAAATTGAGAGTTTGTGAACAAACTCACGGTGTTCGGCGTAATTACGTAATTTTAAGGTCATTATTGTGTGCAGGTTTTTTGTCTATTTGTGCTATGCTGACGGGCGAAATATTTATTTGTACTTTTTTATCTTTATGCATGAAGGTTTGACATATTAAACTTCAACTTCCGGTTTGACAGGATTTAAAGGTCAAATGGGGTCACACTTTGTGCATAACATCTAGAATTGCCAGAGAGCTCAAAATTGATGTAATGATTATTAATGTACCACGTTTCATTAATAAGATACACAATTTTGTATGTACAAACTTATACTTCCGGTTTCGACCGGAAATGAAGGTCAAATGAGGTCACACATTGTAAACATTTGTAGAATCGTCGAAGGGCCTTAAAATTAAGTTATTATATTAATACACAAAATAATATTATACAGATACGATTTTTTATATAAAAAACTACTACTTCCGGTTTCGACCGGAAGTAAAGGTCAAATGGGGTCATACCCTGTGTAAGATTTGTTTAATACTTCATGACCTTTCATATGGTGTAAAGATCATGTATGTAGCATATCTGATTCTGGAGATATGAGTATTTTAATAAAAAACTTCAATTTAATATAATGACGTCATCGATGACGTCATCATTCCAAATTTTGTTCTTTGTCATGTACACGCTTTGGTCTAAGTACGTGGTAAGTTTCAAGTCCATACATGCTGTATTTTTTGAGATAGCAAAATAATTTTTTTTTCGACCTCGTGTACCAATTTCGTTGTGACGTAGCTATGACGTCACACATCATATTTTTAGAATGCTCTTGAGTTAAAGAAAATATTATGCATTGAACATTTTTTCATATTTTCATTCACTTAGGCTCTAGAGCCCAAAATAACATGATTTGTTACTTTAACTTCCGGTTTCGACCGGAAGTAAAGGTCAAATGGGGTCACGTTGTGCACCGCATTTGTAGGTCTTTATAAGAGGTTTCATGTAAAAAAAGAATCTTGAACGTAGCTCTTTTGGTTTTGAAGATATGATTTTTCAAATTATTTAAGGTTTTTTTAACGTTTTTTTAACGTAATGACGTCATCAATGACGTCACCATTCCAAAAAAGTTGCGGTGCCGTCTACTCACCGAGGTTGATGTTCATGAAAAGTTTCAAGTTCATACAAGTTTCAGTTTTTCTCAAAATTGGCGGAGAACGTTCAGGCAGAAGAAGAAGACGGAGAAAAAAAAAAAAAAAAAAAAAAAAAAACTTAACAATAACAATAGGTTTTCGGCTAAAAGCCGAACACCTAAAAAAAAAAAAAAAACAGAACAATAACAATAGTTGTTCGGCTGTTGGCCGAACACCTAAAAAAAAAAAAAAAAAAAAAAAAAAAAAAAACAGAACAATAACAATAGTTGTTCGGCTGTTGGCCGAACACCTAAAAATAAAAAAAAAATAAAAAAAAAAATAAAAAAAAAAACAGAACAATAACAATAGTTGTTCGGCTGTTGGCCGAACACCTAAAAAAAAAAAAAAAAAAAAAAAAAAAAAAAAAAAAAAAAAAACAAAAACAAGAGTGGTTCGGCTGTTGGCCGAACACCTAAAAAAAAAAAAAAAAAAAAAACTTAACAATAACAATAGGTTTTCGGCTCAATGCCGAACACCTAACTAGAAATTGAGAGTTTGTGAACAAACTCACGGTGTTCGGCTTAATTACGTAATTTTAAGGTGATTATTGTGTGCAGGTTTTTTGTCTGTTTGTGCTATGCTGACGGGCGAAATATTTATTTGTACTTTTTTATCTGTATGCATGAAGGTTTGACATATTAAACTTCAACTTCCGGTTTGACAGGATTTAAAGGTCAAATGGGGTCACACTTTGTGCATAACATCTAGAATTGCCAGAGAGCTCAAAATTGATGTAATGATTATTAATGTACCACGTTTCATTAATAAGATACACAATTTTGTATGTACAAACTTATACTTCCGGTTTCGACCGGAAATGAAGGTCAAATGAGGTCACACATTGTAAACATTTGTAGAATCGTCGAAGGGCCTTAAAATTAAGTTATTATATTAATACACAAAATAATATTATACAGATACGATTTTTTATATAAAAAACTACTACTTCCGGTTTCGACCGGAAGTAAAGGTCAAATGGGGTCACACCCTGTGTAAGATTTGTTTAATACTTCATGACCTTTCATATGGTGTAAAGATCATGTATGTAGCATATCTGATTCTGGAGATATGAGTATTTTAATAAAAAACTTCAATTTAATATAATGACGTCATCGATGACGTCATCATTCCAAATTTTGTTCTTTGTCATGTACACGCTTTGGTCTAAGTACGTGGTAAGTTTCAAGTCCGTACATGCTCTATTTTTTGAGATAGCAAAATCATTTTTTTTCGACCTCGTGACCTTTCGTAACCTTGCTATTTGGTGAAGGAATCATGTTCCTAGTTCTTAGCAATTTTAAATAAAGAGCTACTTCCGGTTTGACCAGAAGTAGATGTCACAGAGGTCACTTATTGTGTCATAAAGAAAGACCCTCCCTTACTTTGACAATGTCAAAAAAATAAAGTTCATCTCTCAAACGGTTGATTTTTTGTTAATTTTTAAAGTTTTAAATAAGCCCTGCATTAAAGACTAACAAAGCTCGTTTTATACTGACCAAAGAACTTAAAAATAATAGCTTTATAACAATTGTTTCCTTCAACTTCCGCTTTCAACCGCAATACAAGGTCAAATTGGGGTCATTTCTTTGAGACATTTAAATTGTTTCCGAAAGACCTTTGCGATGATTTGTAGATTGTAAAAATCCATTGTGCACTTCAGGAGTTCTGATTTAATTAATAAACTTTGGTTTATTGTAACTCAACATCTGATGACGTCATGATGACGTCATTGTTTTATTTCGCGTCTTCATATTGAGGTTCAAGTATATGCACAGTTTCAAGGTTCAGTTTAATTTCAATTTTGAGTTATTTATTTGAAGAAAATTTTGGAGGAATTAACATTTAAAGCAACATAATGGTCTCTATGAGACACCGTATAACACATGGTTTTGATTTTGTTTGATATATTGAAAGTGAAATCAAATAAAACCTTTAAATATGAATATGAAAATAATTAAAAAGAGTTTTATCATATGTATTTCATGGGGACTTCCGGTTTGGGCAGGAAGCGAGGTCAACTCAGGTCACTAAGAATTATAAAGAACCGCATACATTTATTGTAACTCGACTCCTGGAGGAAAAACAAGTTACCTTTTTGGTTTTAACTGCCAGGAAAAACAATGTTTTCGTGCTTTCCAAAGTGTTCCTTTTCCACGCAGTGCAATCGGCTGCCGCCAGGTTGTGTGTTCAAAATAGTATTCATATTGCCTTTTATCAAAACATTAACCCTTGCTGCCCTCCGTTTTGTTCGGCATCTATGCGGTGTCAATAAATAAAGTGTGTATCGCTAGTAAACGTTGGTGGCGCTATATCAAATTAACGGTCTTATTTTGTAACATCACGAACACTGGTGTACTGTACAGTCAATCTGACAATTGACAGATTCAAATTACGAGCTCATTATCTGTATTAAAAAGTTCCAAAGTTTTATAAAAACTACCCCACTTTGATAAACATCATAAACACAAGTGTGTACGGCTAAAGAAATACACGGACATTTTGAAAGGCGATGACTTTACTTTTAAACTTTACTTTTAAACAGTTTTACTCAGCGTATCCCGACAACAACTCTCGCGGGGGTAAAGTGCCTCTGGCCCCGCTGTTGCACATTGTGACTCTCGTATGTAAGCACGTACGTGATCGGTATAATAGAACGAAAGACGATCATTTTGTCAATTGCATTTTCTCCACCATTATACTTCAAACAACTCACATGAGCATGTGATCGTCTCAGTAAAGTCTCCTCTTCCTCTCCCTGTCACAATTAAGCCACCAGAATGACATAAAGGGAAACATTTCCACACTGAACTTGGCATGACTTACATGTTTTTCTTTGCGTCGCCATTATTACACACACACACACACACACACACGCAGAACTTAACAACACACCGCAAAGTTCGATGAACTGTGACAAGACCTGACTTGTTGCGTGTATGTATATACACAGCATGCAGTAAAAGCCTAGAGTGCACACGCACGAGGTGCAATACAGTAAGGTAACTGTACAGACTCTATCGGCGATCGCGCTAAAAACGGCACTTTTCACCTTAACATAACTTCGTTATGCAACGGCCAATTTTGTTCAAATTTCACAATAAGGCTTTTATAGTCGTTATTTATTACTAAAAAATTCAACATGTAGTTTGCTCAAAAAAAAAATTGAAATAAAAAAAAAATTATTTTTAAACTCGTCGTCGTAACAAACTGTAACATTTGATGACGTCATCAATGTAATATTTTCAAAGGTCATAAACTACATTTTACTTCGTACACTGAAACCATGTCCAAATTCTCTTTCATATTGACTCCACAGCTTAAATTCTGACTTTTTAAGCATTTTTGGCTTCAACTTCCGGTTTGAACCGGAAGACAAGGTCAAGTTGGGGTCATCTCTGTGAGACATTTAATTATTTTTCAAAGACCTTTCCGATGAGGTATAGATTGTAAAAATCCATTGTGTACTTCAGGAGTTATGATTTTTTTAATTATTAAACTTTGATTTAACGTAATTCGACACCAGATGACGTCATGATGACGTCATTGTTCAAGTGCCGTCTTCAAGTTAAGGTTCAAGTATGTGCCAAGTTTCAAGGTTCAATTCATTTTCAATCTTGAGTTATCTTTTGGATATAAGTTCCCGGGAAGAAGAAGAAGAAGAAGAAGAAGAAGAAGTAAAAGTTAAAAAAAAAAAAAAAAATCGAACAATAACAAGAGGTCTTCGGCTGTTGGCCGAACACCTAAAAAAACTTAACAATAATAATAGGTTTTCGGCCGCTAGCCGAACACCTAAAAAAACAAAAAAACTTAACAATAACAATAGGTTTTCGGCTAAAAGCCGAACACCTAACTAGAAATTTAGAGTTTGTGAACAAACTCACGGTGTTCGGCTTAATTACGTAATTGAAAATGTTAAGGTCAATATTGTGTGCAAGTTTTTTGTCTGTTTGTGCTATGCTGACGGGCGAAATATTTATTTGTACTTTTTTATTGTTATGCATGAAGGTTTGTCATATGAAACTTCAACTTCCGGTTTGACAGGAACTAAAGGTCAAATGGGGTCACACCTTGTGCATGGTATCTAGAATTGTCAGAGAGCTTTAAATTGATGTAACGATTATTGTTGTATTGCTGATGGCCGAACACCTAAAAAAAAAAAAAACTTAACAATAACAATAGTTGTTCGGCTGTTGGCCGAACACCTAAAAAACATAACAATAACAATAGTTGTTCGGCTGGTAGCCAAACACCTAAAAAAACAAACAGAACAATAACAATAGGTTTTTCGGCTGCTGGCCGAACACCTAAAAAAAAAATAATAATAAATAAAATAACAAGAGGTCTTCGGACTTGAGTCCAAACAACTAAATTATGTAAATAATTAAGTATGTTTTTTGACTGGTAATTTGTCTTATCTGATGCTTACATTTGATATGTGCTCTTGACTAACATAATAAATGTGTTTGTGCGTAAATGTAATATTTTCAAATGAGGTACATGTACACCAAACAATTCTCTAGATGCATGTAAACTGCAATAAAATACTCACAATTAAGTCCTAATTCAGCAGAGCAGACAGACACATACATGTATATCATTGGATAGAACTATAGAAGGTATCCACTAAATACAACGGGTCACATCTACTGTATGACCAATGAAAGCAAATGGTAATGAAAAAAGCTGTTATCAACTCACCCTGAAGTTGATGTGTATGTTATAAGCAGTTCCTTCTTTCACAACAATGGGTTTACTTTTCAGGGTAGTCAAATCACCTGAGTGAGAAAAGATCAAATCAATCATTTGTAGCAAACAGGTCCCTGAATGCACACACGTTTCCCAGTTGTGTTTGACTCCCGAGAGGCTACGGTTTTGACAATGCAGGGACTTTGACTTTGACTCCAGCAGAGATTTTACCCTTTGTACTCATACATGTACATACTTAGTCTCAGACTCAATATGTGTGACTCTGTCTGATGACAAAATGCTTAAGATTTGGAAGGGGGCTGTCAAAAGATATAAAAAAAGATTCTCTCAACAAAATGTGAATAGTTTTATAAAATTGATACACTGTTTATCTATGCATTTTCATTTAATTGGACTGGCTTATGAAGCTGCAGCCTGAAGCTTGAGCATACATTTACACCATCATCTACCATTAGAATAATGGCTTGGTGGCAACTAGCACTGGTGTATATAAATCAACATTATCTGCTTATAGATAACGACTCTCTATAGGGCTAAAGTATTTATAGTCAGACTGACTAATTCAATTAAACATTTATTTCATGCTGGTACATAAATAGCATACATGTAGACACAATTCAAGTATTCACTACATACATGTATACAATTCCAAAAATTGGAACAATAGTTAATTTAACCAACATGTAGGAAAACAGGTGAAGCGTACGCTTTTATGCCTTTCCCTATGACAGACAAGGACTCAGACAAGACAAGCAGACAGTGAGACCAGACTAACTAATTTAAATGATTATACGATGTAGTGTAGAAATAATACATTTCTTGATACATGAGGAACTAAAAATTTACGCTTACTAATACATGTTAATACATGCTCAAAAGGTAATATTTCAGGTTTTTGGAAAATGATTTAAGTGTGAGGGACTGTTTAATATCGAGGTTAAGATTATTCCAGAAAAAACACATCTTGATATAAGGCTGTTTTTGGATAAAGAAGTTTGATTGTATATAGTATAGAAATCACCACTAGATACACTTCGGGTTCCATGCGTATGCACTGATGAACATGATATAAAAAGATCATATAAACAGCAAAAATGCAACTGGCTGTTGAAAAAATTGCACACTTTTATATAAAGCTTATTTCAATTGCGCAAATTTTTGTGTGTTCTACAATGCTAACATTGATTAAATTGCAAACCAAGCTTTTGACACCTTGGTGAAGTGAAGTCCTGTCATATAATATGTACAGTCCACTCTCATTAATAGGAGTTCCTCAAGGCCGGCCCATTTTCCTTGTATCATCAAAACCTCATCTTAAATGAAGCTCGGTAAAATACATAATAGTGCATTACATATGGACGCATGAGTACTCAGAAGGAGATTGCATTAAACAGTGCAAAAATGTGTTTGTTCATGTATTATACAAACACAAAAATATAGTTTATAAAACTGTTTTGATTGAATTAAATTTTTTTGAAAATCAATTAATAATTTTTTTTTACATTTTACATGATTAAAAAAATGTCAAAGAGTTCAACTTGCTGTTCATGTTTAAAAAAATAATTGGTGCCAATTTGTGGTCTAAGTAGCTAACATGGAATATTGCTTTTTATTGGTAAACAATAAAAAGTGTTGGATGGGTAGTACAATTGCTAAATCCTACTTGCTGTTACAATAAAAAATTACCTCACAATTATTTTGAAAAAATATGATTTTATGGGCATTCTTGCTATTGAGTAAATTAAAATGCTTTTTAAAAGACATCACTGCCTACTAAAAATTGTGTTTAATTTTCGTTTCTTTTTTAATAAAAGTAGTGTTATGATTGACAGAAAAAATGTATAATTAATTGTGTGTTGCTTATCAAAGATGTGCTCAGAAAGTGCCAAGTTTTAACACTTCAAAATTGTGGTGAGCTATTTTACTTAAAAGTATTTGTTTTTCGGCCAAAAATCCCATCAAACTCTCAGAATTTTTTTTGGATCAGTATCATTTTATAAGATTTGACATGAATTGAGGAACGCTGATGAGATGTGACTAGCACTAGCAATCTAAACTTGCCATTGTCCAACATTTGGGATTAACAACCAAGCAACAACTCTTGCGATGCTGATTGTCACTGATTTGGTAACTGGTATTGCTAACATTTAATTAGCACAAAACCTTGTATCAACCGAGAGTTTGTAACTTCTGAGCTCATCTTAATGACAGTTGACTGTATTATGGCTGGCCAAACTGAACTTGGTTGCAGAAAAACAAGTCGTTAATCTAGATTTGTACTCACAAAGTCTTTTGTCTTGTGCTCACTTACATATAACAGTGTACATCACATCTAATAAATATTCTACTGAAAAAAGCTTATTACAAAAAACCTCACATTTAAAAAAATAAACTTTTTGGGGCTGCAGGCAGACTGTTCTCTATTCAACATGTCTTTGTGCTCATCATCTTAAATGAATCCAAGAATTTCACTATCATTTAGATTGCCTCATCCTATACTGTCAAAACAACCAAATATTGAACTTTTTCTGCAATAATTTTGAACAAATCAAGTTTTACCTGTCAGTTCAAGAATAATATCATCACGTCCCTCTGGACTGAACACCAAAGCCTTCACAAGGACATTGTTACCACCTTCATCTGCAATGTGAGAAAAAAAGCATTGGTTTTAAAACAAAACATTCCAACGTCAACAGGCACATGTACAGGTACATATTTTTCATATGGGCAAACCCATAATTTATCATGTGCAACATTCTGAACTTGAAGACTGCAATCTGTTTGGTCCCCCGACAGCATTAGGGACCATCCAAAGTTTTCAACATATTCACTATCAGACAAACGCCATTTTGTCCACACTATCCTGTAGAGTGCACGGTGTGTTGCACCACCACAAGTGCACAAGTTACTGTAGGGGTCAAATCCTCACTCTGCAGTCAAAGCTACGAGCCTGTGATTGGACATTATACATAAAGCACTGCCCCAACCTTGCATACAAATGTCTGTTGGAATTCCAATAAGAAAATAAAGAAACACAAAAACTTTCATTTACAAACGCATCAAGGCTGTCGTCCTAATGGACTCTGTGCGTGGACTGTGTGCATGTGCACGTTTGTATCGTCCTGATGGACTCTGTGCATAACTTTGTGTGTATGCGACTGCGTATCATCCTTACGGACTCTGTGCATGGATAACTCGGAGCTAAGGAAAAGTGCAAAGACAGCCTTGGTCAAGGCTACTTATTCATGGATGTCATGCTCGCCATGCTCTATGAGCACATTACATGTACTTGTGTTCGCAGACAAAGGATTTGGGCGCAAGGTTGTCACTGCCAAAAAACATTGCGTTGCAATCCAACCACCCTAAATGATCCTGCAAGGATTTGAATCAGATATAAACACCACTTCCTTGACTTGGTAATCCTTTCATTACCACAAAATATGGATAAAATTTCATCAATGCACACGAGCACTTGTCAATATTATGTGGACACTGTAAAAATCTTAAACAGGAAGATGCAATCGACTGTATCATTAATCTTTTATTAACTTGAGAATCTGTTGATGTTTTTTTTAATATTCAGGTTAATATCCTTATAGTGACTGGCTCAATGATTGACCCAAATCCTCCCAAATCCTTATATCTTCTTTGCTGAAAAGAAGGATTCAGAAGGACTGAGGATTGTAGGTCTAAATAACAATTGCTTAGAAGAATTAGAAGAATTAGTGTTACCTTTGACATCTTCTGCACCAGCAAGTAAAACTTTCTTATATTTAACCAAGCTTTCATCATCAGCATCCAGTTGTTGTAGTTCCTCGACAGTCGCTTGTTTAGGAGCTTTATATCCTGGGGTCAATACATCCTCCCCTTCCTCATCCTGTCCCACAGCAACAGGTTGTTCAGGTTCATCTGCCATGGGTGCTAGCCAAAAGAAAATCTAATTTACTTACATGTTTAGTGTGACATTTGTACTGTAGTAGAATATACGCATCAGCCTTAACAAAACATGTTATTTCAATGCATTATATAATGAAGCTCTATGGTAACAAGGAAATGTATTGTTTATTTGATATTTTTAATTTGTTACTTTCAAAAAGCCTGGGATAATCACAGTTTGTACAATGTTACAAATATTCAAAACTAGTGTAAACAACTTGTTGGGAAAAAACAAAACAACAATAATGGGACATGTTTTCCTAAAACTTTGCAAAATTTCTGAATTTGGTCACGTCTGTCAACAAGATTGTTTTGCTAACATTTGGCTGTCCACACCAACCAGTGTGGTTTGTTTATCAACAAAAGAAAAGTTTACACACACCCGAAAATGTACGACCATCAACGACACTGTCCGAATGTTGACCATCAACGACACTGTCCGAATGTTGACGACAACGAGTTCGGAGCATTTTGGATATTTTCTGAAAAGGAGGATAATTCCTCCTTTTTTGTCCTGTGACCCTGGGGTGATACTGGACCCCAAAATCGACAGAGAATAGTCAGAGATTTGGGGGTCTGGGAACCAGACTACTGGTTAAGGAACCTTTTTCAACAGGGTTGAAGGCGCAGAATTGTTTTGGTTGTTTCATTCAATTAGTGTTAATGTGATACGTTCCGTGTCTTCCGTACATGTATTTGTGATAAAATTCCATGAGTCCAGGGAGTTAGAAGTAACGCATGCAAATATCAACTAAGCAATAGAGGGCACTGCAGCATGCATGTCGGTTCTACATATAAGTGAAGTCATAGAAAAAGAGATTCAGTGGAGGCACGGATCATTTGAAGCATGAAGTAGAGGGCGCTGCAGCATGCTCGTCAGTTCTATAAGTGGGAAGGAAATTCAGTGGATGCGCGGAGATGGGGTCATATGGTGGCTGGTCACTGTTAATGGACCTCCCCTTCAGCTCGGTCCATTAACAGCTGCGAGCCACCAGCCCATTCATTACCACACAGTGAAGACCAGGTCCTCACACATACCTTTAAAGGTGCACACCGGCTTCGTTGGGCTATTTGGGCTACAAAATAGGCTAACATATGATTTCAAAGGTCTTTCAGGAATGGAGAAGAACGGTTTCTAAAAGAAACCATCAAATTTTGCTGTTTTTGAGCATTTTTCAAAAAACGATTTATCCGAACCAAAAAAGTGGTTCGGATAAATCACGTGATCTTCGGAGTTAGTTTTACTTCCAGCCGTATAAAAGTAAATTACTGAACCAAATTTAAATCCTTTTTTTTACAATTATTCATGAGTATTTGACAAAAAAGGCTTATGTATTCAGACTATTGATACAATTTTGTAAATAATGATGAAAAATCGAACGTAATATTCGCATTCAGAGAGTCCGTGCAACCGAAGCGTGTCTTACGGCGCACCAGCGTGGGAGCTAGCGGAACGTAAACCTTGGGGCATATCCCGTACAGCCGGTGCCGTGTCTCGTGGGCCAGAGAGACAAACCCCAGGGCATGAACTCCCCAGCTTGCCGGTCGGTCTAGCCATAAGCGTGGGAGCTTGTCTGAAGGGTAGGGAGCCAGACCAACAATTACGTTTTTTAAGAGGGTTTTAGTATGTACCCCTAGCTACTATCCCCTAACTATTGTAACATGTTGCCTGCGCTACGCACACGAGCGACGACGACGGGGAATGTTTATCCCATACAGCTGATCTATCTGCTTCTATGATAGCTGCATAATGTCCACTCCCCCCAATCGCCACAACCACAAAATGGTGACGGTGGCCGCGGCCGGCCAGTGAAGTCTTCGCCCAAAAAACGGGAGAATGCCTTCGCTAAAGCTGCCAGGATTGGCAATCCGTTTGCAGCGAAAGCGGGAGGCTCGCTTGGCACATGACTGTTATTGGCCAAGCCAATGTGAAAAGATGGTCCAAGATTAGGGACACTACCATTAGTTTTTAGACTGCAGCAGGCTGGTCACGATGAAAATATGAAGTATGTGGTCTTTGCCATAATTTTGATGGACAGGTTTGTATCATAGAACTGTATTGTGAATATGCCTGCGTATATTTTAAATCATGAAGACTCACATTTTGACAATATTTATGGTCCATCATGTCTGTGATGTCCACATTATGCCAAGCTTATTCTCTCCCTTTCTACGTTTGAACACGACCTGACAACACAGATCAGTCCTGGACCCAACTGGCATTCGTCCAAGTAATTTTTTACAACATAGGGCCTACTTGCTGTATAATGAAGAAACGTTCTCCATTGCAAGTAAGTTCGTCCAGTTCGTCGTACACAGAATACACTGTCCATTTATGTCTGTTTTTTATTTACACGTGAATTTGTGCTGGATGGATATGAAGTCTGAATCCTCATGGCTTGTCATAGTAATAATTCATACATAAACATAGCACCAGTCTATTTACAACATTGCCCAACATTGTCACGTAAACTTGACAGTTGCAACGGCTGGAAAAGCGTATAAGCTGACCTTTGACCGTGTTCTGTTTTTTCACATTTTTCGTTAATTACGTGATATTTTGATGATTTTTTTTGAAGAACAACCATTTAAAAATTATTGTCTGTCATTCCACATCACTAAATTAGGTAAACAGTAAGCCGGTATGTCCCTTTAACGAAAAAAATCAGTAAAAATTATCAAAAGATTTTTCTTTCGCCGATACTTTTCTGTTTAAGGGCTATTGAACTAATCTCTTTAACAATCTCATATAAATGCATAGTTTCAAGAACCAGACTATGGGTTTTGAAAATTAACAACACCAAAAATTGATATTTTGCTCAGCTTGAAGTTGTTTTGTGTGCATACCGGCTTCCTGTCAGCGTAAACAGAAATTGGCACAAAGAAAACAGTTGATTTGATAGTTCCACAATATCTGGCAAAGTTTGTGCTTTTCCCCCCTTATCCCACCTTGATTTTGTCTTTTAAGTCCCAATTGAGTACCCTGGTGCCTGCTACGAGGATAAGGGATTGGCCCTGGTGCTGGCTACGTGGATACAAGGTTGAGGGTGTGTTGAGAACAAAGCATGAACATACCATCACTAAACTGTGACTGCGTAGCCAGCTATGAGTATATGAGTAGTCCGAGTAACCTGGACCCAACAACGCCTTTTTAAACATTTGGACATGATCTAGCCTACATACACCAGATCATGTCCAAAGTAGTTGCGATAATCGTAACCCTCCATCCTCCCGACGGTCGGGAGGACGGAGGGTTACGATTATCATAGCCCCACTAGTGTGGCAAGGATTTTTGACATTGGTTGAATCCTTAGCCACACGTCCAAGCCTATCTTTTGTGTAGCTTGTCCCCCAATCCGCCGCACCCGCCGCAACAATTTCAGAATGGAGTCAAAAAAAGAGCAAGTACCAAACTATGCGTGTATGCAACCGATGCCATGCATAGATTTGGTGCATGCATTTTGTCTGACTCTATGCATTTTGTATTCTAAGCTGTTTCATTAGCTGTAGCTGTCACGTGAAACAGCCGCTGAATTAATTTTGCACTCTCGCGCCACCCTTGACTTCGTGATGGCATTGCATTCTGGGTAATCAAAATGGCCCCGATCGCTAGCCGATATCTATTTGTGTGGAGTAATTTTGAGCAAAATTCAAATGATTATTTGCCCTTAATAAGGTTAGTAACTTCAACAGCCAAAGTATCGGAGGGAAGCTAAGACTAGAGGTACGTGGACACATTTAGTTGGTTAAAATCTAGCGCCGCACCCGTTAGGTTTCGGTGCGGTGAGTTGTGGGACGAGCTGCACAAAAGATAGGCTTGGACGTGTGGCTAAGGATTCAACCGATGTCAAAAATCCTTGCCACACTAGTGGGGCTACGATTACCACAACTAGTCCAAATGTTTAAAAGGCATTGTTGGGTCCAGTAACTCGGACTAGTGACTTTTGATTTTTGAGGTGCTTATTTAGTGAGGTATTCTGCAATTGTGCAAATCAATTTATATGAACGAAGTTTCAGCTCATTTAATCAGGTAAAACAATGAAATATTTTTTCCGCGATGTAGCGACCCATTTTCATTAATATTCAGGACGTAAGTGGCAGTGCCAGTGCAATGGAGACTGACGTCCTACACCACTACCAACTAGCTGACTAGGCGATAGCGAGTAGGCCAGATGAGCTGACCACCAACTTCATGAACTTACTGGCCATTCAATGAATGGCGAGACGTCGTGTTCACACGAACTTCCCATTATATAAATGTATACACCTCAGTCCTAGTCCTACCATAAAGCAAGTAACTGGGGCGCTGTACTCCTTTTTTAAAATTTTCGATAATGTCCAAAATTAAATTTAAAAAAAGGAGTACCGAGTACTAGTAGTAGTACTAGGGCCCAGTTACTGGGTCTACACCTCCTACTAACCAAAATGTTTTTATTATTTGGCTTTCGAACAATTATACTCACCTTTAGGCTAAGAACAAATAACTCAAAAAAAGTGACGAATCCTTGGTTTTTACTTTCTGGCCACACCTGTTCACACTCGACTCTACCTTACCGTGCGCGTGCCGCTGTCCGTCCGCCTTTTTCACACGACTTTTCCGGTTTCTTGCGTGAGAGAGAATAGGGCCTAGTTTATCGAATAGTCTAGTCTGGGCACCGCGCCGGACGGACTGCGGACGGGGATGAGTTGTTACTTCCTTGTTCACACTCTGGCTGGTACTCCTCTCCTACCCCTCCAAACGCATTGTCTATAGATAAGTGGGCATGAATACCATCGACGGTGTGCCCTGGCTCAATAGACTCAACACAAGTCGTTTTAGTGTGCCCAGGCTCAATAGACTCAACACAAGTCGTTTTAGTACGCGGGAGCAACTGCACAGAAACATACACGGCCGGAAACGGAAGCGGCAAATTCAAATATCGACAGCCATGCTCCATCTGCTACAGCAAAACAGGTACAAGGCAAAATCACAGGCCCGCCCCGCAAACACCATACTACAACAAATATGGCGACTTCAGAGAGGAAAACAGCCGGGATGGGTGGAACGTGGGACAACCCCTCCACCAGTGGAGTATCACATTCAAAATGGCGATTCTAACGGCAAATTTGATATATGCGTGATAGTGGGCTAAAAATCATCGATGTGGAGGACCAAAAATGATCGTGAGTACAATTAACTGCATTTTATTTCACCGTAGATACTTAGAGAAGCCAGTAGGCGATTTTCAAGCAATTCTGTCGAGTCTTTGTTGCAATTTTGACAATTTTGTAACTGATTCAGAAAAAAACCGCTTCGGACTCCGAATCGGAGCACTTTCCAAATATACCACGGACTGGGGCGCTAGTACGACAGATAATGTCAAAAATCTCAAAAAAGGAGTACAGCGCCCCAGTTACTGGGTCTAATCAACGCCATACGGTTGAAAACCACTCATGACTGACACCAAAGTCACTGTCACTGCGAGGCATGGCTGGAATCAAGGTAAACACCAAATCTGGAACAAGATTCGCACAACTACTAAACGTGAAGATTTTAAACTTCAGAAAATACGAAGGAATTCAGCTGAAATCCTTAGTGCCCTTGCTACAGGCTGTTGACACTTTGGTCGACATTAAATCGGGTAAATTAGACAAAACGTTGGAGCCAACAGATATCACCCGCAAGTGTGTGCATGCTATTACCCTTGTTGGAATGACCTATGCAACATTACTCAAAGACGTCGAGACTACATCAAACCTGACCTCTTCGCTCAATATCGGCGGATTTGTGCAGAACACTCCCGTCACCAAATTTCTCTTTGGAGATGACCTGCCCATGTGATTTATGCTGATTACTGATTCATTGTTATTCTGATGACTTTACATTCTTTAAACTCTAATCTTTGTTTTTACAGTGTAGGGGAGGTAGAATCTTTAAATTAAACGAGCTTCACAGAAGTGAAGTTTGATATGGATTCTACCGAGGCGTATTACGGCACAGCGTGCCCTTCCTGACGTCTTAGGTGACGCCCACTCCTAGAACTATGGGGTTCGTTCCGCTATCGTCTCCACGAACCTCATAGAGTGACATGTACAAAATCCTATTCGAAACTTTCTGCCCTTCACGTTTACATGGCTACAGTTCTTTTTTGAAATCAGATCTCGCCAAAACTAGGCTCTATGTGTTCTTTCAACTCTCATCGAGCGTTGCACGGGTCCAGAAAATCCACTCCGCAAACTAAAAGTTGTTAAAAAGTGATAAATTCTCACCGTAATTCAGATCCCATTCAAACAGTATTGCAACAAATATGGCGACGGAGTTGCAAAATTAACTGGTATGCTGGTATGCGGTGCGCTGGTCCTATGGGCTGGATGCCATTATGGTTGGTTTACCCATGGATATCATGCTAGATGTGTTCACGAGACATCCACTTTGAAATCTGAAGGCCTTGTCAGCGCAATGTCACGTAATCTCTCCGTGCCGTAATACGGCTCGGTAGTCACTTTTGTGAAGCTCGTTTAATTTTAGGATTAGAAGGTATGATAGCAGAATTTATGTGTTCCATCTGCATTTTCCATTGATAATATACATTTTTTTATAGACCATACTTGCATAGTAATGTTTAACTACAGTTAAAATGCTTGTGTAGTCGCTAGTTAGGAATTTTTTATAAAACATTTGGGAAAAACTTAAGTACTAAACTTGGAATTCTTGAAAATTATAATGATACATAAAATGATGGCGCTGTCCAATTCAGTGACACTTTATGACTGTGTCATGATTGTTGCATACTTATGGTGGTTTAAAAGGGACATCGAACATATTGACGCCAATATTGGCGTCAATATTCACGTTTTGTACCCCATGTCGCAAATATTGACGCCAATATTCACGTTTTGTACCCCATGTCGTAAATATTGACGCCAATATTGACGCCAATATTCACGACTTGGCCCCATGTTGCAAATATTGACGCCAATATTGTCGCCAATATTGTCGCCAACATTCACGATTTGTACCCCAAGTCGCAAATATTGACGCCAAAATTAACGCCAATATTCACGACTTGTACCCAATTAAGTCCCACTGACGCCAAAATTTTTCACGACTTGTACCCAAAGTCGCAAATATTTACGCCAATATTCACGCCAATATTCACGACTGTGTCCCAAGTCGCAAACCCACTCAGGCGTGAATATTTATGGTTTTGTTAGCAACCTAGGTAGGCAAGCAATAGTCTTGAACGTTTGCTTCTGCGTGTACGTACTTTTCTATATGCATTCAGGGCGTATACAGCCAATGCCGTAGCGACCGGGGGGGGGGGTGGGGGTGTGACACCCCCAATAATTTTTCTCAGTCGGCATTTAGAGCTTCAGTCAGTCGGCAAATGCAGCACAAAATGTAGTAAATATTTCTGAAAAATGTCATTCGGCAAACCGGCCCGTGCAGCTTTGTGTTCAGAATTAAAGATTTGCCGAACGGAAATACGTCGGCTTGAATCAAAGCACTGTGAAAATTTGCCGAGTCCTTTGTTGCTTGTTTTCTATTTTCGTAATACATCGCGTTAAATCGCGGAAAGAGCTCCAATTTCATTTCCGAGTCGGGTAGTCCCCCCCCCCCATGGAATGAAGATTGTTTTGTTTTGGGAAGTAGCGGTGATTTTGCTTCGCAGTTTTCCGTTTTACTGTAGCCTATGTTTTCGCGAGACCAGACGTCAATACAAACATTTTTTAGTTGTCGCAAGTTTTGGAGTTGACTAGTATTGATCAGAGGATTAACGACGACGATTATCGCAAGTGCCATGAGCAGGCATGTCATGATGGGAAGCAGGTTCGAATCCAGCATGAAGGCGCACCCGCAAATCCATTCGCCGTCAAGAGAAGAGCACCAGCAGCTATTGCTGACACGTCACAGCCCAAGGCACCGTCAGTTGTAGAAAATATAGGTAAATAAAATATTTATGATATTCTTTTGATAAAAATAATAATAATAAATGACATTCATATAGCCTCATACGTAGTTTTGCTGTAACCGCTTTACGGCATAAATTCTCAGTCGGCAAAAATGCCTTTACACCCCCCCCCCCCCCCTCTCCAATGAAAATGCCTTAGCTACGGAGTTGTATACAGCTAGCACAGAAATTCAGCGCAACCGCATAATCCGGCGGTAAGCTGAGTCATGAAATTGGGTCCAGGTGCAGCTGACGACTATACTTGAAAGCGCCTCGCGTTAACAGTCGGAGATCAGAGTGTCTAGGTGCCAGAATGTGAGAGTAACGGACAACCCAAGTTGCTGTGGAAAAAAATTCACGCCTGGGTGGGTTCGCGACACGGGGCTATGTCGTGAATATTGGTGTCAATATTCGCGACTTGGGGTACAAATCGTGAATATTGGCGTAAATATTTGCGACAATGGGCCATGTCGTTAATATTGGCGTCAATATTGGCATAAATGTTGCGACATGGGGCCCATGTCGTGAATATTGGCGTAAATATTTTCGACATAGGGCCATGTCGTTAATATTGGCGTCAATATTGGCGTAAATGTTGCGACATGGGGCCATGTCGTTAATATTGGCGTAAATGTTGCGACATGGGGCCATGTCGTTAATATTGGCGTCAATATTGGCGTAAATGTTGCGACATGGGGCCCATGTCGTGAATATTGGGGTCAATATTGGCGTCAATATTTGGAACTTGAGGTACAAATCGTGAATATTGACGCCAATATTGGCGTCAATATATATATTTGCGATGTCCCTTTAAAGCCACCATACATACTAG
Organism: Marthasterias glacialis; assembly: GCA_911728455.2. Classification (NCBI taxonomy): domain Eukaryota; kingdom Metazoa; phylum Echinodermata; class Asteroidea; order Forcipulatida; family Asteriidae; genus Marthasterias; species Marthasterias glacialis. Next base: position 15,655,971 of record OU452227.1, on the reverse strand, counting down.
TCTTGGCTGAAGACGTTGATGATCATTTTTCACCATAGCGATCTATAACCGCCACGCGCGATCTCATTGCACCACTGGCCGCGCTGTCACACCGTCCCCTTCGCAAATCAAACAACAGAGGGCGCTTTTCCAAAAACCTGATTTTCGACAAACCCACAGACATAGGTTCTTTATGTCTGTGGACGAACCGGTTACCGACTCAGAAACAAACATCTAGGTCTCGTGCACTCTATATGGTACTCACGTGGTAAGTTTGCCATTCATATCTCTTGCACATTCCATATTGATGTTTCCAAAAGGTTTGGCTCCTAATTTTAGGAGTTGCTTAATATTATATTAATTTGAGACTGATAGGGGTAGATCAGATAAGGTGACCTTGGTTGAGTCCTCCCTTGCCTGAAAATGGTTGTTGTCCAGCAATCTGATGGGTTGACCGCGCAGGGATATGCTGTTAGTAGGGTGACTCTTGCTTCGGGGGTCTTTGGGTAGAGTCGCCAGAGACCTCTCACGAGTTGGGCACCTGCTACGGAGTTGTATTATCTCCTCAGCTGAGATGCAAATATCGAAAGTTTCGAGGTTGACTTTATGAAAGTTCATGATGTCCTGTCGTTTAAAAAAGACTGGTCTGGTCTAACTTGCGGGAGTGGCGACCCTGGTTTTCGCTATTTCAGAATAGGCCTACATCGCATTTTTGAGGTGATTTTCACAATTTCTTGGTTATGTTCACAGCAAATTCTGTTCCTGCGTGTAGGCCCTATGTAGATTTTGTGGTAAATGGAATCTAGTTCTTCGGTTTAAAAACTTGTTATGATATTATTTCGGAAACCGGTCGCAGGTGTGTTTTACGTTTTTTTTTATTACTATTGCGGAGTGTAACAGACACGTGTGTGTTCCAGCCTAAGTCTAAATCTGATAATTTACGGGAATCCGCATCGCAATCGAGGGCTGAACCAGTATTGTTAATAACTCACACACTTTGCAAAACATATACCAGTGCGCACAGTTTTGCCCAAAAGTATCTTGCCATAGTCACTTTCCTCTTTTGTTTTGGTTTTTAATTAACTTTTTCCTATTAAAAGGAAATAGGAAACGTCTGGTGGCATTGCATATACTTACGGTAATTTTACTTACGGAGCATTGCAGCACCATGCAAAGATCGAGCCACACCCAACCGAAGAGGGCAAAATAGTTGGACCCAGTCCGAAGTTGGACCCAGGCCCATCGTAGCTTTGTTACGGTAAGTCTCAGGGTGCACAATGCGTAATAATACTGTCTCCACCAAGGCTTCTTTGAGACATAGTGACGTCAACAGACCGGACCAATACAATGTAAGGGTATTTTTTTTTAAATTAAAACAGTATACGGGAAACAGAAAGTTTATTCAACTAGTTTCTGCATTTAATTTTACGGGACAGTCGTTTGATTGTATTCGGGTTTTCTTAGTGCTGAATAAAATTATTTCTTAGCCGCAGCAAATATTAATTCTGTTGTTTTTGAAATGTACCTATTTAACTAAAATGTAATAAGTCCTTACCTCTTTCACTTCGTTAAGTCCATTTATGGTTGTACGTGCACAACTCAAATAGACGGCAAAGCCATTATTTTATGGCCTCGATTTTGTACACCGGTATCAAAATGACAAACAAAAACAATTCCGTCCATATGCGTGCAGAAATTCCGGATCCAAAGTGTTCAACTTCTTCCCCTTTTTACGAATGAACTGCATGTTTTTGTTCTGCGAGATTCCTGGAGATCAGCTGCCACGAGTTCGGACTAAAAACTATTATCTTCGCAAGGCCACCCAACGAGATAAAAAACCATTTGAATAATATTGGGGGAAAACAATTATTGGTTGTTTGTCCTTAGGGGTTCAAAGCAAGTGTCCCGGCTCCGTGAACATGTTGGGGACTATAGTTATTATTATCGTCGTCGTCAGCATATAAACCCACATTAATTACCATATCCTGTATATAATGTGATCGACAGAGTTACACCAAAAGTCGGCTTTTGGTAGCCGTTTTATTAAAGTTGTGTGTTGTGACATTGATGTTAATCACATTACTGTTTTATAAAATACCAGTATTCTACTACAAAAGATGTTTATTTTTGTAGCCACCTGTCTGTATATTTTGTTTGTAATGTAGGCCTAAATCACTATTTTTCTTTCTTTTTTTAATCCCGAGGGATACTCATTTATTAATCAATCAAATCACAGAAGAAAAACTTACAATAAAATTCAAAGAAATAAATAATTATACGAAAAACATTACTTTTGGCACATGTACTGAAAGCAACTCAATTTAGTCAAGAATCCTGACATATTGCCGTTAGAGGTGTACTTAAACCTTTCCATTTAAAAAAAAGTGTTTTTTGACACAATTTTTCAGAAGTAATAGAGACGGCCATCTCTCGTTCATATTCATTTTATAATTATATGAAATCGGCAGATCAAAAGAAGAAACATTCAGACTCTTCCAATGAGCATTTCTTTTACCAAAAAGCAAGAGCTCGGTATATTTAAAGCCAATTTGAAGCCAGTTTTCCCTTTGATCCATATCCATATTACAAACAAACCTTTCACTCTCTGTGTTGAGTTAACAGACAAATAGAACTAGAAACTTCTCTCCAAGGGCGTCGATCGCTACCGAAAAGTGGGGGGACGAACAGCGGCGCAGCGAAGGCACTTTCTTTCGGGGGGGGGGGGGGTGGAAGCCTAAATTTGTCGACTGACATCAAATGAAAGTAAAAGCACAATGACACGGTACTCACCAACATGTGGGGGTTTGGGGGCATGGCCTAGCCCCCGAGCGCTCTTGAGGTTTTTCAGTTATTCGAAGGTTTTGAAATGGCCCTCGGATACCTAGCATTAGATGACTCATAAACTATTCGAAATGCAAGCTTTGAAAACTGTAATTATTTCTCGAATCCCCTGTTTGAGTGAATAGACATAATTTCTAGTGGGGGTCCAGTGGGCGAAGCCCCCGGACGCTCTACGTTTTTAAATGTTTTTAGGGCTGAGGAGGACCGCCAAGTTGCCGAAAATAGACGTTTAACATTGAAATTCAAACTTAGAATACTTAGGATTCAGGACAAATCCCCTACTGTTGGAGTTTATATAGGCATCACTTCTTATGCGGGTCCGGGGGCGAAGCCTCCCGACGCTCTACGGCTTTTAGTGTTTTCAGAGCTTAGATTTCTGCACGTTGCCGAGAATATTAATTTTAAAGTTTGACTTCTCACACTACAAGGATGAAACTAAAATTTTCAGTCGGCTAATTAGTCGGCAAATCTCTAGGCTTGCCGAATGGATTTGTGTTCAGTCCGAGCCCTTACTCGGGTACGTTTGGTGTTCAATTTGCCGACTGTGGCTCTAAGTGCTTACTTAGGAAAAATATTTAGGGTGTCACCTCCACACCCCAGGTCGCTACGCCGTTGGGGACGAAAAACATTCAGAGAAACAAAAAGCATACCTGAAAGTTTTCACTCCCTCGTCAAAAAAATAATTGCTCTGCAGGTCGTTCTCGTATGCCATGATACAGACAGAAAATGTATAACGGGCGCGTTCATGTCTGGAACAAAACTCGCCAATTTTCTGCATTGATTAGGGCCGGAAACAAGTTTGACCGGAAATAGGCCCAAATAGCATTGTGCGCGTGGTCCATTTTTGTATGCGCCATCGACAGGGCAATGTAAACACAAAAATTATTTCACCCATTACCATTCGAACGTTATCAGTTCTTTGAAGAAAAATGTATGAAACCCGAAAACACTCACGTTTACTTTCCCCGAAATGCTATATATTGTTACTTTTATTTGGCATAATATGCCAAATAAAAGTGGATATATTATATCCATTTTTTATTTTTATTTTATTTATTATTATTATTATTTTTTTTTTTTGGGGGGGGGGACATTTGATATGCTATCCCCCACTCTAAAAAGTGGGGGGGGGGCATGCCCCCCCCCCCCCGTCCCCCACCAATCGACGCCCTTGCTTGTCTGGCCATCCCCTGTGGTGTAATTCCATTCCTGGATTAATTAAATACTGCATTCAGTCAGTGCACTAAAAGGGTTAATCTTATTACTTGGTGAATACATACCTGCTACCGGACAATAGGAATAAAGCGGGTTTAGTAGAAAGGCTACTGCAATGCTGCAATCAACTACGGAGATAGAGATTTGGAGATTCGCGTCACCGATGCGCGCCGTGCCACCTTCATATTTCACACTGCTTTGTACTGCGGACGTGGTAGAGTTCACATTTTGTCTTCAAACGCGCTCCGCCGCGTTGCAATTTTGCTCACGCACGTACATTAATACGTGTAAGCGCGGAGTGGACAGGGGCGGAATGGCCTATACGAACAATGTCGAAATCCCCCCGTTTCATACTTGTTATTTACTATGTTGTTTTTCTTTTTAATTTGTTTAGCGTACTCTCTTTTCCATCCCCCTTTTTACAGGGCAAAGGGGGTGTTTAACAGCCAAAACACTCCCCCTGCGTACGCGCCTGACTAGTATACCAAAGAGGAGTTAAAACATTCCAGGACCTTTAACATAAAATCGTGTGAGACAGAATCAAAGGCCTTTTCGAAATCAATAGAGATAAAAAGACCAGGGATATTGTCAGTGTCAGTAATGTTAAACAAATCATACATAACACGGATACTCGCATACAAAACGACCAGACGTTTAACCTTTTTGCCTCTCGTTGACATTATATGGTAGGCAACCCTTCAACTTCTCAGCAATGCAAGTGGACGCAATTTTATAAGAAGAATTCAGAAGAGATATGGGGCGCCAATTGTTGAAGTGCTGGCGAGGTTTGTTACCATTAGGCAAAACAGTAACAGTGAGCATTTATACCTAGCTTGCGAAATTTCAAATGGACAAAGGAATCACACAGTTTTGAAAAGCCTTTTCTTTGGACGATTCAGCTTGAAATTCTTGTGTTGAAAAGTGTGTGATCGCGGTCGTCAGGCCCGTCGTGCACTAGTACACATTGTGCACATTTATACGCTACTTGTAGAATTTCCGAGACTTGCTGGAACTGTCTTTATTGGCTTTATTCAACCACTTGAAGATCTCTGGTACAAACTCTGGAATATTTTTTTTTTTACAGATTTCGAGAAAGAAAAGCCTCGATCGAATAAACAAATGCAACAATTATCATGTACCGTACCGCACTTTCCTGAGGAGGACGTCTTGTTTGTTTACATTTACTACCCACTACAGGTCACATGACGCGGGTCTCGCAATCTGTCTGTTGTAACCACGACGTGCACGACGGAACGTTTGGGCCAGACGACCGCGATCACACACTTTTCAACACAAGAATTTCACAATTTTGAAGCTGAATCGTCCAAAGAAAAGGCTTTTCCAAACTTGGGCTTGGGCTCCGTCATCAGTTTTGGAGCAGTGTACGTTTTAAACGGTGTTTCCAACATCAAACAGAGCCTGGAGCCGGAAACGGAGCCTAAGCCAAGGTTTGGAATGGTCCCAGTAGTGTTCCTTCGTTTTGAATGTTCGTCGGACCGTAGCACGGTAAAGACCGTACCATTGCCCAATCACAAGCTATGCACTGAAGACTCCACCAAACTCTGGCAGTTGTTTTTGTCGAACATCACAAATATTATGATATAGATGTTATTTTTTGCATCGGGGATAAAGAATATTATTTGTAATGTTTTACCCATACACCGACGTGTACTCAGTACTTTCCCGAGTCCTGTGAAAAAAATCAAAGGCATTTTTCTTCGGGTGGATTTTTTTTTTGAAAAATGCCTGTGATTTTTTTCACGGGACTCGGAAAAGTACTGAGTATAATACAGTGCTTAACACACATCGGTGTATGGGTAACACATTACAAATAATATTCTTTATCCCCGATGCAAAAAATAACATCTATCATTGGTTGCGGTACCCGCTGCTAATGAATTCGTACTGCCTCTAACTATACCGAGCAGTCTCGGTAGTGGTAAGACATCTGCTCTAGAATGGCGGGGTCGTGGGTTTAAATCCTACCCGAGGAAAAATGCCTGTGATTTGTTTTCACAGGACTCGGGAAAGTATTATGTATACAATGCTCAACACACATCGGTGTATGGGTAAAACATTACAAATAATACAAATATTCATGTTATTCAAAGAGCCAGGAGAGAAGCATGTACTGAGAAATGTTCGTATTGTGCTGCTACCTCTACAGCATACAGGGCGAAGACAGTTACTGCCAATGCAAGGCAGCAATGTGCCCACACTAATAAACGAATTGAACTCGTAAAAGAATGTGTTGCATAATAACTGGCAATAGAAAATGTGCACAGGTAAATGCAAATTTAATCGGGGGAAAGAAGGAAAAGGAAGACAATTTTGGACTAAAGAACCCGCATATGAACTGATTGCAAAAACAATTATTACTTTACCACAAAATTAACGCGAGAACTACAGTATGTTTTTTCTGTTCTTTTCTTTAAGGAGCCGGAGACGCGGGTGAAGCATAAAGGATTTGGGTGTCAGGTTGGCCGAATAACTTAAAGGTATATAGGACTGGTAAAGCTGATAGTGCAGGGTTCTTACTTTGTTATTTCAATGCAAACATCGAAAAAAAAAATCTTTTTGATTCAATCAGTTTTCTAAAAGAGCAGGGAATCGTGAAAAGTCATACAATATTTTAGTGCGTAAAAACGTTAATTTAAATTGAAACTGTGTCTTCAAAAACATTGTTTGGGAAACTGGTACTGACATGAACTTCATAAACAGTGAGCTTTCAGACTGCGGAAACATAGGCCTACATATAAAATACAGGATTGGTACCCATCAAAACATTGATTTCTTTGAATCAGTCTGAAACCTCACGGATTATGAAGTTTCCCATAGAAATATTTCTGTCGAGAATTTGTTTTTTTTTAAACCCAGATTTTAATTTCGATTATTACAACCGAAATTTAAAATAACATTTTTACATGATGCCAACAGGTGTGCTCGGTTTTTCCACTTTCTCTTCACTTAGACAACGAATATAGCCAGAAATTTTCCAGGCAATCAAACAAAAATATAGATCAATCTTAATGTTATTAGCCGCTGCATCCCATGGTCAAACCAAATCTCATTTGAATGTGAACGGCACACCTGGTATAATCATGGACGAACTGAATCTCATTTGAATGTGAACAGCAGACCTGAATATCATCATGGACAAACCAAATCTCGTTTGAATGTGAACAGCAGACCTGAATATCATCATGGACGAACCAAATCTCGTTTGAATGTGAACAGTAGACTTGAGTATCATCATGGCGAACCAAATCTCATTTGAATGTGAACAGCAGACCTAAATATCATCATGGCGAACCAAATCTCATTTGAATGTGAACAGCAGACCTAAATATCATCATGGACGAACCGAATCTCATTAGAATGCCAACTACATTTAACTGAACAAAGAAAGAGCCCTGCTTCACCAGTCCTATATACCTTTAAGTTATTCAGCCAGCCTGACACACAAATCCTTATGCTTCATCCGCCCGTCTGATCTACGTCTGGGTATCACACAGACATGTTTGTCGATCCGGTAAATCAAGGACTTCTCTTTGTTCTCTTAGTGTTTGGACTTACCAACATCCCCATTGGTTTTGTACACGAAAGTGAAGTCAGGACGTCCTCACTCTGTCCAAACACCCAGATCCATTTGGTTCAAGTCCTCAGTTTCAACGTGTAGACACGCCCACGTACACAAACATGACACATGTTCAACAACCATAGAGAAAAATGCTTCTCTTTAGTATCTAAATTACAATCCTGTGTCTTTTATTTACTGCACACACTTGACATTGTGGGTAGCATAAAATAACACCTAGTCATACATATGTTGAAAAACAAAGCTAAAAACCATTAGAAGTAATGTTAACTAAAAACAATATTTTACAAATGGGTATTTTATACTAGAAAACAGGGCTGTGACGGAAATTTGAACACAACATGAAAACTAGTGCAAGTATTTATTCAACTTTTCAAACTGAGTTATTAGTGCTAGTACCCATGACCTTCAGGCATACCAACTCAATGAAAATGGCAAATGTAATTCAGTTCTTTTGCAATTATATGTTATTAGGTTTCTCTACATGTTGCATTTAAAATTCAATAAACTTGAAGCCAACACAAATTAAGATGGCTTGAGCACAGAATTCCTACCTGATAAAAAGACCCATATGAAACTTATGTAAAGTGGAGTCACCAATTCCAAGATACAAGTCATTCGTGTGTAGTTTGACAAAAACTGTACACACACACAAATCTTGTAACTTACAAAAGGACTTTGAAAAGTATTTTAAAACTTTCAGAATTATTTACATTTACAACAAAACAAGTGACTGTTAAGACAAAAACACTGTGGCTTTTCTGGGCAGTCAACATTTTAAAATGAATTTAACTGAAGAAAAAAACTGTAAAAAAAAACTACACCAATTGTGACTTACATAATGACTTATAAGGATGTGAAGCAATATGACAAAGGACTGAGGAGACTGTAAGATTAAGGATTACAAAACCAACACAAACAGAGCATACAATAATAACATCAAAATGTACATCAAAGTATGCACAGTTTCATAAAATACTGTACTGAAACTTCAAGAATTTTAAATGTTTTTATTACATTCAACTGACCAACCTCTCCTTCCAAACAAGCTCTGCTATATTTTGTCCTCTTTGATTGGTATCATGAAGATATGGATATCAGAAATATTCACAACAAGTTCTATGCTCAAATGAAAGGTAAATTAATATTATTGGATCTTTGGAAAAAGCAAAACCATGCAATGATTATTTTTAACACGGTTTTAATTGTTATGATTGTAAGGCTCTTTGCTACAGTCATTGCTGAATCACTTGGTCTGCCAGGGGCCAGCCAAACCATAAAAGACCTTCCATTCAGACAATATAATCTTCTGTAAATGAAGTTGAGTTATTCCCTTTAATCTGACACAATACATACTTACTTGAACAAATTCAAAACAGCATGTTTGAAAGAGGTTTTACGTCATGGCCCAATGGGCACTGACATACATCTTTTTTCAAAGATTAGATACTGCATTCCTCAACTTAAAAGTTCACTTTGAGACAAAATTGTTAATGTTACACTGAAAAAACAATTTAAAAGATACAGTACTAAAACAATAATGGTTCACTTCTTCCTCCTTAACAAAATACCCAAAGGTGATGTCATGTTCAGGAATCTAACCACTGCCCATTCTTGTTGAAAACTTTCTACAATTGATACCACTGATCCTCCAAAGTTGAGTAAAACGTTAGGACAACTAGAGTCTTTTCAGGTTAGTTGTCTTTACTTGCAGTTTTATTTGCATTGTTTTGTTTTTGTTATTTGCTGACAAATTTATGAGATTTTAAAATGGAGTATGGACGACAACTTTGCATGCAGCCCCCTAAAAGTTGTTTTCCAACCCTCTTAAATGGAGTAATTTCCAATTTATATCTCAGTGAAAAGTTCATAGTTTTGTTGTTCCATTAGATATTCAAAATATTATTAACTGCTTATATGAACTTAAATCATATTTTCTCCTTATTTCCCTTGCCAAAATGTTACATTTGAGAATCTTTTTCATTGGATGGGATGGATTGTGCACCAAATAAAGAGATTAATGTTATATGCCTGTGGGGAAATGGAACATTAAATCTTCAACTGCCATTCATTCAGTAAACTTGAAACCTCAATGCTGATTGGTCAATTAATTCCATGATATTTGCCAGTATTATACTCCTGACAAAAAATATGATGTGTATGCTATGCTACAAATTTTTAATTTTTTTCATAAATTCTTTTCTGGGTTACAAGTGTCAAGTTTGCCTGAAGAAAAATTTGTTATCACGACTAAGCTCCAGGAATATGAAACAAACAGCACCTTTGGACACAAAAAGTACTGTAATGCTTTCCTGCATTCCATTCAGGCTTGTGTAATAACCAAATACATACATATAAACTGTATATTCCAAAGGTCTCTCTAGAAAGAACTGGGCCCAATTTCATGTCTCTGCTTACCAAAGAATTCTGCGCTTACTGTGCCCTGTAAAGGGCGTACTCCTGTGGGCCGCGGCAGGGTGTAAGCGCAAAATTTTGCAGTAAGCAGAGCCATGAAATTGGGCCCTGCTTAAATCATTACAGCTTGACAAAAACATCCATGAATTCACCTGAACCGAATAAGTAACCCCAACATGAAAACTTTACTCAGCTCCTATGTCATACAGCTTGCCCTTGGGAGAAAGTATTCAACTGCCCTCGTCAATTTCCTTTTCTAACTGTCCATCTGGTATGGAGAAAAAAAGAGAGAGAGTATTTACAACAATTTATCAGCATTGTAGATCATGGTAACTTTCAACAAACTCACATGATTGATTGCTATCTGTTATATCATTATTGAAGATTTACCATTTTTAACACTAACTGATACCGTTGACTCTCCTTAAGATGAGCTTGGAAATTACAAGATCCAAGTTTATAAAAAATAAAATAAAATTGCCAGTCCCCAACCACACCATGCGAGTTTCTATGTATTTAAATACAAAAGAAAGATCAGAAGTAAGCAGGATTAGATTGCTTGCATTGTTCAAAACAGGATGCAAACAACTGAGAGATTCCACACCTTATCAGCATTTAGCAATCCATGTCAAATCTTCACAGAAGATACCAATCCTAGGCCTGTGTGTTTACAGGTAATTTTAGAACCAGTACCCAGTTGCCGCAGCGATTTGGTTGTCAGGTACCCCAAAATGGACCTGTAGAAAAACATGACGTTTACAATGTACACTAGCAGCATAGTGCCCAACACCAATCCTGAGATGGTGGAGGGTTGTCCACTGCTTCTGTGGGAGGTCTTGGCTGGACACATCCACAGGGTCTTTTATGAAGCAGTGTAGCCTTGTTGGTTCTGCTGAGGTCCATTTGTCTCTCCAGCTGCTCTTTACCCAGGCGGCCTTATAGAGGTCTGCTGGTGTCATGGTAAACAGACGCCGGGATTTGAGGCGCACACATTGATTGTGGCCTCTCAGTGGCAACCTTGTGGAGGAAGTGGGATTCACTTGCCTGAGCCTTTCAGGAAGAGGTCCAGCGTAGCCGCTTCTCGTCTAATGCTGGCTGGGGTGATACCTGCAAGGATATGTAGCAGGTTCACCAGAGTGGCACAGAGGCACCCCTAGATGGTCCGCAGGGCACTACTGAGGGCTACATCAAGCTTCTTGACGTTGGGGCTTCGGCACCAGACTGGAGTATTCAGCAGTGGAGAACACTAGGGCCTGGGCGGAGATACGCAGCACCTTCATTGCGGCTCCCCAGGTGGTACCAGCGAGGCGGCGTATCAAGGCAATCTGGGCAACTGTCTTTGCCTTAACTCTTTCCAGGTGTTATTTGAACGTCAGCATTCTGTCCAGCTTCACACCGAGGTATGTGGGAATGGGCTGTGACTGCATATGGGCTTGGTCTACCATGACATTAATGTCACGCGATAAGGTAAACACTAATGCCCCACAAATCGGTCCGTGCATATGACTAGACTTTACCTACTTTAAACAAAGCCCACTGCACCATTTGGGAATTTGTCTTATTTGTTTCAAATGTACTGTAGCTATCAACTTACAAATTACACTTTAATTCATATAATTATCATTTATGCAAACTGCATTAGAAACAATTTCATGACAAAGATTGGTCTAAATGTAAACTAGTTGCATAAAAAATAAAACAAGACCATGTATTCTCGATATTTCTCCTACTTAAGCCTGGGATTTCCCCCATGACACAAGCGCGTTCCCAACGTTTACATGAAGGTCTTGAATGTGGATTCAGGACTCATGAAGACCAGCTTAGCTGCTTATTGTAGGCACTCGTGGAGAATGATGACATCATAATTACCTTTTGGAGTTTTCTTTTTGCACAATTTCAGGTACACGTGTATCAATATAACTGTATTGGCACTATGTATTGTGCACAATAATACCATGCTGCATATAAGACAAGGTTCCCATGATACAAGCAAGATGGCCTACAACTAAAAGACCTTGTATTAACAAGAGTCGACTTTACTCAAGATTCTACAATTGATATGAATGTTGTCCAATACCTGTGCATTGTATGCATCTAGCTGTGCATCCAATTCCTCCGCAGTTGGTGTTGGTCCCTTGCTGCCTCCTCGACCACGCCCACGTCCACGCCCCCTAGAGCCACCACGCCCTGGGCTTCGCATTCCTCTATTGTTGGTCTGGGTACGTCTGCATGAGAAGAGTTCAAAAGTTAAATTTAATATGAGTCCAAAAATCAGTGCAAGTGCTCAAGGTTGATCTTCAGCATGTTCAAAGTACTGGTGACCTGAATGAGAATACATGTAGTCTGTTACCCACTGTAGGTATACATAGATTGCAATATGTAAAGATAACAAGAGAGTTCAATCACTTTCCCAACAGTCAAATGCTGTGCTTTCTTTCCTGGCCTGCATTCTTTCTTGTATACTGGTATCCCAAGTCTCAAATTTTGGGTTTGGATCCAAATTAATCATGGCAGTCATGATTGCAAAAATGGTTACATAGGGTGGCAGTCATGAAGCCTGTGTCTTTGAGCAAGACATCATTATCTGATTTGCAGTATTTTTGACCATGTGAGGGCGTGTGATTCAATTAACTGATTAGACACAATTAAAACATTTTTTTTTCATTGTTGTTACTATTACTATTAGTTATTTGGTCATTGATTTAAAAAATAACAACATACAGGCAGTCAAAATAAGATAAAGCTGTAGTTGTGATGCAAGGAAATTCACTGTTCAAAGTGCCTTATGCGGTCAAAAATACGGTCAATCGTCATAAGATGCAAAAAAGGTAACAAAGGATGGTTGTGATTGTATTTTGTTCTGATTAACACTTTGGGACTCATTAAAATCTTACAAAGTCCCCATAGGGAATGTATAACTTTTGAAAAATAATTGTTTAAACTTAGGAGTGATACAAATTGTAAAGAGTCCAACCTGTGTTAAGACACTCTTACAATTACATGTACAGATTTCAGGTTTGTTGTTTAGTACAACATTTAGAGTAGGCATGGTGAGGCTTTTAGAATTGGTGGATTACATTTGTACAAACATACAGTATAGTGGTGGTAGAGTGGTTTATTAGTGACCTTACCCTCCTCCTCCTCCTCCTCTACCTCCTCGTAATCGTCCTCCTTGGTTATTAACTCTTCCAGTCTGTGGCCTAGGTTGCACTTCATAGTCAGTAGATGATGTCACAAGCTGAATATTCATGGGATTACCTAAACAATGTACAAACAAGACTCAACTAAGACTTGATGAGTTGCAAGGTTATAAGTCCTACCATTCCCTGTTGAAGTAATCTCGGACTTTAGTTTTATAAGAACACAGCTACATCTTGACTACAGCGCCAACTCTTGATACTGGAGGCACATACTTTTTCAAGCCTCTGCTGAGTGCAGATATGTTTGTCACATTTGTGTGACGGGAAACATTTTAATTTCAGAACCTGGAGTATAATCATTACATTTTGCATACGTGTTAAAACATGATGTACAGGTAATTTGGTGGCTTTTTTTAACTTTGCACATTAATTGATTGAACATTGTAGCATGCAGTGCCTACTGGTTAAGAACAAAAATAGAATTAATAGAAACACTTGTAGTGTACCCAAGTTTACCTACATAAGTTAACTTACCATCCAGAGGTACATTGTTATACTGTTTCATGGCCTTGATTGCATCTGCTTTCCTTTGAAACACAACATCTGCTGTGCCTTGACTTCTACCTGTGCGGTCATAATGAACTGCTGCATGTACCAGGTTACCAAAGTCAGCAAACAACTCCTGTAATATTGGATTGGAACAAAACATGGGCAATTTATATTGAAAAGTGTTTCACTACATGCCCGGCATGCTTAATTTCTTAACCATTTGCCACCAGGATTCTTTTTTTGGGGTCAAGTAAATGAGTGCCAAGAGCATAATTGAAAATCACTGATGAATGCAAATTAGTTTTAAGAAGTTGAACATTAATTGGATGCATTGTTGGACAACTTAAGTTAGGTTTTTAACATTTACCTTTTCTTTCAAATAAACAATTGAAAGCTTGTAATTTGTTAGCATACGTGTAAGTACTGTACCTGTATATCAGCATCTGAGACGCCATAATCAAGATTAGAGACAAGTAATTTGCCTTCCACACTTTTGCCACCGGCTGCTCCTGCTCCTCCTACTCTATACTGCATCCTGCCGGTAGTAGCTCCACCTTCATACATATCATGCTGCCACTGATCAGGCACCTGTTTAGGCTGGAAATAAAATCACACCGTAATAATAATAATTGTGGCTTCTTATAGCACTCAAATCCGACACTGGGTGACGCTCATGCCACTCCAACATTACTATCCCCAGTCACTGGGCCATTTGTGTCATATCTTAAACCATCTCAGCTCCCTGGGGAGTTTACACCATGTGGTTCACTTTTCTGCTTTTATCTTGCTGTTTAGTTTACATGTGTAATTTTTATCTTTAATTCCTATTGCCTTATTTTGCGCCTTGAGCATCTATTTTTATAGATGGACTTTGGCGCTATATAAGAATTCTTTATTATTATTATCATTATGTTAGAAAACGTTTAATATTTTTCTTATTACCTGTGATAAGCGTTGTGACCTAGTAAAATTTGTTCTTCAAGAACTTTTTAGTATCTTAAAGATTATTTTGAGAGTTTAAAAAACGATGATTCTCCACATACATGCGTCAGACACACATTGTCTCGAAATTTCTCAAGCCGTAAAATGCTTTAACCGTATCTGGAAATGGTGCTTTTATTGGAGAAAGGTGTTCCTTGACTGGTATCCTGCGTTGACTGCGTTACAATCGCCATTTTGATTACTAATGTTTACGACTATTTTCTTACTTGAAAAAAGTTGTATTAACGCTGCGGGATCACGTGTTCGCTGATGCCCGGACTTGAATATTGTTTTGCGCAGACAACGCAGGATACCAGTCAACGAACACCACAAAGTTCCATTGGTCATGATTGCCGAGCGCGTGCTGTACAATGTTGCCATTGTGGGGGGGGGGGGGGGGGTCGTTGACACAGCTGGTATCCTGCGTTGACTGCGCAAAACAATATTCAAGTCCGGGCATCAGCGAACACGTGATCCCCGCAGCGTTAATACGACTTTTTTGTAAGTCAGAAAACAGTCGTAAACATTAGTAATCAAAATGGCGATTGTAACAGCAGGGTTGTCAGAGGCCCTAAAAATCATCGATTTAGAGGACAGAAAATGATCGTGAGTACAATTAAATGCATTTTATTACACCATAAACACTTGGAGAAGACAGTAGGCAAAAGTAGGAGTCTAAGGCATTTTTTTTTTATTAGAGGTGATTTAAATCTAGTTGCGATAATCGTAACCCTCCATCCTCCCGACGGTCGGAGACCGGAGGGTTACGACACAAGACTGGTATTATCCGTGTAACTAGCAGTTTTGACCAGTTTTTGCCAGACTCGTGATCAGATTCGTCCATTTTTTCCACTTTCCAAAATCATGACAGACATTCTAAACACATGGAGTTGATCTTTATTGTATGACAACGTCATCTGGAACCCTTAAAACAACATCATGAAAATATTTGGCAGAAAAAACGACAAAAACTTACCAAAAGACTGACCGAATATATCCATAATCCATAGCGGGGCCAACTAGTGATTTTGAACGTCGCACTTGCTTGGCAACAACCAATCAGCGTGACCCAACCAAACACGCATCTGGACGAGCCATGGCTGTCGTATGCGTATCGGCCATTCCAGCTTGCATGTACATGTACATGTACATGTACATAGCCTGCATGCTGCGCACTCGGTCCGGTGGGGGGATCGGCGCTTACACACACACAGGCGGTGAGTTTGCAAGCTGGAGTGGCCGATACGCATACGACAGCCATGGCTCGTCCAGATGCGTGTTTGGTTGGGTCACGCTGATTGGTTGTTGCCAAGCAAGTGCGACGTTCAAAATAGTTTTTGTCGTTTTTTCTGCAAAATATTTTCATGATGTTGTTTTAAGGGTTCCAGATGACGTTGTCATACAATAAAGATCAACTCCATGTGTTTAGAATGTCTGTCATGATTTTGGAAAGTGGAAAAAAAAGGACGAATCTGATCAAGAGTCTGGCAAAAACTGGTCAAAACTGCCCGTACCGTCGATAATATCAGTCTTGTGTCGTAACCCTCCGGTCTCCGACCGTCGGGAGGATGGAGGGTTACGATCATCGCAACTAATTTAAATCCTGACCGTCGCAGTTACTACATATTCTTTACTGGGGCGCTAGTATGACAGATAATGTCAAAATCTCAAAAAAGGAATACAGCGCCCCAGTTACTGGGTCTAATCTCTAATAACAAATGATGAAAAATCACAATCCACTTGAGAAAAACATGTTTTTGCAACATTGGCATGCCATGCAATTCCACTTAAAAACAGCATCTTTCTACTTCTAAGGAGCATGAAACTTGATCTACAATTTTTGACTGTGGATTATATTTTTGTACACACTTGATTTGTATTAGTAAAATAGTGCATTAGTTATTTTTGTTTAACCCAAATTGACACCTTTTATAAACTTTTGGATGTCATCGACAGGAACATTTTTTCTCAACATGTTGAGGCCGGATGATAGCACTTGTGTACTCCTAGAACTATGACCGGAGTTGCAAAATTAACTGGTATGCTGCTATGCGGTGCGCTGGTCCTATGGGCTGGTTCCGCGTACCAGTTAATTTTCAAACTCCGGCCGCCATATTTGTTGCAATACTGTTTGAATGGGATCCGAGTTACGGTGAGAATTTATCGCTTTTTAACAACTTTTAGTTTGCGGAGTGGATTTTCTGGACCCGTGCAACGCTCGATGAGAGTTGAAAGAACACATAGAGCCTAGTTTTGGCGAGATCTGATTTCAAAAAAGAACTGTAGCCATGTAAACGTGAAGGGCAGAAAGTTTCGAATAGGATTTTGTACATGTCACTCTATCTATGAGGTTCGTGGAGACGATAGCGGAACGAACCTCATAGTTCTAGGAGTAGCACTTGTGGAGGTACTGAAAAGAGGTACTGGTCCCCGTGGATATGGCCCCTTCTCACGATAAATAGGAATCAAAACTGGTGATTGTAAATGGGTGTCCATTGGAAACGGGTGACGGCATAATAAATAAAATATATTTTAGACTACTTCTAAAAATTAAAAATATATTTTAGACTTCTTCATTATTTGATTATCATATTATACAAATTTTCAACACACAGTTTGTTAATAATAATCCTGGTATTAAGTGGTACTCGTGGTACACTTCCCACATAATAATTACATTGTGACAATTACCCTTGAGTATGGAGTAGGTCGACTACCACCCCTATTTTGCCGCCTGGCTGGACCACCACCAGATCCACCACCACCTCTCGTTGCTGTTCTTCCTCCGCCACCACGCGTTTGTTGACCGCCGCGACCTCCACGGCCACCGGCACCGCGGCCTCTACCACCTCTTTTACCTGGTTTTCTCAACTTAATAATGTCCTCTAAACTCATGTCAATTTTTTCCGTCATTTTGATCGATAAACTACTGCAAAAATTATGTAGAAATACACGATTGAAATCACTGGACTCGATTGAAGTTGGCACACTTAACTGCAGTTGACTGTGTTACAGTGAATAATGAAATGGCGGCATAACCACGCGAAAACGTACGCTATCAAGTACCTGAACGATAGTTTTACTTTCACTGCTATATAACCGACTGGTCAAAAATCCAATTTCAGAAGGGAACCCGTCTATGATTGAACGTCGCCCTCTTGTGGTGGTTTACGAATAATGCCTTTGTTTCTCAGCTCTCCATCCATTGATCTCATCAGTGCTGAAGCTCTCGGGGACTCTTTCATCAAGAAGACAGGGTGATGTTGGGAGGTAGGACGGGGCGGGGAGGGGGAGCGAAGTCTGCTCACCTCTAAGACCTAAATATTGATGCGTATATTCATTGAAAGCTCCGTATGTGACTTTAAACTGTCCGCGACTTTTCGATTCCCAATGCAAAACTTTTTGTATAAGTGGTCGCTGAATAGGTTTGGGGAATTGTGGCACTGCATGAAGTATCCGCCATGGTTTCGGAAAAGTTTTGTGTTTAAACGGGAAAAAATTAAACAATTATCATTCAAAATATTGACAAACCTACCAATATATAGTCTATAGAGACCTCATTGGTTTAGAAAATATGGAAGACACTGTGGGGACATCGAAAGGATTGGTGAGTTTTTGGAGCTTTGAGTTACTGATGAGGACTTCAATGTTCACGACAAATACGACCGGGATAGTATAACCGCAAGAGGCCCAGCATGAAATTTGACGTATACATGTATTATGTAGTATAGCTCTACGGATATAACCTGGAAAGCCCCTCTAGGGCTAGCGACTTTTTTATTTCAAATATCCAAGCAGTAAACTACAAGGGAAACTGACATGGTAATTGTTTAAATCAATTTTGGGGTGAAAAAAGAAAGTTGGTAGAGCGTTCATCATTAAGCCGGTGGTCGCAAGTTCAAATCCCACCCCAGTCAATTTTCTTTGTTCACCCCAAAATTGATTTAAAAATGTACCCATTCAGTTTCTCTTGTGGTTTATTGCTTGATATTTTATTTTTTGTCATGATGAAACTAATAACGCTTTTTATTATTACTTTTTTAAGCAGTAGGCCTACGCATCAAAATAAATTAGAGTCTCATTACCGGATTGTGTTCATACAGACCATAGTCTGTGTTTGGCATGATATCCCATATGTAGGCACTGGATTGTTCCGCTAACAAAGGCACTTTGACTGTACAGGTAAACTGTTATGTGTAAATCGTCCATTTGGACTATGATCTTTTTACAATAAGTTATTGATTTCCTATGGATTCGTGTAAGTGTACATAGTAACAGCCAGCCCATTATGTGCTTCATGTACAAGAAAGAGGCGGTAGATATTGCCATGTCGGGGCTTGAGCTGCTGCATGCGACGAGAACTATAACGGAATACAACACAATCCCGATCCAATATAGGATACCAACAACCGATCAACCCTGTGGACAATTCGAGGCTTTAGGATTTGGTCATCTCTTTCCAGGATTGAGACAATACTGTCTTAACACACCCATCATGATCCTTCTAATCGGATTTTAAGCAATATAGTACAAAACTTAACATTTTTTTAAACATTGGGACGGTAAATTCAGATCATGGACCTATGGCCGATAGTGATGTGCCAAGTCAGTCTCGTCACTGTGGTGTGCCAGTGTAATGCCATCCTATTCATCCTGGATAACGTTGGATGTAAACTTGCAGCAGGATGACTGAGAGACTGATTGATGCAGTCTTGTCAATACGATACCAGCAATTAGAAGCACTCCTACGGAAAAACGTATCGGTCAATACACGTAACAGACTTGGTCAAACTCCCCTCATGGTGGCATGTTATATCTCAAACGAAGAAAAGAGCTACCGCATGTTCAAGTTTCTTCTCAGGAAAGGTGCCGATATTATGGAGTCAGACGACAAGCGAACTAGTGTGTTCCAACACGCGTGCAAGCAAGGTCGAGAGCAGATTGCCAAGTGTATCATTCGCAAGATGAGTATATCGGCCGTAGACCTAGGCGGGAAGAACCTAGAAGGCCGAACTCCACTGTTTGATGCCGTGACTAGTGGTAATGAGAATCTTGTCAGATTTATTGTGAAATTGATGAGGAAGCGGTCTTTCATAGTTGATACACCAGATCATTCTGGTGTGACTCCCCTTATACAGGCTTACAAAATGGGACTCTTTGCAATTGCTGAAGTTTTAGAGAAAGATGGGAAAGCCAATCCAAGAATTTGTGACACAGAACGACATATGAACGCCCTGGAATGGGCCGAAGAGGCAGCAAAAAAAAGACTGAGTGCTCTAGCACTACACAAGGAACGCACGAAGGAGCATCACATGATTTATCCCCATTTTCATCACCGTAAACCGCCACCATTTTCATCGCATAAGAGTTCGTCACATAAGAGTTCGTCACTTCCAGAGATAAAACCTCGGTGGGAATGGGCCTCGATTAATACCAAATCCGAAACCATTGGTGGGAACACGTGGAACAATGACTCCCAAAGAATTGCAGATCGCAATTTCAACAGCTCTATCGTCGAAAAGTCGTTGCAGATGAGTTCTAAAGAACAAAACTCTTCAGTTGTAAGCAAGTCTCTGGACTCGGCTATGACGCTGCTTGAACTTTCTTCAAAGACAAGCGATAAAATACACTTTGCAAAGAACTTTGTGCCAAGCCAATTTGACAAATCAAAGATAAGTGAGTATGGAAATTTAGCGACTGTCAACTCATTGCTCAAAATATACTCAAGTCAGTGCGGCAGCACTTTCAGACAACCTGCCAAGCCACCACCGGCACCGAAACCCATGTTAGAACAGCCCATTTACGAAAAGAAGGCCTCAACTCTTGCCTACATTATGGGGCGTGGTCCAGTAGGGGTTAAAGACCGCCGATATTACAAGAGAAGTCACAAGAGGACAGTTAAAAGAAATTACAAGGGATTACATAAGCAAAGCAGAAGAAGCAGTGCAAGCTCGTCTTCGGATTCGGCTGCTGAGAAGTTGAGTGTATCTCGGGGGAATGCCATTGATGGAAGTCACAACAGACGTTCACAAAATGGTAGAGTGATAAGTAATGTAAACGAGGCCCAAGATCGAGCAAGTCTCGTTAATACAAATAACCACAAACTCAAACGACACTCAAAGTCGGTTTACGATTCGCAGAAACTGAGTCGTGTACCTGAAAATGACCATGGATATCACCAATCACTAGCACAGAGTCTGAATGCCAGAGACTCTTTACCAAACATAAGAGTGACTGTACCATCTGCTTAAAGCCTGTAACCAACACTGCACCCCTGTCGTGTGTCGAACCCTTCGTTCGAACTCATGGAATTTTAACTTGTCAGACTTTTGTCGAACTTGTGGACAGTGCCTATTAGTTGCAGTTGTATGCATTCAAGGACAATGATGGGTCGGTCTATTCGACGTTTAAAACCGTCTTTTTTCTTTGATAATGTTGTCATCTCGTGACAGACACATTTCTAGAGAGAAAGATCCAACGACCATTACATGCGGTATTGTTATTGGTTAAATGCATTTATGTGTATCATGGCAATGGGCAAATCTGGCGCATCAAGCATGTGCACGGAAACCAATTAGGTCAACATAATGTACAATTCGCGCGAGACTTGAGGTCTATTGACATCAAAATGCATATAGTATGAGCAATACATATTTTAACAAAATTAAATAAATAAAATACAAATTGATGGTAATTGCTTTCTTTTGTAATTAGCTTTAAATCGTGTAAGTCATTAATTTGTTTATGAGGTTCAAATCAGTATCAATCCTCCGGCTTTGTGAACCAATCATTTCACGACAATGACGGATTTATGAGGAATATCTGAAGTCCAAAACCCACCGCCAAAAATTGTATGCGGCCATGGAATGTTAATCCGGTGAGATTATAGCTTCTTACAGGTAAGATTTGAATTATGGAGTTCTGAAAATTTTCTACCCCAGAATGTGCCCAAACATCTAAGACTATGTGTACAGTAGGCTACACCGGAATACAGGGGTAATGTTAGTTTGTCACAAGTTTTTCATACAGGTATTTCACTTTGGCTCTAAATTTGATAAAAGTGACGCACGAATCACTACGAAGCCCCTAAAGGGACATTATGATGAAATCAAATTCAAGTATAGGCCCACAAGAAATAATTTGAGTTCTTTATTTCGTGCGCTCTAAATCATTTCGAAATAACTTCTTTCGAGTGCACGAAATGATCTAGAAAATAACTAATTTTAAAGCCCCAGCTCAACATTGGTAAACAGACTGTAAATACTTCCATTCTTTGCCCAAATCAAGATATTTGTAATAAAACCAACCTGTTAAAAAGTCATTAAATTTCGTTGTTTCGTTTGCGAAAAAGAATTGTAAAAATGCTTTTAGTATTTTTGTACGCATTCCTATTGGAAAAGTTTTTGTCACACTGAGACGAAAACTAGTTTTGGGTCTTATTTCATTAATTATCTAAAAACGATAACACTCCAGGCAGAAATATTTCAAGCAAAGTTTTCTATCATCATTATCTTTATACCATGTAAGGTACATGTAAATCTGTGAACATTTATGTTTTTCTTCTTACCAATCTTGAGCTGGGGATTTAACTGCACGAAATGATTTCGAGCGCACGGCTGAAATAGACCGATCCATTAAGCTCCGCCTACTTTAGCAACTGCCTAGCAACAGTACATGGCGTGACTTTCTTGCCACGACCGCAGCAGTGGTTCGGTTGCGGCCATACACACGTATCGGATACACAGACATACACGGTTTTCGTGAACGGTATGGATTTAGTTTCATGGCCTTTTGAGCAGTGCCTTGAGTCCAAAAAACAATGCAGACAGGAACACTGAAACAACTTTTACACGACGGACAGGGACCTATGGTGTTCCATATGTGCCACCTTTATTCAGAATATTTTATACCGTCGCATTTTTTTTCCCGTCGCATTTTTTTTTCCGTCGCATTTTTTTTTCCGTCGCATTTTTTTTTTACCGTCGCATTTTTTTTTCCATCGCATTTTTTTTTTCCGTCGCATTTTTTTTTTCCGTCGCATGTTGTTTAACTTTGAGCTTGCAAGAAAATGTTTGTGTGAGGAGTCTCTGTTTTTCGGACATTAGTTAATTGTTTTACATTATATAAAGTTGTTCTCTCTCCGCTGAGGACGCGTGTTGACGCCCTTTGAAGTCTAGCGACCCCCCCCCCCCCCCATCCTCCCCGCCTGCACAATCTTCCACAGGTGAGGATGCCAACCTTTCTCCGTAGTTTTAAACACTTCTATTGATTATTATAATGCAATGATATGTTCATTATAACCGCAAGGTTATAATGAACATAAGCATGAGCTGATATTATTGCATTATAATAATCAATAGAAGTGTTTAAAACTACGGAGAAAGGTTGGCATCCTCACCTGTGGAAGATTGTGCAGGCGGGGAGGATCGGGGGGGGGGGGTCGCTAGACTTCAAAGGGCGTCAACACGCGTCCTCAGCGGAGAGAGAACAACTTTATATAATGTAAAACAATTAACTAATGTCCGAAAAACAGAGACTCCTCACACAAACATTTTCTTGCAAGCTCAAAGTTTAACAACCTCATCACGTGGGAGTCACGTGCGACGGTAAAAAAAAATGCGACGGAAAAAAAAATGCGACGGAAAAAAAAAATGCGACGGAAAAAAAAAATGCGACGGAAAAAAAAAGCGACGGAAAAAAAAAATGCGACGGAAAAAAAAAATGCGACGGAAAAAAAAAATGCGACGGAAAAAAAAATGCGACGGAAAAAAAAATGCGACGGAAAAAAAAAATGCGACGGAAAAAAAAAAATGCGACGGTAAAAAAAAAAAATGCGACGGTAAAAAAAAATGCGACGGTATAAAATATTCTGAATAAAGGTGGCACATATGGAACACCATAGGGACCACTACTGTGGGATTTTCACCACCAAAAATACGAGAAAGAAAATTAAAACAAAAGTTAGTACATAATATGTCTGTCAGAACAATGGCGGTGATTTGTTTACCTTTGTAATGAAATTTTAACGTGTCTGACTTTTGTCGGACCTTCAGTGGCGTTGTCAAGGCTGCGATTGGGCGCTCGTTAGTAGGCGGGGCTTAATGGATCGGTCTATTAAGAATTCAAATTATTTCTGTGTTCGTTAATTTGTTTTCATCATATGTCCCTTTACGGGCTGCGTAATCCCGTTTTTTAACACTTTATATAAAGTAAAAATAATGACATAACGAAGAAAAATACTATGAGAGCTCTGG
Organism: Marthasterias glacialis; assembly: GCA_911728455.2. Classification (NCBI taxonomy): domain Eukaryota; kingdom Metazoa; phylum Echinodermata; class Asteroidea; order Forcipulatida; family Asteriidae; genus Marthasterias; species Marthasterias glacialis. Next base: position 15,631,999 of record OU452227.1, on the reverse strand, counting down.
CAGCGCCCGACTTGTCAAGACCCGCTGAGAAAATGAGCATGGACAACAACACACTACGCTATGGTCATTCCGATTTGTTTGGGAAAATCTTCGTCATTTTTAGAATGTCGTCATCCTATAATTTATCTGCAGGAAGCCGTCTTACCATTCAGGATGTATCGACACTGCATTATCATAAATGCATTGATTGAATTATATAAATATTGGTCAAAATAAATTGCATCAAAATAACAGTCGATACACACCAGGAATAGGCCTACGATTTCTAATATAGCTGAACTTGAAATGCATTATGCCCCGGTTTAAAGTAATTGAATATGAATGATCCTGATAACAATGACAAATACCAATGGAAAGAAGATATTCCAAGGTGTATACCAAATAAAGATTACAAAAGTTCCTTCTTGGCACAGACTGGCATATTATCTGGTATCGTATTCGGAGAGACACATTGTACCTGTACGTCAGTGGGGTGTTAGATTACCACAATGGTGCACAAGCAAAGCATTGGCATATAGGTACTACTTACGAGCTTCAACATTCAATAGTTTTACATACAAAATAAACTATCCTATCAGTCAAAGTAAATAAATAAATAATTATTAATTTTTGTACGACAATAAAGTTAAACATAATACAATGGTAATATTTTGTATGGTGTTAGTTCTGGTGTATTAATATTAATACCAGTATTTGCTGACTATCAGCAACCTATTGTATCACACATTCATTTTTTAAATATTTTTTTTATATATATATATTTTTATAGCAGCAATACATTTTAATATTGGCTATAGCATAATATGAACCCAGTACGCGGGTCATTAAAGTGGCAGGCTGCATTTTAACCTTCGAGATAACGAGGATTGCTTTAATCAGCATCTTTGTCCCAGGCACTGGGAGCTGAGCTGAGACCAGAACATCTGCGCTGTATCTGCACTGTCGCAACTATGACATTTACTCAAGTGTAGGCCTACCATTTATCTTCTATCACACGGAGTTTGAACTACTTGTGTGGGCCTAAATTGTGTACCACTGTTTTCACACGGCTCATAATAATTATGACGATTGAAGGGGGGGGGGGGGGGGAAAGGTAGCTGGCATGGGAATAATTTGGATTTGTCACTTACGGTTTTACAGAAGTGTGAGTCTTTGTTTGGTTATCGCTGTTGCTAAGGAGACAGGCGTATTACCAAAAAGGAAACTGTGCAAACGTGAGAAATGACAAACATTGTGGGTGTCAAACAGAGTTCAGACTGTGGTGTTTATTTATTGCATTAATAAATCAACAAAAAAGAGTCGCACACATTTAAAGGTGCACACCGGCTTCGTTGGGCTATTTGGACTACAAAATAGGCTAACATATGACTTCAAAGGTCTTTCAGGAATGGAGAAGAATGGTTCCTAAAAGAAACCATCAAATTTTGCCGTTTTCGAGCATTTTTCAAAAAACGATTTATCCGAACCAAAAAAGTGGTTCGGATAAATCATGTGATCTTCGGAGTTAGTTTTACTTCCAGCCGTATAAAAGTAAATTACTGAACCAAATTTAAATCTTTTTTTTTTTTTTACAATTATTCATGAGTATTTGACAAAAAAAACTTATGTATTCAGATTATTGATACAATTTGTAAATAATGATGAAAAATCTAACGTAATATTCGCATTCAGAGAGTCCGTGCAACCGAAGCGTGTCTTACGGCGCACCAGCGTGGGAGCTAGCGGAACGTAAACCTTGGGGCATATCCCGTACAGCCGGTGCCGTGTCTCGTTGGGCCAGAGAGACAAACCCCGGGGCATGAACTCCCCAGCTTGCCGGTCGGTCTAGCCGTATAGCGTGGGAGTTTGTCGGAGGGGTAGGGAGCCAGACCAACAATTACGTTTTTTACGAGGGTTTTAGTCTGTACCCCTAGCTATTTTCCCCTAACTATTGTAACTTGTTGCCTGCGCTACGCACACGCGGGACGACGACGGGGAATGTTTATCCCATACAGCTGATCTATCTACTTCTATGATAGCTGCATAATGTCCACTCCCCCAATCGCCACAACAAAAAACCGGTGGCGGTGGCCGCGGCCGGCCAGTGAAGTCATCGCCCGTAAAACGGGAGAATGCCTTCGCTAAAGCTGCCAGGATTGGCAATCCGTTTGCAGCGAAAGCGGGAGGCTCGCTTGGCACATGACTGTTGTTGGCCAAGCCAATGTGAAAAGATGGTCCAAGATTAGGGACACTACCATTAGTTTTTAGACTGCAGCAAGGCTGGTCACGATGAGAACATGAAGGATGTGGTCTTTGCCATAATTTTGATGCACAGGTTTGTATCATAGAACAGTATTGTGAATATGCCTGCGTATATTTTAATTCATGAAGACTCACATTTTGACAATATTTATGGTCCATCATGTCTGTGAAGTCCACATTATGCCAAGCTTATTCTCTCCCTTTCTACATTTGAACACGACCTGACAACACAGATCAGTCCTGGACCCAACTGGCATTCGTCCAAGTAATTTTTTACAACATAGGGCCTACTTGCGATATAATGAAGAAACGTTCTCCATTGCAAGTAAGTTCGTCCAGTTCGTCGTACACAGAATACACTGGCCGTTTATGTCTGTTTTTTATTTACACGTTAATTTGTGCTGAATGGATATGAAGTCTGGATCCTCATGCCTCGTCATTGTAATAATTCATACATAAACAGAGCACCAGTCTACTTATTGCGCAACATTGTCACGTAAACTTGACAGTTGCAACGGCTGGAAAAGCGTATAAGCTGACCTTTGGCAACAAAAATGTAGAACCAATTTTTAAGGTTGATTTTCAACGGGAATTATAATTTGTTTATCAACTTTCAGATTTACAGCTAAATTTATCTTTACAGTCCGGAAATTGACGGCACAACACGACGGTCGACGGCACGACGCAACGCGGGCACAACGCGACGGCACGAAGCGACAGGACGACGCGATGGCATGACGGGACGGGTATTTGTCGGTTAGAGAACACTTTAGGAGACAGCACAAAGGGCGACGGAACGACGGCACGACGCAACAGGCGACGACATGACGGCATGATGCGACGATACGGTGCGATGACAAAAGGCAACGGCACAACGCGACGGCACTACAATCTTTATAAATTAATGTAAAGACAGGTGAAGGCACGACATAAAAGGCGAAGGCACGACGCGAGAACACGACGCAACCGGCATTTGTCGTCTTCAGATCACAGCTCACACCTATTTACCGGTACCTCATAGTCATACACCGATGTGTGATAATAAAATTATAGAATTTGAACTGGTCTCTCGTCACCGAGTACGCTTTGTGGTTAGTGGGTTAAGACATACGAATGCGGGGTCGTAGGCTCGAATCCTCATCCAAGATCAGCCTGTTAAGATTTTTGTTTTCCGTTGGACTCTAGTGTATAAAGTGCTTGTAGTGAAATTCATCGGTAAAATTCATCGTGGTTTAAAACGTACCAATATCACCACTTTTCACACCTTTTTGGCCATGAACAATTTGAACAATGCGACGCGTCCTTTGTTTTATTTTTAATGAATTTCAGTCTGAACAAAAATTATTACAAATTTATACCCGCAACAATCCTCCATAAATAAATATTTTCGTCTGAAATAGGTATAGCCTGATGTCTAAGTCGAGAAAAATTTGAAGACCCCAAAATTATACCGTTATACAAAAATTGTATGGGTAATTCTGTCCGGCGGGCCGCACTGTTTTGCGGGGGTGGGAGAGAAAGGCTAGACACGACAGGGGCCCCGAGAAAATGTTGGAAAGTTAAGATGTTCTGTGGTGAAATTTACTTATGCGATCCAGAAACGTGGTTTGAACCGTATTAACTTAAGCAGTATCTTTATGATACGAATGATTAGTATGATTTTCAGACATTTTCTCACGGGATTTACAGGATTCATCTTTAGTTAATTTTTGCGGTGGATCAATTTTGGATTTCCAGGGTAAAAATCCCATTCCTGTATACAAGCAGCAGAGGGTGCCATCACCCTCACACACCGCGTCGCCGCCGGTCTCAAACCAAGACCAGGGCCCAATTTCATAGAGCTGCTTAACAGCCGATTTTGTGCTTACTGTGCGATTTCCATTTCATGGCACTGCTAACCATAAGCACAGGAAAAGGCATGCTAACCTTCCGGTGCTTACTGTAGGAAAATGAAAGACGTAACAATCCAAAACCTTTGCGAAAGCGCAAGCTGACCGCCTAATTTTTGTGCCAACCTGTGAAATACGCTTAAGCTTAAGCAATTTTTTTGCTACAGTTAGCACGAAAATTTGCCCACCGTAAAGCAGCTATGAAATTGGGCCCAGTACGGCCGGCTGCCCATACTTACAGTAGTACATTGTACATCTAACATGGGGGTCGGTCAAGAATCACACCCCTATTGAAGCCGTGCAAGCAGCCCAGTTCCAAATACATGTACATGTACTTGTAAATCAAACCATGATGGAACACATGGGTATCAATCCAATCCCTATAGAAGCTATGCAAACAGCCACATCAAACACTAGTGGTTAACAATCCCATCCCAATCAGGCTATGCAAACAGCCCAGTTCTAAATACTAAGTTACGGAAATAGAATTTGAAGACCTCCATTTTAATTTCGGTTGTTTAAATTTTTTTGACTTGGTATTTCAGACAGATATATTTCTATGGCTATGGAAGCTTGGTACCAGCATGAACTTCATAACCAGTAAGCTTTCAGACCGACACCCAGATTTTTTTTGTAGATGAATACCAATCCAGTATTCTACCCGAAGGTTGTCCTATACTTCAACACACGATCCAAGGTGATAGAGCTGCCAATTCTCAAACACAACCTAGTATAGACCCGGTCTTTATAAATCCGTCAAGGGTATGGTCGTCACTGGCTCGAAGCATAGGCAACAAGAAAACACTATGCAACTCTATGGTCAGATTGTTCATCTTTATTCTCCTTCACTGTGTGTCGTCTCACTCTCTGAGGGTATTTATCATAAAAAAACTGCAGTCTTTTTCCTAAAGAGACGAGTTGGAAAGCAATGGTTTCAGAAAGAAATCCTTTATGTAATGGGGTTCTGCTAAAGGAATAACCCTCTTTGACTGTTTCTGATGTTTAAATTTTTAAGAAATTTGAGATGAAAAAATACATTGATTGTCAACTAGGAAGAGTAATATTGATGTACACATTGAGTAAAAATCATTGTACAAACATTATCAGATTAGACAAAATGGTATTGAAACAAAACAGAGTTTTCCTAAGCATTTTGAATGTTGTGTTATGCTTAATGTTAAACTGAAACACTTCAAAAGAGTGTCATTTAAACATTTTTCATGTGACTTCTCGAGGCACTAGGACTATGTGCCTGTATAATTATCATTAATTCAATTATTGTTTTTGTGAATAATTTTTTAAAATGTTGGCAAAAGTGAACAATCATTTCAAATTAAGTTGTTGAGATCCTTTGGCGGCATGATTCCCAAGCATGGAACCTTACAGGAAGTATTCAACTGAGTGATAATCAATGTGAATGACGTCATTAAGCTGTGGCTTGCTCTGCCTTGATGCGGTCCTTCTTCAGAGGGCCCTGAAAATAAACAAATGCAAAATACTCTACTCAATGTACATGCATTATGATACAAGCATTACTGCTCAGTACAGTCAAATCACTGGAATTTGATTATTCTATTGTTTCGAAGATGAACACAGCACTGTTTGAAGCATTGAAACTCTACCAACTCTCCACTCCATTTCTCCGCAGAACCAATCACTTCTCCCAAGAGATTTAAATTACTTCCTACACCATACAAAGCTTCCCAATCTTACTCAGTTTAATTATTGATTCATAAAGCACACCTCTTCTAGTATATACAGTTATGCAAAACCTCACCTACCAGCTAAACAACCAACTGTTCTATTCAACTGGTTGTTTTTCCAGGCTCAAGGTAACCTGTTTAACCAGTTGCCGCCGCAAGCGACTTCCATTTCCAGGCAGGGGAATTATTTGCATGTAAACAGGACACCATCTGGTTAAAGTTAGGGTATATAAGAATATATGAACGAGGCCTAATACATAAGACATATGATCACTTACCATAAAAGCCTTCTTCTCCTCATGAGTTTGGAAGCGACCATGACCAAACTTAGAGGTTGTGTCAACAAACTTAAGAGTGATCTTCTCAAGAGCCTTGCGCTTGGTATGGACCAACATGGACTGGAAATAAAATAAAATGTCACTCAACAAACATCATCTAAATCATTAATAAATTCAAGTTAATGCGTAGAGGCGTTCTTATAACAATGATTTTGTGTGATTTACAAAGATATGACATCAGAAGGAAGGCAGCATGGATTTTCACCAGTATGGTCTGAGTGCCAGCGCAAACTAGCACAATCCATGGTTTCTCATCATTCACATACTCACACATAATTTTCCATCTATAACAAACTGAATCAATACAAGGTCAAAATTACAATCAATATAAGGTCAAAATTGTATTACTTGGATCTATTTGTAGGAAATAGAATTCCCAAATGAATGTTCCTTGCTGCTACCAGCACAGATAAGACAAAACTGAACAATGTTATTTAGTCACATTACTCATGTCTTTACCCTTCACAATTGGTGAGGGTCAATACTTACCTTGCGCAGGGTGACAACACGCTTCTTAGGGCCCATAATACATCCCTTCAGCATCAAGAAGTCGTTCTTCACCTCACCATAATGGGGAAAGCCACCCTATAACGATAAAAGCAATTAAGCATTCTTTGTCAGTGGTGCCTATATATGGCTTGAGGAATGGATTTTTTTTTACAATTACTATAAAATGTTAGAGCCTTAACTCATTGAGCAATACCTTTGACAAAAATTGTTTTAAATGAAATTTAATAAATAATAATAAAAAAAAATCAAAAGAGAAAAAAAAAGGAATGAATTTGACTGACGTGTAAACTGCCAAAGTCAGCACTTTGAGTCTATCAGTACATGATGATTTGACAGACTTACCATTGGATTGATGCTCTTATCTGTGATATCATAATCAGTCGAAGCGTTGTTCTTGATCAGTTTTCCCTCCTTCAAATGGTAACCTTCTCCAATGCGATAGATCTTCTTGTTGACCTCAGTGCGGTGATGGTAGCCCTTCTGACCAGCACGAGCCACACCATAACCAACACGGGCAGGATGCCAGGCTCCAATACAGGCTACCTTACGTAGACCTTTGTGGGTCTTACGAGGAAGCTTCTTGGTGCCCCATCGGGAGGTCACACCTACCAGCAAAACAGACACATACCATGAAAAACTCCTCACCTACAAAATGCCAGTGTCTCTTACTCATCATGAGCTTACTTTGCTCTACAGTAGGCTATGATACATCAGAAGGAAGGCAGCATGGATTTTCACCAGTATGGTCTGAGTGCCAGCGCAAACTAGCACAATCCATGGTTTCTCATCATTATCAAGCCAATGGCTTTGAAATTATCAAGATAAATGGAATTCAATTTACCCTTGAATCCTTTCCCTTTGGTGACTCCAATCACATCCAGCATTTCATCCTGTGCAAAGACCTCTGTCACTCGAGTCTGCTTCTCCAGATGCTCCTTGGCCCATTCCACTTTGTCAGCAATGGAACCCCCGTTCAGTTGAACCTCCATGATATGAGCCTTCTTCTGACGCTGGTTCATCAGTTTCATCTGGTGCAAATATTGTCACAATTATATAGTCATGTTTCATACAAATTTAAATATCTTTACAAACTATCACATCCAATTTATCATCCCCTTTCATTGGCATAAGAGCGATGCTAGATTCCTGCTGTAACTATGTAACAAATCTTGGGAAATCAAACATTTTAAAGCTCTGCTTTTCTTTGCTTGAATTACAATTACTGATTTGAAATTAAAATGACTTTAAAATTTCCGGTAAGTTGAAACTATTACATCATATTACTTCACATTGTAGTTACAGACAAAAAGACTACTTCATGTTGCTTTAATGAGAAAAACAAAGAACTGCCCAAGGTTACGTTTTACAGTGTTTTGTAACACTATTATTACCTGAGTATGGACAATGACACGAATGACCTTACAGTACTTCTTCATGGTCTTCAAGTCCTTCTCTATCTCGGCTTTACCAGCATCATCGGCCCACTTCTTGGAAGCTTTAGTGAAAGCCTTCTTCTTGGAACGATACCTGAATTATGCACACAATAGGGAGACAAACAAAACCAGGGGGGACTACTATGGGGCAAATATAATGCTAGGCTCTCATCATGAGTGTGGGCCACACCATGAGCGGAGATACCATGAAGGTTCATCATAGCCCTAAAGCTGAGAGCGGAACCAAAGGAAAGCAATGCCTGAAGGGAAATAATGGGGTACAGCTCATCAGCTCATCAGCTGAGAGGAACTGTCAAGATTAATTTACTCTCATCAGCCAAGGCTGAGAGGAGAGTGCTTCATTGTTAGGCATTTTAATTAATCCAAGTGATATAAAAATATATAGCTCCTCATTTTGTATTTTATTTGAAATTTCATTACGTTGGTATGGAAACAATTTAATAAGATGAAACTAATTGGTTGATGTCTTTTAATGAATGAGTAAACGAACCAGTTCTTGTAGAAGCGTCGTTTGCATTCATCACTCAGATGCTCCGCCCAAACCACTTTAAGTGATCGCATACCTCGTGGAGTCTCAATGTATCCCACTACACCAACCACCACAATTGGAGGTGTCTCCACAATAGTTACTCCCTCGACAACTTCCTTCTTGTTCATCTCTGCAATCAAAATACGGTAAGTTGACAATTACTACTCTCTCTGTTACCTTTTATCTATCTTACAGACTAACAAGACCACTGCATTATCCATTCCCTGTTTCAAACTGATGCCTACGTCAATGTTTTGTTAGTTAGCAAACCAATTCTACCAGTGAAACTAATTACTTTCCTTCACATTGTTACTCGAGGAACATTCTCATATTTTTAAAGACCAGTTTAAACAAAAGACTTGTCATCAAAAAAGGTCTGTTAAGCATTCTATAGTAATGTATATTTATTTCAACCTTTAAAACTTAATGTTTTTTGCCCCCCCCTGCAACTATCACTCAAAAATATTTAAAGTTGAATTAAAAAGAATAAAGAAAAGGAAAAAAGAAGAAAAAACACCCAACCCATCACCCCCAGTGCAAGGAATAATGAACAAGTCTGATCAGTGCCAAAGTACTACAAAGTCAACCTGCGGTAGGAAATGCAACCCAATACCAGATCTCAGCTACCTCTCTGCCTTCGCCCCTCCCCACTCTCCTCATCACTGCCACTTCTATCAAACAATCACTGTCAATTCTATCAAACATTTGCATTGATTTTTGCTTCAATGTCATTTTCAGAAATTTGTCCAAGTGGGGAGGATGTTTTTGGATATTTGCAAATCTCATTGAATATTGTCACTTAATGCTGGTAAGTTTTGTAAACTTATTATGAAAACAAATCAAAACAACAACCTTCCAGACATCAACACATACAAAAGCATAAAAAATAAACAGGTTTGAACTTGATTTGAGGAGCTGGATAAAAGAAATAAGGAGCAGGATGTTAAAACAGGAAAGTCCAACTTACTTGATCCTGGTCGATCTACCTGTCGCACAATGTGAGACATACCAGCCTTGTAACCCATAAAGGCAGTAAGATGTACTGGCTTAGATGGGTCATCCTTGGGGAAAGCCTTCACTTTACCACGATGACGTCTACTACGCTTTCTTGGCAGAAAGCTCAATGACCCATGGCGGGGAGCAGAGAACTTACGGTGAGACTGTAAAATTTAACATTGAAATTTAATTGTTATCATAAATAATAAACTGTGAATGGAATACCAGCTGTGCTAAGAAGACCCAATCGTGAGCAATGTTAGTTGCGATGATCGTAACCCTCCATCCTCCTGATGGTCCGAGACCGCAGGGTTACAACATGAAACACACACAAACGTTCATTGGTGTGCCAATTGGGCCACTTCTGTCAGTCTAGTGACCAGATTTGCCCTGTTTTTACAACTTTTTGAAATCTTGATACACATTCTAAAAACATGGATTTGATCTCCAATGTGTAATGAATCAATTCAGAATGCTTAAAACATTATCAAGAAAATATTGACTGTGCAAAACAATATGCAAGTCCAGGCATCAGCGATTCTAACGGCAAATTTGATATATACGTGATAGTGGGCTAAAAATCATCGATTTGGAGGACCAAAAATGATCGTGAGTACAATTAACTGCATTTTATTTCACCGTAGATACTTGGAGAAGCCAGTGCAGTAGGCAGTAGGTGATTTTCAAGCAATTCTGTTGAGTCCTTGTTGCAATTTTGACAATTTTGTAACTGATTCAGAAAAAAACCGCTTCGGACTCCGAATCGGAGCACTTTCCATATATACCACGGACTGGGGCGCTAGTACGACAGATAATGTCAAAAATCTCAAAAAAGGAGTACAGCGCCCCAGTTACTGGGTCTAGGGCTAGGATATAATTTGACCTTTGAATTCAGGGAGATTAAGTGGAAGCTGGATACGGCATTTTTTGCCGTTTTATGATCAGGGATGAAACAGATTTTAAGTCACAGTGGGCACAATGTTTGGATTGCTAGAGTGAAACGGCCAAGGAAGGATACAAAGTAGACTGGTCATATTTATGGGGGCTATGATGACGCATGTTGTTTTTGAGTAGAGAACATTATGTTTCAAAACCCTTAACGTCAATAAATATTTCACCACATACAAAGATTATATTACAATATTTTCGATGGGTAAACTCTGGAATTCGGATGGGTTTAAAATATACCATAATCAACAGATTGAATTTTCTCCCGACATAAGTCATTACCATTTCGTTGCCGAAGGACTTTCAAAGAGACCGTGCCGCTGATTGCACCTCAAGCTTTATAGCGAAATTTAATGCGGAAACTGTACAGGATACCAGACCAGTCTGTCCAGCAACGCAGCGACGACGTGTTCGCAATTTCTGTACCACCTCTTTTTAATTTGTATTTTAAAGTATTATAAACATTGTTTTAAATAAAATAGAATAAAAAAAATAATAAAAATACCATGTTTATAATTATTCTTACACTTATTTTAAATAAAATTATAACTAAGTTTAAAGAAAAAGTAACAGCCACTAAGAATTATTGTCGTTTTTAGGTGAGTTCATGGTTCAAATAATTGAACTTTGACCCAGAGCCCTATTGTAGAGAGAGCTAGCCACTGAATTGAAAAAACAAGCAATACAACTTACAAGTCGTCGTAGACTCCCGTGTACTCTTTTTAGCGCTGCGATTGTGAGTTTTGCTCAAGAAGTTTGAGCAACACAATTTTTTAAAGGATGGGTGTTCTTGATGAGTTCATAGGAAAAGCTTTTTATTATACTGTGGACGGGCCAGTTACATTCATTAGAGGTAAGTTAGACTAAAATTAAAAAAAAAAAATTAATTGATCCTCATCATAATTGTTGAGCCTCTCAAGCTCAACAAGTCTTCTCGGTTTCTTCTTCTTCTTCCATTAAAGTACCATCCTCTAGAAAGAGTATTTTGTACTGTGTGCAGATGCAAAAGTGGCGAGTGGGAACACGGCTTTAAGGCTCAAGGATACAGGTGCAGGCGTGCGAGTATAAAGAATCAAACTAACGGTCCTACTAATTGCCGACCCCTGCCGACCCCTACCGACAACTCGAAAAAACCTACCGACAACTCATTCCAAATGCACTCTTAGTCACTGTTTTAAGCTTTAAATGATAGATAATGTTACTTTGAGTCCTAAAAGCCTTATTTTTACTTCTTTGATACAAGAGAAATCAGTTTTTTCAATCATGGAATGTGATTTTCCGCGACGCAGTAGTATTGTCCGCCATGATGCTCGATTATGCGAAGTGGACTAAACCATTTATCGATGGGTATAGTATAACTTTGTATGACAACAGAGGGCGCCCTTCAAGAGCATAAAAGTAGCATTTCTAGCTTAATGAAAATAACATTTAAATATTAATATTTTAAAACCTTTTCTCTTCAAAAACAAAATGATTTAACACGAGTATAAAGGGTTTATTCTGGAATTATTTCCCGATCTAGTTTAGAAGGGCGCCCTCTGTTGTCAAACAAATTTTAAGTATACCCATCGGTAAATGGTTTAGTCCACTACGCGTAATCGAGCATGATGGCGGACAGAACTACTGCGTCGCGGAAAATCACATTCCGTGATTGAAAATACTTATTTCTATCATATCAAAGAAGTAAAAATAAGGCTTTTAGGACTCAAAGTAACATTATCTATCATTTAAAGCTTAAACCGGTGACTAAAAAGTGCATTTGGAACGAGTTGTCGGTAGGTTTTTTTGAGTTGTCGGTAGGGGTCGGCAGGGGTCGGCAATTAGTAGGACCCTCAAACTAACGAGTAACGGAGTGTCAGCGGACGCAGTTTACTTTTAAACTGGTCCAGGGATTCGGCTGACACCACGGAGGCAGGAAGCTGGTTCCACAGGGAGATGACACTGGGGAAGAACGTCTGTTGGTAGGCAATTATCCTGCAGTGTTGTTGACGGAAGTGGCTTCTGGTGGACTCACATGATGGGTAGAAGAAGGGAGGTCCTGCTGGAATGGCGACAAGACAATGGACAATGCGATACAACATGATGACTTTGTTGTGAGCACGTCTATCACAGAGGGTTTTCCACTGGAGGTCTTGGAGCATTTTGGTGACACTATGCCTCTGGTCATAATCGCCCTTCACAAAGCGGGCAGCTCTTCTCCGCACCATATCGATCCGGTTTGATAGGTCTTTTGTTTGAGGATCCCAGACGATGCGTACTCTAAGTTAGGGCGGGCATAGACCCAGTAACTGGGGCACTGTACTCCTTTTTTGAGATTTTGACATTATCTGTCGTACTAGCGCCCCAGTAAAGAATATGTAGTAACTGCGACGGTCAGGAGGATTTAAATCACCTCTGTTAAAAAAAATGCCTTAGACTCAACAGAATTGCTCAAAATTCACCTACTGTCTTCTCCAAGTGTTTATGGTGTAATAAAATGCATTTAATTGTACTCACGATCATTTTCTGTCCTCCAAATCGATGATTTTTAGGGCCTCTGACAACCCTGCCGTTACAATCGCCATTTTGATTACTAATGTTACGACTATTTTCTGACTTGAAAAAAGTCGTATTATTGTTATGGGATCACGTGTTCGCTGATGCCCGAACTTGAATATTGTTTTGCGCAGTCAACGCAGGATACCAGTCAACGAACACCACAAAGTTCCATTGGTCATGATTGCAGAGCGCGTGCTGTACAATGTTGTCATTGTGGGGGGTCGTTGACACAGCTGGTATCCTGCGTTGACTGTGCAAAACAATATTCAAGTCCGGTTACTACATATTCTTCGCAGTTACTACATATTCTTTACTGGGGCGCTAGTACGACAGATAATGTCAAAATCTTTAAAAAAGGAGTACAGCGCCCCAGTTACTGGGTCTAGGGCGGGCATAAGTGAGGTAAGCTTGATCTTGGATGGACATGATCTAAGGTTCTTTTAGGAAGCCGAGAGTGCTGTTTGCCTTCTTGGTAATGTTGTTGATGTGTGGTTTCCAATTTAGGGAACTCTCAATAGACACACCTAGGTACTTAGCGTCGTTGACAGTGCGAAGTGTAGACCCATGGATGGAGTAGCGGGCGTCAATTGTCTTCTTCTTGTTGGTGATCCGAAGCACTTCGCATTTGTCCGGGTTAAAGGACATCTGCCATGTCTTCTCCCAGGTTTGAAGTAGGTTAAGGTCCTCTTGAAGTGTGGTAGCGTCATTGTTGGAGTGGATGGGTCTGTACAAAAGTGCGTCGTCGGCAAAAAGGCGGATGTTGGATGTGACACAGTCTGGTAAGTCATTGATGAAGTCTAAAAAGAGCAGCGGACCGAGGACAGTCCCCTGGGGGACGCCGGATGTAACGCTTGATGTCTGACTCTTTTTCCCTTCCAACGACCACTTGTTGAGTATGGCCACTCAGGAAATCACAAATCCAGGCAAGTAAGTTGTCACGCACACTGAAGTGATGGAGTTTCAGCAGGAGTCGTTCATGAGGGACCCGGTCAAAGGCCTTCGAGAGGTCCAGCAAGACGGCATCAATCTGTTCTTTGTCCCGAAGACACTCGGCCAGGACGTTGATGGCTAAGAGTAGTTGTGACTCACAGGAATGCTTCTTGCGAAAACTAAACTGTTTGTCGGTGAGAAGATCATGACTATCAAGGTGGCTGATGATCTGGCTGTGGAGTATATATTCCATGGTCTTGCAGATGATTGATGTCAGGGAGATGGGTCGGTAGTTACCAGGCTTGTGTCTATCGCCCTTTTTGAAGATCAGCGAGACGTCCGCAGATCTCAACGGAGTAGGGATCTTGCCTGGAACAGCAAGGTCAGAGATGATGCTAGCTCGTCAGCTCCTTCTTTTAGCAGGTAAGCAGGTATATTATCTGGACCAGCGGTAGAGTGGGGTTTAACGTTGGCCAGCAGCTTCTTGACTCCCTCAGTGGTGATGGTGAAGTTGGTTACCTTAGGATGACATGATGGGCCCAGATCGGGGAGAGAGGCTGTGTCTTCAGAAGTAAAAGCTGAGACAAACTGGTCATTGAGCAAGTTGGCCTTGACGCTGCTGTCACTTTGGAGAATACAATCCTTCATCAGGGGAGAAACTCCTGTACTGTTACATCTTTTACTTTTACTTAGGTTCTACGACAATCACGCTGCATTTGCTTTTTGAGGCTTTGATATCTTGAGTGATCTTTCTTGGTCTTGCTACTTCTGGCTTTCAAGTAGGCCCTCTTCTTCTTCCTAGCAAAAGATTTGATGTGGCTATTAATCCAAGGTTGGTTGAAGCGGGTAGTCGCAGTCTTTGTAGGAACGTGGTCAGCTAAGATGCTTTGCAGCTTGATTGCAATAAGGTCCCACAAGGAGTCAATTGGGTATCAACTGTGTTGGTACAACAGAATCCAGTTGAAAACTCACTCAGCTGAGACTTGATCGTGAGCATGTCTGCTTTGCACCACAGGAACATTTTTCTAGGCACTGGTTTTAAACGCTTAGCACGGACATCCGAAAACTGTTAACACAATCTTGCGGTCACTTAAACGAGGTAGAGCGATGGATGGTTGGTGAGAAAGAGATCCAATATGTTATGTTCCCGCGTGCAAAAATCAACAATCTGAGTTAAACCGAGATCGTAGAATGTAGACAAGAAGCAGTCGTTGATTGATTTGAGATATTGGTAACTAGCGATGGAATCATCTGTCCATTGTATGTCAGGTAGATTGAAGTCACCACTCAGCCACACAGTAGCGGATGGAAATTTGGCTATGATGTCCCGGACGACTTGGCAAAATTTCTTGGCGTAGGCGAGATCATTATCAGTTGGTCTGTAGGCAGAGATGATGATCAGAGGTTGTTGTTAGTACAATTCCACCTTGGTTGCTACGATCTCAGCGTCTGTGTCGAATTTAATCTCACTATCCACAAGATCTTGTTTAGTGGCCAACAGGACTCCGCCGTATCCATCGAATCTGTCTCGTCTGATGGGGACATTATAGCCAGGTGGCATCATTTCATTATTGAACATTTCAGGTTTCAGCCAGGTCTTACAGGCAAGGATGATGTCTGGTTGGCAAGAGTCTACAGTTTCCCAAAATACTTCCTTTTTTGCTTTTAAGCTTTGAAGGTTGACTGTAAGGATCTTAAGAAGTCTAGAGGTGTTTTTTCTCCTGTTAGTACGTTTGATGGAAGATGAGCGCTGAATGGGCGATCCAATGTCAGATCCGCTGGCTACACTACTACTTGAGAAGTGTCTACTCTGATTGGTGGAATTTGGAGCACTTGCATGATCACGTGATGGGGTAGAATCTAAACTGGACAGGACATCATACTGGTTGCCAGTCTCAGATATATAAGAGTCGGACATAGATGTTGAATAGTTGGGAGTGTCGCATGAGGCACAAATCCAGGTGATGTCAGATCTATTGATTCTATCATACAAAGAAGATGACATTTCCATGCAGTCAGTATGAAACCATGTGTCACAGGTGTCACATGCCATCAGCCATTCTGGTACAGGAGCAACGTACAGTGTTACTGCACACACCACATGGATATTTAGGAACATAGGGGCCTGGGTTTGATTCAGTGTCACAAGATTGCATTATAAGCAGAATGCATAGGTAAAGTAAAACAAGCTTATGTTTCTTCATCTGCTGATGGGTAGGCAAAGGCAGTCTATTCACGAAGCCAGATGCAGACAGCAAGTTGATGCTAGATATAAATGAAGCATGGAGAGATTGGTGGAAGGTATGGTGGTTTTGTAGAGCTAAGCTAGCAGCAGGGTACCAAGCACTGATGATGGAACACTCCGACACCTTGCATAAGTAGGGCGTGGCATATTGCTCATGTACAAAAGTTACTAGCAAAGCAGAGGCAAAGGCAGACCAGTAAGGAGCCTGTTAAAAGATGACCATTCACTTGCGGCATGTTGATGTTCAATATGCAAGGATGGTTAAATGAAGCAATAATGCAAAGTTAAAGCTGGAGCCTGTTAAAAGATGACCATTCACTTACAGCATGTTGATGTTCAATATGCTGAGAATATGGAATACACTAAAACACCATGTGAACAATAGAATCCACAAAAAAGGCGAATTTTCAGATGTAAACAAGGGAGCAAAAGGCAAAGAAGTATTCCCGCGATCGCGACCTTTTCGAGGATTGCATAGCCCAGACACTCGATGGAGTCGGGCCCCATAATTAATAAGGCCAATCCACTTTGTATCCTTGGCTCCAGCACCATTGCAATCCAATCTTTATGTCCACTGTGGCTTTCGACGCTCACAAATTTTGCGCTTTATTTCTTACTCTTAAAAAGGTACGATACTGTCACGAACTATTTTTTATGCGAATTATCATCATATCAACATTGTCAAGCTAAGGGTAAGTCTAAGCATGACAGTTGATAATGTTGAGCGCAATCTTTGAAGGCCCATAAATTAAAAAATTTGTGCCCTTAAAGATTGCTCTCACAAATTGTTCTTGTGCGCTACATTTGTGACGGACGAGATACGATACTGTCACGAACTACACGTTTCCACCTTGTTGGATGGTTGATAATGCGGAAAAGTTTCCATATCTGGCTGCCACTTTCTAAGGGATTTTTTAATGGATGTTTGGCTTTATTTCTCTTTTTTTAATATTCCTCTCGAGGAATGGGTAGCAAAAATGGTAATCATTGACCTTAAAAAAGACAAATCAAGCGGACATTTCATCGCGAGGCTGGAACTTTTGTGCAAGTAGCATTTTCAAGCCCAACGTAGACGTGAAAATGGCGTGAACATTTTCATTATTTCGACTCTTTGTAATTGTTCAAAGTGCCTGTTCCTCTCTCTATATATTTTGTCAACCTTTTTGGATAGGTAAGGATATAATTTGCCCTAAATTAAGAGAGGTAAAGTGGCAGCCGGATACGGCATTTTTGCCGATAATGCTATCCAGTGGTAAGTGTAGTTGCGATGATCGTAACCCTCCATTCTCCCGACGGTCGGAGACCAGAGGGTTACGAGACAAAGCACATAATCGTTCGCTGGATGTGCCAATTCGGCAATTTCTGTCAGACTAGTGACCAGATTTGCCAAATTTTCACCACTTTCAGAAATCTTGATACACATTCTAAAAACATGGATTTAATCTTCAATGTGTTATGAATCTATTTAGAATGCATAAAACATTATTGAACAAAGTATTTGCAAGGAAAAACGAGCAAAAACTTACCAAAGACTGTCCGAGTTGTTCATCAGTCAGGTTGTCATTTTGAACCCCACACTTACAAGATCTCGACCAATCAGCGGAGACCCAGCGCGCGGAGCCTCGGCTGGCTGGCTTTTCTCGCTTTCGGACTCACCACCTGTTTGCGCGCAGACTGTACATATCCACACTGCATTGCAGACAGTCAGTACAACATACATGTATGTTCATTTGAGCAACAGTTTTGATATTAAGGTTTGATTACTTGCAATGGCGCTTGGCATGCTGGGTAAAACAGTCTGGTCCCCCATTATATCGTAGCAGTTGGTCACATTATTGCAAAGCTAGGGGATCCTGACAATGTGTGGTTATCAAACCCAAATGTTGTGACTTTTTTGCTTGCTCAAGCAGCCTTTTCATTGGTTGTAAGCATTCCAGAGTTTTCTGAAATTGTACATGGATCTCCAAATCATGTCCAATGTCTCCCAACAGCCGGAATGAAAATGATCGTGACTGAAGATGAAACACTCAAGTTATTACTGTAATATCAGAGTGGTGTTACAATGCCATTATTAACAGATAGTTGAGACTTTGACTGTTAAAGTCAGTTGCAGGGAAAACATAATGTAATTCACTGTCTTAAAAATTAAAACCATGACTTCACAAAACCAACTCTTTTTTGTAACAAATTCTATCTGCTTGCTTTCTGCGGATCTTTTCCAAGTCATGAAGTTAACAAAAATCTTCAAACAAAATAATAATAATATAAAAACAAATTAGAGATATATCTTACAGTCAACTCTGGCCTGAAACACATACATGTAGGCTGCATTCACCTGTTTCACCACCACACTATGGAAAATCTACCTGTGTAGTCGAGTTGCTGTCTTGGACTCAACTCGGACTCGAATCGCTTATTTTTGTCATTTGTGACTTGACTTGAACAAAAAATGCCCCTTAAATTGGTTTGGGAGAAAGAATTTGACTTGTGACTTGTCTTGAGAAATTTCTACTTGGTTTCAGCATTGCACTCTTTACTCAATATACTATTAAGTCGTTGAATAGTGGTAAATACTCACAAGGGAAGCGTCACATACATACGTGTCACTATTTTCACTATTTTGCGAGAAATGAAAATGTGCCTAATATGGCCTAGTACACTTTATAACACACCTCTTGCTGGTTCTGTCTTCTAGTTGGCTGAAACACAGTCACATGGGGTAAATTAATATAGGCTAATGCATAAAATTTGCGTCACCATGAACCAGACACGCATCAAGGCATCATGCGCATGTAATTTGCGGGAAAAGGTTCCTGAACTGGGCACTATAATCAACATTTTTGACTGGTTACAGCACCCTCTTATGGTGTGAACCGTGAACAAAAAAACTGAATCTAGGGAAACTAAAAGCATTCCTTCAATTGTTGAATTGTTTATTGAGTTCTAAAATTGTTGGATTAAAACAGTTCAGTTTATAAAACCCTATGTTCCAGTATTCCAATTTTACATTAAAAATAGGGTGTTTAAACGTAATGTGTTTGCTTGTACGGACAATACTTACTTGTGTATACAGGTCATCCGGCGTCAAGTTAAACTCTGTATGTGCATGATTAAATGTGACATGAAAACCAACTTTTAAAACTAGCAAATAACTCCAAACCACTCCTGTTTTAATTGTTATACCTAGATTTTGCTGAGGTCTATATTCCTGTATTTAATTTAAACAGATTTTGTAGAGAAGCAACAGAATCGGCATCCTTACAACTATTACCACAGGCAGTTCCGTCGCGTCACACCAGTAGAAGATTGCAATGTGGATGACTATGTGTGCTTGTATGAGGCTGAGATGCAGTATAAAAGAGATAGGTAAACCTTTGTTTATTTAATACATGTAAATGTTCTTTCTTTTGACAGGAATGGGAGACTTTTGGTGGACACTAGGTGGCAGCAGACTTATCATGTAAACCCATTCTTTTTTTGAAATTGGCTTATTCTCAGAATGGTCTAAAATTAAGCTCATACCTTCATAGGGCACAGGTTGAGATCAATAAATAAACTGAGGTTTTGCAGCTGAGGTGTTTTATCACAATTATTCCTCCTACTATTAAACAACAATAAGACAAAGTAGATGCTGGAACTTGTGGAAGCTCATACATGTACCAGTACAGGCCTTGATTTTAACCGAGGCCACCGAGGCCATTGGCCTCATTCCCTGTCGAGTTGGCCAGCATGCCCTTCAGAAAATTTGCACTGTCACTACCAACTTGGCCAGCATGCTCTTGTACAATTTCTCTGATTTAGCCAGCAAAGGCCTGCCCCCGTTTTTCTTAAGATCGGGGCCTGCCAGTATCAATGCTAACAGTTTGAAATTCTGTCAAAGTCAAGAAACTGGCATTTGAAAGACCCCCAGATACAGTGTTTACTATGTTGATAGCAGCAATTGAAATAAGCACTCAAATGAACGTGCATTAAGTCCATGACACATCAAAATATTTGTGATTGTTTTACCACGGTCATAGATTGTGAATTTTATTGGTCGAGAACCAATCATGTGATGTGCTACAAGGACGCATGTTAACGGCTCAAGGGAACATGAGTGATGTACCCCATGGTCGTTTCCACCGCCTTGTGCAATATTAGAAATAGACCCAGAGGTAGCTAGGTAAATTGATTTATGTTCCTGTGCAATTTGTGTAGGGTACAGTGAAGTAATATTTATGTTAAAGTGTTTGAATTTGTTCAACTAAATGTTTAACAATAATTTTATAAAGAAATATAATTTATTTCAATTTATACTATTTGTTTCCCTCTCCTACAATCTATTACCATGGTATTAAAAACAATTGTTGCAAGCTGTGTGAGGGGTCCATGGTGTTTTGTACACCCTCGGGGACAAATGGCACCCTCGGCTTCACCTCAGTGCAATTTGTCCCCTTGAGTGAACAGAACACCATGGACCCCATCATAGAGTGCAACAATTGTACACTGTAACACTGCACACTTACAGAGTTCATCCTTGATCAGTCTTTTTGTTGTTTTTCCTAATATAAAAATAACTTGTCATGTTTTGGACTGATCCTTTAATTTTAGGCTAGTAGAACAAGAGATAATCATTATTCTTCAGGAACGTCTGGGAGAATGTTCAACAAGAGAAGGTCCAAATGCCAAGTCGGCTTGCAAGCCTCTCTTGGAAGAGTATGAGATTGCTGCTGATAACTTTGAAACTAAATGTAAGTAGTAAACAAGCTTCTTTGCACAACTTTGAACAATACATTGACTGATTCATTTTCATCACAGTTCTTTTTTTTATGAGAAAAATGGTAAATGTACATGTGTATGTACATTTCATTTTCCAAGTGCATATAGACCATGTTACCTGTGACATCACATGTTTACAAAAGAGCCACAGAACCTGGACTTCCTGCAGGCAGGATTTGTACACGGCTCAATGGGAAAATACTTTAAATCTTTCATTTTATGGAGATTGCACTGTCCGATTGTCATCAACTTTGGATATGAAGGAAAGGGGCACATCTCACAACTAGTTCAGCTCTCATTTTAATAGCCATTGAATTTATGTGGAAATTATGATACAAAATGTAAAATTTCTCATATGTCCCATGCAGTATCTTGCCTGCCAGTAATTGCCCTGGAATGTACAAGGTCACTCTTTTGTAAACAAGGGTCACATGGTCTATAGGATTAACATAAGGCAGTGCTGTAGGACTCGAGACCGGTCTCAGATTCAAGACTGATCTCAAGTCCATTTGTTTGTGGACTCGGACTTGGTCTTAGAGCATCGTGACTCGGACTTGGACTTGGACTCGACCCTGGGATTTGGCTCGAGACCAGGCAAAAATGGGGAAATACACGCAACTTGTGGTCATTAATGAAAAAAAAATGTTTCTGTTGATGCTTTGACTATGCTCTTTGCATTTATCAACCACGGACCCTATTTGTCATGTAGTTTAACATTCAACCTCGCATGTCAGGGTTATAGTTTTGTTCAAGGCTGTGGTGGTGGTTTTCATCTACCTGAAATAATGCCCTCTCTGGATTAACCTTCTAATCAAGATTTTGCGCGACCTGTGAAGCAGACAAAACTAAGTGCAATCTCGGACTTCAATGGCAGGCTCGGGGTAGATTTGGTTTGTTGTGTCAGTTTTTCATTGGTTTAACGTCAAATGATTTTCTACTTTTTAAAGTTTCATGATTGATCAAAGTCTAGTCCTTGGTACAGAGCCACACTCAAAATTACACGTTGACACATTCAGATTTTGAACAAGTTGGTCAGTCTTTTGTGCAATATGTTTGAAGTGTTTTAAATTAATTAATTAAACAATGGAAATCAATCCCGTGTCTTTAAAACATAGGTTGTTTTTTTAAGTGGTAAAAACCATGCAAATCTGGTCACTACATGTAGTTTGACAGAATTAGCCGGAACTTCACCAAAATTGCAGAAATGTTCCATACAATTGTCGGGAGGATCAACGGTTATGATGATCTCAACCCTGTTCTAGGTGTGACATATTCCACTGTAGGCGAAGTCCACTTTACACAATCTGGCTCTACTGATTACCAGAAGCCCATAGGAGTTGCATTGAGCCAATTTTCTTTAAACATTGAGGCAAGAATATTTTAAAAAATGGACTTGGCTTTTACATATGGTCTGTTCTTAAAAGATTATAGTAAGGTCTTCAAAGAATTAAGTTTCTTTCATAAAAATTGCTTTTGAACTATGAAATTTGTGATTTTTTGTAAAATTACATATGCAACATGCCAGCTTGGAGCCGGAAGTAGCGTAAACTTAGGGTGTGCAGCAGCTGTGTATGCATGTGACTCAATGACTTACCAACAAAGACTAAGGCCATGTCTGACTTTGGCAGCTACAGCTACAGCTACAGCTGGATCACGGCGCCATGCATTGAAGTATAGAACGTCCTTAGCTACACCCTTAGCAACAGTCGTAGCTGTAGCCATAGCCGCTAATTTGGACATAAGGGACTCAGACTCGGTCTTAGGGGACTTGGACTGCTGTAACAAAAGTTTTTCTTGATGCATTGTGTGTCATGTAATTAGTACACAAAATGAGTTTGCATAATGTATTTGAATGTTGAAAAATGTTGGAAAATTGAAAAAAAATCCGGTTGTAACATTGACATCAAGTCAATGCTCAATACTATGTCTAAGTACGTATAACCCTAACTAACTAGGACCATTTGATCATACACAGCCCAAGTCCTACAATAACCTTCAGTCTCAGAGGGTAAAAAGACCTTAAAGGTACACACCGGCTTACTGTTTACCTAATTTAATTATGTGGAATAACAGACAATAATATTTAAATGGTTGTTGTAAAAAAAAATCATCAAAATACCACGTAATTAACGAAAAATGTGTAAAAAACAAAACACGGTCAAAGGTCTGGGGATCCAGACTTCATATCCATCCAGCACAAATTCACGCGTAAATGAAAAATACATAATCGTCGTGGTGGTGCTGTATACGTCTGATTATTCAGACATAGCACGCCCTATTATGCTCTTCCAGCACCCCCCCCCCCCCCCCGTCAAATGTCAGTGATTCTGCCTCTTGTACAATTTTCAAATTCACGTGTAAATAAAAAACAGACATAAACGGACAGTTTGTATTCTGTGTACGACAAACTGGACAAACTTACTTGCAATGGAGAACGTTTCTTCGACATCCAAGGATTGGTACAAAAAAAATATCGCAAGGAAAAACTAGAAGGCGGTCCAACAAAAAGTAAAAAGTAAAAAAAACAAAAAAACGATAAATCCAAAGGGAAAGCCAGCATGTGCCAAGCGAGCCTCCCGCCTTCGCTGCAAACGGATTGCCTTTCTTCTGGCTGGCAGCTTTAGCGATGGCATTCTCCCATTTTTCGGGCGATGACTTCACTGGCCGGCCGCAGCCACCGCCACCGGTTTGTTGTTGGGGCGATTGGGGGAGGTGGACATTATGCAGTTATCATAGAAGTAGATAGATCAGCTGTATGGGATAAACCATGGAGGTAGAAATTAGTCTAATTTCTACCTTCATGGATAAACATTCCCCGTCGTCGTCCCGCGTGTGTGTAACGCAGGCAACACGTTCCAATAGTTAGGGGATAATAGCTAGGGGTACAGACTAAAACAGTCGTAAAAAAACGTAATTGTTGGTCTGGCACCCTACCCCTCCGACAAGCTCCTAAGCTTACGGCTAGACCGGCAAGCTGGGGAGTTCATGCCCCGGGGTTTGTCTCTCTGGCCCCATGAGACACGGCACCGACTGTACGGGATATGCCCCAAGGTTTACGTTCCGCGAGCTCCCACGTTGGTGCGCCGTAAAACAGGCTTCGGTTGCACGGACTCTCTGAATGCGAATATTACGTTCGATTTTTCATCATTATTTACAAATTGTATCAATAATCTGAATACACAGTCTTTTTTGTCAAATACTCATAAATAATTGTAAAAATAAAGATTTAAATTTGGTTCAGTAATTTACTTTTATACGGCTGTAAGTAAAACTAACTCCGAAGATCACGTGATTTATCCGAACCACTTTTTTGGTTTGGATAAATCGTTTTTTGAAAAATGCTCGAAAACAGCAAAATTTGATGGTTTCTTTTAGGAACCATTCTTCTCCACTCCTGGAAGACCTTTTAAGTCATATGTTAGCCTATTTTGTAGCCCAAATAGCCCAACGAAGCCGGTGTGCCCCTTTAAAGCACAAACCCTTCTAAATCCTTGTATATTTTATCCACATGGCATATGACCCAATTCCTTCGAAATCCTTTTTCTGAAGTATTGTTGGTGAGTGAGCTAATTTTTATGATGATGTCTGATGCAGCCCACGATAATCTGTTAATTATAGTTTCATATCATATTTATGTTTCCACTTTAGCCAAATTGCATACATGTATGACCAAATTCCTACTATATCACATTTTAGCAAAATCACATATGATCCTAATCCTTCTAAATCCTTCTTCATCAAATACAGCCTGATAGCCAAATTCCTACTTAATCCTTTCACAGCAAAAACACTATGACCCAAATCCTTCTGGATCCTTGTCTGCTGCAGTGGCCTAATACCCCATATCCATCGAAATCCTTCTATTTGGAGAAAATTAAATTGAAGGATTTCGGTTGGTTAGGGTTAATCACATATTTGTTTACTTTAATTTAAACAATTTAAAACTTTAAGAAACAATTTCACACTAAAAGGCAAATAAAACACAAAATAATTGTGTCCAATGTAACAATGCTTTGAGTAGATAAAAGTCACACTGAGGGTCCCAACCTCATGAAATGGCCCACATACAATACATCATAAAAAAATGACAACACATCACGCAAAATAAATTTGAAGGCTGTAACGTACACACAGTGTGGTCAAAAGCTGAACAGAATGTCATCAAGAGAGTTGCCATCATTTAGTTAACAAAACTACTATCATTTCCTTCTCTTCAGTTCATTTGAATACATGTGGATATATACATAGTGTTGTAATTGTTTGGGAGAAATTCAATGCTGCCTGCTTGGCCTTTAAATTCTTAATGATTATAGTTGCAGAGTTTCCACTTCAACAAGAAAAACAAAAACAAATTAACATGTTTGTCATTTTCTTCCCACAGATGGAGATCTTGGTGCTGGAAGTAGCGCTATTCGATGCATGATGAAACAGAAGAACCGCTTATTGGATGAGAGAAGGAAAAACAAAGAAAATGCACAATAAGTTTAGTGATCTAGTGCATGAGAGTTTTTATTTTATCAAATTTAAAGCTTGGGAAAATCTACCTTGCAAGAAATGGTTTGGGCCAGATAATCAGACGGCTGAGGTTGCAGCCCTGATACTTCATGGAGGCAATTGCCTTCATGCCCCCGGTCATTGCCTTGGTGCCCCTAGAAATGTTCCAATAGAAATTTACATTTCCCTCATAGAGGTGCCCTTAGACAATGTAAAACTGCCTCGCCTTACAAGAACAAGGATACCAGGCCCGTTTAAAGTGTTAACACTGGTGGTTTTTTTGTCAAGGATATGCTTTAATACATGTACAAAATTAAGGACATATCTTTCTGATCCTCAAGAACCTTTCAAGTTGATTCTTCTCTATTAGATGTAATTGTTTTTTAACTAAATGAATGGAAACAAATGTTACACAATACCTGTACTTGAGGTTACTTAAAATTCATATTGGGAATGGAGTTTGATTGCTAATTAGGGAAGTTAAAAATGTGATTTGGAAACATGGTTAATTAACAGAGTACATGTTTGGCATTGTTTAGAATGAAGGTCTCCTGTTATGGTAAGCTTATCTTGCAGACGAGTCTCATCTAAAACAGAATATCCATAGTTTATAGAACACAGTGTAATTATTATACAAAAAAGTATATATCATTAAACCCCCAATATTCATGCAAGTGCCAGTTACAGTGAGGTCTCTTCCCATTTACTGGCCATATGAAGCAGACATGCTAAGCACAGACAATTAAGCCATTTAATTGTTTGCTTAATTGGAACCAGTTCCAAACTATATGCATGTACAACTCACAATTTGGGCTGAGCCAGACTTTTGTGTGATCAGCAATTCTGTGTGTTAGCTGCTTCATGAAATCTGGCCCTGGGTACTGAGTATTCATCAACCATTCTTTGATTATCTCAATTCACCTGATGTCTATTGGATTCTGTCATCAAACGTAGGTTTATGATGTGGTTTTGCCTAATGTGATGATGTAGGTAACTTAGCAATGGTAGACAAAACCATATAATGAATTGATTTCTTAAGCAGCCTTGGATTACCAAGATAATCACATAAACTTTAAGCATTTTATGACTGAGTAACAAAGAGATCACTGCTGTATTGGATTTAATCAATATTGCTATATTGGACTTCCTGTTGTTATAGGCCCTACACACAAAAAGTGACATTTAGTAAGATGTCAATATTTTAGTATCAAATTAAAGTTAAGGATTGCCACTTTTCCAAACTGATGAAACGGCACAGTGTTTTGGTTTTATCCTATCATGCTATGGTGCTATGTTTTTCTCTTTCTTTCAAAATTACCACAAATGGAAGTGACTTGCTTGCATGAATTTAAACCAGAAGATCCTGCAAGCATACATTCTCTGAACCAGTCAAGATAACCTCTGCAACTTATCCATTCATGAGTTCATAGTTAATAAAGAAAACAACTTTACACATTTGATAAACATTAACAAGTAATGAAGCAATCAAACAAAGCTGTAACTTGATAGCAAAGCATTGCTTTATTACATTGTAAATACACATATACATGGATGAAGTTCAGGTATTAGTGAAAAATAAAATGAAGAAGCCTGGTCATACCATGGAAGTCTTCCATTGTCTTACAAGGAAAGGCTATGTTACCAGTGGTATGCTTCTGTTGCAAGGAAAGGCTCTGTTACCAATGGTAAGATTATGTTACAAGGAAAGGCTCTGTTACCAATGGTAAGATTATGTTACAAGGAAAGGCTCTGTTACCAATGGTAAGATTATGTTACAAGGAAAGGCTCTGTTACCAATGGTAAGATTATGTTACAAGGAAAGGCTCTGTTACCAATGGTAAGATTATGTTACAAGGAAAGGCTCTGTTACCAATGGTAAGATTATGTTACAAGGAAAGGCTCTGTTACCAATGGTAAGATTATGTTACAAGGAAAGGCTCTGTTACCAATGGTAAGATTATGTTACAAGGAAAGGCTCTGTTACCAATGGTAAGATTATGTTACAAGGAAAGGCTCTGTTACCAATGGTAAGATTATGTTACAAGGAAAGGCTCTGTTACCAATGGTAAGATTATGTTACAAGGAAAGGCTCTGTTACCAATGGTAAGATTATGTTACAAGGAAAGGCTCTGTTACCAGTGGTGATGCCAAGTTTGATGTGTGTTAACGTTGAATAAAATGTTGATTAACAAGACAAGGTGTCTGTTTTACAGATTTGTGGCATTAAATCAATTTATATACCTCACACACAGATCCTTGTCATTTGATTGGTGGAACACGCATCATGAGTCATCCATTATTTAGCCATGTGATTACTGCCACGACGCTCCAAAATTTAATATTGGATAGGCGCCTGTTCAATATGGATAATTATTGGATGCTTCGTAGTATTGTTCCCCAAATAATTGTTCCCCGCCTGTTTGTCCAAACAAAGCAAGGTCATGTCTCGGCAGACAAGGTTATCCATGATGATCAGAAGTTTTTTTTTTTAGAATTTTCAATTTTTGGGGTGGACAAGTTTCTGTGTCTATTTTGTGTTTATTGTGAACAAATTCCAAAAGACAAGGATCAGTATGCGAGTTATATAAAACACATATTGAGTACTGAAAAAAAAAATTGAAATATTTCATTCATGCATTGTCACAGAATCTAATCACTGGACGAAATCTGGCTTCACCTCTTGAAATGGAACAGTCCAGATTTCAGCTCCTGATTATTTTTTCTGTAACATTATTTGTACAATATTTTGTATTAAGGTGAATCAGTGGCTTGTAGCAGAAAAATCCCTATTTCATGTTACTAAGCAATCTCAAATTAAACAGTCAGCACATAGATTCAAAGTGAATCCTGTAATTGGAGATTGGCTGGGAGCATAGAATATTCACAATGTACATTAGTATGGCAGGCACAACCAACCATTTTCATGAAGTGACGTAATTGCACCAAAGCCAAAGTTCAGAGAAAATCAGGTGCGAATTTAAACTATTTTTTTAACTGCTATTTCGGAGACTGCCAAGTATTTTTTCTTTTAAATATTACTACTGTACTAGAATATTGCTGACTTCTTCATTCAAACAGAACTGTCAATATGTTTTCAATATTGCAACTGTTTGGATGAGTTATTAAGTCCTAAAGACATTTGTCACTTTGTGCAAGTGAAAACAAGAGACGTGCACGCATAGTGCTGGGTACAAACCAATATTAATGAGAATCGTCGTTTCGTGAAAATTCTTTACAGGGAGGTCAACAGTTTTGCCACTTCTTGAAAACGTGTCATACCACGCATGTTTGACAATGTGCCAGTACTATGTATTTCAATGGATAAAGTTGCAAATCTTGATTTGTCACTTCGTGAGAATGCAAACCGGCAAATCTAGTGATTCATCGGTCATGGTAATTAGTCTCATTATGAAACTGTTGTATGAGGTTACTAGTGCACATCTATGCACCCAAGGGGTTGCGAGTGACCGGAGCAGGGTCCCGTTTCCACGAGGCCGAAGGAAATAGGATCCTCTCCTGGCCACTCAGGCCCAAGGGGAGATAGATGTGCACCAGTGACCGAATTATACCAGTCTATGTGTTTTATAACACACAGTTTTAATTCAACAATTAACTCATGAGCAATACAACCTTGAGCAATTTAACAATTGAAGGAGAGCTTTTAAAATTTCAGATACATTTATTTAGTTGGTGTACACTGTTCACATGAGAGGGCTCTGTAACCAGTAAAAGTTGTTGAGTATAGTGCCTGGTTTGGGAACCATTTCCTGCAAATTATGTGCGCGCGATGTCTTGACACGCGTCTAGTTTATGGTGGCGCAAAAAAAAAAAGTTTCACAGTACACCAGTCTTTCTTAAAAATTGGTTTCCATTCACCCTCCCATAGAAAATGCCCATGCTACACCTCATTAAGGAATGCTTTTTAGGATACATGTACATTGTAAAGTTTGGTATACAAAATTTAGAAGAGTGTATTTCACTTTCCTAGAAATGATGAAAAACACAATCTGACATCACTTCCTGTTCCAGTACATTGTAAAATGCAGAATTTCTCTTCTGCCATGCAATTGGGATATAAGGATGGATCATGACAATGAAAACACTGCAAAACGGACATTCCTCAAACATAATTTTATTGACTCTTCAAACACTATAAAGAAAAAAATGCATTGCAAAATTGGAGATACATTTGGAGACAACTCAAAAAAAAAAGAGAGTAAACTATGCATTGTAAAATTGAGAAAGTTCAATCCATCCAATGGAGTGAAGTGCATTTAAAGTTGGTCCTTGAGACTAAGAACAAACATTTTACCGAGGTCCAAACCTAGGCTTAATTTCATAGAGCTGCTTAAGCAAAACAAGTTGCTAAGTACACTGAAATTATTGCAGTATTGCAGCATATTGTAACTACAAAGCAGTATTTTCTGCTAAGCAGGGCTATGAAAATGGGCCCTGCTCTTAAGATGTTGTGACGTTTTGCTCAGTGTGCTAGAACTAGAGACACAAGGTATGGAATCTGAATTCTGCTCATTGTAATTATCTCTACACTGTGCAATGACATCATGGTATCCCAATACACAAGTGGCACAACACTGAAACACATTAAACAAATGTTACTGGTATGTACAACTTGCAGATTTTGGGGTACATAAATTTTAAAAATTTGGAATTAAACCTTGTGTAGTGCATCTTAATTTACGGAAACATTTAAGTAGTTATTAATGGATGTGATAATTTTTACATACATGTACATTCATGTCCAAAATTTACAGATTTTCATTCTTCATGACTTTTTATCCATCAATTAACATGTACATGCTGACTAGGCAAAACTCATTTTGTTGATTTATTAATATTTACAAGTTTGGACGGAAATCAGAAGAACACAAAAAATGGTTACTGCACATACATGTACAGAGCTCGTTTGGTTAAATCCTAACAACATGATTTATCTGTAGGGTTAGTTTTTCTTTTGTACAAGTACATGCACTTAATAAGTCCAAAATACTGGAAATTAGGCAACATTGGCTCTTTTCAAATATTACCTTTACTCCTCTGCACAAATTTGCTTTATTAAGATCAGGAGCACTTGAAAGTATATATTCTTCAATCACGTTTCCAAAAACAAGGATAAGCTTCTTAGTAAGCATTATATATAATTAGACTAATAAATAATCAACCATATTTTTAACCCCTTAACTCTTTCAAACAGCATCTCAGATCTATCATAACCCTATCCCAAGGTGACAATGTTGTTAAGTGCCTCTACTGGTATCCTACCAACCGGGAAGTGGATGGGTACCGGGTGCGGAATTTAAGACACTTGTCTCGATCAATAAAGATGCTGTTTTTCTTAAGGGCAATCTGTTGCTCTAGGGACATGCGAGTTCCCATGAGGTCCTTAAGGGATGCCTTAGAGTCTGCCAGTTTCTGCTCCAGATTGTCAATAGAGTTCTGGATATCACCAACTTCTTGGACAAGTCTGTGGATTAAACGGAGAAAATGAAAACAAATAAAAATATGAATGTGCAATTGTGTGTTAAGTATAAAATCAGCAGACAGGGGATAAACTAAATCAAAACAACTAATTAACTACAAAAGTGCATCACAAACAAATGATTCCAGCATTCATAGCAGATGCCTACAACTCAGCGTACATGTAACACTTTCTTTAACTCTTCACTCTGACGAGGACTTTTCACACCTTGCGCATTTCCCTACACGGACGTTAAGGACAATTATTACTTCGCACGTCATCACATAGCAATACTTTTTATAACAATCGTGACAAAACCAGCCAGGATTATGTAATTAATGAGTAAAGGGAAAGGGTTTTCCTTCTTTAGGTTTTTAAGCATTTGTAGCCTACTTATTGCCTTGTGCTTCATTTGGCATTTGACTATTCAAAAGAAGTTGGGGAATGAGTGGAACCATCTAGAAATGTCTACCATTGAAATCTACAGAAATTATGATAGAAGACAGTAGGTTAAATGTCCATTTATTTACCTAAATTGTGCAGGATCTCTGCAGAGTTCTACATTTGGACGATGTGTGCGGTGATCCAGACGGGTTTGAGCAACCTTCATCGGTGCCTCTTTGTTCTTAATCTCCTGCTCTAGGAACTCGATGTTCTTCTCCATTTCGGCTATCTTCTCTACTGTCTAACAGATTACAAATAAAGACAAGGATTAGAAAAGGTCTGTATTACTACACATTATGTGCCTATAGGGTTCTTACTTGAATGGACCTCATGCATTGACGTCATCTTGCTGCCATCTTAGAGATAAAAACAAAGATGAAACAATGGAAAATGCACATCTATGTATAAACTGCATATAGGATGGGCCAATGAGCAACCTTTTTCAACTTCTAGCCTTTCAACCATCTGCTTGTTAGTCATCGATTGGAGACTTACACCAAAAAGTAATTATAATAAATACACTTGGTTCAACACTGGTAACTTGGAGATAAATGTTAAGTTACAATTTATGACATGTTAAGCTTTATACTGTATTAAAGCAACAAAGCTTTAGACCAAGGATGAGTCAAGGCCAACTCCTATAAGCTTTCAATTCCTTTGACTTTTTGTTGAAATAAACTGATTGAGTATCTTCTTTCTAAAATGACCAACACCAAATGTTTACCTTTTGAAGGTGATTCTCATGAGCAGTCTTAGCATCATTCATCTCTTGGATCCGATTAGTAAACTCAGCATTCACAGTATTACACTGTTCTCTCATATCATTTGATGTATCAGTAAGAATCTGATCAATCAGGTTTCTCAATGCTTGAGATGCAAGCCTCTCATGTTCAGCACGTACTATGTTGTCATGAGAGAATTGGGCCCAGGATTCAGGAGTAGATTGTCTGTAGGTAGGTTAAAATAACATGGAGTCAGGTGTATTGTATATTTCAACTACACAGATATCAATTACTCAAAATAAAGTACCGGTAAAATTTCTCCAGTGACACAACTGTTGTGTGAAATCATAACTACCGGTAGTCAATGTAGCTGCCTTAATTGACAAAAACAACTTACGCTGCATCAAATTTAGCTGAGCCTTCTTTGTACTGGATCTCAGTGGAGTTATTATTGAGGTTGGCACACTTCTCATCAATATTATAGTCTCGAAGTTTGTCAGACCAATCCATGGTTAGCTTGTGCTTGGCTCCACGATTCATTCTGTCAAAAAACGGAACGTAGATTAATTACATCATCGGTTTTTGGAAGAGTAAATTCAATAACCATACAATCAACCTATGATGTTGGTTGTGTGTTAGTTGTATGGTGCTATTTCATAGAATGGGGTGACCTCATTTGATTAAAAACAGTGAAAAACAGCCTTTTGTCAGTGACTTTGTGCTTGTACAAATGTAATGTTGTTGTTTAGATTATGGCAATCAAAACAAGCAATGGTAAGTTTGGAGGTCTTCAAATGCTGGTTTTCTCATTTTTGACAGTATTTCAGACAGATATTTTTTTCTGGAAGATTTGTACTAGTATGAAATTTTTTAAAGTTTATTTTAATTTGTTTTATTGTACTCACTTGATCTGTCTATCAGACTGCTCTAGGGTTCTCTTCAAAAGGTCTTGTACCTTACTGATGATTTCTACCTCCTGTAAAAAAAAACACAATTTTTTTTAGTCTTGTCAGTCTTTTGGGCTTTGTATGTGTGAGTTTTAAATCTGCCTTTTTTACAGTGTATTTTACAGCAACCACAGAACTTAATCATGTCGTACATGTATTAGAAGTTACTGATACAATTAATGCAGAGATCTCTTCATGTAATCCACTTTTATTGACCTTTACAACCATTTACATATTTTTCTTAATGGACTTACATAATTACAAAATAGACCCTCTGCATATGCCGCCATTGCCAAGGTTAAAGAATGGTACTGCACCTGTGTGTATGCACCACACACAACTATCAGCCAATAAGAGGACCTTTACTGACCTCAGTGAGGGCGTAGTCATATGCAAGGGGTCTACAACTGTACATATTTTTTTATATCAAACAGGCATGAAAATGAATTGCAGTACTGTGGCTGAAGATTCAACTGAAAATGTATTAATCAACCCACCAGAGCCATGCCACTTCAACTATATGATTAAATTTGTCCATATTTCGGTAACCATAACAAATATTTACCTTGTTAAGAGCCAACTCAACCCTGTCTCCAACCAGGTCAATTTCTCTACGTCTAGCCCTGCAGTCCAAGTTGTCCCTGGCTATCATCATGGGTAATTCAGTTGCATCCAGAGCATTAGCCAGTCGCTTCTTCTGGGCACACAGTAAATCTGTCTCCTCAATCATCTCTTCAATTTCACGATTCAACTCAAACTTCCAGAAGTTGATATCATGCATCC
Source organism: Marthasterias glacialis (assembly GCA_911728455.2). Classification (NCBI taxonomy): domain Eukaryota; kingdom Metazoa; phylum Echinodermata; class Asteroidea; order Forcipulatida; family Asteriidae; genus Marthasterias; species Marthasterias glacialis. Next base: position 15,598,054 of record OU452227.1, on the reverse strand, counting down.
TCTCTGCCAGTTTTTTTGTCACATCGGCCTGTACACGCTGTGTCAGAGCTTCAGTTTCATTGGCGAGCTGTTTGGATTCATGACAAAGTCTCTCGGCATTGTCTCTGTCTGAAAAGCTCTGGTAATACTTGGAATAGTTTGCTTCATGCCATTCTTTAGGTGTGTGCTTGCCTGACCTGAAGCCCATAGACACTGGAGCACCCATAGCAGAACCACGAACCCCACTCTCTGAAAGATTGCTCATATTGGCCAAGCTCTGTGCTAATTCTGCATCAGTTCTTGTTCCGACTGTGCCTTTGTAGGGAGACATTGGCATTGATGGTGTACGAGATTTAGATAGCAAAGTTGACCCTGCCATCGCCATGATGATGCAACTTCTCAAGGAATTTTCACACAAATCTGGAATAATTGCATAAAAGGCAAAACATGTAATCACACATAATTTACAAGTGTTAAAGATGGATATGGAGGTAAGGAGTAGGCCTTTTTGATTAGTCCTGTTGATTGTCCAGGTATCCCCATCCACACATGTACCTCAAACGAAAATATTATAAACCTCCGACCTACATGTAGGATTATCTGACACGACGTAATCGCACATGCGCAGTGCACTTGGACTGTACCATTATACCATGGGTGTGGTAGATATTAAGAGTGGTGTAGTGTTCCACAATCCAAAGAGTGTCCTCTGTTGCTAGACCAATTTATACTGATTCTTTTATTTCGGTTAAAATTAATATTTCATTACTTGATTTAATGATATTTTAACAATACTAAACTAAATGAAGAGAGCGTAAAACATTGTAACTCGAGACATCAGCAATCATAGACCCAGAAACTGGGGCGCTGTACACCTTTTTTGAGATTTTGACATTTATTGGTCGCACTAGCCAGTGCAACAGATAAATGTCAAAATCTCAAAAAAGGATTAAAGGCTAAAGCACCCCACCGATAAATGTCAAAATCTCAAAAAAGGAGTACAAGGCCATTCTCTTAAAAGTGAGCCTGAACCATCACAATTTTAACCTAGTTGTACACTAATGCTATTGGTTCCATCATGTGGCAAAATGATTGAATTTATTAATGTGAAAAAAACATTTTTGTAAAGGAAGTGTGGTTTGGGTCAGAAAATATCAATTTCTGTGATTAATCAAATTTTCAAAGAATTTTACCCCATATTGAAGTTTTCTAGTTTTTTTTATGTACATACATGTACTGTTTAGCAATGCTTTTTCTTTTATGTAGAGATAAAAATTATTCCTTTGGGGGTAGTTTTAACCGTAATGAAAGAAAAGTGTTACTTTTTATTATAAACAAGTTTAATAGTCTTTAAATTATGATCAAACAATTAAAAAAAAGTTACAAAACTCCGGAAAATGCAAAAAAATAAGGGGTCACACACGTAACATTTGGTCACACACGTAACATTTCTGTCACGTGTGTGACTCATTGCCTGCACACAAATCTACAATTCAAAACCATTATTGCAAGATTTAGCATTATTCAAACTTTGAACAAGTAATACAGACTAGAGATGACATAGAGATGACACATTTGAGCAATTACAGCATCTTGAAGAGGAGGATGCTGTCTTTCGCATAGTGTTTTCGCTCTGTGTACTAAATCGCTATTTGGACAGTGTTTAATCCAAGATGTGTCGTAAGATTTTGTTTTGAAGTGAATATTAGTACTCAGAGCATTGTTCTTTTTGCTTGTAGTCATGAAGTGACAAAATTCCAGCTTCGAAACAAGTGAGCCAATTGTCACACACATTACAGAGTTTTTGGTCACACACGTAACACCACTTTTTCTATCGCCACACAAATATTTTTCAAAACTCAACCCAGATGACTGCTGCCAATTATAGAGCCAAGTCTATTCTAAGTATCTATAGAAGTTATGAGAATTAAAGCTCAGCCAAATCACAGTTTTACAAAATAAAATTGAAAGTCAAATAGGGCCTATTTGTAATTTTCTGATGTCACACACGTGACAGACATGACTTTTTCCTGTAAAATTAAAATACCAGATACATCTGATTTTTATGTTTCACTATTAATATTATTAATTTAATTAATGAAGTGACCTCTGTAGTTGATTTAAATACCATATTAGCACCCAACCGCCAAACAATTCAAGAGCGAAAAACATATTCCATACAGTACGCTTCAAAATTGCTTCCAAATGTTACATACGTGACGGGAGAATGGCCCTACAGCGCCCCAGTTACTGGGTCGACAGCGAACAGGCAATCACAGAGTGTTATACGTCTTTTTACATGTAATATACAGTCATTGATGAATATCTAGCCATTAAGCAATGGACGTCATGATGTAGTGATACGGGTCAAAATTTAAAAAACAAACAAGCACAATGCCCCAGGGCAGGAAGGCCCAGTTACTGGGTGTAGTGTAGTACAGCATGTACAGTCAGGACAGTGCATTTTTTTAATGCTGTTTTATAATTCTTTTATAATACTAAAACTAATATAATATAGTCACTGTTAGACCCAGTAACTGGGGCGCTGTACTCCTTTTTTCAGATTTTGACATTATCTGTCGTACTGACTACTACTAGTACTAGTACTACTAGTACGACAGATAATGTCAAAATCTCAAAAAAGGAGTACAGCGCCCCAGTTACTGGGTCTAAGTCGAATACAGGATTACAGTTATTCGATTTAGCATATTTAATACTAATTATTACTGAATAAAGTTAAAATACATGGAACATTTTTATCCTGTCTGTTGGCCTATAATTAATAGGAATTAGAATAAATTCTACCTATAATATTATTGATAAGATTAAGACATGTTAGTACAGTACTAGTAGGCTAGGGCAGGCCTATAAGTTATAACGTACAATGAATTAAAATCAGCTAGCCATCTAAAAAAAGCACTAACGACGTTAGTGTAGCACTAGCACTAGCAGACTAGGCCTACCCTACTTTTGAGGTAAGATTAGAAATTAGTTTTACAAAAATAAAGTTATGGAAGAAAGTGAATAAAATCCTTACCAAGGTAGAAAGTATCGTCCTCTGAGTGTGCGTTGAGCTGATCGAATGATGTGCGGAACACAAAATATGGTAAAAAGTAACTAACTGCACGAGAATCTATCGTTGGTACAACACACACATCCACAGCAGCCCAGCCGTCTGTGTCCGATCACAACATACAACAAGAAATATGCTGCCAAGCACCTTTGTTTCTGGTTACTATGGAGAGGCTATTCTTCTATGACAAAAAGGTTTTGATTGGATAGGAGTGCGCGTTGACAACTGCATAGTCTCGGGATATATCGCGATATCTCGCGCATCCGTTGTGTGATTATTGTGTGGAACTTTACATTTTGCAGATAGGGTGGGCATTTTGCCCTGAGTAAGAATGCATGCGTTCTTGGATAACAGTACTTTACACAATACTTTGTTAGTAATAGACCGATTGTGCGACCCACGTCACGTGACCACTTCTGGGTATAAAATGTAAACACACATCCTCCATAGGAAAGGGTGTACGTACGGTACACGATGATTAATGCATTTAGTTTATTCGATCGAGGCTTTTCTTGTTCGAAATCTGTTAAAGATATTCCAGAGTTTGTACCAAAGACCTTCAAGTGGCTGAATAAAGCCAGTAAGGACAGTTCCAGCAAGTCTTGAAAATTGTAAAAGTACTGTATAAATGTGCACGATGTGTACAGACAAAATAACACACGGGTGGCTACATATATAGGCGTCCGACGCCGGTATTGCATGGCTAAAAAAAAATCTTTTCAGAAGAATTCTGTTAAATTATGAAACAGAGATGTGATTTAAATTAATGCCACAACATACTACTTTAAATAAAGGGGCTGTTCGAACTCACTCTGTGTCACGGCCTATCTCTTTACACGTATTTTGCCATCAGCTGTACGGCGTTATACCCAATAGGGGGTCACTTGACCACATATCAACATTGTCGCACACAGAATATTCAATGGTCGGTCGTGTCTCTATAGTTAAAAATGTACGATGACTGATGCAGAATCATTGTCAATGAAAATGTATAGGCCTTCCAACTTTCTGTATAATGTTTACATGTCATCAAGTGACCTGTATTTGGGTACTGCGGGGACGGTCATCTGAGCTGATGGCAAACTACGTGCAAATACATGCCATGACCGACAGAGTCACACCAACAGTCTGCTTTTGGTAATAATAACACAGTTACTAAGCCATTTTATTAAAGTTGTATGTTTGACATTGATTTTAATAGACCGATTGCGCGACAATGTTTACATGCGGTCACGTGAACCCCTATCGGGTTGACGTCATACAGCTGATGAAAAAAATACGTGTAAAAGCATAGGCCGTGACACAGAGTGAGTACGAAAACAGTCCATTTTACTTTCGTTAAGCGATGAATTAGTTAATCAGCCCCTTTATTAAAGTAGTATGTTGTGGCATTAATTTAAATCACATCTCTGTTTCATAATTTAACAGAATTCTACTAAAAAGAGGTTTTTTTTAGCCATGCACTACCGGCGTCGGACGACTATTATGTAGCCACCCGTGTGTTATTTTGTTTGTAATGTTGGCCTAAATTACTGTAAAAAAGGGTAAAGAACGTTGGAAAAGTGAGCATTAATACATACCTCCTTCTTTGGAGGATTTCAGTTTCAAAACTTTTTTTGTGTTGAAAAGTGTGTGGTGACCGCGGTCGTCTGATGGACTAACGTTCCGTCGCGCGCTGTACACATCGTGCACATTAATACAGTACTTTTACAATTTTCAAGACATGCTGGCACTGTCCTTACTGGCTTTATTCAGCCACTTGAAGGTCTCTGGTACAAACTCTGGAATATCTTCCACAGATTTCGAGCAAGAAAAGCCTCGATCGAATAAACTAAATGCATTAATCATCGTGTACCGTACCACCCTTTCCTATGGAGGATTACGTGTGTGTTTACTTTATACCCAACATGGGTCACGTGACGTGTCGCGCATTCGGTCTATTACATTACTGTTTCATAAACTACCAGTACTGTATTCTACTACAAAAGATGTTTATTTTGAGTTATGCACTATCCGGCGTCGGACGACTATGTAGCCACCCGCCTGTTATTTTGTTTGTAATGTGAGCCTAAATTGCTGAAAAAGGGGTAAAAAACGTTGGAAAAGTGAGCATTTATACATAGCCTTGCGAAATTTCAAATAGGCAAAGGAATCACACAGTTTTGGAAAGCAATCTGTTTGGATGATTCACCTTCAAAACTGTGAAATTCTTGTTATTTGAGTGTGTGCTCGCGGTCGTCTGGCCTATCGTTCCGTTGTGCACTAGTACACATCGTGCACATTACGTTACTTGTACAATTTCCAAGACCTGCTGGAACACTGTCCTTACCGGCTTTATTCAGTCACTCTAAGGTCTCTGGTACAAACTCTGGAATATTTTTTACAGATTTCGAGCAAGAAAAGCCCCGATCGAATAAACTAAATGCAACAATCATCGTGTACCGTACCGCACTTTCCTATGGAGGACGTCGTGTGTGTTTACATTTTATACCCAGAAGAGGTCACGTGACGCGGGTCGCGCAATCGGTCTACTGTTTCACAAACTACCAGTATTCTACTACAAGAGGTTTATTTTTGAGTGCGTCGGAGTCGGACGACGATGTAGACACGCCTGCTTGTTTGTTTGTAATGTAGGCCTAAATCACTACAAACAAGGGCCGTTATAATAGGAACGTTGGAAAAGTATACATTTATACCTAGCCTTGCGGAATTTCAAATAGACAAAGGAATCACAGTTTTTGAAAGTCTGTTCTTTTGAAGATTTCAGCTTCAAAACTGTGACATTCTTGGATTGAAAACTGCGTGATCCCGGCCGTCTAGCCCAAACGTTCCGTCGTGCAACTATAGTACCACATCGTGAACATACATGTACTATACGTTCCTTAGCTGTCCTTGCTCTATGCTGGAACTGTAATTACTGACTTTATTCAGCCACTCGAAGGTCTCTAGTTCAAACTCTGAAATATTTTTCACAGATTTCGAGAAAGAAAAGCCTCGATCGAACAGATAAAATGCAACAATCATCATGTACCATACTGCACTTTCCTAGGAGGACGTCGCGTTTGTTTGCAATTCAATACACATTACAGGTGGGTCGCGCAATCGGTCTATTCATTGCACTACGTGCATAAACTTATTTGTATTGTAGCACCGGATAAAAAATCTCTTTACATTTTCATACTTTAACACACATTATTGACTGGGTCACTTGCTACATTCTTGAATAACGTAGCCCCCGATGACATTGACAATGAGTCATTATGATGTCACCGGGGGACTATCATTGTGGCAAGCGACATCAATGACATGATACATTATTTTGTCACGGAATGACCACTGGGGAGGGCATTTTCTAAATTTGCATGTAATTTCCCTGTCTGTCTGGACACCTGGTATGAGAACCTTCTTCCACCACACCCAGAGCTATCATCATGACGACACAGCCCCTTTAACACGATGTTGAAGTTATCACAATGGTATCGTTTGTTTACATGTAAGTCAAGTTATGTGTTATATCATAGGATTCTCTGTGGGTTATACGGTTACTCATCCGAACCGTTCCTAGGAAAAGAAAATGAAACCAATTTTGTGGCGCTGTGCATGCAGGGCGAAAAGTCTCAAAAAAGAAGGAAACAAAAAAGCCCTAAAACAAAACGTTCTATGCAACCCCTCCTCACAAACCGACACGCATTCCAAGTATCAGCAATTCCGTAAATGGGTTAAATCTAAATTAATCATCCATTTGAAAACAAAATTGTAAAATTTCCTAACTTACAGAAAGTGAAATAACATTAACATTACAGCTGCGTTGTACGGCCGCGGCCGGCGGGCGGCAGCGGCGCCGGGCGGCGCAGTTTGTAAAGGACACGTGACATGACGTCATTCGGTCGGCAGTGATGATCCAACACTTCCTGTTGAGTGTTTTGGCTGCAGCTGTTGTGTGTTACGTTGTATTGTAATGTACTACTAAGTATTGACTAGGTTTACTGCGTGGGGATAGACAGCGATTTCTGCCTTTCCATAACAAAGAACAAGATATGACCCCATGTGTGGTACACATCAGTAAAAGCTGATTTACACAGGTAGGTTAACATGTTATTTTATCAGTATTTTTTTCGAAAAAACATTTGAATTTCTTACTTGATTTGGTTAGTTTGTTTGGAACGATGAACACACAGTTGTCTCCAAGTCCAAGTCCAATGATCGAAACAAACTGCACTTTCTGCAAACTGCATGAGTTAACATAATGTACACGAAGAACTAGCTTACACTATTTTATTGTGTAAGGAGCCTGCTGTAGTAGAAGTGAAGGCAAGTTAGTGTGGTCTGGTGGTGGTTTGAACCAGGCATTGACCATGTTGACTGACAGTCAGTAATTATCAATAAACCATGCATTCGCCGCCATCTTCGAGGTCAAAGCCAAAAAGGCAGCATAGATTGTGTGTAAACCATGTAAACTGTAGTCAGTTTTGACCTCAGCAGGGCGAGGAGGGTGCCCTTTCACTTACTAAATACTCAAATGTTAAATGTTAGACCCAGTAACTGGGGGCTGTACTCCTTTTTAAAAAATGTTGACATTGTCGATCGTACTAGTGCCCTAGCCCCACTAGTGTGGCAAGGATTTTTGACATCGGTTGAATCCTTAGCCACACGTCCAAGCATATCTTTTGTGCAGCTCGTCCCCCAATCCGCCGCATCGAAACCTAACGGGTGCGGCGCTGGATTTTAACCAACTAAATGTGTCCACCTACCTCTTAGCTTCCCTCCGGTACTGTGGCTGTTGAAGTTACTAACCTTATTAAGGGCAAATAATCATTTGAATTTTGCTCAAAATTACTCCACACAAATAGACATCGGCTAGCGATCGGGGCCATTTTGATTACCCAGAATGCAATGCCATCACGAAATCACATGTGGCGCGAGAGTATAAAAACAATTTCAGAATGGAGTCAGCAAAAAGTGCAAGTGCCAAAGTATGTGTGCATGCAACCGATGCCATGCATAGATTTGGTGCATGTACTTTTTCTGACTCCATGCATTTTGTATTCTAAACTGTTTCATTAGCTGTAGCTGTCACGTGAAACAGCCGCTGAATTGTTTTTGCACTCTCGTGACTTCGTGATGGCATTGCATTCTGGGTAATCAAAATGGCCCCGATCGCTAGCCGATATCTATTTGTGTGGAGTAATTTTGAGCAAAATTCAAATGATTATTTGCCCTTAATAAGGTTAGTAACTTCAACAGCCAAAGTACCGGAGGGAAGCTAAGAGGTAGGTGGACACATTTAGTTGGTTAAAATCCAGCGCCGCACCCGTTAGGTTTCGATGCGGCGGATTGGGGGACGAGCTGCACAAAAGATATGCTTGGACGTGTGGCTAAGGATTCAACCGATGTCAAAAATCCTTGCCACACTAGTGGGGCTACTAGTGCCCCAGAAAAGTATGTGTAAGTTCATTTGAAAAGCTCTTAATGGCGAAGTGGATTTAAAACACATCTAAAAAAAGTGGCCAAAACTATGACAAGGACTCAACATACGCACGCCATCTCGACTCAAATCCGTCACCAACTCGACTCAAAATCATCTTGACGCAAAAACCAAAAGATAAATTTGACCTGAGAATTAAAGACAAGACAAGTCCGAAAAGAAAACAAATTGTCATTTTTAGGACGATGTGTTGTCTTGGGATACCTTTTAGGAAAACAGGACCCATATTTGCAAATGCAAATTAAAATAACGAATTAACTTTTTACTCTAACGCAGATTTGTGGATTTGAAGGTGGTAAAATGTTCAAATTTGAAGAGAAAATATGCAGCAAAATAAATAAATAAAGTTAAATGTAGCGCTCAAATTAAATTGCTCAATACTTTGTTTAAAAAATGTGTATTTCTTGTCATCATTATATGCCTATGCCTACTTGAAATTATTAGCCTCATTTCAGTATAGGTTTCAGGACTAAATAAAAAAAGGCCGTCAAGTTGCCGAAAACAAATTTTGTTTTTATTTTGGACATGTATACTAATGGCCCTAATTAAGTCTAAGGGGTGGAAATTCTGCAAGGGTGGTCCTGGGGCCAAGCCTCTGGATGCTCTACGGCGTTTAGTGTTTTCATGCGGAGATTTCCGCATGTTGCCGAGATGATTAAATTTAATAATTCAAAGTTTGACCATAGAGCAAGGGTTTGACTTACATGTATACAAAGATCCTGAAATTTTCAGTCGCCCTTTTATTTTTAGGCCCGCCGAATGTATTTGTGTTCAGCCTGAGCCCTTACTCGGGTAAGTTTGGTGCTCAATTTGCCAACTGTATGTAGCTCTAAATGCCGACTTTGTAAAAATATTGGGGGTGTCACACCCTCCCCCCACACCCCCGGTCGCTACGCCGCTGAGCAGATGTTCGATTGCATTATGGATGCCTTCTGTGCTGTTAATGTTCTTTGTAGTTACATGTAGTTCAAACTGTATGTAGCTCTAAATGCCGACTTTGTAAAAATATTGGGGGTGTCACACCCTCCCCCCACACCCCCGGTCGCTACGCCGCTGAGCAGATGTTCGATTGCATTATGGATGCCTTCTGTGCTGTTAATGTTCTTTGTAGTTACATGTAGTTCAAATAGTTACAGAAATGTTATATTCATCATTCATTGGGTGCTTTTTCAGTGAAAAACACATCTTTTTTTCTTTTAAGGACCAAAAATGGGGGGTGGGGGGTTGATTGTATGGACCATCCCCCTTTGGAAAAAAATTGGGGATATATCCCCCAATCCCCCCTGGTTACGCCCACGAGTATTGCACTTATCATTTAGAGGTATTTTATCTTGTGCTGTTAGGCCCAATACACACATGCCTGCCAAGACCAGGAGATTGGAAATAATGTTAATAATGATTACAAATGTTTAAATTTTTAAAATCATTTTAGTACCACAAAACATTTTTACAGTTAAATGATTTTCAAGTCAACCGAGTTGGACAGCACCATCATTATATCAATCATCATAAAGTGTGTTGGTATTGGAGTCGAGTCGGTTTGGAGTCGAGATGGATTTGAGTCGACCTGACTTGAGTCGAGTCGGTTTGCGTTGAGATGGTTTTGAGTCGAGATGGATTTGAGTCAAGATGACTGCACACCCACACTAGCCATTGTGAGGGTTGTTGCACTACACAGCTGTTATCCTGCATTGACTGCGCAAGACTGTGCAAGTCAGGGCATCAGCAAACACGCTTTCTGATACTCGTAGTGTTAATACAACTTTTTACACACAAGGAAACAGTCGTTCAGTATCACGTGACTATCAGTAGTAAAATGGCAATTGTAACAACGGCTGCATTTTGAGTGGTTTTAGTTGGCTAAAAAATTATCGATTTGGAGAACAGAAAGTGATCGTGAGTAAAATTAAATGCATTTTATTTCACTTTTGATATCTTTAGAAGCCAGGAGGCAATTTTCTAGCATTTCTGTTAAGTCCTTGTCGTAATTTTGGCAACTTTTTTAGATGTGTTTTAAATCCACTTTGCCATAAGAGCTTTTCAAACGAACTTACACATACTTTTCTTGGGTGCTAGTACGACCGACAATGTCAACATTTTTTTTAAAGGAGTACAGCGCCCCAGTTACTGGGTCTAGTGAAACGCATAACTAGGTCTATGCATTCTACTGTCTGCTGGCATGACTACTTTATATCAGTAGAATGTTGTTAACAGTCATAACAAATACTTATGACAGTTGTTAAGCCAGGTTGATACTACGCATGAAAGTGAATGCAAATCGAATTTTGGAAATGCAGCAATTCTGTACGTGCTATTTTCCAGTTGCGATGTAAGAAAATTTGCTTAGCTTTAAGTATGAATTGGGCTTTCGAGGGTAAACAATCCTTTTCATCTGCCTGGAATGGAATTTCTCTCCACACATTCGCACATAAATTGTACTACATGGTAGACCCCAGACCCAGTAACTGGGGCGCTGTACTCACAATCATTTTGTGTCCTTCAAATCAATGTTTTTAAGGCCCAAAAATTTTTGCCCACCTTGCAGCCGATAGATCCAATTTAATTCTGTATGAGGTCACATGACACTTTGCATTTGGGATCTGGATGTCCGTCAACAACTGTTTCCTTACATGTAAAAGTTGTATTAACACTACGAAGATTGCATGTTCGCTGATGCCTTAAGTTACATATTGATTTGCGCAGTCAATGCAGGATACCAGCTGTGTAGTGTAGGCTCGTTGAAACGCAGGATGGAGTCTTGCAACGACCCCCACAATGGCTACAGAGGGAGCGTCTGTTTCGACTAGGCTACACTACACAGCTGGTATCCTGCATTGATTGCGCAATACAATAATGTAATTCAGGGCATTAGTGAACACCCAATCCCCGTAGTGTTAATAATTATGGCCTTTAACATGTAAGGAAACAATTTTTGAGGAATATCAAGATCCCAAATGCCAAGTGTCTCGTGACCACGTAAAGAACGAAATTGGATAAAAAGGCAGCATGGCGTGCATAGGTTTTGGGTCTAAAAAACATTGATTTAGAGGACACAAAAAATGATCATGAGTACAATTAAATGCCTGTTATTTCATCTCTAATACTTTCCAGCTATTTTGTTGTGTCTCTGTCGTCATTTGGGAAATTTTGGGGGCACAGGGTATTCACTAGATCTTACATTTGCCTGGGGCACTAGTACGACAATCCAAGTCAAAATTTAAAAAAAGGAGTACATCGCAAAGAGTACAAGTATATTATTCAGCTCAGTCCAAAGTCAACTCTGTCCGAAGTCAACTCAGTCCAATGTCAACTCTGTCCAAAAATTTAAATTCAGTCCAAAATCAACTTGGTCCAAAGTTAACTCTATCCGAGGTCAACTCAGTCCAGTGTCAACTTTGTTCCAAGTCAACTCTATCCGAGGTCAACTCAGTCCAGTGTCAACTTTGTTCCAAGTCAACTCTATTCGAGGTCAACTCAGTCCAGTGTCAACTTTGTTCCAAGTCAACTCTATCCGAGGTCAACTCAGTCCAGTGTCAACTTTGTTCCAAGTCAACTCTATCCGAGGTCAACTCAGTCCAGACTCCAGTGTCAACTTTGTTCCAAGTCAACTCTATCCGAGGTCAACTCAGTCCAGTGGCAACTTTGTTCCAAGTCAACTTTATCTTGTGCACAGAAAAATGTTTAGACTTTAGTTGGGGAAGGTGGATACTGGGTAGATGCGTGCTCAAAGCACCTTAAGTTTTATGCATTGTATTATAATACACAATTTGCCATGGGCGCCATGGGTGAAAATGAATCCTTCAGCATCAAATGAAAGGCCAACTTTGGCAATAACCTAAGAAAGCCTTTTTTCAATGGTGCGCATAATCAGCGCTACCTGTGATAATCGCAGCTTTTTGTCACTTCCCATAGACCTAAGAGCTATGATAGATCATGTGTTAAAATGTGGCTGCACAGATGAGGCCGTCAGTTTTCAATAGGTTTATTCAACATTTTAAATTTACAACTTGCGCCATCATTATCACATAAAAATACAAAATTTTAAATAAAGTGTAAAAAAAAGAGAAAAAAGTACAAATGTACCCAGATTCCAAATGTTGAAACGTGGCTGTTCTACATGTATTTCAGTGGAGTTAAACATACTGTATGTAGTGCCTGCATACTTACAATGTACAAGGTATGATCCATATTATACACATATGGACTGGCAATGAAATAGTACCCTCTCCTGGTCACTCACAGGCCCGAGGGGTGCATAGACGTGCACTATTGCCCGAATAATGCCAGTCCATATGTGTTTTATAACACACCTCAGTCCAAAATGTCGGTTAGAAGAGTAAATCGTGGTTTTTTGGCTGGAGATTCTTCTCGATCCACAGACGTTGCCATTTTCATTCTTTTGAGGGCGCTGTTTACCAGTCAATAGTTTTTGGGTTTTTGAAACTATTTCCCGCTTTGCGAACTAATTCCCCCAAATGAAGCGCATGCGGTGCATGTGGTGCAGATTTCATGCACTAGGCTATATTAGTTCACCCCATGCGACTGTTTCAGCCAATCAGGATAAAGAACCAGGGAGAGGTGTGTAATAATGTTATCTACATGTAACAGACCCTAATTTTATGGCGTGACTATAACACAAGTTTTTTTTGCAATTGGAAAAGTAAAAATAAATACTTAAAAAAAAAAATACAAAAAATAGGTATTCATCTTTGCCACCATGTAATAAGCTTATTCTGATTTCTAAATAAGGTGCAGAGTTTTGCTCAGAATGCAGCATGTCTCATGTAGTGAGCCATCCAGCCGTCTGCATTGGGCAGCCTTGGAATGATTTTTTGACAGCTTTGGATGTAGGCCATTCAGCAGGGCAGAGCTCTGCTGGCCAAATTCCAGCGAAAACAATTCTGATGTTGATCACCGTGAATCAGTTTTTCAATATTTACATGGATGGGATTCTCTTGACTTTTGGCGGCCTTTGGGACTTTGAGAAACCAACATTTATTATTAGAATCTCCGACTTTGGCAAAGTGATTTTTGAAGTTATAACCTTCTACTATCCAATATTTAAAATGACAATAAGACGATATAAATTTTGAAGATTTTGAAATGAAATAAAACAATTTTTGTTTTCTTTTTTGCTCTGTGCCACTTCTTTCTTTAATCTGTTAATTTGATAATATGCCTCACTGTCTCAATGCTAAGCCACAGCTGTTAGGCAGGCAACATGACCGAGCTGGGATCTTGCGCCACAGAGCAATCCAACTGCAGTGGACGGTGTGCATCGACCAAGGACCATTTGTTGACTAGCAACTGATGTTCACTGTTATCCATGCTAAAAAATATCTGCTGGGTACCAGGCAGTATGGGCAATGGTCTTTTTATTTGAACTTGGCCAATGTACATTTACTGTGCATGTCTGCCTCCCCACTTCATGGTTACTTGTGTGTCCTGCCCAATGAGAAACTTGTACATGTAGATAGTTAGATTTAACCCTGGACGAGCCCTGTGGATGAGTCCAAGCTCAAAGTACTGAGTACAATAATGCCAGAGTCTTGTATAGCGCACGTATCTACCAACATTTGGGTACTCAAGGCGCTAACTATATTATTTTTAAGGGAAGGTTTTTGAGTTTTTTAAAATCATGAAAGACATTTATGTAGCACCTTGTAATGGTTTACAAGGTGCTGTGGAGCTTTCAGCAGCTACTGCCAGAAACACAGGGGCAAACCCCTTCTCTAATAGTGATAAGTGTTACTTGGTTCTTTTACGAGCATTACACAACATACGGGACCAACAAGCTTTACGTCCCATCTGAAGGACAAAGCAATACTGGTTAAGTGTCTTGCTTAAGGACACAAGTGTCAAGACCGTGACTTGAACCCACACTCTGCTGATTAGAACACCAGAGCTTGATTCCAGTGCGCTTGACCGCTCGGCCACGACACGCCAATACAATGTTTTTTCATTGTATTTTGCTCAATGGAAGTAAAGTCAGAGTGAACTGGGAATCCAGCCATGGTTCTGGGTTTAGAACCAATTCTATGCTGTGGCTTGCGGTCCAGGTTTTGCAATTCACGGTGCATGAATTTGACATTTTCTTGGTAGAGAAAACAAAACTCATGGTGCAATAAAGAGAATCTTTGTTCTCTTGGCTTTGTCAAATCAGGGTTTCTTTGTGCCAGTGGTACTTTCAAAGAAAAATGGTTCCGCCAATTCCGTGAAAATAATCCGTCAGGCTGGACGAAAAAATATGAAAGAACCCCAGTGGCAACTGGTTAAAATCTATACTAAAAGTTGTACCTCCTGAACCACATGACCTAAACTTTTAATGTTTGTGGCATATTCTGGCTCATAACCTAAGTGAACATTTATTTACAAGACCCCGCTTGACCGATCCTTCTAGTCCAGCCCAAACAGGAAGTTAGAAGAAAAAAGTATTTATGATGTTTGTGTCTTTGTGGGCTATGTCATAAGTGAACTGTGGTCCAAGATTTCAAAAAAATGAAGTACGTATAATAGAGAGAGTTCACATGACGTTACCTGAGACCTTTTTCTAATGCTGCATGCACAAACGGATGCTGGAAATCATTCAGCAGACAACACGTCAGCCATTGAGTTTATGTATGGCTGAACCCAACATGGCTGCGAAATTAACTTTTCCCGGGGTCATGCAACATAGTTTCATCACATGTTAGAGCGCCCTCTAAGTTTAAAATGCATTCTGATGTACTGTAGCAATAGCATTTACTGTATTTTCCTGCGTATAAGATGCGGTTTATCTGACTTTCAAAGGTACAAACACATGACTGAGGATTATCTAAGACCGCGTTTACACTTGATCCAGCAAGGGCGATCAAAGGAGGATCAGATCCTGCAACGGCGATCAAAGGGCGATCAACAGCTAGTGTAAGCGCAAGAGCGATCAGGATCTGATCAAATTTTTCTATTGGCTGTTGAATTCATACATCGCAAGTAACAAATTTTCCCATTGGCTGATTTTGCTGTTAGGCAGACTGTGGCTGTGTGCAATGCCTTGGTCCTATCTCTATGCTCCGACCGTGGGGAAAACTCGAACGTTCCGATCCACGTGGCAAATTTTTTAAATGCTTGTAAATTTACTTGCAAGTTTTATTATCAATGATCTTGTTTAGTTGACTATTCACACTAGCTATTTGGAACTTCCATTTTAACACCGCTGTAAAGAGGAGGATCAATGCGAGATCAGACTCAAGTGTAAATGCATCAACGATCAGCGTTATCGCCCTTGCGGGATCTGATCCTCCTTTGATCGCCCTTGCCGGATCAAGTGTAAACGCGGTCTAACGGTGTGCCTTATCTGGTGTCAAGTGATAATTACTGTCTGTCTGAAATTTTACATTTATACTGTAAAATAATCCTTTCGTTTGTCCAGGGTAGTCCTATGAGTTATCATTTTATTAACATAAAGCCTACACATTGTAGAAGTTTCTAGTAAACAAGCTAAAGACAACTTTCCGAGGAACTGTGTATCGTTGGCAATGCTGCTGTCCATGGCACGAACCAGCGATAACCCATGCAAAGCAAATTTTTTTGAGGATTTCAGCTTCAAAACTTTGAAATTTTTGTGTTGAAAAGTGTGTGGTGATCGCAGTTGTCTGGCCTATTGTTCTGTCACGTGCTGTACACATCGTGCACATTTATACGGTACTTTTACATTTTTCAAGACTTGCTGGAACTGTCCTTACTGGCTTTATACAGCCACTTGAAGGTCTTTGGTACAAACTTTGGAATATCTTCCACAGATTTCGAGCAAGAAAAGCCTCGATCGAATAAACTAAATGCATTAATCATCGTGTACCGTACCACCCTTTCCTATGGAGGATTACGTGTGTGTTTACATTTTTACCCAACAGGGGTCACGTGACGTAGGTCGCGCAATCGGTCTAACTCTATTGCGTTGTTGTGAAAGCGTCCGCTAACATTCATTGGCTCTTGTCTGTATTTTTGCATGCAAAAGACTAGCAGCCTGTTTATTAGGAACAATTGGACCGCAAGTATCCTTTTTATGATTGAAAAATTCACAAAAGTATCGTGTACCAACACAATGCCCCCTTGTGTGGCGATGTGCGGACAGTGAGGGGTGCCTGGTGTAGCCTGTGTGTGTGCGGTATGTTGACACTTGAATCATATTTGGGTGGTTTAGGGGTACTGCGCCTTCTACACAGAATGCCTTATTTGCAGGCAAGTACAGTAGACCTGATGTGAACATGCACAGAATTCTAAGACAGATTTCCTGCCAAAACCTGAACTGTTTTTGGTTTCTTCAATAAAAGTTGACCACCGGATTTGATGAAATTTTCACTTTCTCTTTTATGATAATATCATCCATGAAATTTGACTTGAAACTGGGAAAATGATGATGAAGGAAACAAGGAAACAACACACAGTGCACACAGTGCACACAGTACATGGCTGTGCATGACCAATAATTGTATTGCCCTGTATTGCCCTTATTTTGAGGTTCTAAGTCACATGCTGCAGTCAATTTTTATTGGCCAAAAAGTTGTTTCGGGATGTATACATTTGTGTGTATGAAATGCAAGCCATGGGTATTTCATAAACCATTTATTAAATAACCTTAGTTATATACATGTAATTGTTTTTTTACCATTGGTAATTTCATTGGGCAAAAATCTGATCATGTAACTTCTAGTGTCTAAAAGTCTAAACAAAATTCTTTGTTGGCCCGGTACAGACGGGGACAAAAGGCACTGCAATCAACAGTCAAAATCACTCTTTCCCTGGGATTATAGTGAAATCCTCAATTACAGACCCTCAATCCTTTGTTTGACAAACCAGGATTATGGGAGATCGATAGGCTGCCACAAGTGCATCCCATTGTTCTCAGCACCAAGGTTCCAGCATACCATTGGCCATGGCCTATGGCCAAGTGGGATGGCCGAGTTACACTGAACAAAGATTGCTTCCGTACAAAATTTCTCAAAAGGAGTTCAAGAACTGTAAATCCCGTGCCAAATACAATTGTTTGTTGTCTTTGCTTAAATTGCTTCATTTAGTCAGGGTATAAATTCGACAACAAAATGCCAACAATTTTATTTTTTGGGTTGTTCAAAAACTAAAAAAAAACTGTGAGTGGTAGTGAAAATCATGGATCAAATTGCAATCCAGGCCAAAACTTGTTGGCTCTGCCCCCCCCCCCCACTTGTCAATGTTGGCTCTCATTGCACGGTCTGCTCTCCTGGTAACAACAACAATGTGAGGGGGACTGGAGTGTGTACTTATTGTCGAGTGTCCAAACCATTTTGGCAGGGATTGTAGTTGAAACCAGTTAAAACCGGATGACGAGTATACCCGGCATTATTTTCCACATGATGTGAGTTTTGTGTGTGAAACTCAAAGCCCAGAACAAAGGTCATCCGGACATTCCACTATGGAGTGAACACAGTGCATACACCCACCATTTTTAACGCTTCGTTTCACCCACATGAAGAGGATGATTGGTACTGGAAAGTATCCTGAATTTCACCCACTATGCTGGGATTATTGTGTAATCCCTGATTCGACCTTTGACCTTTTGTTCCAAGAAGAGGATTACAAGACATCGAGAGGTTTCCACCATTGTACATGTATAGTCATTGTTCAGCTCAATGGAGATACTGTAAGCTGAGTGAACTGAGTCTCCAGCCTTGGTTCCGGTCTTACAACCAATTATGGTTTTGTGAATCACGGTGCATGAATATGATATTTTCTTGATAGAGAAACAACAAATGCCGGTGCTTCAAAAAGAATCTTCGTTCTCTAATACATGTAGCTTTGTCAAGTGAGCATTTCTTTGTGCCAGCTGTACTCTCAAAGAAAAATGATTCTGGCAATTCCAGAAAATAATCCTGTCAGGCTGTATGAGAAAAATGAATGAAATTAACAGCCAGCTTTAAAATGAATAGCCAAATGTACAGCACCACGCTATTTAAATTTTGTGTCATACATATACTAAGCATGTACTACACATACACTGTGCATTATGTACTACATTTGATATACACTGTGTGCAGACTATGTGTCTGCTTTAACACATTTGTTTACGTTCATTATTATGATGTACTTGAACACGTTGTACATACACCTGTACCTGGAACTATTTACATATGTGTATGCATCATGCATACATGTATATGCAAAAAAAAAAAGTGACAGTAGGATTCAACCATATGGTATGTGTCTGGAAATAGGCAGTAGTGTAATTAGGAGAATCTCATTGGAATGGCTAGCCTGTACATATCTTCTACGTATGTATAATCCTTGTTTGCTTGATTACATGGTTACATAAACTGTATGCTAGCTGACAAGGCATGTATTAATATTGACTTTCAATAGAAACCATGGAAACATCAGCTACATGTAAGAGCTACTAATGTAGTAGCTGTAGTGTAACTCATTTTAATTTGCTAATTTTATATTGTTGTATATTAACTGCACAGTAGGGAAATCAGGAACTACATGTAATGCAACAGAGCTTGGTAAGCTACTTGTGTATGACCAAACGTTGTTTGTTTTGTTATACTATGTAATGGTGAAAAAGGAAATGGAAGATGAAACTAACTAACACATTTTACCAAAATGAACATGATTAATACATCATTGTTTTTTAAAATCCTCTAGTTTTGACAAGGAACATTTTGTCGAAAAAGGTGTCGACATGTTTCCTTTAAATTGTTTTTTTTTGTGTTAAGCAAATTTCCATGTTAAGTGTTGGGAATAATGTTTTCAAAAGGAAATACGTATTTTCTCTGGAAGATTGGTAATATTACATCAAACAAAAAAAGTAGTTCATTGTTGTTGTTTTTGTTTTGTTTAATCCATTAGAGTCAATACATGCTGGTCTTATTCCATGACCCCTTCGATCTTTGTCCAAATATTAAAAAAAAAATCACACTAGGCTATTTTGTATGATACACAGACCACCCAATGTGTTTTGGGTTATTTAGTTATGTATTTTATTATTTTAACTGGAGTGGTAAAAATGCTGACTGTGAGGCATACTTGCTTGCATTGTCAACATAAAAAAAACCCAGATAACTTGTGATGATGGCTGTTAATTTGTTTGGTAGGGTTTTTAAGGGAGTTACACATGTTCGTACTACCACTTTAAACATTGTTACGATCCTAAAATCTCCAAACTATCCGTGAATGCAAATGACAAAAAACAGTCTGAGTTTTCTCAGATGCAACAAAGAAATCAAACAAGTTCACACTGATATAAAGAACAAACAAACAAAGTGATTTAATAATGAAAATATCAACTACTTCACATTTTGATAAGGTTTAATAAGTGTACAATTATTTGGGTCAAGTGTACAATTAAGACAAGATCTTGTACCCTAGAAATAAGAAGATCGTACAGGCGAGAACTTGACCAGAGCATATGATGACTCTGTGGCCAAACAGTTCATTGATGTTTATTTAAAATGAGCTGGAATGAAAGGCAAATTCACCGCCAACAAAAGGCCGGAAATGGATGAAACAACGGAGACACAAGCTGACTCCCAACACAAACAAATATGGGGAAGAAGAAACCTCCCAAAACCAAACTGTAGATTTAGTTCTCAAAATGTCTCCTCCAGATCTAAACTAGGCTCTCACACACTTTGCTCTGTCAAGATGAACTGTCTCCACAGATGAGTCGCAGGTTCTGATGTACAGAAGTCTTGACAGTCTTAAGTCCTGCTGGAAATCTCCATCAGCCCGTATTGATAGGTTTTTTTACTTTCTAGAAATGATAATACATGTAATGGATTTTAACATTTTAGAGACTTCTTACAGTTACATCAGTTTCCGAAAATAAACTTACAGAATGCGATAAAAATTGAGAGTAATTAAGTTTTGGTTCTAGAAAGTTCCATTAATTTTAAAATGGATTAAGGGGTCAAACGGTCACACACAGATTATATAACGCTTTGTTGGCCTGTGATGGCCTTTGACATGAGTTAAGCAGAGCCATGGGTCAATACTAACTTGAAAGTTATTATTATTATCTTGGTAGGCAAAGGCAAACATGACTGTTCTTGATTGAAAATCCCACTATAAAAAATGTTAGCATGGTGATTTTGTTTCAAACAAGATAATTGATGTGTGGAATACGCATGTACATTTACTCAAAACATACTTCCTGATCAGACTGTAGCCATTAATCACGAAGCAGTATTAAATCATGACATGATTTGATCTTACCATGCAGACCTTACAGACAGTACATTGTTTTGGTACAGTGCAACGTGTAGTGATTATCATGCATGGATAACTTGCAATAGATCGTTAACAATTTGATAAAGAGTCCAGACAATCTAATAAAGAGAGACTCAATCCTGGAATAATGATAATCATTTGTATAATTGCATGCATTTCATTCCTATCTTTAGTCCTACATGTAGTAACCTCAATCCTCTAGTATGTAGGTCTATACTTTTGAGCAGTTTTCATTACTAGTATAAAACACTACATGTACTCTGTACAGTGTGTATATATTTTAAGTTAAATGTGATTTCACATACTGTACACAGTATACAGTATATCATGTTTGTACAACAGTGACAGTTTATAAATTTGCTAATCCTAGGGAAAAAAATATGAAGGCCCAATCTGAAGACAGGTTACTTGAATTTAATACAGCAAGGTACACTGTATGATCATAGAGCAAGGACCAGACTGGTCCTTGCTCTATGGTATGATGTGACTATTCAAACCTTGCCTTCCCACTACATGCACTCTATGTACATTCAATTAAATACATGATTTGTAGATACAGAGTCCTAGCTGTGAGGGCCTGTTTCTGGGGCGGACACATTTCAGAGCTCCATAATTCAAATCTTACCTGTAAGAAGCTACTAATCTCGCTGGATTAACATTCCATGGACGCATACAATTTTTGGGGGTGGGTTTGGGCATCAGATATTTCTCATAATCCGTAATTTTCGGGGCGGGGAATAATTAAGCTCTCAACGTTAAACATTTCTGAATTTTTTAAACATAGTTCATCCTGCGAACCTAGTACATGTAGGCGTGTATTTGAGCGTCACCGTACACTGACAGCACAGCACAAAACATACTGAAGTTACCCTCAACCTCATCAGGCCATGAACAATCCTACCCCATTTGTCACCAGGGACTTGGCCAGAAAATGTAGTGCCACAGTCATTGACCCTATTGAAAACATTATCAATACTTTCTTGTATTGTAACAAGCCAGTATACCAAAGTGGATTGAACCTCAGTTACAATGTAAATATGTGTCCACCAGTGTCCAACAACCTTCAAGATAGTTTCTTTGTTATTTATAGGCCCTACTTGACTGACTAGAAAGGAATATTGCCTATGTATAAAAAGCTCATTGATGTACATGTTCATTGTACATGCATGAATTGTACATAAAGCCCAGTGCTTATCAAATATACTTTTAAAATCAGATGCCCTTTTTGGCAAAATTAATAGATGCCTAGATCTCCACTTAATTTCTGGTTTCAACCTTTGTCCACATGATAATTCAAGCCCATTTGGTCATGGACAAGTAGATTGTGTGTTGTGTCCATGATTTTGTCAGTTGCATCATGGACCAAGTCTCAGGTATTTGGGCTATTTCAGAAAGAAAGGGTTTGAAAGCTGGTGATGCAGAGATCTTGCCGTGTTCATCTTTGCTGGAAAGTAAACACAATACAATATTTTTGGAAAGTCTTTTTTTCTTGAGTTTAAATACTTATTTCTTTTAGTATTTAGTGTCAAAGATAATCATACTATTACTGGGCGGGCACAAATATCCCAGTAACTACTGTAGATCAAGGGGCTGTGTCATCAGGCATACATCAAACCATTCCTCTCCTTTTCTGTATATTGTAAAGTTTGCAGCGAGATGGTTTGTGGAAATCAAAATTCTTAGTTGATGCATAAAAATGGATGGCTTGTCCACTGTTAAGTTGCATGTAACCCAATCAAACTTATTATTTGGTTTAAGGATAGATATTGAAACATATATTAAACTTGGGGTGGTTGGGTTTATAGCGCAACTGCAGATGCTATTGAATTTAAGTGCTTTTGTGAGGTTGTATCATGCAAGCTAATAGTATGAGGTTACAGGGCATGGAAATTGTGTGCCTAATTGAGTTGGTAATTGAATTTATTTTCATTGTGTTTCAGGTACCCCGATAGGATTCCTTGAAGATTGAGATCAGAGGGACACTGATTTGTTTGTTCATTGATGACTGCTCACATGAAGACATCCCAATGTTTGACTGAGATTGCACAAGGATGAGGATGTGAACTGATGAGCTAGTAAATACCATTGCTGTCAAGACTGTCCCAATGGGAAAGTGCTTCTCTAGTTGCAGTGAGAATGATGGGTCAGACAGTCATGGCAGATCCAAAGCTGGGTTGCCTTTTCCAGACAAAAGCGCCACCCTGACAGCGCAGAGTGCATTGACTGATACCGAGAGTGCCCCACCCCTTGTGCCCAAACGTGAACCAATTATAGCCTCAGTACCAACAACTCAGCAAGTTACAATGGAACGTATATCTAATGGGTCTCATATGCACTATCAAGATAAAGCCAAAGCATCATCAACTCGCAATGGACTAGACAGCGCACACAGACAGTCCAAGTCAGATTTCTCAGAAAGTAAAGTCAATAGGCTATTTGAAAAGTACAAAGATAGCTATGAGGATGCAATCCTAGCTGATGGAATGGAAAAGTTTTGTCAGGATTTACAGGTGAATGCTGAGGAGTTTATCGTGCTTGTGTTAGCCTGGAAATTTCAAGCCTCGGCAATGTGTCGCTTTACAAGAACAGAGTTTGTGAATGGGTGTCGAGCACTCAGAGCAGACTCTATCAAAGCTATTATGAGTAAGTTCCAGGAACTAATGAATGAAGTCAAAAACGAAGTCACTTTCAAAGATTTATATCGCTTCACGTTTAACTTTGGACTTGATGTAGAAGGTGGGCAACGCTCTCTCCCTTGTGATATGGCAATACCACTTTGGAAGCTAGTATTCTCACAGAGATATGTGAAGATACTAGAGCGATGGTGTGACTTCTTATTAGCTCATCAAGTACGTGGTATATCAAGGGATACATGGCAAATGTTTCTCAATTTCACTGAGGTCATTGGAGATGATCTGACAAACTATGATGACAACGAGGCCTGGCCAAGTTTATTTGATGACTTTGTGGAATATGAAAATGAACTTTTGGCCAAGAAGCAACATGAAGACCAAAGGACAGCAAATATTGATGATGGTTATGATGATGAAGAAGGCGTGATGGTGTAATCAGGCATGGCAGGATTAACACATTTACACCATTTGTATCTGAGAGGCATTCAATGACCATGTAGTTGGAATGCAGTATATATCTAACAAACGTGTACATATGTAGAATAGATGGTGCAAGGATGCATTGTTGTTGTTATCATGCCTCTAATACTCAACAAAATAGTCACATTATACTTTCAGTCAACAAATTCATTCAGTACCATAACAGAATAAGCCAAAAATGTAGGAACAAATTGCAAAAATAGTTGTATTGCATGGAAAAATTATTGTGAAATGTTGCATTCGGCCCACTTACTGTACTTTTCAGGCAACAAGACACTTTTAAAAGCATAAACCGATGCATAATGTACATGTACAACTTCAAGTGAAATTATAAATCACTGATTTATTTTCAGTAAACCTACTTGTATTGTTGGGATTTATTAATGACTGATAAAAGACAGCTTAATCTAAACCCACATGTACATGTAATTCATATGACAACATGTATAATGTATATAATGTAAGGGGCAGAGTTTGTTTGTTGGTAAATGCTTAACTCACACAATCCTAAAACAGTTAAGTTTGTCTGTACATGTACAGTCCAAGAGTATGATTTTGATGAGATTGTTTTTGCTACATTGCACTTAATTTAAATATTTGGGAAATTATACATGGCAATTATTGATACATGTAGTAATAAGTTGTTGATACTGTCCTCACTTTCAGCAACTACTGTATTTGAGTTGGTAGGGGCTATGGTGCTGATAATGGTCTCAGCATGGCTTGACTAGTCAATAGTGATGTCAATACCCCAGGCCTGCAATTTCATCTTTCATCTGAGAAGACGAAATCAAAGAACGTTTCCTTTGGAAAATCTGAGTCTGTGGGAAAGTTTTGAAGGGGCACCAAGGCCAAGACCAGGGCCTCTGTGGCCTCCGCATAATAGACCGACTGTGTGACCTATGTTTACATGTCATCATGTGACCTGTAGTGGGTACTACGTCATCTCAGTTAATGGCAAACTACGTGCAAATACATGGCTGTGACCGACAACGTCACATAAACAGTCGGCTTTTGGTAATAAAAACACAGTTACTTTTATTAAAGTTGTATGTTGTGACATTGATTTTTATCACATTACTGTTTCATAAACTACCAGTAGTCTACTACAAAAGAGGTTTATTTTGTAGTTATGCGTAGGAGTCGGACGAAGATGTAGCCACCCGCCTGTTGTTTTGTTTGTAATATAGTCCTAAATCACTATAAAAAAAAGGTAAAGAACGTCAGGAAAAGTGAGCATTTATACCTGGCCTTGTGAAATTTCAAATAGACAAAGGAATCACACAGTTTTGGAAAGCAATTTTTTTTGATGATTCAGCTTCAAAACTGTGAAATTCTTTAGTTGAAAAGTGTGTGATCTCGGTAGTCTGGCCCAAACGTTCCGTCATGCAACCAGTACTACCACATCGTGAACAACGTTCCTTGTAGAATTTGCAAGACTTGCTGGAATTGTCCTTACTGGCTTTATTCAGCCACTCAAAGGTTGCTGGTACAAACTCAGGAATATTTTTCACAGATTTCGAGAAAGAAAAACCTCCATCGAATTAACAAAATGCAACAATTATCATGTACCGTACTGCACTTTCCTATGGAGGGTGTCATGTTTGTTTACATTCAATACCCACAATAGGTCACGCGACGTGGGTTGCGCAATCGGTCTATTCCAGACCCGACCCTCATTAATATATGATTATTGATTTATAATTGGATTATGAGATCACTGGTGAGGATTCTTGCTGTATGTATTGTACATGTTAGGTGTGCCTTTGCTGCAATAAGCCGTTTTGAGATATGGTGGACACAGTACTAGGACACTATTAGGTTTGGGTAGATTTGTTTGTATACACCCAAACCTAATAATAGTGCACTCCTATAGTGTCCGCCATACCTCAAAAAGACTAATTATGTGTGCTCTCTTGATTTGACATGAGAGGAAGCAACATTGTCATCATTGTGACAAATGTATTGCCAACACTGTACATTGTATCATAAACTACACTGTACATTGTACTGTTAATCATTGTTTGTGTTAAATCCTAATTATAATGTATACATGTAGATCTTTCCCATTGACTAGGACGATGCAGTGACTGTACACTCATCTACACACATCATGCGACATTATGTGTACAAAAGAGCCACTGAGCCTGGACTTTCTGTTGGCACAATTTGTACACAGCTCAATGGAAGAACACATAAAAATCTGACATTTTATGAAAATTGCACTGGATTATCATTATCAATTTTTGCTATGAAGAAAGGGGGTACATGTTTTTTTTGGCAGTTCTTGATTTACTTGTTTGTGGTAATTATTACACAAAATGTACAATTTCCCATTATGACCATTGTAGTATCTTGCCTGCCAGAAAGGGCCTGGAATGTACAAGGTCGCTCTTTTTGTAAACAAAGTGACAAGGGCTTTAACTGGTCAATTTGAAATTAAGTCCAAGCTTTAGTGTCAAACCTGTAGCACAGCCAGCCAGTGTTTATTTACATGTACATGTAGTTGGTAAGCAACCCTTATTTTTTAGGTAACAAGTCTTTTTTTACTTATTGTGATTTGGTCCTTACTATGGACATTGTAAAAGCTCAGAAAAATGCACTTGCTTAGTAATTACACAAAATAATCAAGCTCCGAATGGTTGATAATGTTTTTAAAATTGGTTTATTCATCAAAAACTAACTATAGATTATCTTTTTAACAATATAATTATCTGGCAAACAGTAACTGTTAAATGCAATCTAATAGCAAAGAGTCAATGTGTATTTTTATATGAAATGTTTTCATTGATCGTGTATGATTGTATCTGCTGTTAAAAAAGTGATGTGAGTTACTTAGTTTCATTGACAGACAAACAAATGCAAACGAATCTTGGTTCTTTAACACATGAGTGACCACCACAGATACTACATGTACATCACCCCTACATACATGCATACAAGTATACATAATTCACAATACAAGGTTCCTAATTGTTTCTCATGCATTGTACATTGGACAGTTAATTGATGATGGGTATCATTAATGCAACAATTGTATCAGATTATCACTATGGTACATGCAGCAACTCCTGCACAGGACTCTAGCTTCCTAGCAAGGTGACTTGTTCTGAGGTTCAGATAACTCAGTGTGATTGCACACAGAAGGTTTTTGATTCCAGTCATGCACCTGCCACCCTATGGAATCTATACAGCTCCTGGAAACTGTTATCACATGCATGCCATCCTTTTTACAATGTAGATTGTTCCGTTCACAAAAGTTTGAATTTAATTATGATACTTTAAAATCACACAATCACACAAGCTGCCACCATTTAATGTATTGCCCATTTTGTGTGTGGCTCTCTGGCCTGACTTTATGACCGAGGTGTGCGGGGGGGGGGGGGGGGGGGAGGGGGGATACTTTCTCATCCATGTTAGCGTCATTGCTAGGCATTTAAGTGAGCTTAATGGATCGGTCTTTATGAAGGTTTAATTTTGCTGATTGTAATTAGGTCATTCTGGTATGAACTCTAACTCTTCATTTCATCTGCATACTCTTTAATAACTGGAGCATTGTGCATCGTTACTTCCAAGTCATGAATGTGTAAATGTAACATTCATGTACATGTACACATACATGTATATGTGTACATTGTACATATGCATTCAATAGATTTTATGTTCATCTATGATTCATAGCTGGAGGAAGCTATTAAGCAAACCAATTTGTTGAGTTAGAAGATTTATGCTTAAAATCATAATTAGTGATAGGTTACCAGTCAAAATGCCAAGGATTGTTACTGGTTTCCTAATTAATTTTGCGAATAAAATTAAGTGGTTAAGCAATATTTGCTTCTTTTTCTAGAAGCTTGATTAGTATGTTGGTTCCACAATCTGTCTGCACACTGAAGCTCTGCCTGTGCATTGTAGTGATAAAGATAGCGCAGCTGACATGATATGGATGTGGTTTATAAAGGTGACTGGGCGTAGTCCTTTAATGGTTTTCATCTGAATGTATGGGGGAAATTATGATTGTTTTGTCGAAGTTAAGTTTCAACAGGGACTGCCACAAGTTTACTTTCATTTGGCCTGCCCAAATTTCACACAGCTAATGTATTGATGCAGTGTGATGAAAAATACCAATGGATACACATTTGGGCAGCTAGTTGTTGGCAGTTGGTCAAATGTCATCAGTATTGTTCAAATAACAGTCAGAACACCATCAGAAAGACATGATAGAAACTGTTTTGAGCAATACTGGGTGTGTTTTCACATTTAACAAGCAATTCTACAATAGATATTATTGTAGAAAATATTGCCACCCAATTGCAGTTCATTGCATACTCATGATAATTGGCTGTATGAATACTCCAGTAGTGAAATTAATCCCCAGAAGGCCAGAAAGCCATGTGTCCATTTTGTGTTAAGTGTAATACGTTATACATCAAAATGGACACCTCATAAAGAACAATACTTTATGTAATACGTATTGTTTCTGTATTGCATAAAAATTCTTACTCCATGAAGCTATTGAATTGGATTAAAGATCACACACAGCATAAACAGAATGTGTATTTTCACATACACATAAATGAAAAATCCAGCATTTTAGCAAGTATCAAAGAAAAGGCCCAGTAGGCACAGATTAATTATGCTACTCTAGGAAAAGATAAATAAGTCAATAGACCCTATGCATTAATCTTGTCATCCAGCTGCTATCTTAGAGTTAAGTTGGTGATAAAACAATGGAAATGTTCTAGAAGTACCATAGTACCCACAATGCATAGGTTGGGCAAATGAGCAACTCTTCCTCCGACCTCAATGAGAATGAGGGGTGCCTTAGCCTGATGACATCATATTCATCATCATCATTTCTATTGTATGTCTTACATGTATATTCCCCATGACCCCCATTGAATGTGCCTCTATAATGTGCAGTGATGGAGACAGCATTAATGTACCTACCAGCATTCTGTCGTCTCACTACCACATTCTATGCATTCAGAACTAGTCACAACAGATACACAGTAAAAATCTTTTATTGGCAATATTTGTGTACGATCCTAAATCAATGCAAACGATTCCAAATTTAAAAGGGAGTACCCTTTTCTTACACTACATTTTGTTTTGTTTTTTGTTTCTAAAATGTATAGTTGACAAGTAATATGATGCAGTCCCTACAAACACTGTTAGTGTGTTTAGTAACATGAATATAAGCTTACTTATATGTATGTTGAACAAGGGTCATCTTGATTGCTTTGAAATTACGCTTCCACATTGTATACAGCTAATCAAACTTAAAATAATAAAAATAAGGTGGGATGTTGCCATCTTGAAAATGTGATGTCTTACAACTGTACATATATATCAACGGCAAACTGTTAACTACACACGAACAATGTGTTCATTTTTAATAGGAGATACAACAAGAGAGTGGTCAAAGGTTAACATTCCATGCTGAATTTACTATTTATTAATGGGCAAATGGACAATACAACAATGGGACAAATAGTTAACAGAAGATGGACAGAAGCCACAAAGTGGACTACACAGTGGGTCTCACGTACATTGCTTTAATAAGTGAAGGAAACAAAATGATGTGTTTTAACTGGTCCCAAAGTTTGAATTTGTTAAGACTTGTACAGTGTATCGCTTCCATGTACAGAATTTTATCCAGAGGATGCATTATACGTCAACAAATGCTTGAAAACTTCATGAAGCAACAGATTAGCAAAACATACATCATCATATAATCAGAATGATCAGACGTGAATCGTCTGTGTGTGGATGGTGAATTACTTGAAAGTTAAAATTGTACACAAAAGTCCTTCAACTAGTTTTGCATCGCAAGAAATGTTGTCATTTTTCTGATTGAGATGTTACTGATTTGCATCTTTCTGATTGATATCTTTCTGATTGGGGTCTTTTTAAATGGGATCTTTCTGATTGGGATCTTTTTGATCGGAATCTTTCTGATTGAGATCTTTCTGATTTAGATCTTTCTGGTTGAGATCTCTCTGATTGAGATCTCTCTGATTGAGATCTTTCTGATTGGGATCTTTCTGATTGAGATCTTTCTGATTGAGATCTTTCTGATTGAGATCTTTCTGATTGGGATCTTTCCTATTGAGATCTTTCTGATTGAGATCTTTCTGATTGAGATCTTTCTGATTGAGATCTTTCTGATTTAGATCTTTCTGGTTGAGATCTCTCTGATTGAGATCTCTCTGATTGAGATCTTTCTGATTGGGATCTTTCTGATTGAGATCTTTCTGATTGAGATCTTTCTGATTGAGATCTTTCTGATTGGGATCTTTCCTATTGAGATCTTTCTGATTGAGATCTTTCTGATTGAGATCTTTCTGATTGAGATCTTTCTGATTGGGATCTTTCCTATTGAGATCTTTCTGATTGAGATCTTTCTGATTGAGATCTTTCTGATTGAGATCTTTCTGATTGGGATCTTTCTGATTGAGATCTTTCTGATTGAGATCTTTCTGATTGAGATCTTTCTGATTGAGATCTTTCTGATTGGGATCTTTTTGATCAGAATCTTTCTGATTGAGATCTTTCTGATTGAGATCTTTCTGATTGGGATCTTTCCGATTGAGATCTTTCTGATTGAGTTCTTTCTGATTGAGATCTTTCTGATTGGGATCTTTCTGATTAGGATATTTCTGATGGGATCTTTTTGATCGGAATCTTTCTTATTGAGATCTTTCTGATTGAGATCTTTCTGATTGGGATCTTTCTGATTGGGATCTTTCTGATTGGGATCTTTCTGATTGGGATCTTTCTGATTGGGATCTTTCTGATTGGGATCTTTCTGATTGAGATCTTTCTGATTTGGATCTTTCTGATTGAGATCTTTCTGCTTGGGATCTTTCTGATTGGGATCTTTCTGATTAGGATATTTCTGATTGAGATCTTTCTGATTGGAATCTTTCTGCTTGAGATTTTTCTGATTTGGATCTTTCTGATTGAGATCTTTCTGATTGGGATCTTTTTGATCGAAATCTTCTGATTGGGATCTTTCTGATTGAGATCTTTCTGATTGGGACCTTTCTGATTGGGATCTTTCTGATTGGGATCTTTCTGATTGGGTAGATTAGTAACCAGTAGAGTTAAAATAGAACCAGATATGACAAGGAAGCCAACTGTCCTTCTCGTTATGATTAGTAAGGAGACCAGAACTAATCACCAACCCACATGGCCTTCAATTACTGTCAACTAGTCTGGCCTCAGCAGCCTTTGGCACACTTCTCGTACTTAAAACCAATTGATCTGTTTCATTTGATTAGTTTAAAGAAAGTATTTAGAAGGATGTTTTGTCTTAATCCACCCCATTGGAATTGCATCCACCCCATTGGAATTATAATTGGTTGTTGAGAAATAAAAGAACATGATGACCCCATTATTAAGGAGGGATATTCTGTGTAGAATGCAATTCACCCTTGAACTTTAAAAATAACTAAAAGGTTACATGCGTAGGTAAATGAATCAAGACAGTAATGAGTCAATAATAAAATGGTAGTTTGTAAATTCACCAGGACCTATTTTGTTGTACTCAAAATGCTTTTTCTCAAGCCAGCATGAATTCTCTGTACAGAGTGAAAGAAAAGAATATCTCAAAAAGCTGCTGTTGATTTGTTAAAATTAATTTTGAGAAGATGACCACAAATTCCTGTTTTAATCCATCTCAATAAATGCAGACAAAAAAGTAATGAACATTGATGTGAAGTAAACGAGTCTTTGAAACTCCAATTAAGGAAATAAACCATGTAAGGAAGCTACATTGTACAATGATGTACACCATCATGTAATCAACTTATAATGGACTTTCATCATAATGTACATCCATTCACAATGGCATTAAATAGGATGTGCATGCTTGGCATATTGGTATCTGGTTTGGTTTTGTAGTTATGTTTAATTTTTATCACAACTCCGTTACTATATTTGTGGAATGATGTTTTTAACTTAATTTTCTTTGTAAATCAAAAGCCCTTGTTCATGCAGACGGAACATTTGGAATAATTGCTTACTTGCACAGGTACGTACTTGTTAACTATAACATGCTTTCTTGGGCATTTTGAAATAAGTTATCGCTAAAGTCTTCATTTCTGATACTATACATTAAAGAGGTATAATGACATCAAGATGTGAACAATTATTGCTACTCCTGTGTGTACTGTTAGGCTAGGGATGTATCACTGATTCAGATGGGTTGACCAGACACCTAAACCATTCTGACTGGTACATGTCATACATGTAGGATTCCTTCCTGCTGAGAATACATGTTATTATCAGTCTTTGAGTATCAGTAGATGATGAATTGATCAGGTTCAAGCAAGGTTTAATATAACTCCATGTTAGCTGTCCAGCAAAATCAGTCCTTGCTTACCAAAGGAATGTGTATATGTAAGCACACAATTGGTAAACAGCTGTTGAATAGAATCCAATGGTTTTCATGCAGTTCTAAACTATATTAACAAATACCTTGGAGAGTTTATGCATTCTGATTGGTGGAAACGTGATCAGGTGGTAGTGTTTCAACGCTTGTAAATCACCGACAGACATAGCTGGAGCTGTTTATCAGTTAACGCCAGATGAGGTGTATACATGCCAATATTTTCCCTGCCAGGAAATTGGATGACATGAACTTTTTTGTGTGTGTGAACTAAGAAGGCTGGAACGAAGGTCACCCAGACACTCCATTTTGGAGCATGCACACTGTATGCACTCACCATTCAGGGTCATGGCCGTGCCATAAAAGACCTCCCCTTCAGTCCTTTATTGCATGGCCACGACCCTGCCAGTCTTAAACTGCCATTTAAGACCTTGTCACCACTCTTTTATTTCCTTAATATAAAACAAGTTCCATTGTTTGCCACATTTTCTTGTTGATATTGCTATACAAGCCCCTATGCACAGATCTTCTGTTTTTAAGCAAGAACGATAAACAAAAGCCTCTTTGCAGTCTACAGAGGGCACATCTTGATTTCTAATGCATACAAATTATTATGGATAGAAGACTGTGTGTAGTGTTAATGTTAAAAAATAGTACCATTTTGAGATTGGTGATTTACTGCGCTTCTTTATTCATTATTGTGCAATTATGAATGCAAAGGTAACACTTGGTGCATACCTGCTTTGTATCTTATGTTTTTAGTTGCATTGTTAAAGTGCCAATGCCTTTAGTAAATGCTTGTACGTCAACATTCTTATAAATTGAAATTTGAAACAGGGTGATGTGTTTTTTCATGTCAAGTACGGTATTAAGAATTCCCATTAAAGGCATCTTGAGATTATTTTTGATACAACAATTTTAGAGGTGCTTGTCACTTATTGTGACTTGTGGATTGATGGCTTGCATTTATAGTGGTTTCAATTGAGAAGAAATAAATAAGGCTTGAATTCAACCTTTGGTAACTGCTACTGTTTTGTATGGTAATAAAAACGCAAACTAATAAATAATGCAGAATAAACTGTATGAAAAACTGAGAGTGGTTTCATTCTTTGAATGTTTTAAACCTTAAGAGTAGAGAAATTGTTGGCTTTAGCACGCACCATTGCCTCTGACCTGGATGTGAACAACAAAGCTGTTTTTTATTTTAAGTTGTTCAAGAAATGTGCTTAGTTTTGGATACCAGTTGAAATAGATTTAATATCTCTAGCATCATTTCCATCAGCAACCCAAGGATCAAAAATATTTTTGGATAACATACAGTAAAAGAAAGATTATACCACACCAAGGAGTTATATATGAGAACTAGAGGGTGAACAAAACCATACGACACGGCCCGACAATGTTTTTGCCCATTGAGAAAATGGCGTTGACCAATCATACTACACTGGTTTTCTAAGTGGACATTCGTATGCATTTGACCCATAGGGATTTTCACCCATGGTGGGTAAGCAGAGTTCCTTGCGTGACATCACGAGTACTCCCTGTAATTCTATGTACCACACTCTTTACTGTAGGTTTTCCCGGTCAATTTCAGCAAAAATTAATTCAGTTTCATTAACAAGCATTCATAATCATGCATTATAATATTCCCTAATTCATTCAAACTAGGGTTTCTTTTTAGCGTTCAATTTCGTTTTTATGCACACATGACTTTGTTTCTCATTCAGGTTTGTTTTAGTCATTCTATTTTAATTACAGGCATTCAAGACTACATTTTTACCATTCTAAAGTTGAATTTCTACTACCTATTTAAGACTCATCAAAGCGCACAGGAATTTGTTGCTAGTTTTTGTTTTATTATTCATTTATGGGCATTGAAGTTTAACTTATTTGCGTTCAAATTAACCATGAGGTCTTCTTCAAATAAGTTGGCAATAGTTCTTTTACTGGCACTTGAGTTGTTCTTTGTAAGTTGCGTTTCTGTGTAGCTTGCATTTCATTAAATCCTGTGTTTTTTCTTAATTGCAATAATTGTTCCTGTTGCTTTATTACCCTGAGTTTAAAGTTAAAGCCTGTAACAGGTATCTAGAAGGCTGCTTAGTAATGTTATGGTCATTAGTGTGAAATGAGAACAACATATTTTGCAATAGTCTTGTGATTGTTTGTACTGGTCTTTAGTGTTGTCTTCATTACTTCTGAAGAATTTTCCGGATTTGATAAATTAAAAGTTAACAAATGATGTTTTCAGAAACAGTAGCTTTAAATTATCAGGGGTCATTTTAAAATTAACAAAACAGGTATTGTTGTTTACCTGAGGATTTTTTTTTTCAAAGGTCCTTTTCTTTTTCTGTTTATTTACTTCTATTCATTTCTTTATTATCTGAATTGGTTTCTTTTTTTCATTAACCTTCAATGTTTTGAAGTGCTATAGGCATCTCAGCATGTATTGTAATTTTGCCTGTTGTTGTACCATCTCACCCACTTTTCATGAGTTGTTTAACTGTCTGATACTCAGTTGAGCCACTTCTTGCAGTAGATCACTTCTTTCCCTATCTAAATTATTCACTCTTCTGTACAGCCATGGGCAGCCATTTTGGGTTCTAATTGCTATTCTTTGAGGTACATAATGCAGAACTAATCTAGACACAAATTCTCCTCAGAATATCTACCTTTATACATGCTACTACAAATCAGAATAGGACATACCAAACGAATTTGAATGCAAACATTTCAAAAATGTTTCCTAATTGATGAAATTGAATGGTCGACCAGCCTCTTGCTGTTGGCTTTAACGAAATTGAATGATCTTTGCGACCTCATGAATTTGAAAGATCTTATTTGACTAGTGAATGCTAAACTGTTGAAATTGAATTACTCCTTTTTACTGTTGAATGCTGATGCAACGGAGCATTCATTTTAAAACAAAATTGAATGAACCAGGTGTTGAATTTTTGTTGAAATTGGCCAGGAAAACCTTTAGTATAGCATACTGTACCAACATTTTGTTTTGCTCAACTCTGCAGGGCTTTCATCTTCTTAAATCTTTACAATTGGCACTTGAGCTGTGACAATGAACTGTATTTTAATTGGTCTGGTGCCCTTGTATTCCCTTGTATTGCTTTAAATGCTATAGTTTTTGAGAAATGAGCAAACAATGTGAGACTTTTGAGATGCTGGTGGCAGCAGACACAACAGGCCTTTTTGACAGTTCTGACGATGTGTGCACATGCTTAGTATTGCACGGGTAGTTCTGAGCATGCGTACTACTGGTGAGAACTGTGAAAAAGGACCGTCCAAAAGTCTCCCATTAGTTTTGATCTTGAACGTCCAAAACCTGATGTTTGAAAACGTTGAAAAGATATGTTTTTTTTCACTATTTTCATGTGCCTCCGGTGACCGATGTCATCACTTTATGTATATGTTGGGTCACATGAAGTGCAGATACTGGTCTTTGATTATTGCCAATAATGTCTGCGTGCTCTAAGGCCTGGACCGGACTTGTTGAATGACTCTCCATGACAAACCATCCCATCTTTATCTATAAATACCTGAATGTTTATAGGCTCTGATGGAGGTAGCACAGTGATGATGTAGCCAGGACTTTCACTTGATGGGGGCCTGGTTTTGTTAGTGGTGGTGGGAGGTGAGGGGTCATGCTAGCTTTAATAGTTACAAATGTTTTAGGTTTAAAATACAAACTTATTCTAAGTGAAAGCCTACAACTCACAGACTGAATTAGGATGGTTAATTATATTTTGTTTTTGGGAGGGGGCACTAATGGGCGTTTTGTGTGGGGGAAGGACACTGGATATGTTTTGGGGTGGGTATGTTCCCCCAGGCTATGCCACTGAGGTAGAACCAATCCACTTGATTGGGGACAGCAAAGAACTGTACATTCCATCAATGTGTGTTGATTTTAAGACAATGATACATAAAGGAAGATGTTTAAATGATGAGATGGAATGTATGAAATGTTACTATCAATGTAGAAACTAGACAATGAAGGGCATGAATCCAGAAACTAGGAATATGGGTACGTACACAGCAAGTCATTTATTAGATTGATGTCATACAAGTAGGAAATGCGATGATACAATAACAACTTTATCCAATTTAAACAAAACTGCCTTAGAGAATCTGCTCAGCAAAATGACTTCTAAAGCTTTAGTGTTTTGTTCGACAAATATATGGAATTATTGACTCGTTACCTTACTACATTGTTACACATGAAATACCACACTGGTCTATGGCAAGGTGTTATCATGACCCAGGTGGAGTGTGCTAGGAGTCATCAGTCACTCCACTTGTTTATTTCTTTCAAGATTTCAAGAAACTTGGAATAGAATGTAGATGCAAAATCCTTGATTTCCCTTGCAATGGATCATCTTTAAAGTGTTCCTACGTGATGCTTTGCAACATAAATACACAAGTAGGAAAATTCAAAGTACCATTGAGGTAACATATATGGTGCTAAACAGAAATGCTTTTCTGAAGTGAGTTTTAAGGAACATCTGATAAGAGGCGGTGGGTGAGGTTGGAATGCTTGCTATTTTGCAAATGACAAAGAACAAAAGCCAGGAATATATTTGCTGATGATGCAAATGGACATTGTGTTTAGGATGAAACCTTGCTGGATCATCTAGGATGATGTCAATAATTACATTAGCGAATAATAACAGACTTCTTTACTAACTTTGAAGTGACACTTATCTGTATGCACAGAAATATTTTGATTCCCCAAGACCCAAGAAATTGGCATCTTCTGAACTGCTTTTCATCTGCAACTATTTTTGCTGTCCATTTGAAAGCAAAGATATGTTTGAATGTATTTTGTGTATCAGGGGCATGAATGGATAAACATTACGACTTCATAAGTTCAGACAATGACAGTAAAACTGGTGCAGTTTATAACCCAGTAAGACATATTGGCAAATTCCATGGAGAACCACATGATCATGACTAGGCTAAAGATGACCATGGCCAGCTAAAGATGACCATGGCCAGCTAGAGATGACCATGGCCAGCTAGAGATGATCATTGTCGACTAAAGATGACCATGGTCAGCTATAGATGACCATGGTCGGCTATAGATGACCATGGTCGACTAGAGATGACCATGGTCGACTAGAGATGACCATGGCCAGCTAGAGATGACTATGGCCAGCTAGAGACGACTATGGCCAGCTAGAGATGACCATGGCCAGCTAGAGATGACCATGGTCAGCTATAGATGACCATGGTCAGCTAGAGATGACCATGGCCAGCTAGAGATGACCATGGTAGGCTAGAGATAACCATGGTCATCTAGAGATGACCATGGTTGGCTGTTGGTGACTATGGTCGGCTAGAGATGATCATGGCCAGCTAGAAATTACCATGGTCGGCTAGAGATGACCATGGTGAGCTTGAGACAACCATGGTGGGCTAAAGATGACCGTGGTCAGCTATAGATGACTATGGTTGGCTAGAGATGACCATGGTTGGCTAGAAATTATCATGGTCGGCAAGAGATGACCATGGTGGGCTAGAGATGACCATGGTTGGCTAGAGATGACCATGGTCGGCTAGAGATGACCATGGTCAGCTAGAGATGACCTCGGTGGGCTAGAGATGACCGTGGTTGGCTAGAGATGACCATGGTCAGCTAGAGATGACCATGTTTGGCTAGAGATGACTATGGTTGACTAGAGAAGTCCATGGTCAACTAGAGACGACCATGGTCAGCTGGAGATGACCATAGTCAGCTAGAGATGACCATGGTCAGCTGACCATGGTGGGCTAGAGATGAAAATCTAGAGTTGGACCCATTTTTCTGTTACAGCTGTGGCTGTGACTGTGTAGCTGTGACAATGCCTTAATGACACTGTTTAGTGCAGTGATAACCTCCACACAACACACTTTGTTATGTCATTTCATTTACTGAATAATAGCGATATTTTAGGTGGCACAGCTTTAGTAAGTCACCATGCAAAGAGTATATGAAGTGTAACATTAATTTCCTCGGTGCGGCTCTGAAGACTAGATTTTTTATCTGCCTGTAACAACTTTTTCTTTTGAATTGTGATGCTTTATTTTGACAGGTAAAATGTTTCCCAACTTGACTCCTCACAAATAAGTTCTCTCCCAAAAATTCCTTCTTCGTGTAAATAACTGAATTAATGACAAGTATACTTGACACAGAATTGAGCTTAAATTTTCACAGATCTGTTATTAAAAAAAAGAATTATTCCAAGCATTGCCAATGTTTTATCATGTCTCAAGTGTCTTCCGATGATCGTTCCTTTTAAAGGATGGCAGGGTTGACACAAGTAGATTGGATAAATGCAAACAACCCTATCAATCCTCAGACATCCCACAAGGTTTTGAACTCTAAAGAAACAACATGTGTCAAGTTTCATCATGACAAAGGCAGACTTTTGGGGAGAAAACTACAAACAGCAGAGTCATATTTCATCTTTTCATGTGTCTAAAAATGTGCTAGACAATAGGGCGTATTGATGTAAAACAACTAATTTAATCATTTGAGTACATCAGGAAAAAGCAAATATTAAGTATTTTAAGAAATAAAGATTAGTAAACTTATTCCTTTGACTATACACATAGACCTCATACAATGATGTCATCCTTACAAGTAAAACCATGATGACATAATTGAAAACACACAGCAATGTGTGCACGGTGCATTGGATGGGCCAAATAACCCATATTGAGAGGTTACCCTTGCCCAGTCACTTCATATGTTTAAGGTCTACACAGTAACTTTCTTATCAGTTTCTTAGTTTTACCAATGTTGTCCAAATTAGTTGACAAATATTTGAGTACTAACCAAGGATTATTTTTTGAAATTAAATATTTTATTAGTTGGAATAGATATTGTATAAGTAATGTATGGAAAATATTGCATTCTGATTGTGCTACAGATTAGCAGCCAACTTGTATTCTAACCCTTGCCTTAGCAGTATTACTAGAGTACAATGTATGCAATATATTCCATACGCGTATATTGATCAGATCAATCTCTAAGAAATGTGCATAATAACAACTTATACATGTATCTGGATTTGTCTGTTGTATGTCTTATTTAATATATTATTAGCTTAAACTGATTGAGTTTAAAAACAATCACAATAATTTAACATTGCTGTAGTTATGACTTGTCTCTGCATCACTAACAAAGACACTGACAAATCTTATTTACATCACATTTTGGTATATAAGGACAATTCTTACTGAAACATTTAACACAACATTATCTTTACTTTGAAATCCTACAGAAAGTGGCCTTGAAATTTTTAGGGGGGTACAAAAATAAAATATCCCTGTGGAGAGATATTGGGCAATTGATGTTTTCAGACTTCAAGGTTGAACTGTGTATGTGTTCTTACGAGACCCATCAAACATATGTTGAGATGTATGTGAATGAACTTAGACAATTAGTTATAATGCATGTATAAATACCATACATAGCACATTATATGAATCAAAGTGTTTGCAAATATGCAGTTTTAGTTTGAAAAGTGTGTGAAAGTCCTTAAAATTTCAGTTTGTTCACATAAAAGTGGCACATATACTGATTCATACACGTAGAAGTGCACCTTATATCAGCCCTAAATAGCCTGGGTATACATGTAGCATGCTATGCAACATTATAGTTTCAAAGCTCAACATTTGAATTGAGTGGTGTTACTTCATAAGTTAAATCAAGACCCATTGAAAACAGCTTGTAACTTGGCTCTGAACTACATGACAGATTTGAGATTGGATAGTAGATCGGAACGATAACCATAGACATTGCTGGAGTAGATGTCTTGCTTTCCAAACTGCTTAGATTTAGTCATAACATTTGTAGATGTGAATTCAGTTATGTAAATTTGTCATATTGTGTTTAAACTACATCCAACTTAGAAAATATGTAACAATTGCCTTGCCTATAAATATTTAAAGACAAACTATATGTATAACAAAACTTTTATTCTATTTTATAAATAACAACACAATGCAACTTTTGCAAAATAGACCCAAATGTAGCAAAACAATATACATTTCTAAATTCTTCGCCAATAAGAGTATTTTTTTGAAATCTTTACAATTTTTCTTTTCAACATTTCTGTACAATACAAACAATTTATACGTCAAAGTAGTAAATAAACATTAGAAAATAAATGCACCCATGAAATTGCCACCATACCAAAACCGCAGGGTTATTTTTCATATTTACTCAAGTCACAAAATGGTGAACAAAATCTATCCATCACAGACCTCAATATATGGGATTCCGTGGGCTTTCATCTTAGCTCAATTTATACATTGCTGAGAAAAAATATGCACCTTTTCAAGTGCTTTATAAAAAGAGGAATCATATGGTTAATTTGTTGTTATTTTTCCCTATATACATCTATATACAAGTAGACTATTCAAGACCACTGGTGCCTTTGTCACTGTGCTAAATACTTGACTTAGGAACATTTGACATGTAGTCATCAATGCACAATCAATTCATGCTTTTTTGCAAGCTGCATAGTTGTGTAACCACAGTGGCTCCACTAATAAAATTGCTTGGAAAAAAGCTGTTATATTACACTATACACAGACCACAGCTGAATGGAAAACCATCCAACTGAAGTATTCAGCAACAACAACAAAACTCCTCTTGGAATTAATTCAGTTGTGACAATAAGCAATTGTCCAACCACTTGATGACTGACAGTGATGTTCAGACATAATGGCTTTGAATTAAAATGCTCTGTAGATGTCTCAGCATATATAACCTATCAATCGCTGCTTCACAACAGACTGTCATCAAAGCTCATTCATTTCATATCATGAATGTTTTATCACTCAAGTGTACAGCTTGGAAACAAGTAAAATGTCAATGATGGACTCATAAGTAGCATCAGTCAAGTGTGTTGTTGAGCTCATTCCTGATGCTGAGTGAAACTTAATCTCAACTTTGCAAAAGTCATGACAAATAAATTGACGACTCACAAATTGGCAAATTTGGAAGGTGACATCTACTGTTTGAGAGTTGCAACTAAACACAGTAGATCTTCAACACCAAGAAAATCCACAATATGAGGCCTTGGGATTGGGTCATTACAATAAATCAATCAGTTTACTATTGACATGTAACATTACAATCTGCTTTCAGTTCATCTAGGAATGTCTGGATTGGAGAAGGTTGACCTATAATCACATCACATATTCCAGCTTGTGATGACACATTGTATACAGACTCTAACTTAGTTC
The DNA here is from genome assembly GCA_911728455.2 of Marthasterias glacialis. NCBI lineage: Eukaryota > Metazoa > Echinodermata > Asteroidea > Forcipulatida > Asteriidae > Marthasterias > Marthasterias glacialis. The sequence continues at coordinate 15,556,526 of OU452227.1, read as the reverse complement.
AGTCGCCATTGCATTAATACAATCCAGCCATGAAGAGTTGATCACAATGAGTAAATGTAGCCTGTTTACTCACTCAGTCACAGGGATATTATCCCACACATCATCCTCTAGATGATGAAGGTCAGTAGGTGTACTAATATCATTCAAATCCAACAGGTTGAGAGGGAAAGGATCTTTGCCTAATGTTGCTCCAAATGCCCCATCCATGCTGAATGTTGGTGGAGTAACATTGACTGGTGTTAATCCAGAACTAGAACCAGGTATAACCAAATCTAACCAGTTGAGATCAGATTCAGTATTGGCTGATGCTAAACAATCAGCATTGAGTGCCATGGTAGTATCTGCATCACAGTTATCAATGGTTGTCATTGGGATATCAAAAGGCATTGAATGACTGCGGCTATTACTGCCATTACCAAGGTGTGCAGAATCTCCAAGGTCTAGAGCTGAAATGTTCAAGTCAGTAGGATCTACTTCCATAGGTAGATCTGTAGATGGGTAGGAGTGTGATACAGGAGGAGGAGATGGTCCTGGTACTGGCAACTTCAGATCAATAGAGCCTCCACGACCACGCACAATGGATTGTGTTACAGTTGTCATGCCTACTGATGAGTTGCTTAATGTACGTGGTACATCTCGGAACTTTGGTGTTATAGGAATTTGGTCTGGAGAGAAAAATAAAAACAAATTAATAAATAAATAAATAATAAATGGTCTTAACCTGATCGCATGGGGATGCATTAAAGTGCAATATAAAGAACGGCTTCCAAAATAAGCAAAATAACTGGCCCTTCAACAAGCACATACATGTAAATTACACAATTTTGTATGCAACTCTTTCTTTTATGCAAATTTTGTTTATTTCTAAAACTTTTTGGCACTGTGTTTTGCACGTGGAGATAACTTAAAATAACTTGCAGAACTGGCAGAATATGAAATATTCTTGGAAAAATAAATGTATCCATTTCACCATCGGGATGGAGCTACGGAGAACAAAGTGTTCCCCTATTACCCAATCAGCCAACATGGCCTTCTAACGCAGAGTTGCTAGGCAGAAAATGATGTTAACCAGTTGGTGCCGGCTGACATGTATCCATGCAAATTTATTTTTTTTTTCGAGCCAGTGACTGGGAAATGTTAAAACACACCATTGTGCAAAATCAGAATACCGAAACAAAGGTAGCCCGGACATTCCAATGCTGAGCATGCACAGAGCACACACACCGTCTAACGATTCATTGCACCCTAAAAAACAGGACAAATGGCGATAAATATTTTGCCAATTTTTGGCTAATGTGCAGGAGTTATTGTGTATAACCGATTCTAGATCTTTGTCCTTTTGTTTTAAAAAGAGAATTACGAGACACAGAAAGGCTTACACAATTGTTCATTCATTTATTTCGGTTCAATGGAGGTAAGTCAGTGTGAACCAGGGATCCAGCCTTGGTTCCTGATTTAGTACTAATTGTAAGCCACCGCATATGGCTGAGGTTTTGCTATTTACGGTGCATGAATTTGACATTTTTCTCGATAGAGAAAACAAAAATCCGGTGCAATACAGAGAATCTTTCTCTTGACAAATCAAGTCAATGTTTCTTTGTGCCAGCGGTACTCTCAATGAAAATGGCTGGATGGAAAAAAATGGAAGAATCCCGGCGGCAACTGGTTATCAAAATATAAGCAGGGAACCATTCAAATACAACATACATGTAATAAAAAATAAGTAAAAAAAGCTTAGAGTAAAAGAGTGGGTACAACAGGGCCAAGAAAACCAAGGAGTCAGCTACTTACATCCATGATCCACCAGGACTTCTAGTAGGTCGTCTAGATCTTGACATTTGGTACTTCTCTGATCACCACTGCCTTTTGGTGGTGAACCTACTGGAGATCCTGAACAGGGACTGTTGCCTTGACTCTGAATAAATATCAATGTTGAAATCAATTAAATCAAAGAACATCATCATCTCAGTAATCTTGGCTGCACCATTTTGGGAGTCAATGTGTAGTGTGCACTATAGGTGATGCAGCGTTCACACGCAACCCATACATGCAATTTGACTCCCAAAATGGCAAGCGTGGCAGAGAGTAGCCGCATGTGACGCTGGTGCAAGGGGTCAATACATTAGAATCTATCACTTTAGGTCAGAATGAGAGTTTCATCCATTCAAAAAATGCACAAGTTTAAACGGTACGCCTGCAACTAAAGATGTGATACCTTAGTAAATGTAAATATTGGGCACAATTGTTGCTTTTGTCCAAACTTTGAAAAAGGTGTTCTTTTTACGAACTTTGAATGAACTTAAAAAACTGACAGTTTCAAAAGTTTTCAGGATTACTTTTCTAAATATGAATCAGACATAAAAAGTTTTTTCATTGCAGCGAACAACATAGAAATTAGTGTTGAGTGAATAAAGAATTTCACTAAAGCAAATGTCAGAATTCAGCTAAAATGATTTTCTTAACTATGACAATGTTTTCTATCAGACACAGAGGAATCCAATCAATCATGCCTTGTACTATGCATGCAAATATCACAGGGCTTGTTGCAGAAAATATAATTAAATAACACAAGAAAATCAGTCTGATTCAATGACTACATCTGGAATAAATAAATAAAGGGGAAAAAAAGAAAAAAGAAATACAGCAAAATACATGAGATAAAACAATGTCTGACTCTTAGCTTGGATATCTAGTACCAATGTCTGTTATTGATTGCAAGAGCTGTAGTTAGATAAATAAATGTTAGCACACAAGTGACATACCTTCCTTTCTTTTGTCTGTCTGACAGCTTCCTCATAGTTAGGAGGTGGAATGGCAAATGTTGGCTGAGTAACAGATCTTGTCATACCAGTACCAATACCTAATGCATTACGCTCAGTAGGACTGTTAGGTAAGGAGTTAGCCTTGGGTGCAATGACGCCATTAGGTAGAGGAATAGTTTGGCTATCATTAGCAGGTTGTTTACTGAATAAAAATGGTTGCCCATTGGGTGGTGGTGTGGCAAAAGAAAACACCTTTGGTTGTTGATTGAGTGTATGTGCAAAGTCTTTACTGTGAAACATAAAACTGGGCTTGCCATCTTGTTGGAGTTGTTGAGGAGATTCATTCAGCTTCATGGTGACTGACTTGCTGCTAGGGGATTGTTGTGGGATAGATAAAGGTGGTAATGTTGATGGAGGTTGTTGCTGCATCTGTATTTGAAGCTGCATCTGAGAGAGATGAAGCATTCGTTCTAACTCCTGTATTTTAAGTTGCTGTTGGAGTAAGATGTCAGAGCTAATTTGATTACCGGTGTTCATATCATTAGATACATCCATCATGTCCTGATTACTGTTTTCATTATTGATATCCATGGGTAAGATGCTTGAACTGACTGGAAGAGGAGGTTGTGACTGAGGAGAATCTAATGTCAGCTGTGTTTGGTCAAATGGGCTTCCTTCGCGCCCAGATGCAGTCTGTTGCCCGACAGTATCAGGGCTACACACAGGTGTGGTCAACACTCCTTGGAATGTGGGTGGAGACATTGGATCAAAGGCGCTCCCTGGAGACATTGGCTCTGAAGTAACAGACAACAAAGAACGATACTCAGGAGATATGGGTGGTGTACTCAGTGACCCAGGAGCACTAGCTGATTCACTGAATGCTAAATCTAGATCTGTTGAACTGGACACTCTAGTACTTGATGTCACTGATGCGGTATTTGCTTCAGTTGGGGATGACACAGCTGTGGATGTTGTTGTCATATCAGCATATGGTTTTAAACGTTCCACCAACTGAGGCTTTGTGCCTGATACATGAAGTCCACGATTTTTCAATTCAAGCTTTAGTTCTGATACTTTCATGTCCTCAAGGTTGGAGAGTATTCGAGCTTTGCCCGTAGTGGAGATGTTAGGTTTGATATCAATCTGCTGCTTGACAGGAGAGGGAGCCGGTACTACAGCTGTTGTTGTAGTAGTGTTGGAAGTTGTATGAGTGGAGGTGACTGATGTAGTTGATGATGAGGCACAAGTGGTAGCTTTATTCTGGTTTGCAGTGTTGGGCAAGATAAGCTGTTGTTGTTGTAATAATTGCAGTTGTAGATACAGCTGCTGCTGCATCAGCAGTAAGTTATATGGATTACTGACAGTGCTTGCTTGTGTGATCTTATTAGATTGCTCATTAGGAGGTTTATACTCATGAAACTTAATCTCCTTTGGTTTGGGTCGCTTGGTTTGCTTTTTACGAGCCTGTCTTGGTGAAGGAGTAACCTTCCCTGATGATAACTGGATATTAGAGACGGCTGTTATTGGAGTGAAAGTGTTACTAGTGACAGGAGGGGGACTGATCAAACCAGGTTCCTGCTTGATGGCAATAAATGTCTGTCCAGCTCTTGGCGACAACACCTGTGATGGGCTTTTAACAGATGCTCGCTGCTGCTGCTGTTGTTGCTGCTGCTGCTGCTGCTGCTGCTGCTGTTGCTGCTGCTGCTGATGTTGCTGATGTTGCTGCTGCTGTTGTTGGTGCAGTTGTGCTATCTTAGAGTTGTCTCCATAAGAAGTGACAGTGTGTGTGGATGGCAAGCTGCCAGTGCTGAGTTGTGACTCAGCCTGGCTGACTTCTGACTGTGAGGGCGACAAAGCTTCATCACTGTATCCTTCCTGGCTGTCCTCATCAAATTCAAAAGGAACAGAGGAATCAAGGCTATTTGTCTTGAAAAATTTCACCTTGCCATCTGTACGAGACAAACAAAATGATTTTGTTAGACTAACATAGAAAAATGTATCAATGACAAGAATACACAGCAGATATTTCATTTCACAATCAATTGATTAAGTGTTTCCTATTCTTTATCAAACTTCTCTATTCACAGTAGCTTCTTCAATAAACTGTGTACGTTGATATACTCTATCAACAAGAGCAAATGTGTTATACTGCCCTCTACTGTTTAAAGCTCTACTAAAGTACCTTTGACAGCTTGTTCAACCAGATTATCTGCCTTGAGTATGTTGCCCTCTATCAGCTCAAGAGGGCCAGGTCTATTCTTGATCTTGCTGTCCAGATCTTGTTCAAGACGAGCTCGTTTTAACCTCTGTTGAGTAGCATTCACTAATGGATCTACATGAGTATCTGACATGTGAAACAACAGAAAAAGCACTTTGTTAATAAATGACAATTTATTCCTACGATGATCTCCCTTTGCTGTACACCGTGTGTGATGTTTCATTCATTGTAGTCATTCCTTAGGCTGTATTAGTCATTCTAGCACACCATAATGATTAAGTCATATGAATCGTGGTTGAATTAAATGATGTTATTCCGACATTGCCTGTTCCTCATTAACAAGTTCTTTGATAACAATAATGATCTAGATTCCTGCCATATATTTAGTATTAGTGGAGGCCTTCGAGTATGATAACTATAGATGTTGACTGAGCATTAGTACACGATGTACCTAGTAGGCATCAAACATCAGTCAGTCAAGGATGAGTGACAGAAAGCCTAGGACAATTACATAGTTCAGCCTTAGTGTCCAGGATCTATCTTGATGAAAGCTATCGTGTCTCTGGACAGTCACAATCTGACATCAAGCCTAACTTCCGTTGACCTTCAACTTTGCAGCAACTAACTGATCTCTTTTCCATATCTTTTTTCTATTGTAGCATATTTCCTACATATACAATCATGCTAAAATAGAATCCTTAAGAGAACTTTGGTAACATGGATAAGAATACATCCAGGCATTGACAATCAGAATATAGGTTCACAAACCAATCTGTAAAAATTATGCTTACTGACGTTCTCAGAATTAACATAATTATTGACCTCACATGTAGCACTCTTACTAACAAATGTATAGATGTGAGCTTACCTGCCAATATGTGTTGGTTTACAAGGTGTGATTTCTCAGGACGAAGGCGGATCTTTCTCTGTAAACTGTCTCCAACCTGTAACAATACAAAAGTGGAAAATAACTTGAGAATACATCTGCAAAAACAAAATAGCTTGCATTTAAATCAGTTTACTGTTCGTTCTTTACTAACTCTTCCATGATTACTGTAACAGTTGTTACTGCATGCCCTATGAGCCATGTATAAACAAACTGGAGTAAGTCTACTTCCTCAATGATGATTAAAACCTGACAAAACTCTACTATTGACCCAATTAATTCACCTGATGTCATCATCACAATCTTGGTTGCGCCATTTTGGAAGTCAATGTCCCTGTGTTTTATACTGTGTGGTGCGCATTTTAGGCGATGCCGCATTTACACGTATACCCATTGACTACCAAAATGGTGAGCACGGCACAGTTGCCGCGTGTGACGTGCATGCAAGAGGTCAATATAACATGTATGTTTTGTCAATATAGACTGCATCCTTTACTACCCTGGTCTTGGCATTGTTACCCCTGTAGTCCCTCTGATATTCCAATAACATTGACATCTACTCATTAGAAGCGACATTACTCATACAAGAAAGGACATTCCTGCCTTCAGCTTACTTTTCAAAATAACAGCATTAATATAGAACTTGTAGGTCAGGCTTGAGCTAAATGTATATGTTTTTTTGTTCTTCATCAAGCAGAGTTCTATTCAATTGGTTCCTGTAGGACTTATTTCCAAATTATTCACACAAAAAGTTCCAGTGAGAGAAGATGAGTTCGAGTCAGAAGATTGTTTGATTGTATTGATTGTATGGAGAACATTGTTTGATTGTATTTCTAGATATTTTGTACCTGACATCAAGCAAAGGGAATGAACATAGAAGTTGATACTTGATATTAGGATTGGAATTTCTTTTGAATGTTGATAATTTCTCACTAACAGCAGCATGTAAGAATTCCTCATCAATACAAGGTCCACAAATATTGGCACAAGATTTTCTTTAATAAAAAGGAAACCAACAATTTCAGACATAGGCCTATCAAAACTTAAGACAGTCTTGTTATCTTGTTTTTCTGCTGATGCTTATCTTTGATCTTCATTTTATGACAATTTGAAGTGGTAAAAAGTCAATATAAAAAGATGGGAATTGATTGAAATATTTTGTAAGAGTTTGTGGTTTTGTTGCAAGGTCAATATCAAGCTAGACAATCTGTACATAGTGACCAACAGCTGCCTGCCTGGGATTCCCATAGACACACTAGCAGCTGTTGGGTCTGATGGATACTGGCTTTAAGAATACCATGCACACTTGAAGCTGGATTTAAGGTTGTACAAAGCTAGTAGCTTTGGTTTGGCTTGCCTAGTTTGATGAAGCAGCTGATGCAATATGATAGCAGGTGTTCATGTACAGGCTGGCTAGGAAGAGGCTATGCACGTTATCCAGATTGAGAATACATTGACCATTACAAGGCTTTGCTAAGAGGCTTTCACATTACGACCAACTAGCTTTATCTCAACACATTCTCCATATCCCAATCATCCTACAGATCTTTTTTTATTGTAAAGATTAAATTAAATTGTTTACAAATAATGGTTTTTGGATGCTCAATGTCATAGTGGTTTTTGAATGAATAACATTTGGCCCCTTCCTAATTCAACAGCAAAATGTACAGTATGACATGTACCATTGCAGACACCAGCAAAGTTACATCTGTAAGCCTGCCCTATATCAATCCGTATGTAATGTTATGCCTCTCTTGCCCTTGGTACATCATGTCTGATGGCGACCTACAAGTTATTCAGACAATTAGATTTGGAAACAATCTAAAGATATAGGCATGTTCTGCCTGGGGCTGCGGCTGGAGTCTTCTCCATCTCTGGTCAGACACTGACTGATATCTTTGATGATTGCAAATATTTTTGCTGGTGGACTGTGATTTCAGATGACAGGTAGCATTTTGACATTTACAGTACCTGGATGTTGTTTCATTCCTGTGGGTGTCAGCCATTGGTAGGTGTATGGTAGAACTATCTGGGTAGACATATTAGCTAGCATTCTACACATACATACCCTTTACATAGATGCCCATGACCTCCAGCTAGCAATGTTTAATATTTCACTACATAATACCCAGTAATACCATAATCTCCAGTACGCAACTAGTCTCCGCCCACTCCAAATTAAGCTGATTCTCAGATATCCCAAAGTGCCAAATAAACCTTACAGTGTGAACGATTGCATGATACATACATTAACTTACACAAAGCTTGCGTAGGATCAATTAGCACCTAATAGCCAGGACTGGTCTTTGTCAGAGAGGAACATAACCAACTTTGTGGTTTTTGAATTTGTGTAGGTCATCATGAACCAGACTAAATGTTATGAACCTACTACCCAAATTTTTGCTTGTACAACTTAGTCAACTGGAGACATTGCTATATCAATCTTGGACATTGCTGCACGTGTATAAATTGAACTACTTATGGTGTATCTGGAGATCATTGCTAGAGTTTCTGTATTAACCTTGAATGGATAACCTCCAGATCTCTGTATTTCAAGAATTTGGGTTCCTGGGTCTTACAATTATCACAAGTCAAGAAATTGTAGCTTTGTAGATTCATTCAAATATTTTCTTTATCTATGAACACAAAGTTGTGGAGAATTTGAACAATTTAAACTTAACAGAGAAAATAAGCATGACTAAATGACTTGAGTGAAATGGGCCTAAGAGGGCGCTAGAGCTTTTAGTCAATGTGGAGGTGACTATGCCAATGGCATTTGCAGGTAATTTGATTGTAACTAGGATCCTAACCTTGCCTGCTCATGTATTCATAGCTAATTTGAGTAAATACCACGACCTTTTCCTATCCCTTGGTCATGTCATTCTCTGCAACCATCGTATGCAGTACCGCAAACCTTAGGGAATTCAAGAATTCTAGATTCTTAAATACAATTTTTGGTATTAGAATGTAATGAACTGACATTGGTAGTGAGATGGAAGAGAGAAACACAAAACATACCAGGGTAGGGTGTCATGAAAGAGATTGAAATGGGAAGGAATTGAGGGTACTCCAACCAAAATGACTGCTTGACACCCATGTTACATCCCTACCTCAAACCCTAGACTCAGTCTAACAACAGCATGTCCAGCATATAGCCTGTGTTATATCAAAGCTCAACCTGTCCTATTAAAGCCAAAGGGGGTATAACCCTGTTCTGACATATCAGCACAATAACAACAAAGCCATGTATGTATATGACCCAAAGGAGGCATTTTCTACAAGTCATTACATCTGTGTTGAAAGACACCAACAAGTTCAAATGGATAAATTGTTTCATCCAAATGAGACTTAGTTGCCCTAGCAATATACAAGTTTTGAAAATACTGCTGTAATTGTATTTCTAATGGGCTTTGTACTGTACATGCAGTTCCGGACTGCAGAGGAACATTAATAATTACTTAATGCAGATGTTATGTACAGAGTAGCAGAGAAGCTAAGTTGGGCTTCAAACTTAAAGGCAACGGATACCTTTGGTATTTGGAACCAGACATTTGTTTCAATTTTACATAATTGTAAATATATACCATAAAACTAACCTGTGAAAATTTTGTTTTAAAAGATGGTAGCATTTATATTGAGATATCTGCAAAAATATGAAGCGGTTATATCCACCAGAAGGATCTGAAAATGCTGAAACTGTATGATTTTCATTACGTGAGAATAGATTCATGCAAAACCACATTACTTCAAAGGGACTCGTTTATCAGAGTGTTTTATACTATCAACAGCTTCCCAGTGCTTCTTACCAAGTAAGCTTTTATGGTCATTAATTTGAGTGAATAAAGGTACCAATTTGGGAGTCATTGACTTAAATGTAATGATATGAACAATGCATTGTATTCATCAATAAACCTTTGAGCATGGAAATCTGATCCTATGTAAAAATTGCCATTGTTTGTAAGGCTCAAATAGATATTTTGTAGTGGATTCTATGAAGACAACAGTTGATCCAATTGGTTGGTTTTGGAGTCATTGTAAGCCAATGAAGAAAGCGATTTAAGCCCACCCATGCAGACAGACAGCCCAGTCAGATGGTGAGATTGAAGGTAGGATATGTGGGTGGTTATCAATGCTTGTTGTCCTCAAGATTGGAAGTTAGTGCTCATACACTAACATTACAGCAGCTATGAAAATATTAGGCTGAGGCGTTAGACTATGCCTCCAGGTGTACATGGAGTAAGTGGTATATAATTGGGTGCGTCAGACCATCTAATCCACACCAACACCTTATGACATCTCAATATACTCACCTCAGAATGCCCTCTTCTTAAAGGCAACTTGTCATCTAATAATCTTGTGACATCGATATCTCAAATACACTTTCCTTGGTATCTAGTCCATTTTCATTTCAAATATTCCTTACGAGATTAAGTATAGCACTACTTTTCAAAGAAACTTGGGCCAAATGTAATGTTCCTGACTCATTCTAAAGCTGATAATGGTCTCAATCTCCACAATAAACAGTTGTCTGAATTATGTCCTGATTATGTCCTGACACTCCCAATCTACTCCAAGTTCTCATGAGCACAAACTACGCAGCAAAGTCAATATTATCGCATTGTGATACCGCAAAACTCCACCATGAAATACCTCAATGTCCGAATTCCTGTCATGTACTTAAACTGACTTAGACTGTATTTAGTCCAAAACTAAGCACTCTTACCCATTTCTTACAAGTAGTAAAACCAATTAATGTAGTTGTTTTTACACGTGATTTGTGTTTTGTTAAAGTGGGGGGCTAACGTTTTTTAAGAATAAACTTCCACCACATATCTTATAGCTGAAGTCCTAAGGATTTCCCTAGCCACATCATGAAAAGCAAAAAAAAACATTTTTCTCCGAAACACTCGCAGCAGAAAATCAGAAAAAGGCAAGGTCACGCAAACCACGTGACAAACGACTCATGACGTCACTGTATCCCCAGTTGTTTTTGTGTTCATTGCTTGTGAATGGAAGTTACCCCAGTATGCCCAAGAAACTCAAAATTTAAAAACAAAACGGCAGTGAATTTGACTTTTTAACTTACAAGTCAACACACACATAACAAGGGAGCAATTTAACATTGTTTATTTCAAGGAATTTGGGGGTTTTGGCCTAATTTTGTGGGTAAGTTGGCTTGTATTTGGTTCAGTGCACGATCGATTGGACGAGTACTGTATTCAACACGTCTGTGCATTTAACATTCTGCTTGTATAATACATGTGCATGTGTACAACTTTAATACGAAATAACCAGTAACATGGGCGACTCTTCTGAGTCGGTCGTCCAGCGATTTGGGAGAAGTTGGTGGGGCTGAACAACACGACGTGAGTGAACTTGAAGTGCCCCGCGGTGCGGCTGGTCCAGCGGTGGTTGTTTGCGGTGTTGAACCTTATCGCTTCAAGCCGACGACCGCCGGCTGGCGGAGCGGGAAGCCCAGGAAGCCGCAGACGCTCCTCTTCACTGTGAAGATACAGATCGTCTCATGAACACCGACTGGTAAGCGCCGTGATAGTGATCGCACATTATTTATAAACAGAACTTAGTCAAGTCGTCGATCTCATCTGTTAACCACACGTTTTACCCAGTGTTGGTGTAGATGAAAAAAACGCGAAAACCAGAAGGAAAATTTTTTGATTTATGTGTGTAAACGTACACGGACGTACTGTACAGTGCAAGCAGTCCAGAAAGTGTGTGTGGGGATACAGTGACGTCAAGGGGTCATATGCATATCATTAGCATACAATTATCGCTGTGAGTCGTTTTGACTTTCGTTTGCAAAGGCCGCTCGAAAGAGTGCATTTTGGATGGTATTTTCCAGTGCTAAATAATTTTGTTAAATATAAAAAAATTATTAATCGCTATCTATGATGTAATAACTTGTTTTGTAAAAGCTCGTTAGAGCCACACTTTAATGTTATTTTTGACTCACTCTAAGATTGTATTAAAAAAACATAGCAAAGGCAATGTTATTCTCAATCTTAAATGACAATACTGGATGTGTACTTTATTTGGGTAAGGAAGTTTGGATTCCCTCCTAGAAGAGGATGTTATGATGGTTGTGAGCTCAAGGCAACGTTCCCATCTCATACAATCAAGGCTAATCTGATCACATCTAATGATTATTTCTCAATCATATATAGAGAAACTTAACAAGGACATGTAAACAATGCACCTTGTAAGAATGCTGTCTGAGGATGTCCTTAGGGCTAGGAAGTTGTGGGCAACAGCCACAAGACTGTTTTTGCCTTGGACACCATAACACAACTGGAACTAAATAGTGATAAACATCATCAATGGTCAAAACCACTATGAAAGACAGATTGGCTCTTTATCAACGTAAGGCCTGCATGCATATCATTGTATAACTGCTATATTACTATAGCGTAAACTAAACTATTAAATTACTCAATTATACACAGTGCACTAATTAATGAATTACAGAGTATAACTGATTGCCACTCAAATTAACATTGCATGATTTTTTTTCAACAATGCCTCTCAACTATTTCATAATTTTATTTGTAACATTCTATCTCCAACTCAAAAGCAATGCAGTGGTAAGGTATTAGATGGAAGTGAAATCCAACTTATTTCAGACAATGAATTTGTACTCTTAATTCTTTGACACATAAACATGAAGTTCCCCTTTTAGATACAGAACTGCACAGTAAGATTCAGACAGGACTGGTATATATTATTGTCTGTATGGTTGGTTTGGGGGATTCTTTCTACAGGTTTGGCCAGAAGTGTCCAATTTGTTGGTGAATTCCATGGCTGGTAATGACAGTGGTGACATTTATCAGTCAGTGTCTTTGTATGTCAAGACACAGCTACTGTTTCCTGTGGGTAACATAATCCACTTCTCAGGCCCAGTTGCAAGAATCTACAGTACCCATTTCGACAAGATCCAATCACATCATAGCAAAAGAACTCTAATAGTGCTCAGACTATGGTATAAGAAGTTGATTTGTATATATCTTAAATTCAAGAGAGAATTATAGCTTATTTGTTGAAGTAAGTTTATCAAGAGACACCAGCAATGCTTTACCCATAGAGCTTCAAGTCTTTGATTTGATCCTAGACTGATGTTGTTTTTTAGGTTGGGGTCTCTACTGGGCCAGCAATCATCAACATGTAGGTAGGTCTCTAGTGTAATCATGTGGCTCATTGCATCTCAAATGGTTCTTGTGTGAAACAAATACTCATTGATGTACAACATAGCCCTACAGGAATATCCCCATGATGGTACAGACAGATGTATTGACAGTAGCTTCAATATCTGTCAGACAATGTAAAGCTACCAAGAGTACATGAGGACAGTTCGTCTTAGTGTATGACCTTCAATAGTATCAGATTTGAATTGAGATGGACTTGAGCAGTTCTTAATGAGACAATAATGACATGTTGAATCATTCAAATCATATCAGCCTTGACCTCAGATTAAAAAAACTCACAACCGCATGGGTCAGCATAGGAAACTCCACAATCCCAATTATATTCAAACTCAAATGACACGACAAAGAGATAAATTAAGAAGTTATTAGAACACCGGTGTGGTGTACAAAAAGAATAACAGTTTACAATTGAAATCATAATGTAAGATTGATGGCATCCTGACTAACGATTATAAATTAACTGTCATGATGTTTGGGTTTCTACTGCTGTCACATGCTGTTCTTGATATGCTGGTGGATATAAACATGTATGAAATGGCAAGATAAACATCTTCAACCTAGACCCCTTCTCAACATCCTAATAGTCAGGTAGACTAGCAAGGAACACATTGCAGTATGGAGACCATTTCAGCACGCTACCTTACCAGTCTGGTTCTAGTCACATTTAGTATAATCTATTTCCCATATGCTAGACTCCTGAGTAATTCAAGTTGCAGCAGATTATGTACAAAGTTTGCTAAGATTGGGCTGCTTTAGGGTGTAAACGTACATGTACACATGTTACTGGGGATGAAAATGAAGCTAATTCATACCTGTTGTCTTCTTAAGATGAAAGGGAGCGATGCTACCTAATTAACATATCTGATTACTCCTTAACTTTCAAAAACATAAAACAATGGATGACTTTGTGAAGGTTGAATGAAGGTTGATCCGATTCAACAGGAACACACACAAGCTGCTTTTTCAAAAACAGTAGTATAAAAACAAGCTCAGCGTTAACTGTTTTGACTTTCTCTGGTGTGTGTAGATGTACACCAAGGTCTTGACCTATTCTTTAAATCAAGCATTTGAGATTCTGTGGTATGGGCACATGAAACAATTTTACCTTGGAGATTCAGGAATGTTAGAAAAAGACATTAATGTCAGTCATCAATGTTCAGTCCATTTAACATCAAGCGAGCATGACATACCATACAAGTCCTCATGAATTAACAGGGGAAATGTTGCCATTTACTCTCAAATAACAAAATCCTGTTCACTTCCACTCAGGAAAAGGAATGCAGCCTGATGTATTCAGGCACACATATCAATTTCAGGATGGCAAGTTGAAGTTGGTTGTAAATTAATACAAATTGAACAAATTTGGCTCTAAAATTGACCAGAATATCTGATATCTGGTTATTTCAAAGACTACTGTTTTGTTAAAATGATGCACTGATATTTAAAGCTGAAGTAGAGCATGTGATCTTAACATGAAAGAGACGTTTAATACAAAAAACAATGAGGAAGTAAAGTACAATTATACATGATAGTTTAAGTTGGATTTCTAGCATATGTGTCTAAACATATGCCTGCACTATACAGACTGTGTGGGTTGATACAAGTAGATGCAAACAACTTACACACTCACACTAATTTGGAACAACAGTTTAAAGACAAAGATCATCTTCCAAATGATTCAAACCAAATCTAAATATTATATCTTTTTGGCTGAACTAAATATGAAAAAGAAACGTGAGGTGCTTCCAGAACATAATACATGATCTGTATTTTTAGTTTGTATACAACATGTTGGCATTACCAGCGTTGGATGAGTTGAAGACATTGTATGTTGAGATTATTTTGGAGTGACTGTCACAGCTTCAGCTGTTGTTAGGTCAATATGATGGGTGAATTCATACCGGATATCTCTACATTACAACACGCTGCTTGTATGCCAATGCTATATTCAGCATCACACT
Source organism: Marthasterias glacialis (assembly GCA_911728455.2). Classification (NCBI taxonomy): domain Eukaryota; kingdom Metazoa; phylum Echinodermata; class Asteroidea; order Forcipulatida; family Asteriidae; genus Marthasterias; species Marthasterias glacialis. The sequence continues at coordinate 15,541,482 of OU452227.1, read as the reverse complement.
ATGTCATCATATTGCTTCAGCATGACAAACGGGGCAATAATGCCTCGCATGGAATTGGATGGGTTGGAGTCAATTTCATCTCTTTTTGTCTGAATGTACAATACAGTCTGCCATATAACATGAAGTTGTACTTGTTGATTAAATATCAAGTATGGAGGGTTTTGAACATGGTCATAGCTATCAGGATTGGAATCAGGATTCCAAACTGAGAAATGAAAGACCTTGATCTACTGTTATTGTCACATCAGGAATCTTACTCTTAATTAAACTTAAGCCATTGTTACCTTTGCTCTCTCTAGTCTTTGTCGTTGCTCATGGAATCCTGGTGAAGCTTTTAAAGCTGAAAAGAAGCAAAATATCCGCTGTCATTATTCTGTACATTTGAGCACAGAAATTGGTCTCTCAATGTGTTTGTGTGATATACATTTTGGTCAGGTATTAAGATCAGTTTATATGCACTAATTAGGCTTAACCAAACAATAGACTTATGCCATCCATGTTGAATGCAATAACAATATGTGGTGGAGACAAGGTTCCTCTTCACTATGTTGTAGTTAAAAAATGCTTGATTTGGGACAAAAGTTTGGGTGAAAAGGGACATTCATAGATACTGATGACAATTTGTGCAAATGAGGCATTGCAAAACTAAGTACCGAACACTTACACGATTCAGCAAGTTGCATGTGAAGTGATATAGTGATCTCCATTAGGAATTCATCAGACTACATAAATCCATCATACTCTAGCACTGATCTTTAGTGCTGAACCCAAAATATCAGGTCCGTTGGCATGGAAAGTCATACAGTCCCATTTTGAATACCATGAAGGAAGGAGACAATGTGCTTTCTTACAACCCATACCAACACACTACATATAACTCCCTACTTGACTACATGGGGGCCTGGGTATATATATGTGAGGGACTATAGAATGAGGAAGATTATATTCAGGTTTCTGGTATTTGAAGAACTTTCTGGTGACAACTGTTTGTCTTCATCTTTAGTGGTTGTAAAAGACCAAGTAGATTCTTAAAGGTTATTAAATAAGATTGTCAACAGTAGCTGTACATTAGCAAATGGTTATATATAAACTATGACATCACATCCAGTGTGTTTGATTGGCTAGATTGATATTGATGCACTGAGGTTCAGAGCTAGGGGAAGTATGCTGTTGTTATCTGTCTAATGACGTCAAGCTTGAGACTATCAATGCTTTACAATGCTATCCTATTTCTATACACATCAAGAGAAGACAAAATGGATGATAGCCAGGAGGCAGTATCAGCAGTTGAGGCATCTGATGCTAGAGCCCAGGACTATGGTATGCCTGGTATGTACTACGTCAGATGTGGTTATGTTGCTACAACAGACTTGCCAGTAACAACCCTAACTTTCATATCCTACTCAACTACACATTATACACAGCCTATATTTTTTGTCCCATATGGCTGAAGTTATTTTTATCTCTTCAACTGATAATAATAAGCAAGGGCAACAATTATGAATGGCATAATTTTGTTTTCTTGACATTGAAGCTGTAGATAAACTGAGTCAAAACTGTATCTAAGATCAGTAGTAATAACATTTAAATTGAAGATTTCTGCATGAATAGAAGTAAAGAATGGAACTTAATTGCCCATCTCATATCCATTCTGGATTGAATATAAAACAGCAAATGTGAAACTGGCATATTACTAATTAGGCCAGTCATCCATCCAAGTTGTAACACATTTTCCAAAAATTGTCAAAGCTTAAAAACTTAACCGATGGAAGGAGTGAAACTGTCAAAAGAAAACAGAAAATAGTGATTTGTAGATGGATCCCTAGCTTATTGCATAGTAAGAAGCTGAGGGTACTTACGAGGCATAATCCCTTGACTGACTAGTTCCTCTCTAGGCCGTCTTAGCTTGAGTCGCAGAGCCAGTACTGTAAAAAAAAAGACAAATAGAATCATTATAAGTATTGTAAGATGCCACAGTACATGCATGATTGCATACCTCATTTTATACACACTTACCTACATGAATATTAACCATAACACAAGCATTAATCAATGCTCACCCATACCGGAGTACAGGGCATATATTGACTTGTTAGAAGCACACAGTGTCAATACCACTACTCAAGAGTTGCAGGACGAACCATCCCCTACACTACAGTGTCTAACAAAGAAACTTGGCAGATGATTGTTTTACTCTCTAGACTACAAGAGGTCTGCTACAAACTCTGAGTACACAATATATAACCATGGAGTTGACATTTGAGCAAGAAAGGTGAATTTCAGGTGTCATGCTGGGAGTATTACAACACCAAAGTGGAAAAATTGATATCTGTGTGAAATTGATGTATTTTTTCTGAAGCATATAAGGCAAAGCGTGGGAAGACCTCATTAGAAGTTTCACAGTGGGAACTTTAAACCAATAATGAGGGGACGGGGATATTTATAAGGCAGGAATGTATTTTGGTTATTCCTCCTGGAAGAAGTTTTGTGTAAAATCTTAGGTTTGTATTCTGTCTGGCTCCTGGACACCATGGGGTTCATAACAAAGAATAATTGCATACAGCAGGATTCCACAGTTATCTCAAAACATAAAGCAAATACTTATTCTTATGCATACAATGTTTTTCTTAAACAAAGTTGAAGCTTTTGTTGAGGGCCATTTGTGATACATTTTACAAAAGAGAAAATATGTTACCGAACTGAGAAAAAAAATAAGCCTATCCATGCAGGATGGTCTGGCATACTTCTACTTAGAAAAATGCAATGAGTTGAAGCAGTAGAGGACCCATGTCCCTGGTACTAAGCACAGGTCAGCTCACTATAGGGGGTCATTATAGACTGACCCTAAGCTTGTTTGAAATCGCTCCACAGCAATCAAAATCATATCCAAACAACTCAACTTGATCCTTCAGTTTTCAACTGGTACCTACGACAACAACTCGGGCATGATTAGATGATGGGGAGGGGGGGCATTTTTTGATTAATAACTACACATCTGTGACGAGATGATACAACTGGATGATTTTTGATTATTCTTTTTAGTGCTCTGGTGAAGGTAACAGTCCTTCTGTACCTCTATGATACGAGTGCTTCCTCAATACCCCATACTTCCACGTACATGTATGGCTTACATTTAGCACATCGAACTCAAGTTTCGGTGGCTAGGTCAACGGAGTGTGGGTTCGAATCCTGTTCTTGACACTTGTGTCCTTGAGCAAGACACTTTAACTATAATTGCTTCTCCTCACCAAGAAGTAAACAGCTATCTGCGAGGGTGGAGTTCGTGATGTGAAAGATCAGCAACCTGTACGCTGATTTAGCTGCCAGTGCTGCATACTCCAAAGGAGTGGAGATGGTTTTAGGAATGAATAGGGCCTGATAAACAGGGGTAATAATACTGTAAGGCACTTTGAGAGGCTCAGTTGGCTTGATAAAGCCCATAATAAATACACAGTATTATTATATGATGATACAATCAATCCCCTTCACTAGTAGGAATATAGCTATACATTTGAATGACTCTTATCTTACTACAGGTTGCATTTCTATCTACTGATAGGAATGGTATGTTCAAGGTATTGTCGGTTTTCAACCATTGACTGAAAAATGAATTGTGCATTAGTACCAGACTATACTGGCAAAACAGATTCAATCATAATGACTTTAACAGGCTTCTTCAGATTCATTACAAGGAAGGAATCTTAAATTTGTCTCAACAGTTTATCTTCCCAGTGAGTTTTAGACTAGACAGAGTGGCATGCATCACTATCACTATAAAGACTCTAAAATTACACAGCATAAAAACAACATTCTTGTAGTGTACAAATTATCATGGATACAGTTTGGTACTGTGCCCCTGTACCTCCTGGGTATAACCAAGGGTAATGCAATGATATTTCAGGCTCTCTAATCCATACCACTTGTGTCTAACTTTACTCTATATTAACTCAAATTATTCTGACGCTCCATAAAACAGGAAATACATCACATTTTCACCATCGCTCACCCAACACCCCCCATAAATTTGTTATGCAGAGGAGAACTTTGAATGACTAATAATCCATGCTCCAAATGTGATACCGTTCCAAGTGTGATCTATGAAACAATACACCAAAACCCAAGGAGACCTTAGATTTGATATGCTGCATAAAGAACCATGTCTCCACCAGTATGACATTCACTGATGCAAGGCTGCTCAATTGGATCTAATTCAACCAAATGAAAAGCTTGAGTTGTATTGCTGTGTGTGTAATGGGAGGTGAGATCAAGTAACGGGAACAAGCAGAGGACCTCCTGATGGGGTGAAGCTGGGCCAGTTGCACCCCAGAGGGCTTCCCCTAGAGGGCTACAAGTACAGGGCTACATTTTGATACCACAAATGTTTGCCTTGAATACAATGGTCAGGCTACCTGGTCAACTATACCTTTAACTCTCAAATATTAATTAGTATTAATTACTTATTATTAGTTTCATGACTATGTTAGTGCTTCATTATGAAAAGTTAAATCAAAACATTGTAAGCTGTGTTTTATAAATGCATGTGTATTGGGTAAATACTAAATTATAACACCTAAACAGGTGAAGTCAAGAATCAAAATAGGTGCATGGAAATCATGCCAGAAATAGCTTGCACAATGATTTGTCAGTATGCAGCTATGCTGTCATAAATCCCTACTGGTAGCATAGTACCTCTTCTAAACCTCACTCCATTTCAATGAATCACAATATTCAGTGGAAAGCTGGTACAAACGATCAGATGTTAGAACCATCCAGGTCTAATCAGGGACCTCTCTAGGGCATTGTCTTTTGGACAGTGTTAATTTGCTAGGATAATTAAATAACTGCTTCAATTATTTGTGATTTGTAGTGATTTGTAGTTAATGGAATAATGTCAGAGTTGGTTAGGGAGAAATGCCATATGCTTCATGCTAAAGTTATGGCACATGTTTCATTCAAGTTTGTATTCAGAATCGAGGATTTTGAATTTGATGAATTGTATTTTAAGAACATCGTAAAACAAAATAAATGTCCATAATGGTTGAATTTATTGGCTTGCTGTAGCTCAACCCTCTATGGTTCAACAGGATTCAGAAACTGCCCACAGCACATATTCCTCAGGCCTAAATATCTGAATTTATTAGATTTTTTGGGTTCCCAAATAAGATTAGATTGACCCTTGTATTGGGCATCAGGTCTATAATTGAAATAAGCAAGTTGATTGGATATAACATGACAGGTAGCATTCAGTATTACCTCTCATAATGTTTGAAGTGTGCCAAGCCACGAGACTGGCTTCATGCTGTATCAGCATTTGGCATCATATGTAAATATATCATTGGCTTAACCAATCAGCGACTAGAATGAGTCAGCAGTGACATGCATATTGAAAAAACTACCCATCAACAGGTCCAGTATGAGCCAATCAGGTTTGGGAATAGACAAGCATGTACCTTAGAGTGATTTGTGGATGTCATCTTATGGAATGCAAGGCGGTGCAAGGGGCCAGCAATTATTGCTATCCCATAATAGTCAAAGGGCGATAACAAGCGGCACGCTGCCTTCAGTTGTTGCAGCTGTCTGAGCCACAAGACCCAATGAAATTGGATATCAGTTATGATGATGATGATGACCATGATGTGTGCCTACCTCCCATCATGCTTTGGGCTACTTGACTCCACAGCCTTCAGGTAGGGAGGTAGAGAGATAGGAGGGTTGTCTCTTCATCTTGAGTCTTATTGGATGTTGCCAACATCAATTGACATTGGAGTAATAGTGAGTTTGTTAGCAAGAGCTATAATGGCTCGGGGTATGGGGTCCAGGTCACAGACAATAGCCAGTGACATACAACACAAAACATCAACTGCCAACATCTTCATCCATGATCATTGTTCAATTTTATTACAATTACGGGATGGTGTTTTTAAATACTCTAAAGATTTATGAAAAAAAAACCTTATCTATAATAAACTTTTAAAATTTACCCAATCAGTTTCCCTTGTGGTTTATTGCTTGATTTTATATTAAAAGAAATATGATTTTGGGGTATATAGTAAAAATGCAACCAAGGTGATTTTTGCAGACAAAGAAAGAATGTCACATGACTCTGACTAGAACGTGCAGGATAATGGTTGATGTCAAAGCCCTATTTTGTTGTGCATTCAGTTCACAAGTAACTTGTTAACCAAAATGCACCATTTAGGTCCCTATCTTGGTTTGAATTGGTTCAGAATAATGGATGTTCAAGTATCACTTCAGATGTAAACCATCAACTAAACTATGCCAATTATGGTCAAGCAGTTTTGAATATGGATTAGGTGTAGCTGTACTTTATCAAATTTGCCTGATATCTTCTGATATGTTGTTCCATCCTGTCGGTTCATCTCATCTTAACAACAACTCAGGCACCCTGAGTGGGTTTGTCTTGTCTAAAGCGTTACTTGTACTGCCAAATCTCTTCACCATGTCCCTCCATGTATATCAAGCTGTACATTGTTATAGCCCGGGTTCATACACTTTCACTCAAACTCTTTTCCAGGACAAGAAATGACATTTTTCCAGAAGTGTTTTGATAAACGTACTGCAATCTCATTCTTTTCACCTAAATTAAAATACCATAACTACAAGGCACCATGCGTGGGTAATTTGTCTACAGGAGTTTGCCAAGACTAGTAAACAATTATGTCTTGATTTCTAAGTAAACATATGTATTTTGCTTCTTCCTGTTTTGATATGCAAGCTTGTATTAGCAATTGAACCAATGAGTATCAAAATCTGCTCAAATTAGAAATGATTTTGGAGAATATGGTTTATCAATTAACACAATTCAACTCTCATATGCTGTGAATTATTTTTTAAATGTATCGAAATCCCAGTTTTTCATAAATTTATGGGTGTACATACATCAATAGTGTATGATTTAGGATTTAGGAATGGAAATGAATGAAGTGTAAATGGATTGAATATAACCTGTAAAATGTCTGTAAATAAATCCATCCTGTATACAAACCAAGAACTGTGTATAAAAAACAGCTTCAGTTCTTTGTAATGTCTGTTTGTAGAAACCAGCTTTTAGTTTATTGTCATGTCCCAATTATTGTGACTAATGACATATTATAATAATATCAACCTTTTGAATCTGTCAGATAGCCTCGAACTAAGTTTTTATAAAATAATTTCTTACTTTTGAGACAAAATTATGTTTACATCTACTCTTGAAATACCCCTCATCCACATAACAAGCTGTTATTTCAAATGGAATGAAGAAAAAAAAGTAAGTCAAAAAAAGAAAAGAAAAAAAGTTGAGCAATGGAAAATTCTACAGTCTGACAATTTCTGCTGAATAAAAACCAAGACAAACAAACAGGACAGTATGCTAATAAACCAATCTTCAAATACCTGTCAAGTGACTGAACTGAATACAGAGCCAAACTCACTCCACACACCATGTTTATTTGTATAGGAATAAACAATATTCACAAATCAGGGGTGCTTGATAATTTACCACACAAGAACCAAAGTGTGGAGGGGGGCTTGATTTTCAGTAAGAAATCTGTGTAAACAAAACTCACAAATCAGAAGTGTGATAATTTACTCTAAACAAGATAAAATAAAAGCAGCTTAATTATGTTGCAAATAAAGAAACACAGTTTCATGCTCTTATTATGTAACCTGTTTTTCAAAGCCGTTCACAATACTTGAGTTGCCCCTACCCGTATATGCTACCTCAGCCATCTGTATGTATTGCCACTCTTCAATAGAATAAGTATATCCAGGAATTAATACTTTACTAAAGAACTAAAGATGGACCAACAATGTGATATTTTAACAGATAATTTACAACTCAAAAGTGAAAGCCTAAGTAATTAAAAAAAAAACAGTTTGTTAAATTGATACAAATAGATCAAGGTAGAAAAGGAAAGAGTGAGGGCAACCATCCCGTGTCATACTTGATCCAGCAAAGATGAAGAGAAACAGCGTGAGACGTGGAGGTATTTAATTATGATCATGTACAACACAATTTATTAACAACCTTACACCCCACATCGATTGTCCACTACTGATTAAAAAGCTGAAGGCTAGTGTCTGAATGGCAAGATGTTGGTGTGTTGTCTATAATTAGACATGGCAGTGATTTGCAGATCATTGACCCTGCTTGTGTAATAAAACGTGTGTCCTCACTCAGTCTCTTGCTGTGCGGTTCAAATGCTCAAGTAGTACTGTAGCAATGGATAATACACATTGATAATGTTGCTCCTTTCATGGTAACACTCTACAGACAGTAGGCCAGGAGTATAAGAACCATGCGTTATACTTTTCCCTAGCACTGGTTAGATTTACACAATTGTCATTATAACATCTGTTGAGTGTGGATCATACATAACTCTTCTGGATGATCTATTTGGAAATTACAAGTTGGAATCTTCTTAGAAGGCATGAATCCCACTGGACAGACATGCACACAAGCTTGTAAATGTAACTTTACATTCAATTTAATTCTGATATATGCATATATTTTGTCTTTGCACTTTCTTCTACAAGGCTAAGAAATGAATACATGAGTGGACATCACATACATGTACATCAAATAGCTATTGGGTCTGGACTCCAGGTTTAAACATGTAAAATGAACTATCAAATGTTTGCCTTTCCTATTATTTTTTTATTAAAAGCACAATGTAGGATTGGTAAAGCTTACTTTGTAATATATATATGAAAAAACAAAGCTGTGAATAACCTGTGTATTTCCGAATAACATAAATAAAAATTGAAACAATCAGCAGCGCATTATAGTTTTCTACTATTTTGTTGATGTTATCATTAGGTTATTAGATTAAGAATCCGCCTAGATGAGTTATGTGACATAGTGGACAGGTTGATTCAAGCTAAAGTGCAATGAGCTCCAAACGTTAGCAATTGCCCCCCCCCCCCCACCCCCCAGGAGACAATCTCAGACAAAAGGATATTCTAACTCAGGCAACAAAGCACGTTTCTCTTAAAAACAATCACTCCAAAGCACTTAACAATTGAGGGAAGCCCCGGAGTGCATCCAGCAATATCCTAATGACTGTACATGCCTCAGTCTTCTATGCCATTACTAAGAGCAGACTTAACTTGCTACCACAGGGTACTTGAGAACTGTTGATCACTACCAGGGTTTTGTGGTGGGCCTGTGGAGTTACCAATTATCCAAAGGTTGCCTTGTCTACTATGACAATCACAAGTGGGGAACTGGTTCCCTGTATAGTTGCCTTGTCTACTATGACAATCACAAGTGGGGAACTGGTTCCCTGTATATGTAAATGTACACCTTTGTTGTTTGTTACATGGTTGTTGGCACACTAGACAAACTAATTAGCACCATCCACAGGACTACAGTCTGACCTACCAGGGACATCACAACATAAAAACCAATCCTCAAGCCTTTATGTGTGAGACTGTTAGTAATAAATCATAAAGTGTACATTTATGGAACTCAAAGCAATACACAGGGGAACATTATCCTTCTCTCATTCCCCCTCCTCAAAGGCCTTGTGCATCTTATAACTTTGCATCAAAGGTGCCTTTATTAGCTGATGATGTGTGATGTTTGATGGTATGCTTACCAGACAAATTGGTTATCTACAATGTAGTCTGCTGCTACAAAATGTGTCCAGTTTATCTTTATTTCCTAAATCAAAGTGTCATCAAATTGTGACTTTAGAACAGTTTAATGTGATTGGGGTAATTGAGTGGGTCGGGGCATGTAATTCTTTCCAGATGAGGCTATGGCATTAAGTATCATGAAACACACACTGGTCACAAGGAACAGAAAGTAGACAACATAATTTTAAAAACAAAAACAAAACTAATCCTCAACCTGTAATCAAGAGTTATCATGCAAATATGTGAAACCAAAATATGTATTCATGATGAACTTTTGCTTCAGTGATGGTGTATTGAACACTCAATTCATTATATTGTAATAAGAGAGTGAAAATTAAAAAATATATACAAGAGAATTATTATAAATGCGAATTGTAAACAATACAGAATTTTCCCAAAACAAGTTTAAGAAATGTCTTTATGACAGTGAATACTTTTGATACCCGATTTGCATTATTTTTAGTTGACAATCACACCATGTCCTTTCCTTGTTGTGAGTTGGTATGTAGCCTATACATACATTCCATGCTACTGATCCTGAGGTCTACATTATCATCTCATAAGATAGGATTTTAATAATCAGCAAAACGGGAGATTTGACCTTAAATGCCCCATGTAGAAGGAGAGCCTATAGAAGGTTAAAGCACAGCAGGATGTATGTTTTTCATCAAGTCAGCTTAGGTAAGGGTGTCCACAGCTGCAACAAATACGCCTCTATCTCTTTCAACTCCCAAACTTATAACAAGTCACAGAAATCACATCAAAACTACTACAGTACTTTCATTTCATTTCTTCAGCTGTAGGCAAGAATGAGTTGTAATTGTGACAGAAACAAGACTTTCAAATACGCTGGTGCATATTATATAGCACTCAACAGTTTGCCACCCCCATGCCTTCCATTATTACAAGAGACATGTCTTGCCAGCTGACCAGTGCTGACAAACTGACCCCTGATCAAAGACAAACCTACAGCCTAAAATCACCCACAGCAGGCTGGGGAATTTATCCACACTTACTGTGAGTTTTGTTCGTGAGTTATCTTTGACGGACGTTAAATCCTGTAAAAATAAATGTACCATTATCAGGCTTTAAGTACAATTCTTAAGGGATTTGGGTCTATTTTAGTTATGAAATGACCATGAGATGGAGGAGAAGATGCACGTCAAATTGACTGTTTGTTGATTCTGATGGAGTCTTGCCAAAAGTACAGAACAACTAATAATGAGATAACCATTTGGTTACTGGAGCTAATGTAATTTGTTGCATTTGCTATTGCCCCCAATGTTAAATGACATTAAAATTCTAAATAGTTTCCTTTTCAATGGAGATATGGTGGGAATAGGAGTTGGAGATAGAGATGGGGAATGGGATCAACACATTCAGTCCAAACAGCAGTAGTTATTATAGTTTTATTATTTGTAGACTTGTTTGTAAATTTATCTGATTGAAATTCTTTTAAAAACTGGCCCTTTACGAGCAACTAAAACATCAATGGTGAATCTAAATGAATTGCATAATACATTTTACAAGTATTCAGGAACACCTTCTATATGATGGAGTCATTTGGATCCATTGGAGGCCCACACCCCTTAGGGAAGGTTCAGCACAGGTGAACAGGAGTTGCAGTACTGTACCTGGGTGATGACAGGTAGCCTGGCCCCAGGGATAGTGCAGAGGTAGACACCTATGGCTAGATTGATGATAGAGAGAATCCTCTAGTGGCCTCATATAACTATCAGACACCCTCAACCTTATACAAGTAATTACTCAACACAACTATATTTAATAACATCTTATTAACACATTGAAACATCAAAATTTCATGTGTCTATTATAAGGAGTGTGCAGTGGACCAGTTGCACTGTGATGATATATTATTAGCAACAGGCCCCACGATGAATTAGAGGGAAGGGGCTACAGTAATTGCACATTAAGATTTGCAATTACTAAACTGAAAAAAAAGAAAGAAAAAAAAAACTACCAGAAAACAAACCAAAAAGCCAAACCCTCAAATCACTTTCTTTTTTTGGTTGATATGAATAGGACATACAAGTGAATCTAGATTATTACTCCCACTTACTGAGGCCTATTGAATTGAGTATACAATCATGGGATCTATTCTTGATCTTCATATATTCCTCATAGAGTTTGCATATTAAAATAATATTGATACATATCAGTTCATTTATATGTCACCCATACTGTACAGGTCTTCTCAGCTAAACTGACATCAAGTTATTGTCCAAAGTACATTAATGAACAAAATCGATGGGAAATCATTCCAATCTTACATGATAGGAGGGTATTTCCACGTGGCGGCATGCTTATTACAAATCAGAGTAGTGACATTCAAATGCAAATTTAAAGGTGGTCTTTCTAAAAAACATAAACCACAAGTGTTTTATACGTCAATTTATTTTTTTCAGGGATAACAGATTTGCCAATATTCTTTCCATGGGGAGAACTTATGGACAAGTTTGAAGTGTTGTAGTAATTCCTCCAGAACTACAGGAACTATAGGAAGGTTTCCTTCCTAGAGACTGCACCTGTGTCCTATTTTTTTTTTTTTTAGAAAGACCACCTTTAAATTTGCTTTTGAATGTCACCACTATGATTTGTAATAAGCATGCCGCCATGTGGACATACCCTCATATCATGTAATTTGATTTCCAGCAAGTAATACTGGCAACCACAGGGGACATGGCATAAAAAGCTTTGAGATTTGATTTCTAGATTCTAAAATGCCTAATCAAATCTGTACAAATAACCACAGGGTGTGTAGCCCATATTACTGATTGGTGGGATCTTACAAACAAATGTTTGCAGAAAACGTTTTTGTACATAACAGACTCATTTTACAGTCAATCCCTTTGTAGTCCAGTTTGAATAATTTCATGACAATTTGTTTGTTAATGTCAGTGAATAAATTGTAGGCCCTATTTGTTTAAATGGACTTGGGATCACTATGGAGCCTAACATACATCAGTGCAATTAAAGGTTTAGTACCAAGTCCCACAGCTAGGAATCTACAAGTTTTATAAACTGATATTATACTGACTACTCTCTGGCCCGAGTGGTGTCAGTTTGGCTCTTTTGAGAGTGAAACTCACTGTGCATCACCCTTTTTGAGTGAAATTGGAGCAAACTTCACTCTGATTCAAGTTGAAAATACCCGTCTTTCACTATAAAAAGAGTTGTCCACCATATGGCTCTGTGCAAGAGTGCTATGGTGGACAAAACGAGTGGTTTTTCACTCATTTACATTTAGAGAGTACATTGTAATGATGGAATTATTGAGCAATAGTTGCCATCCTGATTGACCAAGCTGCTGGAAACTCAATTACAATTGATAAAGTCATTATTACTGACAACTTCCAAATGGAGTCTGAAAGGAAATCCCCTTAATCTCACACTTTTTGTGGACGAGTTTGAACTCTGCCGATTAAAGCCCAAGAAGTCTATTCTGTGTCCAGATCTGAACAACGCTCATCATTATCACTCCCATGTATGTTGTGACAATTGATTCAACACTCGGACCTGTCACAAAATGACAATAAAATACCCAAGGGAGTCCGACCAGAGAGGAAGTTGCAGTGGGCAGAAGTCAGAGTCATCAATGACCCAAGACCTACAGGTTTATTGTTGTGTCTCTAGCCTTGACTTTGACATAAGAGCTTGTGTTAGTGATAAGTGTGTGGGTGTTGAGGGTATAGGACGATTCCCTAAAGACTTGAATACAGGAAGTCATGTCACTGGATCACAAGATCATAGGATGGCTCTTACTACAAACTCAAAGCATTGTAACATCACCTTGCATGTTAATTCTTGTCAAACAAGGTAGGCCTACATGTATAAGTCTAAATTGGGTTATCATCACACCATCTATAGATAGCCATCTTTAAAATCAAGGAGTAGACCTAGTCAACAACAGTCTTCAACAAAGTCACACTTAACGTATGTTAACTTTAGCTGTCTAATATGTGCTTCAGGACTCTTACACTTTACATTTTTTTTATACTACAATCAACTTACTCATGCTCATAAACAAGACTCAACCAATCAAACATTGAAATATTAATGTCAATATAATACATGACTTAAAAAAAGAAAGACAAATACTGAACAGCAAAAAAGAGAGGTTAAAGTGAAAGCAGTGTGCGAGTGAAAAGATGTATGAAATAACTGCACGTGCTAAAGAGAAACTCAATCAGTGAGGTCAGACAGGTCTCTTCTCGCCCACTGTGCCACCTCAACTCAACATCACACGTGCCTGACACGCGTTACATGACATCACAAGGGCCAGGCCAAGACCTACTGAGGTGCTGGTAAAAATGAAGTATAAGGATGCTGACATTGTGACACTGGCTGCAACCAGGTGGGGTGCTTATTACACTAATTACTAACTTAGTGAAAGGAATCAACAACTATGGCTGCTTTCAAGCGCTGACCCCTTTTCCCCAAAGTTAACATTCTTTCATAACCTTCATGTTCAGCATCTGTTTAAGATACATTATAAGTTGGGCAAAAACCAATTCCAATCTTAGGGTTTAGCAATTTGATAACAACCAGCTTTTCTGGAGAACATACAAATCTGGGTTAAGAAACATGAGGAGAGGTCAGAATGATGGAAAGCCTTAGGATACGTAATTGGGAAAGTGGGCTTGAATTAATAGTAATACAAAAGCAGGCCTGTGACATAGTAAATTATAATGACAAGATGATGCTGTTTAGGTGTGAAAGATGACCAGTGCAGTGATATGATTGATACAGACATGCCTAGCTAGAGTCAGATTTCAAGCCAATCATTGCAGTCATCATATTATGCTAATTACATCCGTGGGCTTTTCATTTGTTTTGATATGATAATGAAATCTTGTATATTTAGCTTGAGGGAATGTTCACCACTGGGAGTTTACATACCAGCATTCTATGTATAAGCAGTGAATACAGGCAGGCTAGACTGGCTAACCAATCAACTGTCGGTTCTTTAAAACTGGAAAGAGACTTTAAGGCCAGTTTGTTACTACAAGATTGGTATTACTTACCATACTGATTTTAAAAAAAAAGACAGTTACTTAGAATGCAATAACAAAAATAAGAGAGTGGTTGATAAAGACTTACGTTCTTCATTAAATTGCACAATGACATTTGCAGTGTACAATGTACATGTGGGTCCAAACATTTAACTCAACAAAATATAATCTGATCAGAGTTGCAATTGCTGTCAGTATTGACAGTGAGTGATACATCCAAACATGCTTCAGTCAGTTCTATCTCATGGCTAGAGAATTACCACTACCCATTCTCAAATGCCTCCTGCAGACTCATATTAGACTTTAAAGTTCACTTTATTGTGGCCAGATCCCCCTTGCTTATCAGCACTTATGCTTCTTTGTGTATAAACTTGTCAGAAAAGGAGCAAACAGACCATATAAACCCCTAATCCACTACAAACCTAAAGGTTGCATTAGTGTTCAAATACACAAAATGTAACCTTTAGTTCACCCAAATTCTGGCCTCCCAAAACCCATTACATTGCACTCCAGCTCAGCTATTTGGTTCAATCCCCTGTACACTGTTGCTCAATTTGGGGGAATTTGACTGATAAGTTTCAATTCAGGCTTATTTCTTTATAAGTTATAAATGTAGAGCCTACTGATAAAAACAAAAACAAATTCTGAATATTTAACACTGCGCAGCTTTTAAGACATTTGCTTCTATACTATTTTTTTTACCACTGCCGGAGAAGTGCTTTGAACTTCAAATAAACATTATACTAATTTATATAATTGCTTGTTGATAGTAGCACCACGTTTTAAGTTTTTTTGTTTGAGGAGGGTGTAAAGTTGGAGCAATCATTTTAGTTTTATTGGTTATGCTACTATTTAAGACAAGTAGTGATTGTAAAGGAAAGTTGTAAACTATAAGATAGCTTGGTTCTTGCTGAGTTGGCAAAGCTACAGTAGTTGATCATTATCAAGCCTTCATCCCCAGGGAAGACTCAAACAGCACATTACTCCTCATGACTCAACCTCAACCAAGAGAAAGTGAAACTTAGTCAATAAAACAGACTAGTTGGCCAAGATGCACACATTTGGGCTAGACAGCTGGCACTGATGAATGGTGATGTGTTCTTATTTATACAAATGTCAAAAGATCTTTAAAAACAAAAATACTGATTGTAAATTGGTGTTGATTTCTTTAGAAAACAACACAGAGAAATGACAGCTGAGTAATCAGGTTGATTGGTGTAATGAGTAAAATGTGTCATTTAATTGAACACAAATAGCGAAGAAGGCTATGTTTTCATTTCCAGGAAGTAATGCCAAGTAAACTAACCAAAGAAAAATAATTTCACGTTGAATATTCCATGTATGTTTACATGAACTGCCATATTATTGTAAGTTCACCATCAGTCAAGGATGCATGCACCTTCAGACAACTCAATCAAATGGTGACCATCTTCAAGAAAATCTAACCAACAACGGCAATAAATCTCAGATGAAATGGAAATCCAGAAGATGTAGTCCAAGGTGCGAGTGGAAAGGTCATAAGACAGATATAAGGAGAAGGTTAAATTGCAAGAGATGAAGATGTAGAAGATGTTGCTTGGGTATCTTCAGTCTTCTCATCATGGTAGTAGCATTCCAGCCTCTGAAGGCTAACAGGTGTGCATAATCACATGCAGGATAACACCTACTCGTTTACTCATTCTCATCTCTGATTGGCTAATATCCTCCACTAGGCCTGAGTTAACTGGTACCTTAAGAGTGATGGTAAAGGTCTAACTGTCTGGTCCTCCTATCTTGGTATAATTACATCTCCATGAATGCAAGATGTGGTGATAAGAAAGAATGTTTAGAAAGTATTTCCTTATCAAATGTTCAGTATGTTAGTTTTATAGTAACAGTCAACGATGTTAAAAAATGAAGCCAAAAAAGAAAAAGAAAAAAAGCCATCTTGTTGATTACATTTAATAATCAGTCATCCTAAACAAGAGTAGAAAGTTAAACTACAGTGTTTAACTTGAAATCATAGAATTGTCTGTAGTGCTGAAGAATTCATTTCAACAAATTGATATGTTTTCATCCACTTTTGAAAAGAAAGAAACTCTAAACTGAAAATAACTGAGAAGTAACATCAGTGTACCAAAGTTGGATGATATGTACATGTAGTAGCTAGCTGTTGTTCCCTTTAATCACAGTGAAATTGCCAGCAGGATCATAACTGAATTTGATCTAAGTGGCGTGTGCCTCAACCACAATACATGATAACCTATAACTGCATTGGAATGCTCTTCATGACCACCACATTTTCATGTTGGAAATGACATTTTCAGTGTTTGGCCTCATCTAAGGAGCGGCAGAGCACCCCTAAATGAATGCTCCAGATTGCACTTCAATTCTCAACAGAGGAGAACCTTAAGGCAAAATAGTTGACAAGTTTGATCATATCTGAAAATAGAAGCTCTTTTTAGGGGTGGGCTTTATTTGCTTCTTCACAATATTAAAACATGTTTCAAAGTCGACGAGTCTTGAAATTTTCAAGTCACAGTCCTACATTACAGACAATTATAGTTTTATTTTTTTACAAAAGAATGAGAAAACCTGGCCTTGTTAACTTCATTTCCCCCTATTTATCTCCATGAAAGGGAAAATATAATCAAAGAGTCTTTCAACTTTTACAGTTTGAACTGTAAAAAGGATCCCAGTTAACTTGACACAAAATAAATTTCATTTTAAAAAGTTCAGCAAACAGTGGAAAACACTTGGAGAAGTTGACTTACATTTCTTGTCTTGCTTTTCCAGTTCCTTAGCAACAGCACTCTTCTTACTCTTCTTACTCCTCTTGGTTTTCTGCTTCTTAGTCATGTAAGCTGATGGGCTGGTTACCAATCCAGGAGAAAATGTCAGCTCTAACAAACTCATACAGTAACAAGGCTCTCTGTTTACTCTGCCTCCCAATGCATGGAAATGGTGATGAGAAGATGGCTTCTTGAGGATTTCAAATGGAAAGTAAAAAATCTGATGGAATGTACGATGAAGGCGCCTTATCCTGGAGGAAGCCGTACTGCTTTAAATGTCCTTTTAGACTGGCCAGGTAGTTGGTACCACTGGGCGATGGCTACCAGTTACTCCAAAAGTTACCCAAAACATTTAAATGTTGATGAAGTCGCGGAATGACAAGTAGAAGAATTATAAACACGGGCCAGAAATTAAAGGCAAAATTATTAGCACTGACATTTGAACGTGTCTAGGGAATGACACAGAAATGTTGAAAATAATACAATAAAATTGGACAGAAAGTCTAGAAAATGAGCCCAAAAAGGTGCATCTAGGGGGACAGCTACTACAGAACGAAGACAAGACAGCAGTACACACCACCACTAGGCTACTGCTGATGTTGGTGACCAACAGCTGTCTTACTGGCATATATGTTTATGTAAGTAGGGCCTGTACTCCACTTATTGGCTGCAATGAGAAAAGTTCACATTCCTCCACATCCAGCCTCCGCCTCTACCAGTGGTGTGTTGCTCTATGGTTGTATTGTCATTAATCAGTTGCTGAGAGAGTGAGGCAGGCAGTCAGCCAGTCTTGCCATGCGACTGGGAGCAAGAGTTGCCTGTGCCTTGGCCAATCCTGAGGGGCCAAAGGAACCCAGTCTCCAAGGATGCAAATTAGATATGACAGATGGAGTGTGGCTGCCTGGTAGGGCTCCTAGTGTGGCACACGCCAAGTCACCCAGGCCCTGATGCCAGGCCACACCCCTATGTACCTCAAGACCATAGTAAGCTGCTGGGTTTAGGGTACTGATATGCTCAGAGATAAGCAATAGGACCAACCCATGCTCCAATGGACGTGTCACTCACAGAAGACTTACTTGTAGTTGTTGGGTTATCCTACACAGAGGCCAAAAGGTTCCAATTCAAGTTCATAAGCTCATACCAAAAGTTTTCAAACTTTCAAAACTTTAAAGTATGAACAGATGTTGGTTCATTTAAAAATGAAACCTTGTTACCAAAGCAAACAGAACAATAGCACACACATCAAGTAGTAGTATATTTTTCTCAATGTAGTCCTTCTGCACTATTTATCACGTTAGAATGAATGAGAACTGAGAAATTAGAAGTAATTTCAATTTTATTGGTGTCGGATTCTGAACGGACAGAAATGCATCAATTCAATCAAATTTGTTGATATTAAGAATTTGAAATTTAAACCAAATAAATTTGTGAAAAACATATACAATTTACTTTTTTACATTTACAATGTATTTACAATGTAATCTTTGAGTAAATGGCCAATGAAAAGTGAAAAAGTTCGCCACTCTCATGAGTTTGTATTGTTTGTTAAATCATCCTTGATTACAAGATGACCATTCCATGAGCTAAGACTTGTCTGTTATCATTTTCACAGAAAAAGCTTTTCATTGGCAGTGTAGATTACTTAAGTTCATGTTATGTAAAGTTATGGCCTACACTAGTTTGTTTAAGGTAGAATATGTGATTCTAAATGGAGTTAAGAGATTTAACATGAAATTTAATTATGGTCAGGTTTGGAATCAAGGCAAAAGTTGTCTTAAATTGAAGATAAATTTAAAAAGTGACTTAATTGTTTGTTAAATTCATGTTGATGGTATTCCACAAAGCTTGCAAAGATTTGGCCATTTCCTGGCTCTAGTCTTATCCTGACCCAACTTGTTGATGATCCTGTATGCCATGTAATGGAACAATAACTACACAGATACAACACTGTACCTGTAACTAATAAAAGACATACACCAACATAACATTGAACAAGCTCATTTTGTAAACTCTTACTTGGCAAAAATTAATCTAAAAGTCAAAAGACCCACAGTTTAATAGCTATCTTTAGTAAGGATAACTCTTTTAGATTGAACTCTACAAAGATGTTTGATTTAAACAAACAGACAACTTTCAAATTTTGACATGTAGCTACTGCAATAGTAAACAATTTTCACGTGTTTTATGTGTTGCTATAATACAGAAGCACTGACTGCTATACAAACAACATGTAGACTCATTTTACATAAAAATAGAAATGTATAGCAGTTTTGCTATGCAAAAAATCTGAACAAAGTTGATCCCTGTAGACACATCCCAACTATTCTTTTGGGCTCTTCTGGCCATCAAGCATTGATTTAATTGTTTGGCCTGTGGGTACATCCGGTGATCATTGCTTGAGAGGGACACCCATGTCTTTGCTATTATTAGGCTGTTCTCTGCCATTGGTCAGGACTGCAAAGAGCTCACCATATTATACCACATCACACATTTTGAAATGCCCTGTGCTTTATCTATCTACATGTCAACTTCTTGAAGAAAGCTACCACCACATCGAATGTATGAATGAAACAACCATTGGCCCACACACATTTATACATTGCTGGCCAACAAGAAGAGTTAGCTTGGCCTACAGGGCATCATAAACACTCTGTGCTGCCTGACTTGTTTCATGACTGACTACACAGGTCCCCATGCGCACCTGGTAACTCATGACCTTTCACAAACACTACAGTACAAGTGCTAACAGTCACATCTCTGATGTCATAGGCTAAGAAATGCTCTTGCCATGTGCAGCTGTCATTATGCAAATGAGGATATGAAAATAGGCCATGAGTTGAGGTCAAGCTTGGTATTTCAAGACCAATTGGATATCTTGATATGATATAATCTCTACCTCCTTTGATTTGGCATACCATCACATCATCTCCTTACAGATTACAAACTTCTTTTTTTAAACAAAGGTTCTGATGCAATGCTTTATCAAACCCAATTTTCATAAGTCAAATTGATGGTTCTTTTTAAATAAAGAAATCCTAACAGCATTGTCAAGATACCACTATAACCCACTCTGTTCTACTTGTAGATTTGAAGCAGTCACATGAGGGAAACAGGTTTGTTGGTCTTACCTTGGCAGCAGTCCCGGTATGCCAACCTCTTTGATAGTGAAAAGGATTTTCCTGGCAACTGTTCAGATGGAAACTGCTCAGATGGAACTTTCAACAGATGAAATTGATTCCTTTAACAGTAGTCTTTGCAGTTGGGATCTTTAGCATGATTTTCTCAGTGACACAATTGATATATTTTATGTGAGTTTTGCAATTTGGAGATACACATGTAAAACATTTATAACCAATCTAACAACAACACTGACTCCTATCAAACGCCATACAGACAGTTTCCTTTACCATCCATACTCAATATAATCACAGGAACATCCATAATATTTTCTTTATAACATAACATGTACATAAAGTAAAGGTTGTATATATTGCTTTGTTGTGTGAAAACCTACACAGGGGAGACTCAACCAGGCTAGGGTTGCATATATCCTTATAACAAACCTATATTCCTAAACTCAAGCCTAGTGCCACGTCATTTTTCTCCATGGCAATGAAACTTCTATGCATTGATGTGGCAACAATACTGTACACTGATTGGCTGTTGCTAGGTGAGCACCCTGGGCATACCATACTGTGATTGGCTCCTTGGGAGTTCCCAAGGCAAGCTAGAAATAGCATGTTTTCTCCATGGGGTGCTCACAATATAAGACCCTACATCATGACCAATGAAAAACAAATTAACAAATATAAATAATATTACCGTCAAAGAAATATGGTGTACTTCTTTTTCAATGCCTGTCAAGTTTCCTTCAGTCATGCTGACAGATTATTGTCTTTTGTATGTTACTCTATCCAACACAATCAACTCTTTGTACAATTAATACCTAAAAGGTAAATTGATGAATTTATTACTGCATAATCCCCAACCAATAGGTTTAACAAATCGGGGATATCTGTTCATTTGAAAATCCAGCTAAAAGTAAAAAAGGTACTAAAAGCCAATATGAAGTCAAAGTCATTAACCCAGACGGCTAGAAATTTTATGACAGCATAGAGGCCGCATAACTACTAATATGAAGACTTAGAAGAAATAACATCAAAATCTTTCTCTGACAGCATCAATGCTAATTAAACTACAAAGTATATGGTCTAAGAAACCTGTATGCCTGCATGGTTCCGTGTTGATAGGCTGAAAAGATGACAAATTAGAACTTTGATCTTAAATTAAATTCAACTGTAGGCGAAAAATAAAACTTGTGCTTGAGCATTACTATTTCTAGAGCAAAAATGTGGAACGATCTGTCAAAAACGTCTGTTTTCAAAACTGAATTGTTTCAATTCTTAATTCTTAATTGCTTAATTTATATTTCATTATTCTAATCGTTGTTCATAGCAGTTTGCCTGCCTTTTATACAAAACTTGAATCTTTTTTGTTGTTAAATCAGAACTGTTCCAATTCTTGCCTGCATTACTATTATTACTAGTTAATATTATTATTATTGTAATTGTTTATTATTTCTCATTTGTTTTTATTGCTTTTGTAATTACTTTATACACTTATGTATTGTTTATATTTTATTTAACACACATGGCAACCAGTGTTTTTTAACTGACTTGGTTCACCCTGGGTTTAAAGAAAAATAAAATACACAAACAACAATCCTTAAACATAAGGTTTGTTCTTAACTTGAACTTAAGGTTTGGTCCTTCAACAAGACACAAATCACGCAGTGTTAATAATATTTTAAACTATCATCCAATTTTGTTATGCTCCATCACCTGTTAAGTCCTTGAGAAAATAGTTCAAACCAGATTATGTGAGCATACTTCTGGTAATGGCCTTCAATCATGCAATATGGGTTCTGGGAAAAGAGATCCTGCATTATTCAAGTTTCCACACTTTTTCATCATTGGTCAGAAACTCTGATAAGCAAACCCCTCCTTGGATTGACGTAATCTTCTTGGATTGGTCCCGGGCCTTTGATAAGGTTGATTATCAGATCTGGTTGCAGAAGCTACACAAATTTGATTTGTGGCAAAACCCTTCAGTGGTTGTGTAGTTACCTGACAAACGGGTGACATTCAGGGGATTGTGTTCGTCCTGGGAGAGGGTTCATTTTCGAGTTCTGCAGGGCTTTGCCCTAGCTCCCATCTTGTTCAATCTATTTGTCTTTGATCTACCATTTTGCATTCAATCACATTTACCACAGTATGCTGACGATACAGTACTGTATCGGATCAAAAACTCTCCCATCGTTGAAGTTATTTTTTCGTATCATTTCAATAAACGTGCTCTTGACATTGTTACCTCTTACAAATATTTAGGCTTTAATGCTTTATCCAATCTTTCTTGGTCCAAACATATTGATATGACTGTTGCTAAGGCCAGTAGAGTGCTAGGGTTGATTACAATCATCGTCTACTTGCAAAGAGATTCTTTTACATTCGGATAAAGGTTTATGCTAACCTATTATTGAATATGGCGCCCCTGTTTACCAGCCCTATAAAAAAAGGTACATCCATTCAATTGAACTAATTCAGCACAAATTACACAAAGATTATTTTTAACGGACATAATATTACCTACACTGATCATCTATCTCAACTTGGCATTCCTTCACTCCATTCAAGACTATGCTTCCTTTCTCTTACTTGTGTTTGTAAGTGTCTGTATGGTTTTTACGACATTCCAGTTTTTAACTATTTGTCAATTTGCAGCCATAGAAGTGAAAGTGTGTTTTTTAATCATCCTTTTGCCAGACCTGATGCTTTTAAGTATTCTTTATTTAATAGTTTCTCTCGCATGTGGAACTCTCTCCCAGAAACTGTCAGGGGTGAATTCCTTTTTAATTTTAAGTTTTAAAATTAAACGTGGGGCTTCATTAGACAGCAGATTTGAAGTGTTGTGATTTGTGATTTGTGTAGTTTGCTTTTTGCTGTCTGCCCCTCTTGTCTGTTTTCTCATGTAATATCATGGTTGTATAGCTTTGGATACTTGACTACTTTAGTATGGTCTTGCCCAAAGTGAGACCATAAAGCTAAGCTATGGTGAGACAAATGAGTCTGGATTATCAGCCTGTCAATACAAATTAGTCATTGGGTGTAGATAAGATCTGGCACAAGACAGTTAATTGTGCATTAATTGTTGGCCTGAGGCACCAAACACAAGCCATTACTGCATGCAACCAAGATGCAACTGCTAACTTAACAACAACAAGCATACCTTCAGTACATGTTACAAACACGTGATTGTGGTCTGACAACAGCAGTCACATAAGTTGGTCTTTCTATGGTAATACTTCATATATCACAAAACTGCTGACAGATTACTGATAAGGGGTGAAGTAATTTTGTCCAAATACATTTTTGTTATTCAATAGCATATTACTGCCCATATTGAAAGTATTATCATTTCTTCAATTTTACAGGCTACTCAGAATGCATGAACATCCATTAGCCCAAAGCAGTGTTGTACAACTTGTAACTCCCGACTCAATCTCGGATTTGGACTCCAGTCACATTTCAGACTTGAATCAGAATGGTTCATGACTCAGACTAAGACTAGGACTCAGCCATCTGGACTAGGGCTCCGAACTTAGGACTTGTGGCTCCAACTCAACAGCAAAGTGTTATTTAAACATTTTAACTTCTTGCAAAATAGTGAAAAGTGAAGTAATCTCTTTTGAATACTACTGTTTGAAGAGTTGTGAGCTTGGTTCAGCTTTAAGAAAAAGACTGATTGTCAATTGAGTAAAGAGCATAACTTTAAAAAAGAAAAACTGAAGAAAATAAGACACTGATCATCTTTATTTCTTATTATTTATGAGAGGACTTAAATAAACATGAATAAAAAATGTTATATTGTTTTTAATATAAATATTTTCTTTTTAACTAACTTTAATCTTAGTCCAAATATCTGTAAGTTTTCAAAAATTTCTTTATATAATTTAAAGTGACTCATGACCCGGACTCAAACTCAGACCTGGACTCGAGAACTAAGGACTGGAAAACAAGACTGTCACAAACTAACAATAATATAAAGTTCATTCATGGACAACTGGATCAAAATGACTAAATGTGTTACAATAATGCAAACTTCTGAGATCAAGTTTGACAGCATGTGTAACCATTGTGTAAATGCTGCACAGCCTACCAATGAGATCCAAAGATGTGTCTGAATGGCTTGATATGATAAGCAAGAGACTGGGTTATCTTTGTAGATAATGTCAAGAGGAAGTGATGATGTAAGGTGACAAGATACACAGTCAGTAGATTGATAAGGACTAACTTGTGAAGTCCACCTCATTATGGACTTAGACAACTCATGCATGTTGTCTCTACACTTTAACTCATGCTCCTTTTTTCATACAACTTTCCTTTTCCACAAAAACATCTTTTAATGGAATCTTTTGACACTGTTGTATTCCAATCAAAACACTGCTATTTTCCTTTGAATAAAAAAAAAGAAAAAGCAAAATGGCCCTAAATTATAATGAGATAGTGACATTTTATGAGGTTCTTAAGTGAACAACTGAATTAGCGTGTAAGAAATCACTGGAAGTACATGTACAGCTGGTATAAGTCTAGTGAGTAGTATGTATTAAGTACCTAAATAATGATTTGTTATGTCAAACAACATTACTGCCCGATAATTTAATTATCACATTTGAAAACATAAAAAAAAATTGAATAATTTGTAGCTCAGCTGCCTCTGAAAGCATCATAACCTGCAAGTGATGTTTCAGACAATTTTTTTTACTGCACAAATTCTTCAACCAGTGGAGTGCTGAATCTTCCCTTGAATAATGCCAAACATTTCATTAAAGGTCAAGGCGTTCATTCTGCTTCAAAAACTGTGTTTGTTTATCAATCATAGTTTTATTTAATATGATTAATACTTTGAAGTATTTACTACAATGATTATTTTGTAGATAATGTATACTGCAAGAGATCTCAAGTTAATCACATGCCACTCTCTAGTCAGCATGCCTATGTGCAACCACATTGATTCTTGTCATTTGATTTGCTATCTTGAATACTTCATTCCTAATTAAACAAAGTCCAATGCTTCATTAAACTGTCCTCAATTAACCTCCAAGATACTGCAGTAAACAGGAACTTGAAGCATTTGAGAGTAGAGGTAACGACCAATTAGCTCACCCCAGGAACCAAGATAGACCAGCTAACCTTCCCCAGACAGGCACACGCCACCAATTAATAGTCACCCCCAGCTTAAAAGTACTCGGGTACTTCATGACAGACAGCCTGTAATGTAATGAGTCTTCCATCAAGACTACTGCTACTGTAGTCCTGCTGTATTGCCATACAATAGCAGAATTTGTGTGGAGTAATTTCCTTAGCCCCAGGGAGGGAATTGGTAGCAGCTCTATATGTTAGCAGTCAGTAGACTGATGAAGGAGATTGGCGACCAATGTCAGTAAGGACCCCCAATTGCACCACGGCCATCTTTCTTACTGATTGATAGTTCTCTTGCTCTTACCAGCTTCTCTCTGTACTTTTACCAGACTACAATAAATTCCAAGGGCTGACTTTGTCGGCCACATGACATTTACATTGATTTACATTAAGCATCAGTTTCACCAAATGACATCATTTGAAGCTAAATGTTAGAATGTGTGATAATGCCAATTAATGACAAAAAGCCTGAGGGTGTTTCTTAATGGTTTTTAACACAGATGTTGGAGACGTCTACATAACAGTGTTATAAGTTCCTTTCCTAGAATTACACTCAATGTGCAATCCCCACTGAAATCAACTCTACTGATCTGTCTTAGTCCATAAACATTTCATCATGACATGTGAGTGAAAGTGTATACTACCTTAACAAATATTGATGCCTACACATGTACTTCAAGCTAAACATTCAGCTAAAAAGCAGCCAAACCAGGTATACAGAAAACTACTTGCAGATGTTACAATCTAACTTTAGAACTGTCCCAACTATAACTAGGGTGCTACAGATGGGACGGCCCAACTATAGCTGGGATTGCCTGATAGTGACGTGATAGATATAACCACAATGATCAGTGCATCTCTGAAGTGAAAATTTCCATCCTCTCAAGTTTATCTCAGTTTACACTTGAGAAATCACATGGAGGTAGGAATACATCTACTTCCATGAAAAAAACAGAGAAGAATGAATTAAATTTAATACCCTCGCCACCTACCAACAGTCTAGTGTTAACGTCATTAGCTATTTCTACGTCCGTGGTTAGGGTCTCTGGATCCCAGCTGCAAATGGGCCATTCCAACTGTAGCACTCAAGTTAGGGACTAGTCCCAACTATATTTGGGACAGAACACAAACACAGTGGTCCTACATCAACAACATCATCACCAAGTACCAGCCCGCAAGAAGGCTCCGGCTCCGCTCTGCCAGGTCACTGCAATTGCCCCCCCCCACCCCGCACCATTCGCTCCTTCTCCCAAGCCACTCCACAACTCTGGAGCAATCTACCACATGAACTCCGCCAAGTTGAATCCCTATCTATATTTAAGTCCAATCTTAAAACCCTTCTGTTTAGCAACAGTTTTTCTGTATAATTGTTTTCTTTGTTTTGCGCCATGAGTGTCATGCTTGGCAGATACCGGCGCATTATAAGTGTCCATTATTATTATTATTATTACTATTATTATTATCCTATATCGTGTCCCTGTGTCCTGCTATATATAAGAACCATCGATACCAATTATTTGTAGTAACACATGAAATAACTTTTCATCTCTCATACTACTTAAATCGAGGCAGACAAGGCTGTATTAGTTTGAACCACAACACTCTAGTTTCAATGCCTGGAATAAATTGGAAAGTTGATTGGAAAACTGTGGGTAGTCGGCCTAATCTTTGGACTGGTTAAATGTCATAAACAACAGCTCTGCACTTTGATGGGTTAAGCAGAACCTCACTATACTGACAATACATCTATTTGGTTTGTGACCCAATCTGAAGCAGATATATTGTACTCACTTTTGTCTGTAGCTTTTAAATCCTTTAAACCTGGTAAAGCTCTTCAAATACATCTAGGCCTATATTCTACATGACAAGTGAAATATCTGTTTAACGTACATGTACACATAGCCCATTTCATTGTTTGCATACAAATTAACAATCCAACTGCAATCAAAGTAGGATAATTACAATACAATTTTTATACTTGAAAGAAAAATGCCTTTGCCAACTAGAAATTTCTTTTTAATAATCTTTGTAAAAATGAGATTTTGTTTTAAAATATTATTGCTAAAAGTGCTAAATGGCTGGTTTGAGACTGTACTCAACGTGGTCTGTTTTTTTTAGTGACTGAAGTATTATTAGCCAATGGGCCATGTGTTGATGTCTTGAGATAATTTAGGTACTTATTATTTAAAGGGTGTGCACAACATTGGTCAAATTGAAAATATAAATGTTCAGAGATTTGCACATCACTTCCAATTACATGGTATACACATGGTCAGGGTGGAAAACTTCCTTGAAATATTTTTGCCTGAAATGGTATGGCTTTTGAGAACTGAGTAAAACAATTAGTTTTGATCTTGCGAGTCTAAAATTAATCTGTGGCCGATTTCACAAAACTCTTCCTAACTTAGGACACATCCTAGGCAATGCTAAGAGATAAGACTAGTCCTAAGTTACTCGTCCTAACTTAGGACTAGTCCTATCTCTTAGCATTGCCTAGGACGTGTCCTAAGTTAGGAAGAGTTTTGTGAAATCGACCCTGGTGTTTGAAAACTCTTGTGACTCTGATGACCCTTTGAGCTTAAACTTTCACAGGTTTGTTATTTCATGTGCACGCTGGGCCACACAAAGTGTGAATACTGGTCTTTGACAATTACAAATGTTGGTCCTGCGCTTTAAACAGCAGCCCTATGATTTAAAACAGCAGGCTGGCAGGAATGATGAAAAGCCACTGGTGCCACATCAGTCTTTGAGAGACCCCTAGTAAGTAAGAATCAAGCACCAGCCATCCAACCATGAAAGAAACTAACTATTCATCAAGTAATATATCTCTACCTCTATATGATTGCTAAGTGCCACTGGCAAGGTGCTCCAATGCCTTGGGGATGTATTGAAACTCACTCATAATGATGTGTGTAAACAGCTAAAGGCCCACTACATTCTCATCCCAAACTGACATAATTAAAACAAAGCTTTAATGTTAATACAATATTTGAGAATAGACAGAAAACTTGAATATGTGTACATGAAATCCCCCCTTTTTTAAGTTGCCTACCATTGTCACTAACTGTAATCGGTCGTGCTTTACCTAAAACTTGAGTAAAGTACTCACAGAAAATCAGCGTATTTACTATTTTTAGCCATCACCTTGAGTGGCCTGTTTTAAGGCATTGTGAATTGCAACTTCCCATACTACTATTATTTTTTTTACTACAAGCACTGGTATATTTATATTTAAAATGAGGCCCTATACTTGGTAAACAAAATACTTAGCCAATGACAATTGATAACCTCTACAATAGGTCCATGTTATATAATAACACTGACAATTGTAAGTAATTCGATTCAATGCAGTAGCTTAAACCATTGAAACTAATGTTTATCACAGTGTATGGTGACATTGTATAGAGGGATCAAGTGTTCATTATTTGCAATCCATTCTGGTCCAATTCTACACTTTCACAGTAAAAGTTCTCACTTCGCTTTACAGTTCCTTTTCAAATTTCTTTGTTACTAGTATTTTGAAACAGCTAATAGTTTATTCAATGTTCAGGTTGTGGCTGAGGGAGGTCCTCCTGCAACACAGCCCACCCCCAAACAACAACACAAGTTTCTTGAGAAGCAAGTGAGGAGAAAGAGTGCAAATTGCTGATTGTTTTGACTACATTTTGTGATAGCTCATATAGCTTGATCTTTAAAGCTTGATTAGTAGGTCTCATATGCTTGATATCATCTCTACTCCTTCACTCTACTCCAGTTGGTTCTAATCCTACCTCCAAGGCAAACCATATGTACGTCATTTGCCAAGAAAGTCCAATATTGTTCCACCTTGCATACTATAGAGTGTTATGCATCCTGAGTGTGCTGGACTACTTATGACATCCAGCTGGTTGTAATGCTTCATTGATGTAAGATCAAGGTTGAGAGGGACTTCCGAGGGCTTTAACCCTGCAACATCTAATGAGCCATATCGGCTTGTCAATTGAGAATCCTACACTACATAACCAAGAAGCTGACTAGGGCTTAAGTCTATCAGCGTGAAAACAATTGATGCATTGTGGGCAAATTGTTGCAATTGATGAGGTTCATGTGAGAGGTAGGGTGGATGTGAATGAAAGGCAATCTGATCGTCTGGTAGAGGAGTTATACTCTAGTAGTCCTTAGGTTCTCGATGCGATCAAACTTTTCTGTAGACTATGAATGATTTTCAAATTGATATGAAACAGCATGAATTGTAAAAGCCTACAATGTGTGTGTAGAAGTCGATCACTTCTTGGGGTGTTGGCTGGGTGCTAGCTGGGTGTTGGCTTGGTGCTGGCTGCTGGCTTGGTGCTGGCTGGATGCTGAATAGAAGCTGACTTATTGTGCACTCAATTCAATGCTGATTTTTTTGTTTCTACAATTTATGAATACTAGGTAATAAACAAAGCGAATTAAACCTGGCTCTTCACATGCTTTACTGGTCCCAGGCAAACAAAATATCATTCTAACAACTTTGCTATTCATAAGTTTCATCCATTAGCTTTAGTTTTCTTAAAGATCCCTAAAGCCTAGAAGTTTATCCCAAAATCCTAGACAAAGCACAACAAAGTCAAATTCATCATGCATTCCTGACTGCATCTACTATTTGACCTGTAATGACCCCAAGTATCCCTAGCAACAGAAGCACAAAAATCATCTTGTCTGTTAGTTTCCATCTTGGCCTAGTCTCTGCGTCGCCAATGACTCCAATAGACAAACCTAAAAACACTTGTAGTATGACAGAAAGAAATTATAAACATACTTGACCTCACATGACCCCTTGCCTCTATCAAACCCTGCCTAAACTACCTCCATTTAGATGCCTCTAGATTCAAAACAACCCCGTGTGTGATGTCTAAAACAATCTTATATCCTTATTTATAAAAACTTTACAGAAATATTGCACTTAGTTTGAGTTATATTCTGCTCCATGTTGAATGGTTACCTTTAAATTGAATCAGATATAGTATCAAATCACAGCACATTAATCACCTTAAACTATTGCAATCCTTTCTTGACAAAAATTGCATCATTTTCTTGAAAACTTTATAAATGCCATACTTCAATTTTATGACTAACCTATGTTCGGAAAAGTATTGCAAAAGATCAAACCATCTAAATAATTTGCAATATTAAACAAAAGCTTGTCCTGATTCATTTATCAAAACGATATATTTGAGAAAAAAGTAAGCTTTTGTCCCGATTTTTAATCCACCGACCCCCACCAGTATCAGCAGGTTTGTTCTTTTCTCTTTCTTTCTTTTATTTGAAGGGCATTTCCTGCAGTACACAGTGGGTGAGTATTGTTTCTTGACTGTGTATGACCTTTATGGCAATTAATGCATACTGGCTGACAGGTATAGTGTGTAAAGACACATTTATTCAGCAAGGGAAGGAGAAAGAATGCCAATGGTGTAACTAATGAAACAAACTAGCCTGTAAATGGGGTTTTACTGTTGAAACATCTATACCAGGTATTGAATACACACTTGATATGGGAATTTTGACTGCTTAAAAGCTCAATGACACCACAGTTTGGGGATAAAGGCAACACCTTTTTGTTTGTGCGCCTTGAAAATTCATCACTGAAGTTTATACTAGTAGAAACTTTCTGCCATTTAGTATTTCTGATGAGTTTGTTAATTTATTAAATCAAATTTTTAATTCAAATTGTTTTTAATATAAATTCTTTTTGTTTAATTTTTTTTTATGGAAGTCGCCAGACACACAAGGCCAATAAGCCACTCGAGTTGTGGGCTACAAATAACTGTTTTTCCAGGGGCCGTTGCCACCTACTCCTGGGGCTGAAACAGAGTTACCCCCTTTACAGTCCGTAAGGATGTAGGCTTAGGTATCATCTATCAGAAGCCTGGCTGGTAGAGCAGAAGGCTCTACCTCCCCAACTTTTACGGAGCAATTATGGCTAAGTGCCTTGCTCAAGGACACAAGTGTCATGACCGAGACTCGAACCCACACTCCGATGACTCAGCCACCAGAGCTTGAGTCCCACGCACTAACCACTCGGCCATGACACGCTGTCTGAATGTTAAATTGGATACAGGAATGTACCACGGGATAAAAATGGTCGGCACTTTTTTTTTAATTCTCGTGACTAGTAAATATTTACACCTTTAAAAAGTCTTATGTGCTTTTCTAATGATGATGAAGTGATCATTAAAATGAGTTGCACATGGTCTAATGGAGGAATGGAATAAGTAAATGTTCCACTGTATTTTCACTTTAAAAAACATACTTCATCTTTCACTGCTACGTATCCACTTTGCCCTATTGACTGGTTTACAATGTCTCCCCATCAACCCAAACAACCTAAAAATAAAGCCTCTAATTTGATCATTACATATATATCAAATTCTCTGTCAAGTACCCAGTGCTGATACTATCCTTGTCATAGTCTAGCAGGCACATGCTAGTCACATTACAGCATACCACTCACAATCTTGAAGCGCTCACTACGTTTCCCAAATTTCAACAAAATGTCAGCTGTTTCAGCACTAGCCCTCACCTGACATTTCTAACAGTTGTAAACTCAACACTTAAGTGAGAACCCAATGGCAATACAAAGAGACTCATACACTACAAGGAATATACAGGAAAGACTAGCACTGCTAGTAGCATTTAGGTTTGGTTAGGCCTATATGTATTTCACAGCCTTGGGGGTTTTCTGTCATCTTTTCATTTTGAATAAGTGTGCTTGGATGAAGCCTCTGTACACTACACCCCTTGATGAGTGAAACAGTACACAGCATAGCGCCATGAAATAAAGTATTTTTATAAACCACACACACACATCCTTGTCATTTGATTGGTGGAACATGCGTCACGTGCCATCCATTATTTTGCCATGTAATCCAGACATTTGAAACACTTCCTTTGAGACAGGATTTGTAGTGCATTGGAAGGTGAGCAGGTCTCTGCATCAAACTCAAGATCAGGTGATGTCAATATTTCAGTTTCAATCCCCTGGCTAAAGAGCAAGACACATAAATACTTTGGAAATTGAGCTGTTGATCCCATGTTAGATCAAATTAAACATGTTTAATTAATCAACATTAATTAAATTGATTTCTGAAGCATCTAACCTAACAAAAACAGTGTAGCCATGGGGGGGGGGGGGGGCCAACCAACACCGTCACCAACAATTCCAGATACATGTAGTGCATTACAAAACCGGCTCACTAAAAAGCAATGCCCCCAAACCCCCATGAATAAAATCCTTGCTATGATGCTGAACAAAACAAAGGAACAATGATAACCAAATATACTTGTCTTTTAGTACAAAACCTGTTGGTTTGGTTGGTATGAGAAACTCCCAATACTTTCCCTTCCCCCGCCTTTCCCTTGACGATGTCACCCCCTATAGTCTCAACAGTTACTTTCTTACTGCAATTTCTCCCCTGAAATCAACTTGGAAAACAACTGTATGAACTTTATCAAAGTTTACAATAATAAACACAAAGGCCCCTACACAAATAAATCTTTGAATCAAGTGATAGGTTTGAAAGAAACGAGACGGCAGAACTGGGAATTTAAAATACGTCTTAGAATGTATAGTTCTTGAAGTATTATTCTGACAATTAAACCTCCGCTACCACTACAGCATGACAATCAAAGGAATCTTGCTATTAGCTATTATACACTTCAGGTATCCTCAGTCATTATTTGCATGTCAGTTTTTGTGCAAACATTTTTTTTTCTCCAAATGTTAAAGAAAAAAAAACTTTGTTGAAGCCAAGGCAAATCTTATTGTGAAATGGTACAGCCACATGCATATAGCCTGCAGGGCAAGAACTTATGAGATGATTTATGTATCTATAGTTTAACATTGAAACCTTTCTCATCTTTCTCATGTTGGCATAAAAAAATGTGATTTAAAATATTTTTTACTTTCGTTGACAAAAAACCATCAGATGAGTTCCATGTACTTTTCCAGGATAAATGTAACTTTATGAGTTGACACAAAGTCAGATAGATCTCCCTAAACTGCATAACATAATAATGTGACTGAAGCTTCACACTGTGTGTTTGATTATAATAAGACACTATACAGCAATGACATCCATTGTTATCAAACAGTAGACAACCGGTTTGTGTATCCTAATGCAATCCAGCTCCAGATATGGGTAAAGTAAATACAGATGACAAAGCGGAAGTTATGGTAATTATATTTGCTGATAATAAGATCAGGTCTTGTAATAATTAGTGGATTGTATCACAGAGCAATTAGTCAACACAGAATTCGTTCAAACAGACATTAAGTGTGACACCATTTTTTGTTTGTTCCAATTTGAGAAATTTTTTTTTCTTCATAATTACATGATGATTTTAACAATACTTTTAAAGACTTTCATTCAAAAGAGAAAGAAGAAAAAAGGAGCACAGAGACAAAGTATAGGCTATATACCTATGTATGTGAACTTCACTGAACATGTTTACACCCTGTTCCTTTTTGTATTCAGAGATATGTGCACAGCAAAAGTTCACTGGTGCTCAGCAATCATTTCCATCTCTTTGTCTCCACCAAATATTATTCAAATAAGAAAGAAGAAAGCAATCAATATGTGGTGGGTGAAGAGAGTGACAGCAGACTAAAGTAATGTTCATTGGACTTGCAGGACTTATACAATGTTAACCCTAACCCGCGACCTTTGCATTCCACAACCATTCACAAACAGCTGTAATGGGCCAAGCACATAGGGCTTGCCTTGCACTGGGTGCAGCACTCCAGTCGCGTGCCACTGATTGGGGGTCGCATGCCCACAGTCTAGCAAATTAAAGGGGCACTACTACTTGCAAGTTACTTCAGTCTGTAGTCTAATTAAGCTTCTTTATTTGAACAAGAAATCCTGCATCATAACAACTAACAGGTGACCTTACAGTTAATGTAGTATAATGTTTCAAACTTTTGGCATGAAATTTAGCATTTGTACCATTTCTCCATTTGTAGCAATTGATACAGCAGTATGGATGGGATGGGTTCCTTTAGGACTGTTGAGATGAGATGAGTGATGTTAGGGGGTAAGACTGAGCAGACAAATAAACTGCATATTGTACAGGATCTTTTGCATCACACTATGACAGTCAGTTAAGAAGTGTGGATGGAAACCCTGAGATTTTATATTTGATGATTTCAGATAGTTCAATCAGTACCAAGTATGTTCATGCTAAGTTGTAGTTTAAAGGCAGGGTGCAACCTTGATATTTATTACAAATATGCCTATTCATTTATTCTGGTATTACCAAATTTAATCCAATAAAAGTAGAGGTATCACAAAACTAACTACAACAAATAAAAGCTGCTTTCTTAAAGCTAGGACAGAGGACAATGATAGAATTTTTGTTTAAATAGTGTGATTGAAGTACATGAATATCAAAATTCCTAAAGTTCAATATTTGAGTTATCTTGGTTGACCAGTCATCTCTGAAGATTAAACAATTCAATTAAAAACTTAAAATGCTTTGCCTACCACTACTTCCACTCAGGACAAGTGTTGCTAACAGTCTCTGTGTTATTTGCATTATACTTGACACTTCACATTGAGCAACACTGTATTGTTCTTAGATTACTCCAACTTCATTATTTAATGTTAGCAGCGTGTATATACATGTGCACATTTATGTAAGTCATCACAATAGTATAAATGGTTTCCATGGAGATAAAGCAATCTAGGAGCATAACAAGTTGAAAGCACTTGAGTTAGGGTATGCACAATGTTGGTAAGATTAAAAATATAAATGTTAACAGATTGACACATAACTTACATGGTATAAAGATGGTCATGGTAGAAAACTTCCCTCAAATTTGGTTGTGCCTGAAATGCTATAGTTTTTGAGGCCAAATTTCTTGTTATTTCTTGTAAATGTTGGGTCACATAAAGTGCAGATACTGGTCTTTGACCATTACCAATGTTTACTGCATGCTTTAAAAACTAAATTATTTACCTATTAAGCCTCCTTAAGAAATGACTACATGCTAAAGGACACTGATTGAATTGTTGATTTGTTACACCATAGGAGCTAACACACTGTACAACTCATAATGACATTTCATGATGTTACCACAACCCTCTCTATCGATTCATATCTTACATCTTTTCCTTGAAATGAACACCACAAATGTTTGAAGTCAAAGCAGAGGTAAGGAAGGAAGGAAGGATCCTTGTGCTAGTATGCAGTTAAAATGACCCAGCCAGTGTACCCTAAGCCACTACCAACATGACCTTTGTCCTGTGGTGTCTCAATATTGATGATATGTTTCTTGGCCTACATACATCATTTAATAATAAAATGAATTGAAAGGACACGTAGCATTTATGATTTTTGTGTATGAGACACTCTGGTTTCCAGGAGTCGATTGGAATGTCTTTAAAGTACACATGTAGTGTTATTCACAAACAAAATATGATAATCGAACTATACTTCATGAACATGAACAAACACAATGTTGTTTCTTGTCGTCTAGATTTTTGCAATAGCCTTCTGCACTGCCTACCAGATTCACTCATCTCAAAACTTCAATGAATTCGGAACTCTGCTGCCAGACTCGTCACCCGTACCCCATCCCAAAACATCACTCCAATATTCAGATCACTTCACTGGTTACCAGTCAACAAAAGAATCCAATATAAGCTTCTCCTTCTCACATACAGTACATGTATGCATCAATGGTTCTTCACCTAGGTACCTTCAAGAAGTCCTTCACACA
The DNA here is from genome assembly GCA_911728455.2 of Marthasterias glacialis. NCBI lineage: Eukaryota > Metazoa > Echinodermata > Asteroidea > Forcipulatida > Asteriidae > Marthasterias > Marthasterias glacialis. Next base: position 15,505,037 of record OU452227.1, on the reverse strand, counting down.
CATAAACCATTTGCCAATCTCCACTCTGCCTCTTCATCACAACACCAGACATCATCACTCTTTCTCACACTCATCACCTGCACTCTGCAACTATCTGTCACATCACATAAAAAATGCACAATCTATATATGAGAAATAGTTCAAATCTGTTGAAAACCCATTTATTCCAGTGATCCACAGTTGTTTCTGCTACTTCCTTGTGTTTATATTTCATTTTGTAACTTGAAATTTTGTATTTTGTTTTGGTTTTCACTGTAAAGCACTTGAGACACTGTGTGAGGCGTTATACAGAAACTGTTTATTATCATTTTAACTAAAAACAAATTTCTTCTTCCTGCTTTCTACCTTTGTTTTATTTCTCCTATTTTATCTTTTCAAAGTTTGCCAAATCTAGCATGGCACTGTTGAGCCAGCAGACTTGAATTAGCTTGTACAGATGATAGAATCTGGCTTGCCCATCCATACACCCACTCAATCCCAATCTAGGCCAAGCATCTTCTACTTGCATCTACTCACCATCAAATAATCTTTAGGATACTACAATTATTGCAGTTCAGTTAGGTCTCTTGGTACACAACAGATGTGTTTCTAGGCTAATTGGCTAGTATGTTTTGATGATACAGTGATCTGGTGCACATTTGTTCACATTCAAGCCAGCTATACACTCATGCTTGCCCTGTCTAACCCCATCATGCTTTGTGAAATGAAGTGATGTACATATTTACATTGTGCACAGTATTACCAGTATGCAGGACCAGTAAGCTCCATGTGCTTCTACATGTACATGTCAACTTTGAATACATACATTCGTTATGTGAAATGTACACACATGTATGTAAATTCATAATCCCTAAGGTTTTAAGTCACGTTTTTATGTCACTGGACTAAGTGTAAAAAAAAAGGTCCAAACTGCATGTTTATTTGTTTAAAGTTTCAGTGAGACCAGTTTGAAGCTGCAAGATCCTGAATGGTAAATACTGGTTCAGAAGTTACTTTGTACATGAAGCTACCTGTTCATACCTGTACATTATTTCCTGTGACTTTGAAGGAAGAAGTGTCTTATTTTAACAAAAAATATAGTTCTATTAATATGGGAGCAACTGATTATCATCAATTGCAGTTTAATTCTGTATTCAAAACATAACAATACATCCAATGAATTGCGGCTTGAGGCTAATCATTTGTCTTATTCATGGGTGATTTGATTATAAGGCTGCCATATAAGTACCCCCATCTGAAGTCTGATAGTTAACGGCGTTTTCAGTTTATTGGCAAAATAGTTGGAGAACTGTCTGGGCTGAGCAGTCTAGTGCACGGGATTCAAATTTTGGTTTTATATGAGTGTGGGTTCAAGTCCTGGTCATGGCATTTGTGTCCTTGAGCAAGACACTTAACCATAATTGCTTTGTCCTTCAGGTGTGACATTAAGCTGCAGGTCTTGTGTACTGTGCAACAATGTAAAAAATATAAAATTATTAAAAATTAAAACAGTAAACTTCACATGGAAGAGAAAAAGGCTTGCCCAGTGTTTGTAGCTCCATGGTTGTACTACATGTACATTGTCCATATGCCATGTAAAAGTTTGTAATTAATAAATAATAAATCAGCTGAAAATTTACCTGTTGTGACCTCCTTTTCATATTTTTTCTAATTTATTTCAATTAAAATAATTCTCTCTGGGAACTCCCACACAAACAAGCCTGTTCATGTGTTACAAGAAGAGGAGTACGAGACATCAAGAAGCTTTCAGCATTGTTCAGCATTGTATATCGGCTCAATGAAGGCAAGTCCAAGTGAACAGAGATTCCAGCCCTGGTTCCGGCCGTGGGGCCAATTATCGGCCGTGTCTCTTGGCCGAGGTTTTGCGATTCATGCTCAATGAATCTGATACTTTCTCGAAACAGAAACAAAAAATCTTGGTGCTTCAATGAGAATCTTTGTTCTCTTGGCTTGTTTAGTCAGGGTTTCTTTGTGCCAGCGGTTTTCACAAAGAAAAATATTCCGGCTATTCTGAGAAATTAATCCCATCAGGTGACATAGAAAAATTTTGAGGAATGCTTCCTCCTTCATAAAAAAAGCCAGAGCAAAATTTCTGTAAAGCAATGTGATACCATTGAGTAAGAACACTATATAAAAGCCAAGACTATTATTGCAATTATCATCCAAGCCGTTATTTGTCCTTTCAAACAGACAAAACTAGTCTGGTTACCTATTTGCGCCATATGCGCGGGCATTGATTGCAGACTCTTCACTATAGGACTGCACGCATATAAAATACCTTAGAATTCAGGAAATAAGACTTAAACTGGCAAACTAGTAAATAAGGCCCATGTTGACCTCTATGATCCATATGAGGCTGCAGACAGACTACCTTTCACTTTTGTAAAAGGACTCATGCATCATTCTCCAAATCCACCAAAACAAAAGTCACTCTGAGGTAGGTTACTTCTTGAACAAACAAAAGCTGGCTACTCAGGGAATGCTGTTACCATGGTCACAAAATATGTAATTTATTAAGTGAGGACAGCCTCATGAATTTCTCCTGACCTTCAGATGTCAGCTGAACTTTTTCTGTGTAAATGTTGTGTTCAACCTTAGGCAGAAAGCATCAATTAAACAGAGAGATTGCAGTTTAAAATATTGTAACAAAGAATAAAGAATGTATACTGTCAACTACTTGAAGAAAACTATGCTCAAGAGCAATACATACAGAACTGCAAAGACACACAGCATAGGTGCTTGGTGTGGGACAACAACATCCCCCTCCACTGTGATGTCTGTACTTTCACTCTTCCCCTATACCTGGAATAAGCCAACAATCTCAACCATCCATGAAATAGCACGACTGTGGCACAATTTGTGGCATGGTTTGTTTCCCCAATGAAATTTGTACAGCCAAATCCTTATTGTGCTATTGATAGTGGGTCTTCTGACTCTCAGCTTTTGTAAAGACCAGTTCATAGGTAGGCCTGAAGCAAGACATCATTTTTCCTGGGTCAGCCCTGGGCAACTTTTACTGTTGGTGACATTGTTACAAGAATCAATCTTGTTCATCTTTGAAGAACTTAGTGACATTTTTCTAAACTAGAAGATTTTTTAGAATGATGCGCCTTGCATTTAATCAACTGTTTTGGACAAATAATGATTTGTGTTCCACATACACAATAGGCAGGCTTCATGGGTGAAATCATTCAACTGGTTACATTTCAGGTTGATATACCTCCATAATTCTAGCCTACAACAACAACAGCAAGGTGCATCAATAAAACTTGGGAATTAAACTTGCCTTACAGCTTATTTTAGACATTACTTATGGGAGGGGATAAGAATATAAAATATGATCAACTTTGCTCCTTAAACAAGACAAGTGGTTATACTCATCAATGTGGAAAGCCTTCATCTAATCCACCTGCATGCGCTAAAAATATCTTCATGTCGCTATCTAACCCAGATGTAGAAAGTTCAAAGCTACACAGCTTGTCACCTGAGAAGCTATTCTTACCATGCTGTCATGTCTAGTCAGTGGAAGCAAGACTCATCCGTATGCCTGCCTGTTAGCTCTGGCCATGGCTGGGTCATAAGATACCCTTGTTGGATTTACTTCTACAATTGCTACAGACACATGCACAAGGGCACAATTAAACAGTAATGCCTACTACAATACCTAAAACAACCTATACCACAAGCTGCTCTTAATACATGTGAGCATTGGTCATTCACAAGTCTGTCAAGAAGTAGCTTTTCCAAAACTCTTTAGGCAGACTGATCTTCATTCCAGAAAACCATGCAGATATTATTAGCAAATATTTTTACTGATTCAGAAAAATGCAACTGACATACTAACTTGGCATACATGTAAAGCTTCGTTTCTGACCTGACCAGAATATTGCTTTAGCTAGAAATCCAGCCCAGATGGTTGGATAAATGGGGGTAATAAATGAATTAAGTTAAGAAGGATCAGAAATCTTGGTAATACTGTGTACCAGATGAGCCAGTCTCAAGGGGGCCTCTGGGGTTACACACACCGGAAGACATTGTACATGGAGGTAGGGCTAGCAGATGGTGCAGTTCGGTTCCTTTTCATCCGCAAAAGAACCGCTGAGTAAATGAATAATGTACAGGTGCACTGTGTGTTTGAAGCAGAGAGGCCATCCTTCTTACAATCACCATGACAACTTGACAAATACTCGTTTTTTGGTAATAGGCCATTATGAATCTTGATGTTGTTCAGGATAGCTTGAGAAATGGAGTATTACAGTCCTAGATATGTTTGTAGGACAACCTCCTTTTTCTGAAAGGTTGATTCTTCACAGGAGGCCAGATTAATTGAACCTCTGTTTCGTTGTCGAGTACCAATGAATTTCAGTAAATAGCAAGGGGTGCCAACCATGCTGGCATATACTAGACATCTACACAGCTATAGACATATTGTAGGGATCTCCTGAGGTATAGATAAAGTTCACTGTAACCAGACTTCACATCATATGACCCGATGCTGCCTCAGTTAAGAAGGATATTTGAACCAGATATTAGCATTACAAAAGTGTATCTGTGTAGCCCACATGATTTAACTTGGAATTTTACAGAAAAATTGCAGATCAAGAATGGAATTTGGGGTACGTCCTGATGTACATACGAGTAGTTTGAATGAATACAGAGACAATCTAGGACATACATGTATTGATCAACCATGTATACAAGTAGTAAGGGCTGTTCAGCCTTCTCTTACATCTATTTGTGTTCAAGTACACATGTGGGTAAAGTCTTGAACCTAAGCCAAGCTTTGTTCTCACTGGAAGTTGTTAAACACACTAGGAGTGGATTAGAGATTCTGATTGGCACCAACAACTATTTGTTTTTATTTCTTTGGTACATTGAATACTACTCATAAATATCCAAAGACCTTAGAGTGATCGTTAAAACTGTTCAGAACCACAAGCTCAGAGTCAAGTACATACATGTATAAGAGAATGTTGATTTGTGGTTTAATCTTTGGCTGGTTCAAGTAAACTTGGGGCTTAAGATGACAAAATGTACCCCAAACGATAACTTGGAGACTGTATTGTGCACTCAGCAGTCTACTTTGCTGTTTCTTTGACTGGTTTTTAGTGCTGTCAGACATATTGAGAGTGTTTGATAAATCATATATATCTAATAGGTCAATATGTCTTTTCTTTGGGCTACCTTACAGCTTGGGCACACAGGTGCAGATTGTACTGATTAGCAGTTCAACTTTGACATGTACAAGTATCTTTGTTACATGATGTATACATTGTTTGTAATAAGGGAATAAAAAGTGTGGTGAAGAGGTTTTTAAACTAGTTGTTTAAACATGGTGAGGCCTGGTTCTCTATTATTTTAGCCAGATGAAGTCGAGGTAAAATAATTGAGAACCAGGCATTATTGTGTTTAAACAACTAGTTGAAAACTGATTCAACATAATTTTATTCGCATTCATAAATACCTTTCTGTTAAAAACATCAAAAAACCTTGAGTTGAGAACAAACCTGACAGGTCACTAAGAGTCGAGTCTGCATTAAAATTATATCCAAGTTGAGCGCCTCCATGTTTCGAAATCGCACCCACAAGTTTCAAAATTGCACGAGCCAAGTTTGCGCACTACCATCTACCTCTATGGGGCTATCAATTTAAATTGGGCCGTGCAATTTGCACACTCAACACAATGGTCTGATAGTGCCCTCTTTTAAACTCAATTTCCTCAGTCCATGTTTAAAAGACTTTGTACCATGTCAATACCGCACATTTGAACATAGCCATGTGATCTCCTCTTGACCAATCAGAATGGAAACTGTCCTACGTATTTATGAATAAGGAAATAAGCTGATCCATGGATGGGTAGATTTTTTAAACATTAAACTAAGATTAAGAACAATGGAGATGAAGTTGATACACTCAGATTAAAGAATCCTTCTCAACCAGACCCACAGTAGCTTCCAACCATTTCATTCTTGTATGTGATGTGCCTTCTTATGAGATACAAGTTTTTCACCAATACATATCTAATAAAGAAAGTACTTTGTATTCATACTCAGGGTTCAATGTCTTGTTAATGCTTGAGGTGCTTTCTGTGGTTGTTTGGGTTTAAATTCCAGAAATAAAAATGGATGGATAAATCTGTTCTTGATATCATCTACTAATGTGTGAATCCAGTATTTCAAATAACATACCAATGTGTATAAATTGTCACAAAACAATAATTTTTGAGGACATTTTTTCCAACTTCAATAGTGAACCTAATCAGTCATTTTAATCTCTGGAGATTCTATCAAAATACCCCAAGACAGGTTTCTCCTAGTCAACCACATTCCATAGACTTTCCCCTTTGATTGAGAAATAAAGTTGCCTACATTAGACTAACAAAAGTAGCCTACATTGGACAAATTGCATCATTAGCAGCAGAAAATAAGACCTAATATTCCCTGCTTAACCCCACTTTCACTGATTGGTAAACATGTTTACAAACATGTTTGCATTTTTACGGTGGTCCTAAAGTGATTCTAAAACATTTGATCACAGAGAAAGCTAAAACAGCTTAAGCAACAAAACGCACACACAACTATCGGAATGAGTGTTTTCTTATTTGTAATTTCTCCAAAGGACTTTTGTTGGAGACCAGACACTAACAATTTCCAGCAATGTTGTGATGTCAGCAATCAATGAATGTAAAGCTACATAAGTTTGATCAGTTAAATACTATACTATTCAGTGAAAGTCAGTCAAATCGTCACCATTTTTATGAAGTGCAAAGTCATCAAAAAGTTTTGCATTTTAGCAAATTGGTGTTTTTACACATTTTGGATGTTGTCAATGACATAAACATTTTCCATAAATTTCAAGTCATACAATGCCATAGTTCCATAATTACACTAATTAGCATAAGAATAATATCACCAGAATTAAGGTTTTGAGTTTTCACATATGGTAAATTGTCGATTTGCCACTGTTTACATTGAAGTATGCCAGCACGGTGCCAAAATTTAGTGCTCTGCCTTTTTGTGTTTTCACGAAGAGACCCTTTTGTGACCTAGATAAGTTTGCGCAGTTTTCAAGAATGGTTTGTACATGACGCACTGCACACAGACCTCGTTTGCACAGTTTTCAAGAATGGTTTGTACATGACGCACTGCACACAGACCTCGTTTGCACAGTTTTCAAGAATGGTTTGTACATGAAGCACTGCACACAGACCTCGTTTGCACAGTTTTCAAGAATGGTTTGTACATGACGCACTGCACACAGACCTCGTTTGCACAGTTTTCAAGAATGGTTTGTACATGACGCACTGCACACAGACCTCGTTTGCACAGTTTTCAAGAATGGTTTGTACATGACGCACTGCACACAGACCTTGTTTGCACAGTTTTCAAGAATAGTTTGTACATGACGCACTGCACACAGACCTCGTTTGCACAGTTTTCAAGAATGGTTTGTACATGACGCACTGCACACAGACCTCGTTTGCACAGTTTTCAAGAATGGTTTGTACATGACGCACTGCACACAGACCTCGTTTGCACAGTTTTCAAGAATGGTTTGTACATGACACACTGCACACAGACCTTGTTTGCACAGTTTTCAAGAATGGTTTGTACATGACGCACTGCACACAGACCTCGTTTGCACAGTTTTCAAGAATGGTTTGTACATGACGCACTGCACACAAACCTTGTTCGCACAGTTTTCAAAAAGAGACAATTGTTTTAAAAAGTTAATTACTCATTAATTAAATTCACTACTAATTCACTTAACGACAGATTTGCACGATTTAAGATCTCCACTTCCATGGTTGGTAAAATGTCAAAGTTTAATTGGCAAACAGTCTCCAAAAAGATGATTTAAAAAATAGTTTAACTTCAAACGTTGTTTTCTCCAAACATGAAAGTCTGACTGCAGTGGCTCAATTTGCACTTTGTGAAAGCAAATGTCTGATACGTAAGTTGAGCAATAATTATTTTACAGGGTATTTACATCACAACACAGAAATTTCAAGCAATCACAAACAGTCTTTAATCTGCATTTCATCATTTTGTATTTTGGTTTCTTTATCCTTTCAGCAACCTCTATTTTGTCTGCACCCTCCTGTAGGAAATTATTTCTGTTTGAATTCCTAGAGTGGGAGAAGAACGGATAGTTGTTTAGGAGTATGGAGTACACAAACTAATGGTTAGTCTGACAGGAAAAAGGCATCATGTGTGGGAATACTCGCAGGGACAATAAAATAGCTATTGCCTGGAAAATAGTTGAAGCATTTTCCCTCATGCATTGGTAAGGTGAAGTTTACAATTTCCAATGTTTCTCAAGTCATCTAACAGGCAAGAATGTTGTTGACACGATACAATGACATGAATCGTGAACAAACATTTCCAAGATGCGGTTAATCAAAATATTTCAAAGTTACAGTAAGTTCACTTGCTGATTACCATAACTAAGCTATAATCCACTTGTTTGTACTGTGTGAACACCACTAGTAATATCTTGTTTAAATTATCTTTTATGTGAACAAAAATTTACTCATATGTATAAACATAGAGATGGTAAATCTAACTGTTTCATCAAAGATGTACACAATGAGCCATCGTTTCATCAACAAACGACTACACATTATAATGTATTGTACAATTGTACATGTACATGTACATGTTTACTTAATTTGAATGAAGAGAATGAGCTCCAAACTCTTTCAAGGAATACTTTGAAGGACAACCAACCAAGAATCAAGAAGGGATAGCTATATACCAAACCTTCCTCCCTGACCAAACCAACCAACATCCAGCCATTTTCAGTCCATGACTATGTAACTGACATCATCAGTGCAGCAGTAGTGACCCCACAACTGGGTAGGCTGTGTAACTTTCTCAACCCTACCTTCAATAGAAACATGACATCCAATTAAACCAATATTTACTCTTGTTCCCTTGACTTGTTTCACTTTAATTAGTGTATTTAAGCAGTGTTCCCAATCAATCAACAAGTTCCACCCAACCCTGGTGTTTATTGCAGCTAGGGGCTAGGATAACTTCTTGCATAGTGAGTTACTTGGTACAGACAAAATGGCAGGTCAGGTTACTCGTAGATCATTTCTGCAGGAAATATGGTTCATTACATGGTAGAGATTGAATCTGTTATGTGGTAACAATGACTCACTGCAACACACTCCCTTTTCACCACTAAGGTATACACCGATGTAGCCTATTCCATCACATCATTTATTGGCATGGGTCAAAGGCCAAACTACATCTAGTTATTCTAGAAACAGCATTTGTTTATTGTCTGACACAGTTACATGTAAGTTGGTTTCAGCTGAAACAATATCAGATGTTAATCAACGTTATTAGATGTAGTTGTATGTACATTGATGAGTGAAGAGTACATGTTGTACATGATTTTATTGTCTGTACATGCTTTAACTGTGTCTATAGGTCATAAGGTCATTTTCACAGAGCCCTCTAGTGTCCATGCTCTACTCTGCCTACCACGCACTTCAATCATAGATGGTACATGTCATTTCTTTGAAACTACCATATGTACAAAGCCGAACACCAACCTTAGTATTTTCCCTATATGGTAATTTGTTAATTTTTAAACGTCATTGTTTGATTCTTGAAAATATGCATAAAATGTAGTTAATTTTTGAAAGAGATTAGGTACCCAAAAAAATTCAATAGCCTAAAGAATGGCCCTAGAACATGAATAGAATAGTTCTAAAACTATTGACGAAAGAAAAACCACAATTTCTGTTAATTTTTACAATTTTGTTCATTAAAGGCTATTCATTAATAGGAATAACAGTGTGAGGACCATGTCTTCACTGCATTGTAATGACCTTAGTTGGTGGCTGGCTGCTGTTAATGGACCTCGCCTTCTAATTATTTTCTTATACAATATACAAAGGCCTAGTAGAGTGACAATTAAAAGTCCGTACTTATTTCATTTTTAACCGGTTGGACATTAATCCTTGTCATCTCTTGAGAATTATTTACAAGTTATAAATATAAATTGTGTTTACTCATGCTTCATTTTCAAAGAAAACAGTTTTCCATTGGATTTCAATCCGTCAAGTTTGTGTAACTGTGGTTTATAAATAAATATAATTGTTGTTCATGATGACTAAACTTGTAGGATATAGATGGGAATGTGTAGGTGTGTTTGTTGGACTGATGAATGTTTATGTCTACACTGGAAAAAACCACTTTAGTTGATTTGTAATCCATAAAGGTTTAAACAAAGTACCTATACAGTAACTGTACAGTACTCTAATTCATATGAACACATGTTTAAATGTATGTGAATGCAATTAATCAAAAAAACTAGAAAGTAGATTTTACATAACCAAACTAAACAGTTTTTACTTATTTTTTAACACCTGGTTCACTCATCAGATATGCAGGATTTTTTTAATTCCTATTTTTCATCTCCAATAATACCTTCTAAGAATTTCTTCTGAGGGTGTTTGCCACCTTTCTGGTAATTTCATAAGAAAATACATTCCAAGCTTTCACTGTTGGATCTATAACCAATGGTTCAATCATCATTTACATGAAAGTCTACCAACATAGAATCCATATCCCACTGTCGTCCATGTTGCCCACAAATAAAAGAAACAATACTAAGCTATTATAGCATTGAGCACTTTTAGGTTTCAACTTATCAACACTATGCAAGGTGTCCAACACAAGCCAGAAACAAACACTATGATGAAAGCTCCAACTGGCATGCCCGTCAAGTCCCAATTATCCAGCATGCAATTGTAACACTTCAGGAAGCTACTGCTATCTGCACCTCTAAGCTCTACTACAACAGTTGCTTCTATTTCAAATCCAGCACTAACTGAAGTAGCAGGTATATTGAAGCACAGAGACAGCTAGAGATTAAAAGCAAGCTTTACAGACCAACACTGATGGTCAGAATTATAGCCAGCTGAGATTCCATAAGGGTCAGACCAACAACTACGACTTCATAGTCTTATACTTGATATGAGTAGCCTTGAACACTCCTGAGGAAGTTCACACATCACTACAGTACATGAACTGGTTTTAACATTAACTGGACCCTATCGGACCCACAGAATACTTGATAGACGCTCCTCAAATACACTTGCATCTTTAGTCATCAGAAAAACATATACAATAGGCCTACTTAATATATTTACAGGAAAGAACAATGGAATTACTACATGTTTTAGCCCTATATAAATTTGCAATGTATTGAAACTACTGATGTTAAACTCAATCAAGAAAAGCAGAGAAGGAAAACCTTACCCCAATTAGTTTACACTTTTCTCAAAAACACTTTTTTTAAACACTTTAATAATTCTTTATTTTTCCTAAAGATGTAGATGTAAGTGAATGTAAATGTTAACTTACTACAATAACTTGCAAGTTGATATTTGTTTGAGATGAGATTTGACGAAATTAAAAATTCCTGAAACGTGGCTAGCGGACCTTGGTCTTATTCCAGACCCAGAACCTCCCAGATGTTACAGGGAGGTTTACAGACTCTGTGCATCACCAGAAATACAACACTACAGGTTTAGACACAATGTGGACTGTTTCTCTCTCCCTTTTTAGTGATTGTCTTACTTCTTTCAAGAACATTTACATGTAAAAGCTCAAGGAGATTTTGAGCAAATCCTGAAATCAGGAAAAATCCTGAGAAATCACTCACCTGTTGTTTACATCATTTTATACATAGCATTTTGTATTCATTTACAGTATGTCTTTTCTGTTATTTGAAAGTAGGTTTTTTGAACTCGTAGCCAGATTCCTATTTTAAGAATAATTAGCTATACTTAAAGCAATCCATCTTTGAGCTTTTATCAGGGTTTCTCCCTCTTACACGTCTTGGAGGGGTGGGGGTGTAAATTTTCTTAAATTCATTTGTGTTTAATAGGATAACTTTCATACATTTTACAACCTTTCCAAGGACAAAGAAAATATGGTAGCGTAAAGAGTGCCGGATTTGAACCCACTTTCTGTTAATGACAGAGCCTCAATGCAATACAAACATCCAGTCAGTCACAAGGCTCAATGTCACCAAATAAAATCAAGCTAAAAAAAAATTCTAAATAAAAACCACAAACACACAAAACAACATAAAACCACAAAACCCAAACAACTGCAAAATGTATTTTGGGGAGTGATTTTCCCTATGAGGTCATACTGATGGTGTATATTTCAGGAACTCTTTAATTTATTTCATGGCTGATGAGCTGTTAATATGACTAGTGGGAGATGAGATGGTCAGTGGGGTGTACTAATTGCTATAGGGTTTCAACCTACAATACAGCTATGGACTTTACCACGCTGCAATATGGACAAACCATTTTCTGTGCAACATGTGTCCAAATCATCATTCTGGTCTATTTCCCCAAGACTTTCCTTTCTGAGATAGTGTGAGCTTAAAGGGTGTGTGATAGTGGAGTTAGTGTGATATAGATTCACTTTCTTCTCTACCGCTCCATTACAATGTAATACAATTGTGTTGATTTGGGGCCTTTTACAAAGCCGCTCAAAGCACTACTTGAACTTGCAGCATCATTATTCATCTCTGATTTCTTTACCACATACTTTTAAGTCAGCAAACAGGATAAGTATTGTTATTCAATGAGACCATTTGATAGCATGTAAAAACAAAACTAGTCAACCATAACAACCATTAAAGACAGGTGATCTGAAATCCAATGGAACATCATTTCATCATTGAACTTTTCAACTATTCAAGGTTGAAGAAGGGTTGTATACTTTTCAGGCAAATCCCTCCTCCTCAAATATGGGCGAGTAAAAAGACATTTGCTATTGATTCTATATTTAATATGGTTTACCAAGATTTACCTATATACATGTACATTGTTTAAAATCCTATACTAACTGTACAATTTCAAATGTAAGTTCTTCTTCATTAGTTTTAAATTCACTCTTGTGTAGGCTACAACAGAAATAAATAAAAATTTGAAGTAAAATCTGGATGTAAAGCAATGTTCTATAATATTCATGTATATTTACTTTCTAAGTAAATTTATCACATAAAATTTTTGTGAACATGATCAAAGTTAAAAAAAGATTACAGGGAAAAAATAATGTGATGACACACTGAGCAGTCAAAGAGGGCACACTTCATGGCTCACTGTTCACCGATGCCATCTTGGAATTCATCTTCATTCAGGGTGCTCCAAATCACTATTACCAAACGACCACTACATACCAAACAAAATTCATGAATCCTGCAGTGTTTGTTATAGTGGCATTCTACTGCAATACCCATACCTCAGTAATTGTTGTAGAAGGCCCTGTACCAGTTAATATGATATGCATAAATAAATGTCCTGCGTGATAATTTGTCTCTCAAATCATAGCCTCAGAAAATGATGAACCATGTCTACAACCTGCATCAGTTCTTAAACTGAAGAAAATGTAGAGTAAATGAACACATATGAAGATGGACCACCATGATATTATGAGCCTTACATGCCATTAAGTTGGTTTGATATTTCAAACAGGGATTGACATTATGGTCATAACCTCATACAGACCAGCAAGAAACTAACCAACTACATGTATGACATATTCACCAAGTGGAAAAATGTGAATGGGTTACAGGTGCAGACAGGACAAGTTTTATAGGTTCAAGCATCCAGTCCCCATGAGAAACTAGACACAAGTAGCAAAAAAAAGAAGCCCAAAATACAAGTTTGTAGTCTGCAGTTGCTGAAAACAGCTGGTTTTTCATCACTATAATACCATAGCTTGACTCCGTCCCTTAGGTCCTGAGTTGTACAATGGGGATCCAGGGAATAAAAGCAACCCCAGTTGTATTCCTTTTGATACAATCAAATAAAGGCAAAGAAAGCCATTTCAAATAATTTGTGTAGGAGTTTGGCAGTTGTGTTGAGTGAAGTTCTCTGCTAGACATAGATACTATGTAAAATAAGAAGGTTATAAGCTGGTTATCTGTCAAAGTTGAATCTTGTTTGAAATGTTGTGTATGCTGAGGATTCAATGTTCACTATGACTTTATTTCATCACTGAGATTAAACAGATAGTTGCCTTATCCATGGCTCGGTTTTGTTGACTGAAAAACAGGACCTCTTGGGAAGACAGAAAAGGCATTAACAGGCATTCAACTCTCCATCAGTATTTCACCGGGACCACAGCTTCATAGGGTCAGGCCAAAGTTGGCTCAGAGATCAACGCTTCTGTGTCAATTCCTTAAATTATGACAAATTGAATTTATAATCTTAAAAAAGGCACTGAATGACCCTACAGGAATTCATGTATATCGATAGCTTTGCACTATCTACATGTACTCCCCCATCCAGTCATGTGGTAACAGTACCAATGGTGAATTTGTTGGTACTGAGACAACCAAAATGCTACAAAAATTAATATACAAGAGCTCATGAGAAGACATTTCAAATCAATTCTCTTAGTTATTGAATCCATGCTACACAGTGCTGTGTGTAATACACTTCACTCAAACTAATAAAAAATACTAATTGATAGTATTCACGATAGTATCTAGAATCATGTACAAAAGTTTCATATCTTTAAAATGGCTACAATTAAAACAGTGACAAATCAATTATTGAATGCTCATGTTATTTATCCAAAGGCTGGAGACCATGTTTCACTCTAATGGAATTTGATGATTCTAAGAAAGTTTGTGTGCAGCAGTGAAGAATAGGAGATCTCTTTAGATCTTTGTAGCAATCTACAACCTTTGTGGGAAGCAGGTAGACACATCTTGGGTTGTCATTTCATCTGCCAAGAAGGCAACTAAATACCCTCTTGAGATTTCTCCATGCTCTACTGACACTGGCTGCTAAGGAATGTAGTCACATCATTCATATAACATTTGATTATCTCTGCTTGCAATCAATGGTGTCTTGTTAAACGACTTACTGTACATGTAAATGTGCCGGATTTTAAAATATGTAACCCTTATTTGTTTACTGTAAAATAATACTTTTAACGCAGTACAAACTATCAGGGGTAACTCACAATTTTGGTCTTTGTCTGAAAATGATCATTTGTATTTTTATTTAGTTGTACATGTATCTTAATCATTTGTTTTTTGTTTGTTAGAGTCAAACAAACTTAATATCTATGTTGTTAATGTATCATGACCTGCCTTGCCCTTCCCTTACAATAAGCTGGCCTGTCTCAACTCTGCACAACTCCATGGTATTCTGGCTGAGGTACCTGCTTTAAAATGCAGAAGGTTGTGGGTTCAAATCCCACTTGAGACATCTGTGGATTCGTCTCCACACAGAATACAGTCCTTAAACAGACCTATTAAAGTGAAAAGCTACTAATGAAGTCTCACTCATATTCCAACATGTTTGAGAACCATGTACAATGCTTTAATATGTGTCTGTGATGGGAACAATACTGTGCACTTTAATTGGTCTCAGCATTTGAGTGTACGCAAGGCTTACAGTCTAGTCTTGATGCTAGAATTATTGCATTCAGACATACCGGTATTATTAGCATTGTGCCTTTAACAACAAAACATGTAGACATGCTTATTATAACTAGTCCAAAATAAACCTCCTGTTAAACCAGTGTCAGAGCGAACATTCCTGTTTGGTATCTAGACTCCATTAATTATGTTATAACAGCCAGCAGGTGTTGACATCTCATGAAACATCCAATCATAATATACCCATATGTAGTACCTCAAGTTACTTATGATGTCTCTTTCTTGATGCTCTTGGGATAAACCTCAAGCAAACAGTCTTTCCTGATGATGTCAAGTATACTTCCCTTGTGCCCCTATACATCCTAATAATGCCCTAATAATGCCATAATAACCCTCAATATTCACAACTTACAATAATATTATCCAACAACTCTAACAAGTGAGGGAGTGTTGATGATTGATCAAAGCCATACTTAGTTTTACTAATGTACTTCTATTTTGGGACATTTGAAGATTCTTTGAAAAAGTTCTCCCCAGTCCTATCAAAAATACATGTAAACATGAAGAAGAAAAACGATTATTTAGACAAACATGTGTACATTTCATATGCAGTCCATGGTTTAAACCTGAGGCAAACAAGTGTCATGTAATACATGCTACTATAATCAAACACAAAACAAACAATGCTTTACAAGTTTAGAAACTGTCTTGAAAAGTAATGTCCATGACCATGGAATAACCGACTTAAGTATTTTGTGGAAGAGAACAGTACATTAGAGATTGCAATTTTAGCTTTTATACAAGATAGATACATAGAGGAAAAGTGGATTATTGTGAGTGTGGTTTCCTGGGGGGTATGGCCTGGTCAAAGGTTAATTATTTGTTAATGTGTTAATGTGGTGTACTGTGGTCAACATGTAACCCACCAGCAATCACACTCTTGCTTTCAATAAGTGTTGGAATTCTCTACAGTGATGGAGGATAGAGAGCTCTCCACCCATCTCGTGAGCAGGGTTAGTTTCAACATAGATTGAGTATTCTACACCAGTAAACTCCGTGTCAAGATGTTGCAATGTGAAAAGTTCAGTCCAGATTACATGTGTGGGATCCGTGTTCAACACATAGACTCTAATGCATTCAGGTTGGCTCAGTGGTACATTTATATTGCCCTGCCTTTCACCTCTGTGGACCCCGGTTTGAATCCCAGACCGGAACCTTACATGTGGATTGGATTGGGTCAAGTCCCTACCTGATTGTGTGGGTTTTCCCTCCCACATATAAAACTGAGCATTTCTTCATCTTCTCTACACAGGTATCTTCAGCCCTACAGGTTACAGTGCTAGGTGCTTTGGAGGATCCCTTGGTTTCATTACCAGAAAGATGTAATAATAATAATAGTATAATGGATCTCTTCCTATCTCAATCTTTCATCTCCCACACATACACATATTACATAGTTTTGTCATTTTATCTCTCAAACACTTTTAGTGTTGTGAGCATGTACACATAGGTCTCAGCAGTAGTTCAATGTTTAGAAAATAAAGAGTACCTTTTGTATTTTACACAGTACATCCCATGCAGTGTACAAGTATGCATATTGGAATGCTAAACTCGGACAGCGTACAGTATGAAGTATCTATGAAATTCAAAGTTTCATTTTTGGTCGACAACCTTGACAGTTCACTTCAACATGAGAAACCAAGAGCAGAGCTTGATGGTAGCTTGATGGTAGCTTGATGCTCTTTACCATTTGGCTGTGGAGGTACCACACCGTGCAACTAATAACATGCACATTTTATGTATGCGACAAGGGTGTTTCGTCAACTTCCACCTACATTTACTACAGCTACATTCAACTCATCATTACTGATAATCATGAGATCAGATTAATGAGAAGAGCATGGGGGAGCGGGAGGGTGTTTGGGGGAAGGGAGGGGGAGGGTGTTGGGGGAGGAGTGGGAGGGTGTGTGGAGGGAGTAAGAGATTGTTGGGGGAAGTGGGAAGGTGGTGGGGGACAGGGGGAGGGATGACGGGCAACGACATTGTCAAACTTACCATCTTTCTTCTTCTCCAGATCTTCTGTAATGGAAGAATCTTCCACTGAATGTTGAGGACTTC
This sequence comes from Marthasterias glacialis, assembly GCA_911728455.2. Classification (NCBI taxonomy): domain Eukaryota; kingdom Metazoa; phylum Echinodermata; class Asteroidea; order Forcipulatida; family Asteriidae; genus Marthasterias; species Marthasterias glacialis. Next base: position 15,487,481 of record OU452227.1, on the reverse strand, counting down.
CAGCCTCCTCATTCTCAGGTACAGTTTGTTGATCCTGCAGCTGCTGTTGCTGCTGCTGTTGTTGTTGTTGCCGCTGCTGTTGTTGCATCTGCTGTTGTTGCAGTTGTTGCTGATGTAACTCTTTTTGTTTAAGTAATTGTTGCTGTAATTGCTGTTGCTGTTGTTGTAATTTCTGCAAGGTAAGTTGGTGTCCCTGTAGGGGTAGTTGACTGTGTTGCACTTGTATCTGTTGACCCTGCTGAGCTATCTGAGCTTGCTGCATTTGAAGCTGCTGCTGTTTCTTTAATTGAAGCTGCTGTTGCACTGTCTGTAATTGCTGTATGACTGGCTGTTGTTGCTGCAACTTAAGCCCTTGTTGTTTTTGCTGCTGTAGCAACTGCTGCTGAGTACGCGACTGTTGTAATTGTACATGTTGTATGGGTTGGTTTTGAGTTTGTGTTAAAACCAGCTGTGGCTGTCCTTGAATCCGCAACCCTTGTTGCTGTAAATGCTGCTGCAACTGTTGCTGTATTTGTGCCTGCTGTTGTAATGTAAGCTGCTGCCACTGTTGCTGTGTAATTGTATGTTGAACTGTCTGCTGCATAGGTTGGATGGACTGTGTTTGTATCGGTTGCAACGTCAATCTGGTTTGTGGCACTTGTTGGATTTGTTGAACCTGAATAAAAGTTGGTGTTACCATGGAAGTCTGTGGAATTGTTACAATGGGAAACGCCGACATAAAGACTGATGCAGTTCTGTTAGGGGTGACGTTTACAGGTACAGGTGGCAGCGGAGGGGGTGGAGGTATAGGTACCACTGAGGCCGCTGTGTTGGCTGGTGGAGGTGATTCACGCTCGCCAAACAAGGAGTATGCCATGGCCTCCGGGCTACACACATTCATAGAGAAGTCCATTTCAGAATCCCCCCCACCTTGGGGGGATGTTGGTTGTTCCATCCTTTGGTCAGGGTAAGAGTCCATTACAATGTCTGCTTTGTAATATTGCAGATACTCCAATGTAATGCTTGCCAATCTGAATCAGCATGAATTCCTGCATATCAAGAGGAGAAAGGGAAACATGACTGAGTTGATGATGGATGTGTATACATATAAAGCAATGTGTGCACATCCAGTGGCTATGGCTGACATGTACATCAGTCATTATCAGTAAAGACTAAAGCGGCTATTAACATCAACATTTATATTCAGAGTTTGTTTGTCCTTACCCTATTAATAACTGCAACTGTTCATAAAACAATAAAATATTAAGCATTATTGTTTACAATAATGTATTTTATTAGGTACGTATTGTATTAGGTACATGTACCATTGAATATGACAATATACCCAAAGAACAAAAAAGTGAATAATTTTAAATACCAGCTTGTATATCATACAGTGATGGATGGCAACAACAGGTACAACAATCAACAATGGGAGACTTTGGACCACTAGGTGGCAGCAGACTTACCAGGGAAATTTTCATTGATTACATAGATCTGGGCATGCGCACACAGATTTACCTGGTAAGTCTGCTGCCACCTACTGTCCCTAGACATTTCCCGTTAGAAATCAGTGTAGTTATGTAGTTCCTCTGGCTGTCCCTCGAGGTCGAGGATGACTGTTTCCAGATATCATTTGTCACTTCTTAGACTGTCGTTGGTGTGATCTCATGTGTGAGATCAGGCCGATCTGGGCACGACAAGGACGGCCACAGATCAAGCATACATATGAGTTGTTTGGGTCACAGTTGGGGAGATGTTCTCGGGAAGCTGAAGCTTCGTGCCATCGCTGCCGTCTTGCCTCTGCTGTGGCTGCCCTTGCTGACTCTGCCGACACTTGCCCGGCTCCTACAGCAGCCCGCCAGGCCTTACGATCAGCTGTGAGTGCTTGCCAGTTCTTGAAGGGTTTGCAGTCTATGTTGGCTGCAGTCAGGTGGTGTTTCAACACATCCAAGCAGCGGAGTTTTGGCCTGCCAATTGGGCGTGGGCTGTCTTGCAGTTCCATGGGTTTATATTTCACCAGAACTCGCCATGTTGTTTAAAATTCAAAAGGTTCAGACTTAGACTGGTATTAGACACAAGTGTAGTTTAAGATGACTAGGTATCCACAGTGAATACATACTTTCAAAAAGTGGTATTGTTAATAACTCTGTTTTGTTTTTCACTTTCATGTCAATCTTATAAATATTTCATTTGCTTCTTTTTGAATACAATTGACTGATGCTGGAGTTTGCACCTTCATCAAAGTTCCATTGTTTTGAGTGGATTGACAGTCGCTTGGGTTGCAGTGACACACTTTATCACTGACTACGTCATTTTGAATGCAAGCATCATAAAAAGACAACAACATTTCAATGTGAATGCAAATTAAAAACAAAAGGCAAAGTAAACATAAAATACATAGGTACATGCATTAAAAAAACTAAAGATTTACACATCACATGAATATCTCTTTCTGGATTAGGTTTTGAATGTGTGTGTGAAATTTCACTGTTATTTATATCATATTCATCTCTTAATACTTTATGTACACACCACAGGTATTGACACTGTTACATTTTCCTTTTTGCACTTTAAATTGATGTAGTCTGACCCTTTTTTTTAAGATTCCCGCCTCAGTAAGTGTAAGAATAAAAATTTTATTAAAATTCTTGAACTCCCTCAAATCACACATGGCTAAAAAAATTTAATTGAACGATTCTGTACAACTGACTTTATATATCCATGTATATGTGTAGGCTCTCAAGTAGAAATCTGACAATAAATAGTTTCAGCTCAGACAAACATCTTAAAGAATGAAGCACAATGAAGTCAGTGTTTCAGGAAAGCTTAATAAGAGTTACTGTACTTTAGATTGTTGGCACCATATTCTAGTTTCTAGTATCCAGATTCAATATGAATGTGGAATATTTTATCACTACAGCTGTTCATGTCAGTCTAGTGTTATAAACCACTCATAAATGAAGCTTATACCCCTAAATATACCTACGTATTATTGCTCTTGTTCTAAGTTCCATAGGGTTCAACTGTGTATTTTTATTACATTTTGGTGAGATTTTATCATGGATCTACTTGACTTATGTATGAACAATGATTTTTTTTTTAAATGACTGGGGTTTTCAAGCACTTTAGGTTCATGAACCTCGCACTTAACATTTAATAATAAACAGCAACAAAAATGAGCATAATACTTGCAGTCATTTTTCATGAGGCTGTACTTCTTGAGACAATTGTGTGAGTGGGTGATTAATTCCTTCCTTAACACTGTGGTAACTTATTGATGAAGTAAGACCTGATCACATTCCTAGACTGAACTAAGTCTTCTTCAAACAAACACATTCCACCATCCACCCACATCACTGAGTAGACTAGATATCATCAGAAGTCTGACCAGATCAAAAATACACTTTACACTTAGAGATAGTGAATAACACTAATATCATTAACTTCCAATCTTCATAAGTTCAATCAACAAACCATACATAGCCAGGGCTCGAAATTTACACTGGACCGCAGGCCCGAGACCAGTGGTTTTAGCTTCGGGCCAGTAAACTCAAGACAGGACAAGTCCAGGGGTCTTGTGTTTTTGTCAATTGAATAATAATACCTCACTGTGTAATAACTAGAGCGTAAGTGTTCATGGACAAACACAAAGTTGTTCCGGTTATCATTTTCTGTAGTATAATTGTGTCAAGACAAATTGCATTTATAATGTTCTATGTACATTCAAAGCATCACTTTGGGTTTGATGACCGCATTTTGCTCTATAGTTATTGAACGTTGAAACAAGTAGCCCCAACAATATCCAAACCCAAGGTCAAAGTGGGTCATGCCTAATAACCAAATGTCACATGTGATGTAAACTACAAATGGTACAAGATTATGACTCTACGACATTTGGCACGGGAGATATGCTTTTTCGAAATATAGAGCTTCCTGTTTGGACCGGAAGTAAAGGTCAAAGTGGGGTCAGGCCTTATGATCAAATGTCACATATGATGTAATCTACAAATGGTAGAAAGGTTATGACTCTACGAGAATTGGCTCAGGAGATATGATTTCTAGCAATTTAGAGCTTCCTGTTTGGACCTGAAGTAAAGGTGAATGTGAAGAAAAGGTGAAAGTGGGGTCATGTTTGTAAATAAAATATCACATGGTCTGTAAGCTACAAAACAACACAAAGATTATAACTTTATGGAATGTAGTTCAGGAGATATGACTTTTTAAAGTTTTGAACTTCCTGTTTGAACCGGAAGGAAAGGTCAAATTGGGGTAATGTGTAAATAAAATGACTCTACGATATGTGCTTCGAGAGATATGATTTTTTCCCTATTAAACTTTGAATTAATGTAACTTGGTACCTGATGACGTTAAGATGTCGAAAATATGTTTTCGTTACCTAGAAGGTGGTATAACTTTTATTCCCATGTGATGCCATCGAACAAAAACCCTAAAAATACAAAGATTTTGCCCTTCTATGTAGAAGAAAACCTGTATATGTTCGCACCACTGGCAAACACATTGCATTAACGTTGGAAAAACAACGTATGCGTACTTGTGTAAAAATGTATATGCAATTCTGAGCCGCAAAATTTGGCGCAGTCCCCAGCAGCATTTTAGCAATGGTGCTCTGATTGAACAATTAACGGTTAATCATATTGAAATTACATTGTGCTTTGATTAGTCTTAATGGTCTGGGATAACTCTTGGTAAAAGCATTCATGTTTTCTAAGCGATCTTTGTACTATAGCAATCTAAAATTTCATTTATGTTGACAATTTGCGGTTTTTGACCAGCCAAATAGTTACACTTTTTGAGCCATGTCTTTTGTACACGGACACAAAGCGTGCCATAAATGACGGCATGGTGACGTGACAGACACGAGTAATACAAAATGCACATCTACAAAATCCAACTGAAAATCCAGTCTATAACTGAAAACAAAATTCAGATTGGTTGTATACGGTTGATGAGATAAGCTGATTTAAAGAATGCTTAATTAAATATTCACGTTGCTGAATTGTGGTTAATTAATTAAAAATTTTAATCTAGTGACATTTCAGAAACTAAGTCAAGGCTTAAGCAGAAAAAAATGTTGACTTTTGAGTCTGGTAAATATCTTTCATTCTGTTAAGTATCAAAGTTTCTTTACCTACCCATGAGACAAATTAGATAAATCTTCTCTTATAGTTGTTCAAATAAAAATAGTTAAAATGTTAAACTGTGTAGAGTCTTTTGTCATTTTGATTCTGGTCTTGTAAAAAAAGACTTCTGGTCCAGTAAAAATGCTGAGCTGCACGACCTGCGATCTTGCTGTTTTTTCACCCAAATTCGAGCCCTGATAGCATCAAACCCAGCCACTTTAGACACCTATTTTACTCCATCCCACATTTACATGTACTTTTCTAAAAATGAAAGTGATAAAAGGAATATGCCTGCACAAGTACATACCTCTAGAGAAAGAATGTGAAGTTTTGATACATTTCAAATGAAGCAATGAAATACATATGTAAGTTCATGGACAGTGAAGCTGGCTTTTCCATACATGCACAGAATACATGTACCAAGACTGTTGCATTCTCACAGTCATGGATAGACTGAAATTGAATATTGTATTTTGTTTGTTTAAACTTCTCAATACTCTATAATTCATTTATGTCTTGTTTAACTAGCAGCATGCAACCTGAAAGTCCAGCTGTAAATAATAAACATGTATTTGTTATACGCTTTTTCAAGCCAAGGAGGTACCTCAAAGTACCTTACACTATTACTACCCCTGTTCATCAGGCCCTAACCATTCCTGAAACCATCTCAACTCCTGAGGAATATGCAGCATTGGCAGCCAAATGGGCACACAGGTTGCTTATCATTCACATCAACAATCTCTACACTCACAGGTACCCATTTACTCCTGGGTGATGAGAAGCAACTATATAGTTAACCAGTTAACGGCAAAAGAAGTGTGTACACACCAACATTTTCCCTGACAGAAATCAGATGATTTGCACTTTGTATTTCTGTGTGAATTCGGAAGACCAAATTGAAGGTCGCCCGGACATTCCATTCCAGAGAGTGCAAAAGCGCATGCACTCACCATGCAACGCTTCGTTTCAACCACACAATGAGGACTGATGGTACTGGAAATATTGCTGAAATTCTCCCTTTATGCAGGGGTTGTTGTGTAACTATTAGGCCTATGTTCATTAAGAAGGCCACTGGGCAAAAATGTTTAAAGGATAAAGACAATTCATCCCCCATAAGCACTGCTTGCAATTAATGTAAACGTAGGTTGAAATGACATACAACTGTGTATTATGCCCAACAGAGATACTAAAATCATCTTACAATTGTATAGTCTGTGTTGAATGCACAATACCCATAATGTCATATGACATCTCATTGGTCAATATAGCACTTTGATTGACACCTTCTAATTGGCATAATTGGCTTGCTTACATACAGTATCAAACTAAAGCAGTTAATAAACACATAAGCATGCCCAGTGCAAGATTGACAAGGTGTACAGGCTTTTAAACTCATTCATATGGTGTTTAAATACATACAATCTTTCACTACATTTTTCACAAGTGCATGCAAAGATTTTATTAATCTTAAATAGCAGATATACACCCGTACAAATGTGATTGCACTCTGTCATAGGGCTGCGTAGAGAAAGTTACGTATTTAACACCTTATCATATACTTAAAAGAAGTACTAGAGATAAAATGATAATTGCCATAGCAGAACAGCAGCCCTCCCATCCAAATCTATCCAACCTTGAGACAAAACCATATGCTGTTAGTAGACTTGACAGATGCAGATTTTTAGTTTTGCTCTTCTTTGGACTCAAGTGTCTCCAAGTTTGTTGTGGTATTATGACCCTGACTCTATGAATCCTACATGCAGTAAGTTGCCTAGTAAGGTAGCCTATAATACCACTCAACTGAATTCAAGTACTACAACACATGCCCAACAGATGCCTATCATCTAGCATCGCTCAGTTTTAATACCCTTCTGAGGGAGAACTCCGGGCATTTATGGAGAGAGATTTCAGGATATTGGTATCCTGGCCAATAAATTTGTGACAAATACCATTGGGTAGGTTTTCCTGAAGGCTGCCGTACTTTGTTTTACTGTACCTTCAACTTTCTGTATATAATTACATAAATATTGAGATCTAAAACAGGGGTTAAAGAAAATAACTAGAGACTAAAATGGCTAATCAGGAACTAAAAAGTCACAACGTGGTTAAAGTTAAAACTTGGAAAGTTAGCATTTACAGTCACTCCAAGATAAACATCATCTTTGTGGTATTTTTGTAGACAGCCTAGAAAGAGAAATAGCTGTGTACTATGTCATTGTAGGATGGCGGTCAGACCAGACCAGCAGGTGTAGATGAAATTTAACCCTAGTAGTCCATCCCCAATTGCCCTACCTGCCACGTGGGCCCAGTAGGTACATCATAATGTTTGTACCCTTGATAATTGCCTACTTGCTCCGCGGCTACAGCCACCAACTGCGCACATAACATGGTGGAATGTTTGGCATGCCTAATACTTTTCCCCCTTCTAGTCCTTGGCTGGATGCAAGAGTCTTGGGATCACCTCTTAGCTCAGGGATATCCACCAGAGCCTGATTATTCACAGTAAATTTGAAATTGATGTCAAGCGAGGACAGCAGTAGCAGCGAGTGACATGTGCCTGGCGTGTGGGACACACTTCTTTTCTTTCTCCTACTATCTAGGACAGTCATTCAGTGCAAATAAGGTTCACCTAAATGACCTACACAGCAGTTTCTCTGACTTAACAAAGCAATGCTAACAATATTTGTTCTTTTAATAACTATTGGGAAGCTACAGTTAATGTCAATAATCAGGAGAATAATACAAATATTAACAAACAGTGATAGCAGTGTACTCCATGATTGTTGGGTCAATTATGAATCAATGATTTATCCTTTTTCATATAAAATCCACCCAAAAAACTGCTTTGTTTGGGTTAAGCCACTCATATCACATAAAAACAAAATGAAAGCAAACATTTTCTGCATAAAGCGCTTCCATTCCTTTTGAATTCTTATCTTGATAATTGTGTTGGAAAATCAAGGGCAGATGTTGTTTCTGACTGTCATACAATTTAGAAGAAGGGGGGGGGGCTGAAGAATAATTGGTAAAATTTACTTACATAATGCTGTTAATGATGTACAAAAAGCCAGGTCAAGTACTGTATCTGCTCAATGATGCAACGGAACTAAACCAATAACACTGGTGAACTCCTGAGATATAACAAAAGCAAAAACAAAACAACTTTACAATACAACACAAAAACTGGCCACATTATTCTTCTACATCAACTAAAACTCATTGTAATTATGTTGTAAAAGATTGGCATATTAGTCAATTTCATGCATAACAAACTCTTTGTTATTATTTTTCATAAAGAATGGCCCATTTGCATATGACGTCAGGAGCTCAAACAGCGCCCTCTGAGGTCAGTGAAAGACTTCTCATTGGCTGAGAGTTGTGCATGGCACGTACACTAGGCGCATTACCATGGTTTGACCTCAGCAATTCTGGATCGTTCAGTTTGATATTTTTAAAGACAGGAATGCTCAAGGAAATGTTGTAGTTGTTTTATTGATAGTGAACATTGCGGGACAGGAAATAAATCCATCTTTATTGAAACCAGTTGCACCAGTTGCATCCTGAAAATATGTAAATAATCCTCAAACTTAGGAACTTGTTTTATTCTAAGTTCACAATGTCTTTACCACACATGCAACTCTTTTGCCTGTTAAATATGTGTAATACCAACTACCAAGGTCATAGATTAAAAACGCATGACAGTTATTATGATAGGATTTGAAAATGATCTTAGATTTATGCTCCATTGGAAGGCTGTCTGAATCATACACAGGAATTCATCATCAAGACATTTTGTGGTTGGGTAGTCAGATGGAAATATTTACCGAGGTCCATTATTTGAGGTGTGTTTAATTTTATTTGGCTTGTACACTGCAGAATTATTATGTAAACAATATGTGTACTCAGTGGGGTACTGGACTTCTTATAATGTACTGTATGTCAGTTTCAACTATCCATCACGGATCCAACATTACCATCTAGTGATATGAGAGGACTTCTTTGTTTATAGTCACCACGTATGATTTGATATCCATAAATAAATATTGTAAAGTGAAGTTGGTGAACACAATTCTCTTTCCAAAGAGAAAGCAATGCACTTTCTGGAATCCTAGATACCACCAGAATGTGCTAACTTATACAATTGTTTGATTTTGAAGCCACTTGAAGGTGGATAGCAGATGGGAATTCAATGAAAAGCAATGGACATAACCATCACTATTTTTAGATTGTCAGAGTTGTGTATGAAATGTAATCAACCCAGAAACACCAGGTGAGCTCAATCTTTTTGTCAGGATGAGTAACCTTGACGCTTCAGCCCTACATGCATGTAAAAAGTACATGCATGTAGAACCTGGTGTAGATTTGACAAAGCGCTAGGGCTAATCATACATTAGGACTAGTCCTAAGTTAGAACTAATTTTGTGAAATCCACCCCTGCAGTTTTCCATCCCATCCAAAAGACACACCCGATATTAAAGGGCCCAACTGTGACCTAAGCCAAAATCATTCTACAATGTTGGTACACAGAGTGATCTTGCATCCAATAGACCGATAGCCAACCAATGTTTACATGTCATCATGTGACCTGTAGTGGGTACTACGTCATCTCAGCTGATGGCAAACTACGTGCAAGTACATGCAGTGATAAAAAAAGTCACACAGACAGTGGGCTTTTGGTAATTACAACACAGTTACTAAGTCCTTTTATTAAAGTTGTTTGTTGTGACATTGATTTTAATCACATTACTGTTTCAAAAAATACAAGTATTCTACTATACAAAAGAGTTTTTTTTTAAGTTATGCTTCAGCGTCGGATAACGCATGTAGCCACCCGCCTGTTATTTTGTTTGCATTGTAGGCCTAAATCACTGTGAACGTTGGAAAAGTGAGCATTTACAACTAGCCTTGCGAAATTAAATATACAGACAAAGGAATCACAGTTTTGGAAAGCCTTTTCTTTGGATGATTTCAGCTTTCAACTGTGACATTCTTGTGTTGAAAAGTGTGTGATCGCGGTCATCTGGCCCAAATGTTCCGTCATGCAACGTACTACCACATCGTAAACATAAATGTACGTTTCTTGTAGAATTTGCAAGACTTGCTGGCTTTATTCAGCCACTGGAAGGTCTATGGTACAAACTCTGGAATATTTTTCACAGATTAAGAGAAAGAAAAGCCTTGATTGAATAAACAAAATGCAACAATCATCATGTACTGTACCGCACTTTCCTATGGAGGACGTCATGTTTTGTTTACATTTAATACCCACTACAGGTCATGTGACGTGGGTCGCGCAATCGGTCTATTACTGATCACAGTTGATGGTACTGGGCAATCCAGTCTGTGCTAAATGTCAAGTTGTACTTAATTTGTTGAGTCTTCTCAGAGTGTAAGAAACTCGGGGCCCAATTTCATGGCTCTGCTTACCGTGTAATTCGGTCACCAATTGGTAATTTCCACAGGATTAGCACCAACTTTCTGTGCTGGCTATGTTAGCAAAGAATCTAATAACATGAGGTATGCAAGAACTCCTCACAAACTTGTGAAATATGCTTTAATGTTAAGCAACTTAGGCTGCCAATTTCTGCTATCGAAATCACAGATTTTGTTTTCTGATGGTGAACAGAGTCATGATATTGGGTCCTGAACTACTTTTGCTCTCTCTGGTGATGTTTTTGCAAGAACAAAAATGAATACAGATCCAAGTTAGCTTAATAACTGTGTGTACAAGTCTGCATTACCTCCATATGGTTTCTCTTAATTAAAACATTCTTGAATAATGTCTGTCACTTGTAAATGTACAAGGATTTCCAGTCATTTTCTCCTTCATCAAACAATGTATGGACTGTACTAAAGACCATGCCAAAGGTAAATTAAACATTCAACAGTGTTAACCAAGCAAGGCCACCACATACAATAAAGCGCCCTCTTGTGTTCATGTATTATGTCTTACACTGAAGGTACACAGTATGATTTATGTATAATTAACATGACACACATCTTTCCTCGATCACAACATTTCAAAAACATATTTTTACTGTTCTCTGTTAAAGGGAGTGTTTACATGTAGCTTCCTAATTTCTTGGTAAATAGTAATGTACATGTACATACATGTACATTGTACACTTACAAAGGTCCATAGTAATGGATCCAAATGCTTTAGACATTATTTTTTTAACTTGTAAGAAAGACTGAAACGTCATTTTTATAGAATTAAATACAAATAACGTACATTTATAAACAACACTGAATAGACAAGATTGACACAGTTTGATCTGATTGCTAGAACAATAGGGGCTATTTAAATTATATAATTAATTCTTTGTATGTTTTGAATCTTATAACATACAGATAGAACTTAGATTTAGAAAGAAAATGAGAGGAATAGTGTCTGTTAAGTTATAACATTAAGACAGAACCTTCTGTAGTTTCTTAATGTCAAGTACATGTACAGTGATTGTTGTTGTGCTCAGTAGGCAGTATATAATACATGTATATTGAAGTATCACTAGTAGAGTCTACTGATCACTGGTACTGAACAGGCCTTGTCAATTGACACACACATTGCCACATAGGAACCAGCCTAGCTGCTCACTCACTAATTGATCAGTGAACCAGACTTGCCCTCAACTCACACTCTCTTCAGACGCCGTCATACATGAAAAGCCTTGTCTTCTGTGTTTAACTCATCAAATTTAAAATGCCTTATTTCAGTCTTATCCAATACGCTTTCTTATTATTTAATGAAATAATTGGCCTAAACCTGCTTACAGTGGACATCATAGGGGCCGATAATAAGTGGTCACATTAGAGAGGTGATACAAGCAGAGAGCAAGCATGGTTGTATGCATGTTGTCTTGGCTAGTAACTCTCCAGGTGCTTGTATGTGTGGTCTAGGGTCATGAGAACACAGTCTCTGGATGCAGCCAGGAATCCACCAATTCATTTCATGTGATTTACTACCACAATGTATGTGCTGAATCCCAAGCCCTAAAACCTGGCAATTTTACAAAGTGAAACCTGTCCTGTGTTAAAGGGTACTAGTAGGTAATAACATTTTGCTCATAGAATGAGTCCATATTTTAAGAATTAGTCATTGAATTGAAGCTGATATTATTCTCAGCAGGGATGCGTAAATGAAAAGGGTTTCCTTTTCTACATCCGAGCCGCTTAGTAAGATGCGCCATTGTATATTTAATGTAGCTTTTCAGTTTAAATTAAAGGCAACATTCAACAAGGTTGCTTTTAATGGGTGACAAAAACAAGTTGGGCAAGAATTTGTCTGAATGTACCTTTTAGAACTAAATTATCTGCTTTTCAAACTACAAATTTAAAATCCAAGTAACAATATTAGTACATTCCATACAAAACAATGACAACTTCTTGTACTGTGTGTACATGTGCTTAACAGTTGACTGAATGCATTTGAAATGCACAAACAGATCAGACAACGTAGAAGAACTTAATGACAAAACCATGGATACTTAGATTTATTGAATAATAAAACCTGAAGTCTGGAACTATAGTTTGAACATAAGCAAACACCATCTTATTCTCGATTGATTATGAACTGTTCATGTAATGTAAACTGAAGGTAATCACTAAATGAAAATGAACCTTCTAAATAGTGGGTCATACCATCATTATGCTGGACTTGGGTTGTAAAGGTTTTCCTGCACTTTGTTGGCGATGGAAGGATTGCTGTTAACTGAGTGGAACATTGGAGATCATAACAAAGTAATCATGTTAACAGTTCAAATTGGATTGACTTACAAAATAAAACGTTATAAAGGACCAAAACAACTTGTGAATTTATTCCTACTAGAGTTGTATTATGAAGTTAAGGTATTATTGATATTAGGCTTATAACACTCCTTACAAAGATTCTGCCTTTTGATTGGTTTAGAGTGCGTCACATGATGTCTTATTTTTACTAGAAACCAAGCGAACGCGACGCACTATACCCAAAGCAACCAATGTACTATACCCAAAGCAACCAATGTACTATACCAGTAGCAATCAATGTACTATACCCATAGCAACCAATGTACTATACCAGTAGCAACCAATGTACTATACCCATAGCAACCAATGTACTATACCCAAAGCAACCAATGTACTATACCCATAGCAACCAATGTACTATACCCAAAGCAACCAATGTACTATACCCATAGCAACCAATGTACTATACCCAAAGCAACCAATGTACTATACCAGTAGCAATCAATGTACTACACCCGTAGCGACAGCAGCTTCTTCATACATAGATGTCCCAGAGGCACAATATATGAATGAAATAGAAAACAAAATATTGACTACTTTTACTCCTGCTATGGTTAAAACTACAACTCCCTCGGTGATCCCTTGAGCAGTCTATTTTCCCTAAGCTTTGACTTGGGGAAAATAGAACACTCCAGGGATCACCTCGGCAGTCGTAGTTATAACCATAGCACTCAAAGCAGTCAATATTTGTCATGGCAGAAAAACTTATGCATGTAAAATGAAAAACCGGTATTTATGCGATTGGTACATCAATTAATGGATGGATGTTTTGGAATAGGGAACTTAACAAAAATGATTGGATCAGCAAAATGAAATCACAGCATCTCCTTCAGAACAGGTAAATCACATCAGGTATGCACAGTTCTAGCAATAAGTTACCTTTTTATGATTTGATATCTCAACTTGAATTATGGTGTTCAAATGAACAAAAACAAAGTGCACTGAAATGAGCCCTCACATGAACTAAGAATACCAACATATACATGTATGTCCAGGTACAGTTGGTCGAAATGCTGCAATTTGCAAAGCAAAGGGGCCATCACCACCCCAGCCTTTTTCTAAACTTGTTGTAATAAGCTTTGGCACTTCAAGGCCCCCACACATAAATCTCTTGTTTTTTTATTTATCAGGGTAGAAGTTATTGGTAACATCTGCTTGTAGGTTTTCTGCCATTTGGTGGCTGTAAATCAGGGTCTGGCCACAGGGCCCAGGACTGCCCAGAACTGTGGTCAGTCAACCTGATCTGGTCAATTTAAGTTCTGGCCTGATCAGGACATGTTGTGACTAGTACAAAGTGAGATGACAAAGTTGCTCAGCTTTTAATTCTATAGAGAGTCTGCAGACAAACACTCAAAAATGAAACTGGAAGTTAAAACGATGAAAATCAATTGCTATAGAGACAATTTTGTTGAAATGAGAGAAAGATTAACACAAAGCCCCATTTATTTAAGTGTAATACAATTGGTAGGCAACATTGTGAGGAGCCAAATACAAATTTGAATGAATTATTACAGTTATCCATTACACATGTTGATGTAATCCGGAGTGTAACTTAAGGACGAGAAAAACTGGTATTTTTACCCTATCTGAATTGCATGCAGTTTATTTATCTGAAATCTGGGATCTAAAGAGCAAATGACAAGTGAATAAAGAAGCAAGTTCGATCAAAGACCAATGTTTAACTAGTGGTTGGTAAATGACGTACCTAGTCCTTGTGCACTGAAGTTTAAGTGCAAACAAATCTAGTTGAACTACTGTCATGTCAAGGCAACAATGGGAAAAAATTGTAGTGGGCAGTTAGTTTACATTTTTGGACGAGTTCATAGATGAAAGCAACACGGATGATATTTTCTCAGTATAGCAGCATATCTCACAAGTGGTATCGTGGAACTTAGAAAAATTGTGGATGATGAGTACCCCAAATTTATGGCAAGCTCTTTATTAAATAAATTAATTATTTAAGAATTGTTGTTGGAAAAGTTGGTAAAATGTCTGGATTGCTGTAAGATCTAATTTTTCTGATAACTGGTCCTCTGTACACTGTGTTATTAATATGGTTATTGGTAACCAACAATGCGATAAGCTGGTCGCGAATCATCGACTAGACTAGTCCAACCATCGTTGACTAGCATGCGTTTGATCAGATTCAGTCAAACCATGGATAGCTATTGTCCTTGATCGAACTTGCTCATGGTTGAAGTCCTCTAGTACATGTACGTATAAATATAACATCTGTGAGGGCGCTAAAGTTTCTTTCTGTAAATTAGCATTACAAAGAAAGTGATCTGTAATAATAATGGTGGTCCGCGGATGGATATATGGAAGAGAACTTATTATGAACAAATAGGGAGCAATATAAATAACTGGCTTCAAAAGATTTTTAAAAGGGGGATGTTCTGACCTGTCACACTCATACGACCTGTCACACTCATATAATGTATCTCACTGACTAAGTGCACATCAAAATACTTACAGTGACATATTATGCAAAGCATGCATCCATGTTTACAACAAGGTGATTGCATAGACAAACTTATGGAAAAATAGTAAAGGAATGATTAGTCTAGCAAAGTATCAGATGTACATTGTACATCTGTGTGTAATAGTGCAATTCAATTAGAACAAATTGTCAAAGGAATCAAAGCTACATATGAAATTGTCAATCCTTCCTCCATGGTGTAGCTTATTTTATTATTGACATAAATACACTGGATTCGATACAATGTGCAGTAGCCACATCCCATCAATCACTATACAAATGCAAAAACAATAACCAGAAACATTTCAAATGCAACATAAACCAATGGTCCAATCTACAGACAGCCTGAATGAGTCATTCTCTGCAGGTGCTTGTTATTACTAGATTCTGGACAAACCAACAAAGCCACAAAAAGTAAAGATATTTGAAAAGATGAGCAAAACAAGATAGAGGATAACAAATTACCATGACATACTTCCTGTAAAGTTGGTTCACATGGATGTTTTAGTGAGTGGGTGTGTGTATATGTGCATCTTGGGGAATCATTACATTTGCAATCCATCTGCTGGATGCAAATCACATTCCAAGAGAAATTCTTGAGGATGTTGAAGGAGACCTGTTTGGAAGCTGACATGCCATCAGCCACATGATGATGCCAAGATATTGTGCACATACTCCAAAACTTTCCACATTTGTGCTCAACTCTCAAGAATGTCAAGTGCTTCTTGTGGGGAGGATTAATCTTGGAGGAGTCTATCAAGTGATCAAAATGTCATCTAGGTTAAGACAAAGAATAAGCCGCACTGATCCACAAGTTGGGCAAATAGTTCCATGTGGAGTCACATCAGTAGTAAATGCTTGTACCATATGATAATAGCTATAACTGCATTTGATTTCAATTTCTTTACCATACTGGTTTGAGGGCAGATGCCACTCAGAAAAACAATGACCAGCTTCTTATTCCAACTTCAGTCAAATGATAGAATCAGTATATTTAACGATGAGCTCACAATAAAGCCAAATATATTGACTAAAGTGCTAACTCTTGACTCTAGATGCACAATGTTTTTGAAGCATTAGGGACATAGACATGCTTGTTGCATTTTCATGTGACCGAGAATATTTCGCCAGAAACTATAATCTCAAAAATATGCAAGAGTGGCTTTTGTGTTACGCAAACAGTCAAATTAGGCACACTCTAATATAACATTCAATTTCTTGTCATATTGATTCTGCAGTGTATTGATAAAGAAAGCACCAATATGGACAAAGCTACATACATACAAGAGAGTTAAAAACTTTCCAGCTTTTACATAGGTCTGTACACAAACATGGATGCTCCAAACAACAAACATTGATTGGCTCCCACAAGTTTGAAACTTGCTTGCATTAATTTTAACTTGCATGGAGCGAGGAACTCAACATAGACAGAAATTTAATGCAGAATCAAGGTGAACCGTAAGATTTTTCTAAACTTTGAAAGGTTTTTGGATATTTTTCAACAAGTTGCTTAAACACGGTGAGGTCTGGTTCTTGATACCGAGATGAATTAAAACAACTCTGTGAAAACCTCTTCACCACACTTATAGAAAAGATTTGTATTAATCAGAGTATGAACTTGCTGTGTCAGTCTATGACCTGTGTTGATTTATAAAGTCCAATCAAGTTTCTTAGAAATATTTTATTTTCTTCATGATTGATGGTATCATAAAAATACACAAAAAGGTGTAGACTGTAACAATTTACTCAAGTGTTTCAATCATGCATCACTTAAGACACATGCATGACTATGAACAACTTCCTTGAATATCACTTTAAAAAAAAAGTTCATGGAAATGAACTTGCTTAAAGATATAAAGACAATAAAGTAGATCTCCTTTGTACATATGTATCCTTGCCTCTGGTTGGCAATGTTCTGCAAGTGAAGTAAGTCAATATTTTTATATTTCCAAAAGCCTTATATTTTCAGGAATGCAGTAACCATTTCGAGGAAGGAATTCCACAATGATTAAATTACAAGTCCGTAGGTGGAATTTATTCAATTCAAAACCAGAAAAACCACAATTTATGAGCCAGGACCATTTCTCCCCCAGAACCTAACAAATTCCTTCCAAGTACATGTACAAGGCAAACCTTTTGAGTGGATGACATTAAAGGTCCCTTGAACCATAGAGATGATTGAACAAAGATAGTGGACAGTTGGTTTGCTTTTAAATCACAATGGTGTAGCTGTCGAATGAATAGATGTTTAAAAGAATTAGAGGATCTAGCTGCAGGACCAGTTAGCAGCTCATGGTCAGTTGAGCTTTCTTATGTATACGTCATGTACTTTGAGTTACTGTAGACCAGGTGATGTCTTCAGTGTGTAAATGAATATGGTAAACCAGGGATGACTGCTAGAGTGGATGAAGATGAAAAGGAAAAATCCATGAAACACAGGTGGAGGGTTTGGTGGCTATCAACCACGCCATAACCTGTATCAATGGCAGCATTCTGTGCTTAAATGTAGATGGGGCAAGCACCTTGGTGTAGTCAAAATACAGTGCAAGTTCTGTGTTAAGGCTTTACAAGGGCCTGGATGTATTTAAATGACTTCTTTTTTTTTTTAGTAAAAACATTTAATGACAATAATTTTGAAAAATCTGGAAATCCTGGAAAATCTCATCCCTAGGTAAACTTAGTTGAAACTTCATCTCCTGCCTTGCTCCGACAGTTGAAATTTCATATTCTGTCTTACTGAGCCTAGTTCATTTCATTTACTATTGAATACTTCACTGTTAAATGCTAAATAATTCAGTTTGCTCAAAAATAATTGACAGTAGCATCAGGATATTCCAAACTGACATTTGGAAATTAAACTTGTACAATTGACAGAGCAACATAGAATTTGGTGCAAGCCCATCAATTCACAGAGGCAATGGGAGACTTTGGAATGGTACATGTAGGTGGCAGCAGACCTACAAGGTAAATTTCCATGTTTGAGTAGTTGTGAGCATACACACTTTTCCCAAGAACAATGGATTTACCTGGTAAGTCTGTTGCCACCTAGCATCCTCAAAAGTCTCCTATTGTCTCTATGCCCCTAGCATCCTCAAAAGTCTCCTATTGTCTCTATGCCCCTAGCATCCTCAAAAGTCTCCTATTGTCTCTATGCCCCTAGCATCCTCAAAAGTCTCCTATTGTCTCTATGCCCCTAGCATCCTCAAAAGTCTCCTATTGTCTCTATGCCCCTAGCATCCTCAAAAGTCTCCTATTGTCTCTATGCCCCTAGCGTCCTCAAAAGTCTCCTATTGTCTCTATGCCCCTAGCGTCCTCAAAAGTCTCCTATTGTCTCTATGCCCCTAGCGTCCTCAAAAGTCTCCTATTGTCTCTATGCCCCTAGTGTCCTCAAAAGTCTCCTATTGTCTCTATGCCCCTAGCGTCCTCAAAAGTCTCCTATTGTCTCTATGCCCCTAGTGTCCTCAAAAGTCTCCTATTGTCTCTATGCCCCTAGCGTCCTCAAAAGTCTCCTATTGTCTCTATGCCCCTAGCGTCCTCAAAAGTCTCCTATTGTCTCTATGCCCCTAGCGTCCTCAAAAGTCTCCTATTGTCTCTATGCCCCTAGTGTCCTCAAAAGTCTCCTATTGTCTCTATGCCCCTAGCATCCTCAAAAGTCTCCTATTGTCTCTATGCCCCTAGTGTCCTCAAAAGTCTCCTATTGTCTCTATGCCCCTAGTGTCCTCAAAAGTCTCCTATTGTCTCTATGCCCCTAGCGTCCTCAAAAGTCTCCTATTGTCTCTATGCCCCTAGTGTCCTCAAAAGTATCCTATTGTCCCTATGCCCCTAGCATCCTCAAAAGTCTCCTATTGTCTCTATGCCCCTAGTGTCCTCAAAAGTATCCTATTGTCCCTATGCCCCTAGCATCCTCAAAAGTCTCCTATTGTCTCTATGCCCCTAGTGTCCTCAAAAGTATCCTATTGTCCCTATGCCCCTAGCATCCTCAAAAGTCTCCTATTGTCTCTATGCCCCTAGCATCCTCAAAAGTCTCCTATTGTCTCTATGCCCCTAGTGTCCTCAAAAGTATCCTATTGTCTCTATGCCCCTAGTGTCCTCAAAAGTCTCCTATTGTCTCTATGCCCCTAGTGTCCTCAAAAGTCTCCTATTGTCTCTATGCCCCTAGCATCCTCAAAAGTCTCCTATTGTCTCTATGCCCCAGTGTCCTCAAAAGTATCCTATTGTCTCTATGCCCCTAGTGTCCTCAAAAGTCTCCTATTGTCTCTATGCCCCTAGTGTCCTCAAAAGTCTCCTATTGTCTCTATGCCCCTAGCATCCTCAAAAGTCTCCTATTGTCTCTATGCCCCTAGTGTCCTCAAAAGTCTCCTATTGTCTCTATGCCCCTAGTGTCCTCAAAAGTCTCCTATTGTCTCTATGCCCCTAGCGTCCTCAAAAGTCTCCTATTGTCTCTATGCCCCTAGTGTCCTCAAAAGTATCCTATTGTCCCTATGCCCCTAGCATCCTCAAAAGTCTCCTATTGTCTCTATGCCCCTAGTGTCCTCAAAAGTATCCTATTGTCCCTATGCCCCTAGCATCCTCAAAAGTCTCCTATTGTCTCTATGCCCCTAGTGTCCTCAAAAGTATCCTATTGTCCCTATGCCCCTAGCATCCTCAAAAGTCTCCTATTGTCTCTATGCCCCTAGCATCCTCAAAAGTCTCCTATTGTCTCTATGCCCCTAGTGTCCTCAAAAGTATCCTATTGTCTCTATGCCCCTAGTGTCCTCAAAAGTCTCCTATTGTCTCTATGCCCCTAGCGTCCTCAAAAGTCTCCTATTGTCTCTATGCCCCTAGTGTCCTCAAAAGTATCCTATTGTCCCTATGCCCCTAGCATCCTCAAAAGTCTCCTATTGTCTCTATGCCCCTAGCATCCTCAAAAGTCTCCTATTGTCTCTATGCCCCTAGCGTCCTCAAAAGTCTCCTATTGTCTCTATGCCCCTAGCGTCCTCAAAAGTCTCCTATTGTCTCTATGCCCCTAGCGTCCTCAAAAGTCTCCTATTGTCTCTATGCCCCTAGTGTCCTCAAAAGTCTCCTATTGTCTCTATGCCCCTAGCGTCCTCAAAAGTCTCCTATTGTCTCTATGCCCCTAGTGTCCTCAAAAGTCTCCTATTGTCTCTATGCCCCTAGCGTCCTCAAAAGTCTCCTATTGTCTCTATGCCCCTAGCGTCCTCAAAAGTCTCCTATTGTCTCTATGCCCCTAGTGTCCTCAAAAGTATCCTATTGTCCCTATGCCCCTAGCATCCTCAAAAGTCTCCTATTGTCTCTATGCCCCTAGTGTCCTCAAAAGTCTCCTATTGTCTCTATGCCCCTAGCGTCCTCAAAAGTATCCTATTGTCTCTATGCCCCTAGCGTCCTCAAAAGTCTCCTATTGTCTCTATGCCCCTAGCGTCCTCAAAAGTCTCCTATTGTCTCTATGCCCCTAGCGTCCTCAAAAGTCTCGTATTGTCTCTATGCCCCTAGCATCCTCAAAAGTCTCCTATTGTCTCTATGCCCCTAGTGTCCTCAAAAGTATCCTATTGTCCCTATGCCCCTAGCGTCCTCAAAAGTCTCCTATTGTCTCTATGCCCCTAGTATCCTCAAAAGTCTCCTATTGTCTCTACGCCCCTAGCGTCCTCAAAAGTATCCTATTGTCCCTATGCCCCTAGCATCCTCAAATGTCTCCTATCCCTGTTTGAAAAGTACATGTACAACGTAGATGGACTGGTTTGTTTAATGAGGTACTATACAGGAACTCTACATTCAGAGGAACATTTTAATCCAAAATTGTTGAAAAACTCTTGATCACTCTTTTTAATACAGGTAGCCCATTGCTTGTTCTCTTCAAGGTAATGTACTATCAATTTATACAGGTTTGTCATGAAATTAAGATGTGATTTCATTAGACGAAAACAAATTCTAGCCAGTTAAATTACTTGTTTGTAATACTTAGACCTCAATGAAATGATGTTTGTTTAATCTTAGCAAACAATTATCCACAAGTTTGCTTTCACCTTGGAACTTTTAAAATGTCTAACTGGGGCATTTTTGTGAGGCAACAATGCAACAGATGTTGGCAGCATGGCACAAACAACACATCTTTCTTGATATATCTGCATGTATATTGTGGTGTTCATTGCTGGTTTTTTTGTTTTTTTTGGAGCTTTTGTCCTTGGTGAGTTTGATTTAATAAACCGCCCAAGAAGTTTACTATCAGCAGCAGATGTGTAGTCAAAGATGTGAGGCAGTTGGATGGATTATGGGCAATCCAGGTGACCAATATGTTTCATCGACACAGTATTGGGGAATTATACTGACTGTACAACTCACAATAAAAGCATGTCGTAACTTATCTCTGTGATCTTGTGTAGTCCCTATGTCATAATTAATGAAAATTAATCAAAGGAAACAATGTTCACATTTTGTACCACATGAAACTATGCATTACAGTGTAAGCTTTGTCGGTATTTAATTTGTGGGTACTCGGTAATACTGTCGTCAAAATACCGAGGGAAATTTTTCCATGGGGCTATTAAAACTACCAAAATATTAAAAAAACACGCAGTCTATTAGCTGAATTGAGGCACTACAATCACTGTTATTTAGCACCAGAAGCTAGCGCTGAGCTTGTCTTTATATTTTAAGAATGTCAACAATTTAGTAGACACATACCCTGTATGTGAGCATTTGAGTGGTTTTAGACTATTTTGGTATTATAACACCTCTTCCTTTGATTCTACATGTTGATTGGCCGAGCATGCGTCACGTGGTGTTGTGTATTTTTACTACTGCAACGCACACCGACCAAAAGAACTATTAAACGGTACTATCCAACGATAGCCTAGCAACCGATGTACTATCGATTGGATACCCTGGTACCCTGACTGCATTGACTTCAAGGGTTGATTTAAATGAGCTGTGTGACAGTCTGGAACCCGAAGAAACGATCAAATAATACGTGCATTTGAAATACGATATGAGAATGAAGGCAATAATATTAGTCTGGTACCCCTCTTTCTTTTTGTCAAGATTTCCTGTCAGATTTTATACAAATATTTGAAGATTGATTACTACATACGCACAGTTGTTTAATGAATATTACCACAAATATGGACTGCTTTATCTCGTGGCGTAGTAAAACTAGTCACTCTTGGTGATCCCCGGAGCTGCCTATCTTGCCTCGGCTCCGCCTCGGGATGATAGGCTGCTCCGGGGATCACCTCGAGTGACTAGTTTTACTACGCCACTCGAAGCAGTCAATATTTGTATACTATTCTACATGTCAGTCTTCACATCCAAGCCAAGTAGAATCCCATATTGCACATGGTAATACCCAGATGCATGCGCCTAGCCGCTCACATTTAATGGTTGTAAAATTAAGAACTTAACTGTCTAATAACTCATCAGCACAGAGATCCATGAGACTAACTTCAATATGATTAAAAATGCCCTGAAATTCATCTTTTGTTTTAAGTCATTATAAAATGTTGCTGCTGTATTTGAGAATGTACAAACCATCAGAAACAATCAAAACAACTGAATGAGGTTACAACCTTTAATTAAGATATTTGAAAGAGAAGTTTTGTTTTCTGGTATTTTTTGGAATGAGAAAAAATACAGTACATCTGCATCACAAAGCTGCCTTTCACTACTTGGTGATCATGGACTGTACATCTTCACTAAAGCATTACAAACTTTCAAAACCACTAGTTTTTATTGGGAAAGAGGTGTTGAAGTACATGGGTACACAGTACAATAACACACATGTACACTATGAATGTAAACCCCACCCACCCATCCCATTGTATTGGTATCAGTCTACTGACACTGACAGGTCAAACATTTACAGAAATCTCAATCACACAATACTCCTTCTTGTATTACAAATTGTTCAAAATCACCTGCTACATACAATGTAATACACGTGCATTCCAATCTTTAAAGGTAGGAATGATACAATGTACCTCATGGTTAATGGAAGAGTCAATTCATTCCAGTACCTAATGAGGTACATTAAATCCACCATAAAACCAACTGGTGAAATCCAAATTGGAAATCAAGAGTCGGGACAATTTTCTTAGACATGGTGGTGATCAGACAGATAACTTTCTTCAGGACAATTGTAACTATTGGTATAAAATTGAGGATTCAATCTTTCACAAGTTTTCACATATAACCAGTCATGAATCCTACTTAAGAGCACGTAGATGCTAAGAACACATGTACACATATTCCATAAATGATGATAACCTAATTTATGCAAAAAGAATTACAATGAAAGGTTTGAGGTACATGAATTTGCCTTTTTCAATATTTGTCATAAATACAGATTTAGATAAAGCCTTACGATTGAACTGGCTCTTTAAATCAACACCTGCCTGTAACAGAGAAAAGATACAAGTATAGATCCCACCACCACTGTATAGGTTACACAATTTGATCAGCATGATCTGGGTTAGGCGAGCAGGACCAATAGAACCTATCGATGATCATAGCACAATACATGAGCACATCACACCTCTGACTTGTCTTTAGCCTTCAACCAATTAAACTCATCAACTATTAATTCCCGGATGAACTTTTCTAACAACTGCTAGCCATATTGCTGTTAGGTCTCCTGTTGGGAATGGGTCAATGGAAGGCCAGTATGAAATCTTTGTATTACAATCATATGAAATACAATCTTGCTTCAAATGGTTAACATGATTTAATGGCAATTCTGCATTGGTGAAATTATTATTAATGTACAACAAATACAACTTGTGTCTCAAGCATATCATGCTAAATAGAGATGGTACATTTCATTCCTTTGGGGGATAAACATTCATTCCAATCCTCCAGGACTGTATTATAAGTAACACATAAACATTTCAATGAGAGGGTGATGTTTTATGAGAACGTGATTCTCATTTAATGATTCTCACTTGATACATGCAACTTACAAAGTTACAGCATTTGCATGATAGCTCAATTAATCTGGGGTCGCTGGTTCGAATCCCGCTCCTGTCAATTTCTCTTAGTTGACCCCCAAATTAAGGTCAAATTTCATAAAGATGTTTATAAGTAAGCACATTTTTGTGCTTAATTCCGATAAATAATTTGTTCTGACAAAACAATTTACTAAGTACCTACATTAAATGGGTTACAAAAATAAATGTTTGAATGTTATTGCAGGATAGACTAATTATTTCTTGAACAACATATTCATGATACAAGATCTGAAAACACATTTAATGTTGTACATGATCTCTGAGTAGTACAACAATGGTCCCAACACAGACCCTCATCGAGGGTTCATGGAACAGACAACACTAAAATCAAAACAGTCAACTCTGTGCAGCATAATGCTAGCATGGCCCTGGTGATTTGTGACAAGTTATGGACTCTACATGTGTACCACAATGGTTATCTGGACAATGTAGGAAATGATGAAGGGAGTTGGTTTAACAACACCTTACACACTAAGTGAATAGGTCATGCTGATCATCTAGTTGCAGTCACCTGGTCAGTGTATGCAGTCATATAGAACACTGATTTGTGGCACTAAGTGTTGCCTTCTAACAAGGTACAAATCATTGGTGTACCTGGACAATGTAAATAGAGTAGTTGGCTCTAGCTAAACATACAGTGCATGGAGGTGTACACAACTTCACACAAAAATTTCACTTTTTGTTGTTTTTTTGAAGGGGCGGGGGGTGAAAAAAAGAAAAATGGCCTGAAGTGGGATTTGAACCGGCGAACCCTAGATTAGCTTATTGGCACTCTACCAACTGAGTTATCCAGCCCTTGGTAGAGCGCTGGTATGTTAATCCTGGGGCCGCTGGTTAAAATCCTGCTCCAGTCGATTTTTCTTTGTTCACCCCAAAATTGAATTAAAATTTACCCAGTCAGTTTCCCTGGTTTATTGCTTAATCTTAACTTTCACATTTTATTACGCATCTTCATGTACATAACAGCAGCGTACTTTCAAGTGGTTAAACTTACAGAGTTCAAGTTCTAAGGTGCCATTATCACTACATACATTTATTTCTTAACTGAAAATTCACTTTACCATTTATTTATTTATAGTAATTATTCATGCTGTTTTAATCCTTTCAGAATGTGAATTACAAACCATGAAAAAGTGCACCATGGGAGCCACACAAAATGCACAATGCAGCAATCCACACTCTGGCAGGTTTGTAACATGTTCTAATGAGATTTTACCTTTAAGACTTGCTTCAAATCTTGTTTTTTCTAATTTCCTTTTTTGTTTTTTTGTTGTATGTGTATATAATTTTTAACTTGATGTAAATTAAGACGCAATTCAATCTGCCGAATGTGATGTCATTTTTAAGTACAATAAACCATCTATCTACTCTAAAACAATGTCCAGTACAACAATGACATGCTTTTACTCACTGGCATTATTAAATCTGTAGTGTATATATATGATGACAAATTTCTTACTTTGCAAAATTAAAAAACACGTAAACCAGAACTGTATTTGAAGAGTATCATGGAAGAAAGCACTTCCTCCATGATTATTTTTAGGTACAGAGACTTATCTTGGGTAAACTGAAGAGGGCAGCAGACTGAGTACATACTGTACTCATGCATTCTTAACAATACATACATTTTATATTTTTTCTTTTCAATAACATTCTTTTCAAAGAGTTGATTTCCTGTACATGAAAAATTAACCACATCTTTATTACTATCAGTTCGCATTCCAGTAAAGTTATACATGGTTTTATGTACTTCATCAAGTATGCAGATATACAGGGAAATCTGGATATTCCTAGTATAGTTGCTTTCCGGTTTTTTAACCTAATATATTTGTTGGATTGAAGTTCAAATGCCATGTTCTTCTCATTTACAAGTACAATCCAGTTATTAAGTGGCCTCCATTGTGCAATCTTGGCTAAGAGTAATTTTCACATAGCTCAATGCACTTTTATGAACAGCCTCTCCGTGGTGTTACGAATATTTATTTCAAATTCCTGACATAACAAATTGCCAATTAATCCCAGTATAATCTTGCAAGCTTCTAAACAGGACCTTCCCTTACCAACTTTCATCACATATCAATGGTCATCAAGACAGACAACCATTGCCCTGTGCTCTGGTACCTAACCTGATACAGTGACCCATGCCCTTGGGTATGGCCTTACATTGACTGCACACAAAACTTCTTACATGTGCATCACAAGCTAGGACAATATTAATGTAGTGGTAAGAATCAGAAGAATAAGATGGACAATGCTAACCCTTCTGAAGGGTCTGTGTGGGAGGTTAATATCTACCCCTGGTAATATCAGATTGACCTCTTTAGTCATCAGTTTCTTGTGGTTGTCATATTCATACATGTACATGTACGAAGATGTGCACCTGTTGTCTGGGCATTTTCATCCAGAGACAGGTGCTGTGCCATTGAATTCTTACATGACACTGCTGTGCATCAGGATGTCCGTGGGCTGTTTGCATGAACTAGGGATGCCAAAACTATCAAAAAACCCAGGGACAAGTATGTTTGGATTGGATACTTTGACAGTCATGTTAAGTTATTGGCCAGATGACTTAAAGGATTTGGTGGTATTTGTTTTAGGTCACTGTGTGCTGGTTCATCTAGATTCAAACAGTGAGTTAGCCATGATCAAGCGATGAAACATGGATTAGCTTCAGTCACCTCTCATCAACTTGTAGTTTTTCTTATGATTCTACAGTGCTTTAATTCTCTTCAAAACAAATATGTGTATAAGAATGACAAAACATTTCAACAATTTAGAGTAGAGTTGGTGATTAAACTGAGTAGAGACCTGCCATCTATAACTTGAACCATTCAGAAACGGAGCGATCAGAATAAATTATTTTTAATGATTAGGATGAAAATACAGAATGCCGCTATAGCAAACACCGCAAGATCCAAGAATTTTTTTTAGTATAGTGGTCGTTTTGTATAGCGATTTGCGGTAGCACTGTAAGAAGACCAATTCCAAGATGGCATCTGTGAGTAGCGAGCCATGAAGTGCGCCCTCTTTTGGCTGCCTGATTTCACCTGGCACCCGTAATAAATTTATGTTTTTAATTTTGTAAACTAAAAAATGAATGTCAATGCTTTTAAAGCTTAATTTTAAAACACAAAAGATCACGTAAGTAAAGCTTTAATGTTACATTTCAGTTGCTCATCTTTAATGTCTGGTTCCCTGTGCGTAATCCCAAAATCCTTTTGTGGTTTTTGTATCTGCCGCGCCCTTCTTTGACCTTAGTTCTGTTTTTCACACACCTTCCGGTACAGACATTGAGCTTTCTCATGTGGAAACCTGGAGGTCAATTTAAATTATGCATATTATGCATATTGTTCAGAGTAAGTTGATCAAAGAGTTCATTAAAGAGTTTCCAAACCTTAGATAACAGTTGGCTTTCCTTTTTATTTTATGGGGAAGTAGCGCCTGTCTGTCATTCTAAACAATGTTAGCATTTTGTTGAACATTAAATGTTATTTTTCACATCACACATTCTTCTACTCCGGTGATTGTACGTCAGTGTCGGCTAGATGTTCAATATGTTTTGTGCACAAAACCAGGTGCCAAAGGTCAGGTTTAGTATAGCCAAATATTCAATATTTTGGTGTTTGGTATAGCAATGTTCTACTGTACATGCTGTAACTAGCATTCATAATGCATAGAATACAGCCTGTGTGACTACTGACATTTGTTTGGAAGATTGTATCAGCAAGATTGTATCAGATTGGCTTGAGAAAATGTAGGCATGACTGTCTTAAGAAGTGACATGAAACTTGCCTTAAAGACACAAGACTCATTTTAAACTTAGCTCCAAAGACTTTATCACAAATCTGGAAAAAGTTGTGTGCAGCAGGTAAACTGACCACTACATAGAGGGTTTTATAGTACATGTGAATAATGTTATCCCCTACTCCATAAAATTTGTTTAAATGCATCTTCCTTTCCTTCTATATTATTCTTGGCAGAGGAAAAGTTGTGGCCAAGTAGGTAAAGAATGACCTAAGCCTCTAGCATTCTATTTGTATTGATGTGAATCACTGAACATTATACATCCAGAAGGAGTTTCATACCCAAGACCAAAAGGTGACTGCAACAGGTTACACCTATTTTAATACATCCTACATTGTGTAAGTTACCTATAATGTGCATGCATGTGCAAAGTTACATCTCTGAACATTTTTTTTAAGCAGGTCTGTGCATTTGTCCTTTTTAAAATCAAGAAATACACAGTGCTTGACTGGCTGTAATTTTCTCTTTTATTACAAGTACATGTACACGTACATGTACACTTAGGTCTTTTTTTAATTAAGTTTCTTGATAATCTTTTAGAAGTTTTATTGTTTTGAAGCGCCTCAGGGTTGGATCAGTGTAAGGCACTCAATAAATATAAGTATTATTGTTATTATGCACAGACATTAACATTAATAATTATTTGATATACTTACCACTGTATTGTACAATGTTGATCTCTTCCAGTATTATGATGCACACAACCATAAGTTTGTCTCCTGGTTATTCTGCTAGGAGTGATGATCCACACTTACTCAAACTAATAGAAAAGACAAAGACACACCAAACACACATCATTCATAAACTACACATACAAATTCAGGCAAAACTACAACGATCCTACATATTATGTCAGCATTTGCATAAGGGTATGTGAACTTCATGTATGTCCAAGGAAGATGAAATACAAATGAACAGTTCCAATTGTAACAAAACATTGCAATTTAGGCATGATAACGGAATATGTCATAAAGTTGAATTGTTACTCTGCAGACCAGCAACATTCGTTTCATTTGATAGTAAAAATGTTATAGACAATACTGTAATGTAGTCCTACACGTACTCATTTATCCAGATCCAGCTAAAACACACAACAATTTGTTCAGGATGGGTGGAAGATAAAATACAGTGAAATCCAAAATTGTTATCAATACTAGGAATTCAAATAAAACTCATGTTATATACATGTACACAGGAATCAGTTCCCCTTAACTTGAATCAATCAACCCACTCCAGGAAAAAGGAACAGAATTGTTATTTTATTATCCCATAATGGTTTCAGTTCCAAGTAGGAACACTAGTATCTATACACTCAATATATAAACACTGCTTTAAAAATAACCACTAATAGTATCACTTAACATTATACGCTTAACAACACAAAAGAACAAGTAGAACTACATGTATCACTCAATAACTTAGTGGTGTTATCCTTTTTGTGATTTTAGAATGCACAAGCTTGAAATAATAAATTGCTTTGCAAATGTGATTTCTTTAAACTAAAGATAGTAAAACAGTCGCAAATAAAGCTATCAAGGAGATCAGGCTTCACTTTGGTTAATATAACCAACAATAAGTTAAAAATTAATAACTCTTAAGAAACATGTGCAGTATTTGCATGAGGCTGCTAAATTCCTGGACTGCATTTGCCACCACACAGAGCTTTAATTTCTACACATTATGCAAATCTTGCTTTAAAAAACAAAAAACAAAAACACACACACAAATAAAGAGCCCATTCTTCCTTTCCACACTGTATGCATATAAATGATAGTTAACACTAAAATACTGTACAAGCAGTGAAGTTATTGTACAGAAGATGTTCTGTGAAATGTCAGGCAAACAAGACATTCTGTGAAATGTCAGGCAAAAAAGAAGTCAGTAGTTATAGCGCCCTCTCTTGATAGGAAATCTTATTCAAGTTGTACATGACACATGTAACACTGTGTAATAATAGAAACAGGGATGATTTGCTACCCAGGTACCAACACTCTTTTTCATAGACTAGTTCATTTGTTTAGTATAAAGCTGTTCTCTATAATGTTTTTTTGCTGTACATGTAGATCCAGAGTTACCTCTTGGTACTCACTGTACACAAACTTCAAGAAGGAAGTGATGCATTCCTAATTGTTTGATATTCTATTAAAAACATAACTTGGATCGTAAACATCAATGGAAAATCACCTTGAGATCAAGAAAATAAATTATAAATCAAAATTAATAACAAAAACACTTGAATATGCTATCAAATTGTCAGCACATAATGCTGTCACATTTAAACAAAAACACCTTTAAACCCGAATCAAATTTTCTTAACTTATAAATAACACCAAATTTTACAAATTGGATCAACCGTTTTTTACCAATGTCTGTCTAAGGTTTTCCTTTTATTATATTTTTTTTCTTTCTTTTTTTCTTTCTTGCAAGGTACATGTACACTAATCCCAGAAAACCAACTCTGAGAACAATCCAAAAGATCACAATGTAACCATAATGCATAATGCATTCATACTTGTTTGATGAATTTCCACATGCTGTTGAACCAGAAGCCAACTTGCCTTTTTACTGGTTTTGTTTACAGTTTAGCATTAATCACAAGAATCACAGGCTTCTTCCATGTGACTGTAACATGCAGAAAGGCCATGGTTTTGTGCTACCATGAATTTCAAATTGTTTTTTTTTTTATTTAACCAGTAGGCACCAGATGCCATTTATCAAAGCAAATATTTACGAAGAGGATTACAAGACATCAAGAGGCTTCCACCATTGTTTATCCATTGTATTTCGGCTCAATGGAGGCAAGTCAGAGTAAACCGGGAGTCCATCTATGGTTCTGGGTTTAGTACCAATCCTATGCTGTAGGTTACGGCCATGGTTTTTCAATTCACAGTGCATGAATTTGACATTTCCTTGGTAGAGACACAAACTTACAGTGCAATAAAAAAAATCTTTGTTCTCTTGGCTTTGTCAAGTCAGCGTTTCTTTGTGCCAGCGGTACTCTCAAAGAAAAATGATTCCAGCAATTCCGACAAAATAATCCCACCAGGGGGGACAGGAAAATATGGAAGAGTCTTGGCGGCAACTGGTTAAGAAACAACGATAGATTTTTTTACTGTGAATGTTCTACCTGCTGGTTATTCCCAATTCCATGAAAATTGTTCCATGGGGTAAGTTTAGATGAACAGCTGGCTACACATGGTTTTTACATACGTTGGTAAAGTCTGTGTCAATACCGATCCTTTCAACATCACCAAGCTTTTATTGCTGTACAACTAGCAGACATTACATTGCTGCTTAGCTTCAATGGAAAATACCAAAGTTGTACTACAAATCAACATTAAAACATGGATTGGAAAAATGCTGGGAAAAACGCAAGTCAGAAAGATGGCAAAGTTAAGGCATGTTTTTACAGCAATCAAACTCATATGGGTGGTGAGCGGGCACTTTTTTGAAAGTCTGTCACAATGTTTAACAATTTTTTTAAACGGTTCTAATGAGTTTAATTTAAATGGTAATCAAATTAAACTTAGATGCAAAAACCTAAAACATATGTCTTTTCAGGAAGATTACGAAAATTGCAGACGTATTCTTCAAAAAAACCCATTCTCTAAATGTGGATGGACAAGTAAACTAGAACATATTTTCCATAAATTCTAAGTCAATGGTTTTTACCCCTCAGGTAAAAACACACTGAATAAACATGATGCTCTATGAATCATTGAAGTTACAGCAGACGTTAAACAACATTACATGATCAAAAATTACATTAAGGATCTGGGTTCAGTGAGAGCCTGGTCTCAAATTACAAGTGATTATGTGCATGATAATGACAGGTACTGGTAGTGGTAGGAATATTATGACAATCAAGGTTGCTAATAATGACATACGTTATTCCCATCATTATAAGCATTACTGATTCTCATCTTGGACATGAAGTGTTTATAAGACCTGAAATACCTGGAATACTGTACTCCATCTTAAAGGAAAATTGCCAACTTACATAAAGACACACACTAACACTTAAGCGTATGAAATTAAGTTATTTCTTTCTTTTGTTCACCCCAATTTTGAATTAAAATAGACGATGATGGCTCAAATAATGTTGGCAATGACAACATAAAAGTACGCTCTCAAATAATGAGCACACGAGTGATGTTACTGAGTTGCCATGAGTTCCTGCATTGTAGGGATGTAGCAATGACAACCTAAATAATGAGCACACGAGAGATGTTACTGGGTTGCCATGAGTTCCTGCATTGTAGGGATGTAGCAATGACAACCCAAATAATGAGCACATGAGTGATGTTACTGAGTTGCCATGAGTTCCTGCATTGTAGGGATGTAGCAATGACAACCCAAATAATGAGCACACGAGTGATGTTACTGAGTTGCCATGAGTTCCTGCATTGTAGGGATGTAGCAATGACAACCCAAATAATGAGCACACGAGTGATGTTACTGAGTTGCCATGAGTTCCTGCATTGTAGGGATGTAGCAATGACAACCCAAATAATGAGCACACGAGTGATGTTACTGAGTTGCCATGAGTTCCTGCATTGCAGAGATGTAGCAATGACAACCCAAATAATGAGCACACGAGTGATGTTACTGAGTTGCCATGAGTTCCTGCATTGTAGGGATGTAGCAATGACAACCCAAATAATGAGCACACGAGTGATGTTACTGAGTTGCCATGAGTTCCTGCATTGCAGAGATGTAGCAATGACAACCCAAATAATGAGCACATGAGTGATGTTACTGAGTTGCCATGAGTTCCTGCATTGTAGGGATGTAGCAATGACAACCCAAATAATGAGCACACGAGTGATGTTACTGAGTTGCCATGAGTTCCTGCATTGTAGGGATGTAGCAATGACAACCCAAATAATGAGCACATGAGTGATGTTACTGAGTTGCCATGATTTCCTGCATTGTAGGGATGTAGCAATGACAACCCAAATAATGAGCACACGAGTGATGTTACTGAGTTGCCATGAGTTCCTGCATTGCAGAGATGTAGCAATGACAACCCAAATAATGAGCACACGAGTGATGTTACTGAGTTGCCATGAGTTCCTGCATTGCAGAGATGTAGCAATGACAACCCAAATAATGAGCACACAAGTGATGTTACTGAGTTGCCATGAGTTCCTGCATTGCAGAGATGTAGCAATGACAACCCAAATAATGAGCACACAAGTGATGTTACTGAGTCGCCGTGAGTTCCTGCATTGCAGAGATGTAGCAATGACAACCCAAATAATGAGCACACGAGTGATGTTACTGAGTTACCATGAGTTCCTGCATTGCAGAGATGTAGCAATGACAACCCAAATAATGAGCACACGAGTGATGTTACTGAGTTACCATGAGTTCCTGCATTGCAGAGATGTAGCAATGACAACCCAAATAATGAGCACACAAGTGATGTTACTGAGTTGCCATGAGTTCCTGCATTGCAGAGATGTAGAAATGACAACCCAAATAATGAGCACACAAGTGATGTTACTGAGTTGCCGTGAGTTCCTGCATTGCAGAGATGTAGCAATGACAACCCAAATAATGAGCACACGAGTGATGTTACTGAGTTACCATGAGTTCCTGCATTGCAGAGATGTAGCAATGACAACCCAAATAATGAGCACACGAGTGATGTTACTGAGTTGCCATGAGTTCCTGCATTGCAGAGATGTAGCAATGACAACCCAAATAATGAGCACACAAGTGATGTTACTGAGTTGCCGTGAGTTCCTGCATTGCAGAGATGTAGCAATGACAACCCAAATAATGAGAACACAAGTGATGTTACTGAGTTGCCGTGAGTTCCTGCATTGCAGAGATGTAGCAATGACAACCCAAATAATGAGCACACGAGTGATGTTACTGAGTTACCATGAGTTCCTGCATTGCAGAGATGTAGCAATGACAACCCAAATAATGAGCACACGAGTGATGTTACTGAGTTGCCATGAGTTCCTGCATTGCAGAGATGTAGCAATGACAACCCAAATAATGAGCACATGAGTGATGTTACTGAGTTGCCGTGAGTTCCTGCATTGCAGAGATGTAGCAATGACAACCCAAATAATGAGCACACGAGTGATGTTACTGAGTTGCCGTGAGTTTCTGCATTTCAGGGATGTAGCAATGACAACCTAAATAATGAGCACACGAGTGATGTTACTGAGTTGCCATGAGTTCCTGCATTGCAGGGATGTAGCAATGACAACCTAAATAATGAGCACACGAGTGATATTACTGAGTTGCCGTGAGTTTCTGCATTTCAGGGATGTAGCAATGACAACCTAAATAATGAGCACACGAGTGATGTTACTGAGTTGCCGTGAGTTTCTGCATTTCAGGGTTGTAGCAATGACAACCTAAATAATGAGCACACAAGTGATGTTACTGAGTTGCCGTGAGTTTCTGCATTTCAGGGATGTAGCAATGACAACCCAAATAATGAGCACACGAGTGATGTTACTGAGTTGCCGTGAGTTTCTGCATTTCAGGGATGTAGCAATGACAACCCAAATAATGAGCACACGAGTGATGTTACTGAGTTGCCGTGAGTTTCTGCATTTCAGGAATGTAGCAATGACAACCCAAATAATGAGCACACGAGTGATATTACTGAGTTACCATGAGTTTCTGCATTTCAGGGATGTAGCAATGACAACCCAAATAATGAGCACACGAGTGATATTACTGAGTTACCATGAGTTTCTGCATTTCAGGGATGTAGCAATGACAACCCAAATAATGAGCACACGAGTGATGTTACTGAGTTGCCGTGAGTTTCTGCATTTCAGGGATGTAGCAATGACAACCCAAATAATGAGCACACGAGTGATGTTACTGAGTTGCCGTGAGTTTCTGCATTTCAGGGATGTAGCAATGACAACCCAAATAATGAGCACACGAGTGATGTTACTGAGTTGCCGTGAGTTTCTGCATTTCAGGGATGTAGCAACCAGGGGGTGTTACACCTTGCCTCAATCACTTTTTACGGTTAGCATTTTAAGCATCAGTTAAGCACTAAATCAAGTAAAACAAGGGCATCTAGACTAAAATTCAGTTATAAATAATTCTTTTTCCTTTAAGAACACTAATTTGCAAAACAAAAAGATTCTGCTTTGACATTATTGAATACAACATTCATAAATACCCCAGCCAGTTTGGGACAATTTGGGCAGTCTTATTGGTTAAAAGGTGGTCACATGACTGTTTAAGACCGGTTTTAAACGGATGATATAGACAAAGATGGAGCTGTGAAGGTGCGTTCTGCGCTCATTATAGCCATACGCGTGTTGGCGCACTAGCTTACGCTGGTGCTAATTTACGCGTAGCACAATCAATACATAGCGGTACTCAATGTAAAGTCTAATAATGCAAGAGCAACCATATGAGCGTTGACCCTTCACGAAATGGAGCCTGAGGATGTGGCAAGATTTGAAAAATAACTTATTTTGAGAGTGTCTCGTCTGAGGAAGTCGGCAGGATCATCACATCTAACATTGTCTAATGCCTTGATCCACTGCCCACGTGGTTGTTGACGTTTTGTATCGATGAACTCTCGGCAACCATCACACAAATGGTCAACCTCTCATTGGCATCTGGTATTATACCAGCTGCTTTAAAACTTCACATGAAGTCCCCTCCTCAAGAAGCCCCAGCTTGATCTAGATGATTCCAAGAACTATTGTCCTATCGCTAAGGGATGTTTCCACCCAACTTCACAATTAGCTAAAAGACAACTGCCTCTCCTCTGGGTCACAATCTGCATATCATCATTTTCATTCAACTGAAACTGCTTTACTTCGTGTGCAAAACGATCTGCTGCTACTAAAGTGCTAGCCATTGACAAAGGTCTTGAAGTCATTCTTGTGTCGTTAGATTTCTCTTCTGCATTTCATACCATCGACCACAACATTCTCAT
This sequence comes from Marthasterias glacialis, assembly GCA_911728455.2. Lineage (NCBI taxonomy): Eukaryota > Metazoa > Echinodermata > Asteroidea > Forcipulatida > Asteriidae > Marthasterias > Marthasterias glacialis. The sequence continues at coordinate 15,451,355 of OU452227.1, read as the reverse complement.
TAAACGACTTAGAGATGATAAATGTTACCAACAGTGAGGAGATTTTGAAATTGGCTGAATAGCTTCTGTCAATACAGGTGTTCACATACACATAATCCCTAAACATCATACACAAAGTATTTCTCAATTCATGTTATCAATAACTGTTCAATTAACATTTGCAGAGAGTTCTGTCACGTTTCTTATTATGTACAGTAATTTATTCTCATTACATATTTCAAAGCTTAAATCAGTGATCATTTTGGGGCTTATTACTATTATTGTTTAATTTATTTTTGTTTTTGTTTGGCAGGGTAATTTCTCAACTTAAATTGTCTCCATTTTGTATTTAAAAATGTAGGTAGATACCCTTTAGTTATACGAAGCCTCTGACTCTCCCCCCCCCCCCCCCCCCCACCCAGCCACAAAGTCGATTTTCTTTTTATACGTAAACGTGAAAATGTTGAAACATGAAACTCTGGATGACTCTCAACATATAAAAATCTATAAATATCTCACAGTAACAGATACAATGAAATTACAAGAATGAAGAGAACATTGCAGTCATATTCAAAATACCATAATGATCATGAATTTTCAATAAAAAAAACAAACATTCAAAGAAGACTGCTTACCATGATTTAGATGAAAGGTGCAAAAGAGACATGATTTATTACTCATACCAGACTGTTATGTAGACCATGACTTCCTACACAAACAACTCCAGATAAAATCATCAAACAGATTCCATGAAAGCAATTATTATAAGTAATCATTTTCTTATAGTGCAAAATCACTGCAGGGTCTTAAAGGGTATTAAACCAAACACACAGCCAGGAAATTTGAATTTCAATTCATTAAATCAGTTTTTCCTGTGTAATAAAATTATAATTGGTTGACGCATGCTGGCCATGGGGTTGAGCAGTCGGGCGTTATGTTACATGTGCTAGGATTAAACCAACATCTGGTGTGTGTACTCCATCATTTTAATGATATTCTAATGTCAATGGTAAATTTATGTGAGTCAATATCACTGATTGACTTATGTGTGTAAGTACAACAGAGCTGCCAATATTTGCATCTTGCAATCAGGGAGATTTTGTACAACAATCAGGGCGATATTTAGAATTACATTCAACATGATAAGGAAAAAGTTTCCATAATCAGGAAGAGATTGTTTTATTTTCAGGAAACTTTCTGCAGAATTAGGGAGATTGGCAGCTCTGGTACAAGCATATTTTATTTCCCATGGTGAACAAAAGTTTTTCGATTGTTCAACTCTAAGGTTAATTAAATAAAAAGTCTTAAAATTCATTCTTGGGGGTTTAAGATGACTTTCCTTGTTAAAGGACCCATGAGATGTAATTTTTTTTTAATGCAATCCTTGGAAATGCACCTTTGGTGTCCCATTTAACCATATTTTGGATTTTCATTTTGCCATTTTCAAGGGTATATTTGTGCCGTATTGGTTTTTTATGCAAATGCAAATGTGTGATGCAAAAATGTGATGTCATATCAGGAAGAAACCTTAATGTTGCAATTAGTTTATGCACAAAAAGTTGACAGAATTGAGGATATTTCGCTGTTGTAAACTTTCTTTTCTTTAGTGATTCATTGTGTCAGTTTATTGCAATCAGCCAATGAGCACACTTTTATTGCAACTCCTTTCAATAAGCAAATTTCTGGGTTCACAATTTCACGAGTTTCAACAAAAAACCAATGTGTCTCCCTGAAATGACATCATGGCAACAACACACTCAGTTGTCTGAAAAAGCATGGAAAATGTTTGGATGTTTAAAGAAATGCACTTTTCAATAAAGTTAACCAAAAAGGGATTAATTAGTTTGCATATATATAAAGGGATTAGAAAGTAGCACAAGATATGTTCCTAAGAAATATTCATTTCAGGGGTCCTTTAAAGCTGTACGAGAAATATTAATTTTAATAAACCAATTTTGGGGACACAAAGACAAAGCCCAGGAACTTAGAAACTATTGAGTCCCCATGGATGGCTCAAGGCAGGGTCTCATCCAACGACTCATCCAGCTGCTGTCCACTGGATGGCTTTGGATGGCCTCAGGCCAGTTCAGTAGGACTGCTCTTGGCCAAATGCTAGCTAAATGTCACATGGCCAAATGCAACTGTCACCCAACTAACTAAATTTTGCCAGAAATATCAAAATAAAAGTTTATTTCAAATCAGTTTATCAACATTTTTTTTAAAAGAAAGGTGGAAAATGGGTTACTAATTTGTGTAGTTAATGTGCACAATACATGTACCATTGTTAGACTCACTAAAGGTATCATGTGCTGGAAGTTTACCAGGTAATGAATTGATTGTATGAAGACTTACAGTAAATGGTAGAAGGATTGAGGGAAGTCTAATAACAATGATGCTGTTAGAGAAAATTCTGACATGGTTGCATGTGTCGCACATAAAAAACTCTGGATAAAAGTACATGCACCTTTGTCATGTTTGGAGCTTCACAGGCAAACCAGAGTCTGTCAGGATCAGAGCAGTTATGATTAATAAGTTGTGGGGCCTTCATAAATCTGCTTGACATCCAAGAGCCTGATGTTTTTCATGTTAAAAAGGGTTTTTAAATTGAGAAAAACTTTAAACACAATGTGCTGTTTACCGATGATTTTTGTTAGTGGGTAACTTTTTGACATCTCCAAAATGACCTTCAGACCCTTCTTGGGGTAAAAATGTGGACAGCCACATTTTCAATCCTACATATTCATGTAGATGCAACACTAATGTAAATTAGATATCTGAATTCATCATCATCATCATCAATCGGGCTGTATTCATCCGGTGTAGGATGAAAATGCCATCCATCTCTATTCCTTGCTGTTCTTGTCCACAATGTTTCTGTAGCTAAATTTAACTATTGATTAACTATCTGTATTATACTGCATATGTAAAATATCCAATTGGTGTGGTACCAACATATCACAAGGTTATAAATAAGGCCACCTAGTAGACAGATCATTGATCAGTATGCACATGTAGGTCATGGTTACGAAAACAAGATGGTTTAGCAATGACAGTAAGGCATACATAAGTACATGTAAGCTTAGATATGGAGACAAGATATTCAACTTTCAGAGGATAAATTGGGAGCTTGGTGTACCCAAGTATACAGCTATGAGAACATGTAAGACACCTTGAATTCCAAGTACATTATCAAGAATGCTGAACTACTGAGTGTGTGATAAGCTAGTCAATTAATTGGTGAAATATGCAGAAAATGATTTCTTTATATTCAACAGAAATGACATGATGCAGAAGCAGAGCGGCATCTTAAATCATGATCAACGTCTGAGTTAATTCAGAATATTTTTTAAAAACGTTGTTCTTGCCCATTGGTCTCGATAGGCGGAGAAAATTACTCTTTCACATTCTAAGTTGCCTTACAGAGAAAGTCAGAACTTTTACTGTACCAGAAACATATTTTATACTAGACCTACATGTACAATACAAAACCTTTTTTCTATATGCTGTATTTTTAGGAGAAGGTTTGGAATTAAAAAAGCTTAAGTTACATGCATCGGTGTTCACAGAAAGAAATGTTTTTAAAGAATTTTTTCTCTGAACGAATTTTGACAGGTGATGTTGTTTCAGAACAAAAATTATACAAAAAATAATTGTCTGTACATGGCTGATAAACATGATTTGATGTCGGGATCCCGACAATAATTCACTTTTAGTTTTTAATTAACTTTTAATTGTTTTTAATTAACTTTTAATTGTGGCGTGTCGTGGCCGAGCGGATAAGAACACCGGACTCAAGCTCTGGTGTCTCTGATCAGCAGAGTGTGGGTTCGAATCCCGGTCGTGACACTTGTGTCCTTAAGCAAGACACTTAACCATTATTGCTGCGTCCTTCGGATGGGACGTAAAGCCGTAGGTCCCGTGTGTTGTGTAATGCACATAAAAGAACCCAGTTACACTTATCGAAAAGAGAAGGGGTTCGCCCCGGTGTTCCTGGTTTGATTGGCAGCAGATTGCGCCACAGCACCTTGTAAACCGTTACATGGTGCAAAAGGAACAGGTCTCATACTACATAACTCCGAATACCATGCAAGATAAATACTGTGTATGCGCCAGGAGTGTCAATTCTGACAGACATGGCGCGGTATAAATGTTCAATATTATTATTATTATTAACTACCACTTATCATATAGCAGGTTCAAATCCAGCTCCAGTCAATTTTTCTTTGTTCACCCCAAAATTGAATAAAAAAATTACCCAGTCAGTTTCCCTTGTGGTTTACTGCTTGATAACATTCTTGAGAATATAAGAATAGCTACTTGAAATTTAATCTAAATTTTTGTTCAAATCAGCAAAAAATCTGACCTACATTGTAGAATCTTTAAGAATACATGTACAGCAGCAAATTTTCAAAAGTGTGCATTTAGAAAAAGACTAGACTGCAGGACTGTTGTCCACTGAGTATTTTGAGTCAAAAAATTACAAAAATGTCATTTGTTTTACGATGCAGCTCATTTATATTAAATGGTAGAGGTGATTCAAGATCGTTAATATTGAGACCAACTTATGTTCTCAGTGTCTTAGTCCATACACTCTCCTGTTTAAGAAGATTATGGGAAATCAAATTACAAGTACTGTACTGTGCTGCTCCCTTCATTATTCCCCTCCTTTATGTTTTTCAGTATTTTTCAGAAATTCCTGAATACTGTACTATTCTTTCCATCCCCATATTTTTTCCAGGCTTTGCCTAAATCTGAATGTGTTTTTTTTAACTTCCGTTCAGAGATTCTGCAATATTTCTCTCTCACCTACTGTTTAAAACTTCTGAATTTGTTTTTGCTGAAAGCATGTTGGGAACACATAGATGTTCATGAAGCTCTTGTTGTGTGAAAATGAACAAAGGTTTGTCCATTGTCAGACTGATTTGGTCCCAATGCTGTTCAAAGCCTTCTTCTCAGTACTATATCAAACATCTACATGTACTATCATTTACACTGATTCTTCATACTGCAAGTATTAAAAATGGTCAGTCATAACCTTTTAATGCATACAAACAATTTTGGATTTACATTTTCATTGTTTGATGGAAGACTTTTAAATTGTTTTTCCTCAAGCTGTCAACCTTTTTAATTGGCCATATGTCAGGGGCACACCCTGCAGACGACCTGCAATGTAAGTGTTGTTTGAAGCTTTGCATGGTGTGGATCATAATAGGAAGTAACTATAACTAGAAAACTTGCTGGTACAACCATGCAGGCCCTATAAATCTCTTTGGGGGGGAGTGTTCACTCCGAGAAAAGCCCTTGTGGTCTTTTTCAAACAGTGTACTCTGCTCGTCTTCAGGACATTAACCTTTTAGCGCCGGGAATCTTCCATTTTTTACAACCAGCCTGAAGGGAATCTTCTCGGAATTGCCAGAATAATTTTTTTTTAATGGCACAAAGAAACTCTGACTTTACAAAGCCAAGAGAACAAAGATTCTCTTTGAAGCACCGGGATTTGTGTTTTCTCTTCCAAGAAAATGTCAAATTCACACACAGTGAAGTGTAAAACCTCAGCTGTGAGCTACGGCTGAGGATTGTTCCTAAAAACGGAGCAAAGACTGGATACTCCGTTCACTCACCTCCCTAAGCCGAAATACAAAAAAAAAAAAATATTGGAAACCTCTCGATGTCTCGTAATCCTGTTCTTGGAACAAAAGGACAAAGGTTTGGAAATGGGGATTACTCAAAAACCACCGTTAGCCAAAAAACTACAAAATATTCAAGACCATGTTTTGAAACAAAGTGTTAGACGGCTTGTGCATGCTCTGTTCATGCTCAGCAGTGCTTTGTCTGGGCGACCTTTGTTCAAGTATTCCTATTTTACACAGTGGCATGTTTCAATATTGCCCAGTTGTTGGTTTAAACAAATATTTTTGTAGATATAAGTCAACAGGTGCCAACTGGTAAAAGTGTAGTTGCATACGTGTCAAAAATATCAAACTAATTTATTAGGGTTTCTCAAAAATGTGGGTACTTATTGAGATTGTAATGAAACTCAGAAGTAAGTTTTAATTTCAGTTTTCTAGGACTGGCATACATTGTACAGTTTGATACTATGTGTAAGTCATCAGAATTAATTTCAAAATTCAATATTTTCGATTAGACTTCTATTGATGTTTGAGATTAAGCTTTTGGGAGCTGAATCGCCTGGATCCTTCAAGGCTTGACAGTCACACTCTTGAATTACACATCCGACGGCAAAATGAAAAAATACATTAAAATTCTTAAAATAAAAAAACAAATTTGGCAGACATAAAAAAAGCAGAACAACTAAAATGAAAACATGTTGTAATATAATTTTTAGGGGCTAGGGAGAGCTGAAGCTAAAGCTTTTTAGGAGGTTGCAGTTACAAGGTTCAATTGACTTTTACAAGGATGATGTGTGTTTTGAACTTTTGTGTCACTGTTAGTTCAAAGCCCAGCAAAAAGGTGGCCCAGACATTCTACTACTGAGCATGCACACAGCTGTTTAATGCTTCATTTCACCCTCACAAAGAGAACCGATGGAGTTGAAAATGTTGGAGAATTTCTCCCATTATGCAGGGGTTATTATGTAATCCCCGATTCCAGACCTGTGTCCTTTTGTTCCAAGAAGAGGATTACGAGACATCGACAGGCTTTCACCGTTATTTAAGTCAGAGTGAACTGGGGATCCAGCCATGGTTCCAGGTTTAGTACCAATCCTATGCCGTAGCTTACGGCCGAGGTTTTGCAATACACGATGCATGAATTTTACATTTTCTGGGAAGAGAAAACAAAATTAATGGTGCATAGTTCTCTTGGTTTTGTCAAGTCAAGGTTTCTCTGTGCCTTTGTGCCGCAGCAACTGGTTAAAGATTTTCAATACATCAAAATTTAGATTATTTTAATGAAGACATCATTAACAAATTGCCACCTGGAATCTTCCATATTTTCCCATCAAGCCGTTATTTTCGGAATTGCCAAAATCATTTTTCTTTGAGAGTACTGCTAGCACAAAAAAAAACCTGACTTGACAAAGTCACCGGGATTTTTGTTTTCTCTATCGAGAAAATGTCAAAATCATGCACAATTAGACTTACCTCCATTGAGCCCAAATAAAATAAATAAACAATGGTGGAGGCCTCTTGATGTCTCGTAATCCTCTTCTTGGAACAAAAGAACAAAGGCCTGAAATCGAGAATTGCACAATAACCCCCGTATAATGGAAAAAAATTGGTGAAATATTCAGAACCATCTGTCCTCTTTGTGAAGGTGAAACTAATCGTTGCACAGTGAGTGCATACTTTGTGCACGCTCCAAAACAAAATGTCCAGGTTATCTTTGTTCCGGTATGCCAATTTTAGACGTTGCATGTTTGCTGGCTCAATCATCCAGCATCTACTCGTTAAGATTAAACATTGGCATTGCTATCACGTCCATGTGCATCATCAGGCGGAATCACCATACATGAAGTTAACATGTAAACGTCTGCAGTTTTTTACAACTTTTTCATAGCCAAAAAAACATTGAAAACACCACTAAAGTTCTGTCCTAAATGTTTTTGTTAACAGCTCTGTTTTGGAAGATGTCCATCTTACTCAAGCTGCTGCCCTTTGGGAACAAAGTCAATTGTGAGCCTACACGTAAGTTCAGCAAAAGTTTCATATCCTCATGGCCATCACTGTCACAAATTTAACAATAGATGTAAAATCATATGCCATTACCCATTCGCTCATGTATGTATGCACATAATAATGACATGTACGCAAGTTGAGTTGCAAGCAATGCTATTACTTTCAAGGGTTATACCACCATTCAAAGCCATTCATAGAAGCATACAAGGAGTAACAGTCAATCAGTATGAGTGCTAGCCTGATGGTGCTTAATACCAACAAATGTCATTTCAAAACTTCACTTTTCCTTCATTGGTTTGATCTTTAAAATCACAACAAATTGTACAACTAAAAGATCTCCAAAATCACAACAAATTGTACAACTAAAAGATCTCCAAAATCACAACAAATTGTACAACTTAAGTGAAACCCCATCCACCACAGTGTCATCATTTGTATATCATTTTGCATTTAAAGTCCCAGCTCAACATTAGTTAAGTGTCTGTAAATGCTTCCATTCTTTGCACAAATCAAAATATAAGTAATAAAACCAACATGTGAAAGCCCATTTCATTGCTTTATTTGCGAGAAAACGGCAAAAATGCATTCAGCATTTTTTAACGCATTCTTAGGCAGAGTTTTGGTCTCACACAAGACAAAAATTAATTTCGGAATATTTCATTTCTTATTCAGAAATGATAACACTTTAGGCAGAAATATTTCAAGGAAAGTTTTCTACCATCATTATCTTTATACCATGTAAGGTATATGTAAATATGTTACAAATGTTGAGCTGGGGCTTTAAGGTAAAATTACTTTCCTTACATTTTGATGCAATTTGAAAAAGCAGACTCGCTCAATGCAGATTTGGGTTGACCTCCATACAATGCCACTTGCCAAGCTGTAAAAAAAACAAAAATCAGGAAGTCAAAGTGAAATCCTACCTTTGCAGGATGTAGGTACATGTACCAAACAGACACACCTTAGTTTGTTTTACCTGACTTTTCACCTTTTTAAAGGATACACATACAGCCAGTTAAACGAATTCAGGAACGTTTGTACAACTCCCCATGTTTACAGTATGCAACTTCTAAAGATGAAGCAATCACCAGAAGACAGTGCTATTAAGTGAATTTACGTGGGTTTGGTATGCCTGGAATTACACAACAGTGGCCACAATAGCCAGTGACATTGATGCCATGGGCATGTTGTCCCTGAGAAGATCCTCTTTTGTGGCACAGTATTGCTGTGCCCTTTTCCCTACTGGCCGTTCTGCCCTTTTCAGTGAATGCAAAAATGATAAAATGTCACTTTTTATGGCAATGACTTTCTGTGCCTTTCTGCACATTGCCGTGGTATCTCTCATGGGTGACGGTAGTACATAAGTCTGCCTCCAAAGTATGAAGTCGAACCACAATGGTAGCATGTGTAGTTACAAATGATGAATAAGTAATGTGAATAGTGCAGAACCACATAAAATGCACAATTTAGGCCTGGAATTACACGGAGGCCACAGAGGCCGTGACCTCTGTTGCCCTGGTCTTGACCTTGGTGCCCCTTCAAAAGTTTCCCATGGATTTAAAAATTTTCCAATTGAAGTGCCCTTTGCAAAATGAAAGTGGCCTTGCCCTCTCAAAGACGAAATTCCAGACCTGACATTCATTCACCTCTATCCCTCTGACAAACACCTAACCCAGGCCTGTTATTTCACCAAGGCAACGGAGGCATTCAGGCCTGCTTAACCCATGGAGGTAGCCCTACCCTAACCCTCCTCCACTCCCGTCCCCTCCCCTACATTACTCCTACTTACTACTCCTTTGTGTTTGTGTTTGTTCTACATGCTTGGCTTCCTGCAAATCACACCCAAAATGTCACCATCTAAATGTGATACAATTTTCAGGTTTTCATAGATTGTATTGCAATGATTGAAAACTAGAATTGGAAAAAATGTGTCCATCCAAAAACCAATGATTTACATTTGTACATTATACATTTGAGTGTTGTGAACCATCGACAAAAATTAGATCAAGCATTTTAAGAGACTGTTGTTTGAATAAGTTTCATATTTACATGTAGATTTATAAGTCACCAGTACACGTGATTCAATTGGCTGTCTTCAAAATGAAGCGATATGATATTGCTGCTCATCCATTTCTATCAAGAAACATAGCACCTAAAAATGCAAAAACAAAGAGTAAATGTAAGTTAAGACAGTAAAGATCAACATACAATACTGTACATGTTTCATAATTAAGATTTTATCCAAAAGCTTTACATTACAAGGACTTCTCAAAAGTATGGTAAGAATTAAACAATCAAGAGTACACAATTTGATCTGCAATTAGAAATGATCCAGAATGAGAACAAGGGTTACATACTAGTTACTACACAAACAATATTACATGATGCCACTTTAACCACAAATTTACAAAGCATAGCATCAAAATAGCTAACTGACTTTAAAAAGGAACGTAGTACACGAACACTATGTAGACCCCTACTCCGGACTAAGCCAGAGAAGGGAAAAACAGAAATACCCCCAGGTTCCACACATTTCTAGGGATTTGAGTGTAAATTGCCTGTGTAGCCTCCAAGGGTTTGTGGCTACATGTTGACGTACATGTACTATATGTGGACCTCTTTTGGGAGTCCTGTGAGAAACTGCTTCTCATTTTGCTATTGTACCATAGTTTATATGCAATAACAAATTATAAATTCTTCATTTCAGACCAGGTGAAAACAATCTTCACAGTATGTATTAACTACCCAATGTATGTATTTACTGTACATGATGTGCATAAAAATGCAGTACAACGATGCGCTTCCTTTTGCATTAATTTGTACAACTGACCTGCACATCATCATAATAATGTATCCACCATGAGCTACACCATTTTATGGGTACATATTTATGTAATCATCCACAACATGAGAGTTGATCCACTGTACATGTAGGCCTTATGTTAAGTTTGTTATAATGATAACGATGTTTGCTTACAAGTAACAATCTACATTTAGCACTTTACACATATATGTGAATGTAGCCCAATATGAATCTCTCAGCAAAGCTTTACAATGATTGGCTGCTTAAGTTTTTATATGCATAGTGATTTTATTTGTAGGGGTATACAAGCATTATGAACTTAAAAGGAGAGTATGCTGCCATTGTTTTTTTTTGAAGAGTAAATAAATTCTCATTATTTAGTTTTTAATAAATGATTGTTTTAACCAGTTAATGCCAGAAATCGGATGATGTGAACTTTGTATTTTTGTGTGAATTCAGAGGACCAGAACAAATATTGCCCGGACATTCCATTCCGGAATGTGCCACTGCATACATTCACTGTGCAATGCTTTGTTTCACCCACACAAAGATGTCAGATGGTACTGGAAATAATGCTGAAATTTCCCTTTACATGTATGTTTTTTTTGTGTGTAATCCCTGATTACGGACCTTTGTCTTTTTGCTATAAGAAGCGGATTACAAAACAAGACAAGCTTCAACCACATAATTGTATTTCAACCAAATGGAGGCAAGTCCGAGTGAACCGAGATTCCAACCTTGGTTCGGGGCGTGGGACCAATTATCGCCACACCTCAAGGCCGAGGTCTAGCGAATCATGCTGAATGAACCTGGTGTATTCTCACAAGAGAACAAAAAATCCCAGTGCTTCAATGAGAATCTTTGTTCTCTTGACTTTATTTAGTCAGGGTTTCCTTGTGCCAGCAGTATTCTCAAAGAAAAATGATTCCGGCGACAAGTGGCTAAAAAGTGAAAACAACAAAAACTAATGCAAAATCCTCTCAAATAATGGTTGTTAAAACAAGATGCTCTCAATTAACCAAAGCAGTAATGTGAGTTTCTACGTAATGTGGATATTTTGTACGTAAGACACATTGTGGCAAAATACATTTACGTGTGGGAAAAAAAAGTGTGTTCATCTCAATGTGAACAGAAATTATTATGAAGTTCGAACGGGAAGTTGAACTACACAACTGGGCTTCTCCAAAAATGTGCCATTTATAACATACATCATTTATCGCACTGAATCCCCAACAAACTGTATTAACCAGTTGGCGCCAAATGACATGTTTACACGTAAATGTTTCCCCTGCCTGGGAACGGAAGCCGTGTAAAGACGCCATTGTGTGAAATTTGAATACTGCAGCAAAGGTTGCCTGGACATATGTACCACTGCTGAGTGTGCACAGAACACACACACGCCGTCTAACGCTTGGTTTCACCTACAAAAAGACCAAAAAAGGTCTAGAATACTTTGGAGTTTTCTCACTATTGAGGGGTGGTTTTTGTTTAATCCCCGATTCCAGACCTTTGTCCTTTTGTTCCAAGAAGAGGATTACGAGGCATCAAAAGGCTTCCACCATTGTTTATTCATTACATTTTGGCTCAATGTAGGTAAGCCAGAGTGAGCCCAGAATCGAGCCACGGTTCCGATTTAGTACCACTCCTTTGCCGTGCATAATGGCCGATGTTCTGCAATTCACGCTGCGTCAAAAAAACAAAATGGACTATCCAATAAAGAGAATCTTTGTTCTCTTGGCATTGTCAAGTCAGGGTTTGTATGTGCCAGCGATACTCTCAAAGAAAAAGGATTCCGGCAATTCCACCACCAGAGGGACAGGGAAAAAAAGGAATCCCGGCAGCAACTGGTTAACAAATTAAATGAGCATATCTGGAAAAGCTTCCATTATACACACCCTACATGTGTGTACAGTACCAAAAATAATTGCCACAAAATAAAAATGTGCATTTGTATAATTCTGCAATTTACTTTTCAAAATCACATCCTAAAAACAGTCAACTTGCTTTGTATTACTGGAAAAACTGTTCCCTAAATGTACATTTAAAAATAAGTTTGGTGTGATGGTTACAGTTACAGGATTAACCCAACTATTTATCTGATAGTACATTTACAATTTTTTTAGTTCAGTTAACTGTTAAAAAAGTTCAATTAAAAGCTTTTGTGGTTGAAACTATTTTCAGATATAGCAAGTTGTGAGCTACTCAAAACTAAACATTTGATTTTTGTTCCTGATCTCCAATCAACTTTATTTCATTAACCAGATCAGGCCAGAGATCTTACATTTTTTTCATGCCATCCTGACGGATTTATTTTCTCGGAATTGCCGGAATTATTTGTCTTGAGAGTACCACTGCCACAAAGAAACCATGACTAAACAGAGCCAAGAGAAAAAAAGATTCTCACTGAAGTACTGGGACTTGTGTCTCTATCGAGAAAATAATAAAATAAATAATAAAGACTGTCGAAGCATTGTTGGAATTTGTGTTGCGCGCACCTTTAAAGGAAACTACATGTATATTACACAGCCCGCACACACAGAGCACATGTTATCAGAGCATGGGTCTCTTTTCTATGGTACAGTGTCTCTGATCTACTGTACACTGCAGCGTGGTATTCAATGCACAGAACGGGCTGTTTTTTACGCTCTATGAATGGAGGTCAACGCAAACAAGCACTTTTACGACCAGAAGACAATGCCAAACTGGAATTATGTCTGTGCAAAAGTTTGAGTAGGCTAAATGATCTTTAAACTGACATTGAAATTTTGACGATATGATTAGCAGTTCTTGAATTATGAAATTTTGGAATTTTCAACTTCGACCGGAAGTAAAGGTCAAATGAGGTCAAGTTGTGCACGACATTTGTACATCATTACAAGAGGTTTCATGTTGTGGAAGAATCTTGTATGTAGCATTTGTGGTTCTAGAGATATGAATTTTCAAACTATTCATTAGTTATGACCTCATTAATGACGTCATCATTCCAAAAAAGTTTCGGTTTCATCTTCATCTCATTAAGGTTGATGTTCATGATAAGTTTTAAGTTCATACAAGCTTCACTTTTGTTTAAAATTGCGAGAGAAGTTTCAGGAGAAAGAAGAAGACGCAGAAACTAGACATTGAGAGTTTGTGCACAAACTCACGGTGTTCGGTAAAACGCAAAGTGATGACATAATTTATAGCTGAGTTATTATCGTGTAATTGGTTGCTTCGTTCACTCTGCACCATTCAATGGGTCAAAGTTTGCCTTTGTTGATGATTTTTATTAATGCATTTTTAAGAAACTAAATCACAACTTCTGATTTTGACCGGAAGTAAAGGTCACATTGGGTCACACTCTATGTAACACTTGAGATTAGTTCAACAGTTTTCAGAAGATGAATCAATCACAACATACCAAAATTGCGGTTCTTCAAATTTGATTTTTTTATAGTTGAACTTCCAGTTTCAACCGAAAGTAAAGGTCAAATTGGGTCACGCCTTTTGTAAGATTCGTAGAATGGTTAAAGGGCTTTCAGGTGGTATAAAAATTATTCATGTACTCTTTTTGGCAACAAAGATATTACATTTTTGAAATGTGAAGCTTCAACTTCCGGTTTCGATCGGATGTAAAGGTCAAATAGGGTCACACTCTCTGATTCCCCAGATATGATTTTTGAAATATTAAACATTGATTTAATGTAATGACGTCATCGATTGCGTAATCATCCGAAAAAAATCCAGTTTCATCTACACAGTAACGTCTAAGGTAACAGTAAGTTTCAAGTCTGTACCACATTTAGTTGATGAATTATGAATTTACGATCTGTGAAATTTCAACTTCCGTTTCAACCGGAAGTCAGGGTCAAATGAGGTCAAGTAGTACACAACATTTGTAGATCATTACAAGAGGTTTCATGTAGTGGCAGAATCTTGAACGTACCGTTTGTGGTTCTGAAAATGTGAATTTTCAAATTATTTAACATTTATTTAGCATAATGACGTATTCTATGACGTCATCATTCCAAAAAAGTTGCGGTTTCATCTACTCATTAAGGTTCATGTTCATGAAAAGTTTCAAGTTCATACAAGCTTCAGATTTTTTCAAAATTGCGAGAGAAGGTTCAGGGAGAAAGAAGAACACGCCAGAACTAGAAATTGAGAGTTTGTGAACAAACTCACGGTGTTCGGCTGGAACGTAATAAAGTGATTGCGTCATTGAAAACAAGGTCAATTTTGTGTGCTGTGCTGATGGGCAAAATTTGTATTTGTACCTTGTGTTGATCTTTAGGCATGAAGGTCAGTCATATGAAACTTCAACTTCCGGTTTTGACATGAACTATGGGTCATAATGGGGTCACACTCTGCGATAGTTGTACAGTATTTCAAGGGCTTGCATATGGTGCAAATATCTCGTGTGTAACTTTTATGATTCCCCAAATATGATTTTTTGAAACATTAAACGTTGATTTAATATGACTTCATCGATGATGTCATCATCCGGAAAAAAATCCAGTTTCATCTACACAGTAATGTCAAAGGCAACAGTAAGTTTCAAGTCTGTATCACGTTCAGTGGATGAATTATGAATTTACTATCTGTGAAATTTCAACATCCGTTTCAACCGGAAGTAAGGGTAAAATGGGGTCACATCTTCAACACAATTTTTATAATAGTTAACAAGGTTTCAGATGAAGTAATGATTATTAATGAATTCTGTTTTATTATTGAAAAATAATCTTTTTGAAAAATAAAATTTCAACTTCCTGTTTCGACCGGAAGTCAAGGTCAAATGGGTTCACAAACTGTGTAAGATGTGCAGAATAATTGAAGAGCTTTTATATATCATTTACGGTTCTTCAGATATGAATTTTTGAAATGTTAAACGTTGATTTATTGTAATGACGTCATCAATGACGTCATCATCCAGAAAAGACAATGCAGTTTACTGCACAGTAAAGTTGAAGGTAATAGTAAGTTTCAAGACTGTACCTCATTTAGTTAATGACCTATGAATTTTTTTATACTTAAACTTCAACTTCCGATTTCCACCGGAAGTCAAGGTCAAATGGGGTCACACTTTCTGTAAAACATGAAATGTAGACTGGTTAAAGTGTTTTCAGATGAAGTAATGGTTATTACTAAAGCCTGTTTTTTATTGAAATATGATTTTTTGGAAAAATGACATTTTAACTTCTGGTTTCGACCGGAAGTCAAGGTCAAATGGGGTCACACACTGTGTAAGATTTGTAGAGTAATCAAAAAGCTTTCATATGGTGCAAAGATCTTGTATGTAACATACGGTTCTTCAGATGTGGATTTTTTAAATATTAAACGTTGATTTAATATAATGACGCAATCAATGACGTCATCTTTTACGGCCAGAAGACAATGTCAAACTGGTATTATGTCTTTGAAAAAGTTTGAGCAGGCTAAACGATCTTTAAACTGACATTTAAATTTTGACGATATGATGAGCAGTTCTTGAATTATGAATTTTTGAAATTTTGAACTTCCGGTTTCGACCGGAAGTAAAGGTCAAATGAGGTCAAGTTGTGCATGACATTTGTAGAACTTTACAGGAGGTTTCATGTAGTGGAAGAATCTTGAACGTAGCACTTCTGGTTCTGAAGATATGAATTTTCAAATTATTTAAGGTTTATTTAACAAAATGACGTCATCAATGACGTCATCATTCCAAAAAAGTTGCGGTTTCGTCTACTCACCAAGGTTGATGTTCATGAAGAGTTTCAAGTTTATAGAAGTTTCAGTTTTTCTCAAAAGACGAGGGGAAAAAAAAAAAAAAAAAACAGAACAATAACAATAGGTTTTCGGCTGGTAGCCGAACACCTAAAAAAAAAGAAAGAAGAAAACAAACAGAACAATAACAATAGGTTTTCGGCTCGAAGCAAAACACCTAAAAAACAACTTAACAATAACAATAAGTTTTCGGCCGGTAGCCAAACACCTAAAAAGTAATACTTTAAGGCAGATCCTGGACCAGCGGGTACGAGTTAGGTTTCAAGTCCAACCTACTTGAAAGGACCTGTCACTGTCATCTACTTTAATGTCAGTTTCACCTATCCAATTATCAGGCATCAGGTTTGGGTCACACATCATCAAGTATCATGTCTTTCACTGCTTTAAGCCGTGGACAGCATGGTCTCACTAAAACTGCGGACAGCATGGTTGGTGCTGGTGCATGCTTAAAGCCTTGGACAGCATTGTTCAGCCAACAGCTCTTCGAAAACCTTGTTTACTAATACATTAACTACACAATAAGTAGGTTTTATTTTACTAATGATGACAAGTACAGTAGGATACCCTCGACAAACAAAGGATTATTTTACAGTGCACATGTGAGATTTCTTTCTTTCTCGGATCATTTTTTGCCGGGTGAGAGCGCTAAATCGCCTCAGAGTTGAAGAATGGCATGATGAAAGTCATAGACACACCAGTGAGATTGGGGCCTGTACATGCGTATGTGCACATCAATAATAAACATTACAAGGTCATACACGTATTTCTGAAAAAAAAATTTGCACATTACTGTTTTATTTTAGAGAATGAGATTAGACACAAGGTTTCAAAAAAGATATCACATACATAGAGTAGTTCTACAGACCCTTCTTAAGATCAAATTACTGCCTCAGAACAACGCAAACAAGCATGACTAAGTAATAGCATGGAGTGCAGTTTGTGGGGTTTGATTTATTAAATGTACATGTACTCAGAAGGGATTATCCTTAGACCTTGCATTGTACATCAGTAATATGATTAGGATTATCATCAATGTTGAAAACCTTTAATGGCTCAGTCTCACCCTTGATGTACAGTTTTGGATATATTTAATAAATGATTCATTCAATGAGTAAACATGATTGATCAAGGGGGTATGGTTTTATTTTCATTTTTAACTTTTAAGGATCATCAACTAATTTTTTAAGAGTAATAACTACCATTCTACAATGACAAGTAAATTAATATATTAGTTACAGTGTTTAGAGGTACATTAAATGAAAAATGATTGATTTAGAGAGGCTGTGTGCATTCAGGATGCCGCCGTAAAGAACACCACTGGATCCATGAATTTTGTGTAGTGTAGCAAGATGGCTTCCGTGAACAATGAGCCATGACATGCGCCCTCTTTGACCACTCTGTGTGTCACCACATCATTATTTTTTCACTGCCATATTTTTTTAACTTCGATAATATGAAGAAAAAAGATTTCGGCAATTCCGCCAAAAGAAACCCGGGAGGGGGATGGGTCCACACAAAAAAAAAAAGAATCCCAGCAGCAACTGGTAAAAGAGTTTCAAAACCTTAGATAAAAGTTGGCTTTCCCTTCCATTCAATGGGGAAATAACGCTTGTCTGTCATTCAACACAAAATGATATTTTTGTTTGTTAGACATTCTTCTACTCCGTTGATTGCACGTCATCGTCGGCTTGATGTACGCTATGTTTTGTCCACAAAAATCGGGAGCCTAAGGTTGTGTTCGTTATAGCCAAATGTTCGTTCTTCCAGTATATAAGCGTTCTACAGGTACTGTGTACGGTACATTTACATGTACTTCACTTTCAATTCTAGTTTTCACTTTCAGTAAACATGACACATCCAGTAAAAATGACATGACAAATTTATGTATGGTGATCCATTTTTTTGTTAAAACAGCAAATAATGGTTTGTTTTGTATTCTCACTTTCATTAAGCTAAATTGAATGTACAGGTACAGGCCTCTACCTTAAGCTTTGGAGGGTCAAGGCCACTTGGCCTCAAAGGCTCCAAAAAAGAAAGGGGCACCAAGGCCAACTGAAAGGGCACCAAGGCCATTTTAAACTTTTATTTGTTGATGAATTATTTACAGTTATTTTGCAGCACTTCTTGCATTGCAAGTTGCCCCAGTAACTTACCCATTTTCAACCCCCCCTAAATCATAGTTTACATTATACTACTCAGTGTGTGCAGGCACATGCACTAACACAAGGTTTGAATGTGGTTTCCTGTAAACGAACCCCACCCACCCCACCCCAACCCCGAGGCTCAACAAAATCCGCTGATCGGAAAATTAAACCTTGTGGAATATAAAATTCTTGAAAAACAATATTCTTAAAAATAAATATAATTATGAAAATTGAGAACGAATCCCCCCGGCAAATAATTGGCCTACTAGTACTACTACTACCTAGTAGTAACGTTAATACAGTCTGACAGTATATGGATGGAACGTGCATGCCGACGATGCTGACGTTTATTGATTGCCTAGACTGTAATTTGTAAACAAACTCACCCCAAAAACGCGTCTAAACGTGGCACTTTGCTGCCGCTCCAACCCTTTTAGCTTCCCGTTTTTTTAAAGCCTTTTATGGGATGGCATGCTGATTAATCGTTACGGTTAAGTTGATGTAGTATAAAATTAGGGCGCAGTGTACACAACGTGTACATAACTTTTGGCAATGAAAAAGAAAGTCGCAATGTCACAAACTTTTATCCAACACAACAAACCTTGGACACAGCGAGACCAGCGAGATAGCGAGGGAAAAACATAGACTGGATCCCGCCCCGGCCGCTCGCCTCCCGGCCCCCCATCCACTCAATAGACAGATAGAATCAGTGCGAACATGTGTAATTTAGTGTAGGGACTTGTAGCCAGTTTATACATGAGAGTAGTCTGGTGCCGTGTTTCAGTAGTAAACAACTCAACTACGTTTGATGTGGTTGCCTCCACTTCGGTACAGTAGTAGTAAATGCATGGCGCGACACATGATGGCAAGCATTAAGAAAACTAGTAGTAGTAGTGTGCGAAAGCGTACTCTACTTATACGGAAAAGGGCATGACGGCCAAGTGGCCGTAAGGTACGTATTTTTTCAAGGGGCATCACGGCAATTTGCTGGGGCATCGCGGCAATGGCCGCTGGTGGCCGCTGTTAAGGTCGAGGCCTGCAGGTACATGTATACATGTACCTGAACATATAATGTACAAATGAGTTTGAGGGTCAGTTTTTACCTGAAAAGCAGTAAAGCTTGTGTGGTTTACTGGAAAACTGTCAAACTGTCAAAATATTTCATTTCAATGAAGTTTACAATACAATAAATAAATAAAATCATAATGAAAACAAATTATTGTTATTGAAAAAGGAAATCATTTTAAGTGTGACCGATTTTTGTATTTATGATGTAACCAGTTGACTTCAGGATTAAGCAAACCATTACTGTGCCTCTGCGCAGGATTATTTTTTCGGAATTGCCGGAATAATTTGTATATGAGAACAATGAAACCCTGACAAAACAAAAAGGAAAGAAAACAAAATGTTCTCATAGAAACCACAGAGGATTTCTTGAAAATATGAGATGCATTCAACATGAACCTTGGCCGTAAGCCAGAGTACTATTTTATTTTTGTTTTTCCATAAATGACCAATTACCAATCAAAAATACCCCAAAGATTGTATGGAAATAAAACTACACGTTGACGGGTGCCAGGCTTTCTTGTAGTGTGTGCAAGGGCATTGCATACACTACATGTAGGTACAAGGTACACGTGTGTACTGTTGGCCAATGGAAGGAATGAGACAAGAGGCATGTCTAAGAATTCACTAATTATCAGTGTATCATTCAGTACGAGTTACTACTTTCCCATGAGGTCACATTGGTTGGTCACATGCAGTCTGCATATTGTGGATAAACAATTACAGTGGAATGCAAGCTCATGCACATTCACTAGTCATGTCATCCAAATATTTTGCATATTTTTAGTACCCAGTTATCTTGGTATTGTTTACTCATGTGTGGCCACTGGATCTTTTTAACATTGAACTTTTGTTATTATCATTATGGATACATGTATCTTTCTTGTATCAAATGAAACCAAACTATCCTCAAAAGTGTCTTACACTGTAACCTGTAGGCTTAAGGATACATGTACCCATGAAGAGGCGATGTTGAAAACATCTCAGTTGCAGATCTGGGAAGAAAACCCAACCAATCAGGGAAGGGACTGATTTCCCAATTCATATGCAAGGGCCCAGTCCAAGAGGTAAGCGCTGTATCACAAGGCGCAGGGTTGAAATTATCATCATTTAAGTCAACATCATGGAAGTAGGTGTGGCTAATTGTGAATGACTTATTCATTATAATAGTATAAAGTTTTCCAGCGAGCGCACAGTCCGGAAGGATTTGATACGGTTCATGTGTTTTGTTTTACTTTATTAGTAGTATGTAATGTTTTAATGTGTATGGGATTGAACAGGAGGGTGTGTTGCATACCGTTGCAGGCATGTGTGCATATCATAGCAGAGCTCTCTTGTTTTATGCACCAGACCCGCAAAACAGAGCAATGGCGCGAACTAATTTTGATGTTAGATTTCCCCAACTTCGGTTATGTTTTTTTCTAAACAAAGTATACCCAGCCTAAAGTTTAAGAAGCCAAACAAACAAACACCCAAACACCCCCAGATGTGGGAACATGCAAGAAAACAATTTAAAACGAAACTGAACTAAAGCATCGGTGACTGTTGTTAGAACTGGGGGAGGAGGGGGAAGTGTCACTTGCTCTCCCCCACTGACCACCACTACCCGCTCCCCGGTTTGACTCATCTTCTCGCTTGTTTATCACTACGTGTATCTGAGTTCTTATTAGAACTACAGAAGTACATTATTTGGAAGGAAAACTACTGGTTGAAATTTCCTGGGTACACAACATGTATACGGATGGTAGGTAGCAAAATTTTCGAACAATTGTCCTTCTTTAGGGCTAGACTTCATGTAGTAAGCGAACATGTATTTCATGGTATGTACACTGAGTAGATACTAGGTAGAAAAGAAGGCCTACATGTACGATACCGTATACATGTACATATGCACATGTATGTACAGATATTTGTACATGTACATGTACAAATACACAATGTACAATCATGCTTGGCTGCCGCGGTGGCCCGACACGACACACGTACGTGCACATACACGTACCCAAGTGGTTGCTGTTGCATATGCAAATTAACTGGTATGCTGCTATGCGGTGCGCTGGTCCTATGGGCTGGTTCCGTGTACCAGTTAATTTTACAAATTTTTAAATTAACTGGTACGCGGAACCAGCCCATAGGACCAGCGCACCGCATAGCAGCATACCAGTTAATTTTGCAACTCCGGTCGCCATATTTGTTGCAATACTGTTTGAATGGGATCTGAATTGCGGTGAGAATTTATCACTTTTTAACAACTTTTAGTTTGCGGAGTGGATTTTCTGGACCAGTGCAACGCTCGATCAGAGTTGAAAGAACACATAGAGCCTAGTTTTGGCGAGATCTGATTTCAAAAAAGAACTGTAGCCATGTAAACGTGAAGGGCAGAAAGTTTTGAATAGGATTTTGTACATGTCACTCTATGAGGGTCGTGGAGACGATAGCGGAACAAACCTCATAGTTCTAGGAGTACACGGGCACTATATACATGGTAAAGTGCAGGCATAGTGGTTGGTGTATTGTACTGACTCATTGGAGAGGGGGGAAAATAAAACTTACAAAATTACAAACCTCCCTCCAACCTGCAGAAACGAAAAGGAATAATGCTATGGCATGGTAATACAAATGTAGAATGGATAGTATTGAAAAGCCTAATTTAATCGATGGTCTTATATATGATCTTATCATTATTTTCACTAAATCAACCAAACCAAGGCATCCTATGGGTCTTCTGGGTGGTGATCACTCCTTTAAGAGCACCAATTTTCATTGTAAATCCGTAATTTTACTAAACAAGTTCACTTGAGTTCAACTAGTTGGACCCTTGCTCTATGACTATAGACCTTTCTTTTGCCACATCACAGCCAAAATTGTTACCAAACAAGGATGGAGAAACAATGGGGAGCCATCAACGCAAAGCAAAAACAGATAATCACAGTTTGTAAAAATGTTACACAAACATTAAAAAATATTGCTGAATTTGTTGGAAACAAACCAACCAAATGGGATGCATTTTCTTTAAATAGAAATTTTGCAAAAATGTTGAATTTGGTCACGTCTGTCAACAAGATTGAGAGTTTTGGTAACATTTGGCTGTCCATGCCAACCAGTGTGGTTTGTTTATTAAAGGTTTATTATGGTTGGACCCTTGGTTGGACCCTAAGTTTCCATGAATGATTGGAGTTGGACATCCATCCAAAACAGTGCAAATTGTGTATGACTAATATTGTCTTTACGAGTGAGTCCCAGTACCAGCAGTAGAGAAGTAGACTATAGCACAAAATGTCACACAAAATGTGAAAAAAGTCAACCTCAACTTTTTCAGTTTGCCCATCACTAAACTTCAATCATAAAAATGGTGTAACATTACGTTGGTCATTATGTTGTGACAAAAAAGTGCATCTTATTCTAATTTAACAAAAACAGATATTGTAATTTGCCCTAACAATTGAAAAAGTGGCGGTCGGATACAGCATCTCACCCAAAAGATTGTGCGTGTCGATTGTTTTCCTTTCTCTGCGTTGCTGTTATTTGTATTAATGCTTCCTATTTTTTATTTTAGGTGTTTACCTGACTCAGAAGTCAAGCCCAGCCCTTCTTCATTCACACGGCCGGACACCTCCAACCCAACCAATCCAACTTCCAGACACTAGACAGACAGTCCAATGTCGGGCGGATAGTACACAGTTGGTGACACCAAATACATATTCCTTACTTCCACAATAAAATCCTTTATAAATACTCAAATCCACTTATTGAGTGTAACCCACGTACCTCTTTGCCGTTCCCACATGCAGATGATTTCTTAAAGTTGCAGACGAGACAGTG
Organism: Marthasterias glacialis; assembly: GCA_911728455.2. Taxonomy (NCBI): domain Eukaryota; kingdom Metazoa; phylum Echinodermata; class Asteroidea; order Forcipulatida; family Asteriidae; genus Marthasterias; species Marthasterias glacialis. The sequence continues at coordinate 15,428,166 of OU452227.1, read as the reverse complement.
CACTTCCTACATCGCCGCCATGTCAAGTTCCCGGATGTCACAGTCGATGATGTCATTGCATTGAGGTTTTTGCAATGCGAGTGTTTGTGTGTATTATACCCCGGTAAATTTGAAATGAAGCTTGACGAGATCCGATTTCAAATTTCACACAAAATACTAGTTACAGTTGGTAGGTCCTATTGGTTCGTCCAGTATCTGATAAGAATCAGGGCTAGGCTATTTATCAGGCAACCTGCCAGACATAGGAGCGGGGGAGGGGGGGCGGCAAGAGGGGCAGTTGTTCCCTCCCCCGAAATTCGGGCAAAACAGTGGGGGTACTCGGTCAAGAAAAAGAAGAAGAAGGAAGGGACTTTTTATTAGAAATTGGTACTTCTGTTTTTATCTGAGTAAAATTTCGGGCAAATCAACCCCTTATACCAAAGAGTCCCCATACGTACGCCTATGCTGCCAGAAGCCTGTTGTAAACGGGGTCGGAGAGCACCAGTCCCATAAATAAAGGCCAAGACTGATAAAAAAGTTATGTTTTATTTTTATTGTTTTATTTTATGTATTATTATTTTTTTTTTTTGCCTAATTGTATTTTGCAGTTATTAAGATGTTTGCATTAGGCCTATAACGCGAGCTATCGATAAGGGGCCCACATCACATTCTGACTGAAAGTAGGCCCTATAGCCTACCGAACTTTGCGATTTCTTGTGGTTAATTTATTGTTCATAATGGCCGATTGGCCAACCTCAAAACCCTTGCCCCCCAAAAAAAAAAAAAAATAAATAAATAAATTTTTAAAAAATGAGACCGAAAATGCACAATGAATGGTTTGATACAAATCCCCCCCCAAAAAAAATAAATAAATAAATAAATAAATAAATAAACAAACAAACAAACAAACAAACAAACAAACAAACAATCAAACAATCAAACAACCATGCAATCAAACAGTCAAAACAAACAAACAATCAAACAACCCAACAACCAAAACAAACAAATAATCAAACAACCAATCAATCAAACAACCAAAACAAACAAACAAACAAACACTAACAAACAAGCAAACAAGCAAATGAGCAAACAAACAACCCAACGAACAAAAAAATAAACAAGAGGTGTTTCGAGCGTTCCATCAAAACTAAACTTGCATTTTGTGTCAAGTATAACTGGAAGAATTCTAGACTCCCGTGGATTCCGGCTTATGGTATACCACATTGATTGTCAGCTTTGGGCCAACTTCGATCAAAACTTTTCTGACCGAACATTAAAGTTTGAGGCACACAGAAACTCAAAAGGCGCGATGTTCCTTTTGCCCGCCAGTAGTGTTAGTGCGCACGCGTGATGTGCAATTTGTGCAATTTGTGCAATTTACATATTTCATGGGAAAGGTCAAGCGCGCGTGACTCCACACGCGCTTCAGCGCGCATTATTATGTATAAATTATAGATATAGAATATAAAGACTTTATATTCTATATCTATGTGATTCATAATGCGTGTACGTCGACGCGCGCGTGCGACAGCCATAGTTAGTTCATGTTGCGGTGGTGTTAACTGCCCACCCCATGAACAAGCTGCTCGATGGGAAACACATGCATTCACTTGCCAAAATGGCGCCAAAGCGTATTTCACTGTCCAACAGTAGATAAAGGCCCAGTTCCCCATCTTGCGCCTACGGCGCTCTATAATCTTTGGTCTTTTAGGGAGGCTGTTGTTTATACTTTTGAACCAGCACTGCATGTTATGGTGCACTATACGAGCATGGACGTGTCACAGTAAAAAGCGGCATATGGGGCCTATAAATGATACACTAGTGCCTCAGACTTGATTCACAAAGAGTCAAGAGTGATCTGAAATGCAAATCAATCCTAATTGTTAAGCAAAGTGTAATGTCAGACCTAGTCGCCGCGTTCTCAAGCAAAAAGTTCATCATCAATTGCTATTAACTCATGTTTTATTACAAGATGTTTGTGGTATGTCTATAAAATATGATGTTATTATAATGGACACCTACGAAGTGATTTTTTCCTTCACGCGGCGACTTTTTTATTTTAGGCGGCGACTTTTTTTTTAAAAATCCAACTGGTATATTGTTTTCCGGGTTGTTCGTGTGTAGGGAGAAGTAAATCAGCTAGTTGCCACTAAAAAAAAAAGGCGCCGCTTAAAACAAAAAGCTTCGCCGCCGAAAAAAAACAGTCACACGTTGCATGGTCAAAATGTGTTTCAATATTGATCACCTGGCTGAAGACCATTTATTTCAAGTCACGAGGGATCACATATCAAAGGGCAGGCCTACCTCGTCCAAAAACGGACAATCAATTCAAGCGAGAATCATTTCACAACAATTATGCATTGGCACCCAGCAAAGTATAATTATCCTAATGTCATGCTTTTACTTCTACCTCCATGGTTTGTGTATGGAGCTACGAAGTTCGTGCACACATTAATTTGTGACAAAGGCCTCTGATCCTAGGCATGAGGCCGAATGCAAAAATGGTTTATGTTTCATTGTCCGCATCGGGAGATATACTTATATAGCCCCCCCCCCCCCCCCCCCCCCACCACCACCACCACCACCACCATCCACCACCGCCACCATACCCAGCGTCACCCTCCCCGACTGGACAGTCCAAAACACTTCTTCCAGCTGACAAGAAAATGAAAATCCCGTGTCGCAGACAGATGACATTTCTTACTCCCGGCCTGTCTGTATATCTGTACGTGATCAGTGATTGGATAATTTATATTCCAACCTCTGACATCATTGACCCAATGACACTCCGAGTTTGCGATAACGTCTGACGTTCAAATCGCGTATTGTATACATGTACATGTACTTAACTCAACGGTACAAACATGTATACTGTGTGAAGGTTTACATGAACTCAGTCTGTACAAGAACTATTTTCATAAATTTTCCCTTGACCGATCTTTGACGTAACGTCCAAATGGCATTGTCGGGAGTAAGTATAGAGTGTAGAAGTGTTTTGTCTGTATTCTAACACTTATAGATAATCAGTGCAATACTTTTTATGAAATAAATTAGTTTGTCTTTTTGAAAACCGATGGACGAAATCGGGGTCGAGATACAGTCTGGTGTCCAACCGTTTTTAAGTCGAGGTTTACGTGTGAACAGTAACCAGACTACCATTTTTTTTTTAAATATTTGCCTCTTCGACAATTTCAAAACGGAAAGGATGGTCCTTTTGATAATTATCAAAAACTAAAATACAACAATACACTGGGTGGGCTTATGTTTTAGGGTTCACACGTCACATCACAGTTATTGCATATTAAATGATTTGTGTAACATTTTGTATTTTTTAATCTAAATCCAAGAATTATTAAAAAATATTTTTTTGTTTTCAATTTCAGTATTCAGATTACATGGATTTTTGGGAAAACAATCTGTATCCGACACATTATGTCCCTCAATTTAGTTCAAATTATATCTTCACCTGTCCAGAATTGCAAAAAAAGTTTCATGTTTACATGTGCATGATGGAGAAGAACAGGCACTTTGAACTAAAACAAAGCAGGCATAGTGTCAAAATCATAAAAAAGCCATTTTCGGATCTAAAAAAAAGACTAAACAACGTTTCTTGCCACTGTCACTGAACATGCCATTTGGGTTTCTGTAGGCATGAGTTCATGAACACGGGATAAAATATTCACTTGAATTTTCTTTTTTAACCAGTTGGTGCAGCCAGGGATTTTATTTAATTTGTTTTGTCACGTCCCCTTGGTGGGATTTTTTTTTGTCGGAATTGCCAGAATCATTTTTTTTTTCAGGGTACCACTGGTATAAAGAAATCCTGACTTGACAAAAATTCTCGTTGTTTTTTCGACCAAGAAAATGTCCAATTCATGCACACTAAATTGCAAAGCATAGCCATTACCTAAAGCATAGGATAAGACTCTAGGAGGAGTGGTACTAAACCTGGAACCATGGCTTGATTCCCGGCTCATCTGACTTTCCTCCATGTAGCCGAAATACAATGAATAAATGATAGTTGAAGCCTCTCAATGCCTCATAATCCTCTAAGAGGATTAGGAGGAAGCACAAAGGTCTGAAATCGGGGATTACACAAAAACCACCTCTCAATAGCCAAAAAATGCCAAAATATTCAAGACCTTTTTTGGTTTTTGTGTTGGTGAAACAAAGCGTTAGACGGCGAGTGTGTGGTCTGTGCACACTCAGCGGTGGAATGTCCGGGCGACCTTTGTTCCATTATTCCGATTTGACACAATGGTGTCTTTACACACTTCCATTTCCAGGCAGTGGAAACATTTGCGTGTATACACATCATCCAGCCCCTACTGACTAGTTAAAGGTCAATAAATAGCCCCGAAAAAAGTAATACAAAATTTTTAGGGAAGGCACTCTTGTTTTGTATTTTGGTTGGCTGAAACATAGCCCCATAAATAGTGCAAAAAACGTGAGATGAACTGTCAAATTGAGACTTACAATTTTTTGATCAGTCGGTGATTGCATGATAGTAGTAGGTAGCACATTAGATTCGCGATGCGATCACACCTTTTGGTGAAATTTTATGAAAAATCTCAGGGCTGATACTGACACACTCAAACATCGTTGGAGCCATGATGGTTGCTGTTGCGCATGTGCGCTGTACAGCACTATGACCTGGGCCCAATTTCATGGTGCTGGTTACCAAAGAATTTTGCGCTTAAGCACAGAGTAGGGCCCTGTGTAAAGTGCGTTCTCCTATGGGCTGCAGCAGGGCGTAAGCACAGAATTCCGCAGTAAGTCATAGAACTGTACAGTGGACCCCAAAAAACAGCAACCTAAATCTCGAACTAAAGGCATTCCTTTAATTGTTGAATTGGGTATTATTCAATTGCTTATATTAAATGAGTCGTTGTTGAATTAAAACAGTTCAGCTAAAAAAACCTGAATTTTATATCTTTTTTTTTTCATATGTTGGACTGAGTTGTTGGACACATGGACTGTCATAATTTTTTAGTTTTTTTTTATAAATGGAATGAAATTGCGCATAAAAATACATGGATCATACAAATTAGTAAAGCCAAACACATGTAATACATTAAATGGTATTTGTCTCTTCCATGTTTTAGAGTTCCAATGTAGAAAATCTCTCACCCCAGGTCATTCGACAGGTCACAAAAGAAGTAGGTGACCTTTGTTCTGACCCTCCAGAAGGTATTAAACTCCTTCCCAGTGAAGAGGATATCACAGATATCCAAGCATCTATAGAAGGACCAGGTAAGTTAATGGATACGGTAGTGTATTGGATTAATTCACAACACACAAACATAAATGACAATAATTTTTAATAAGTCCAAAATATTGATACAAAAACCTCTGGACTTTGTTTGGGATGGTTATTAGACATTTAATCATTCACTGAAAAAACAAAACCTATACAAAAACAATTCCGGTATTGCTAAATAAAAAATAAGGAACAGGCCACTGTTGACTTCATTTTAATCTGTAATTATTTTATAGTTTAAACAATGTTAACTTTGTGTCCCAGATCTTTTCTTGTAACGATTTCTATGGTATGTTTCAATTATGGTGTGTTTCAATCTTACTTTAAGTCACTGTCAAAAGTATTAATCTTTGAATTTTGGTGTGAACAAAGAAAATGGCTTCTGACTGGCACCCCTGAACAAAGATTGATAAAATAGGGAGACCACCAACATTTAGGGCTGGATAGCTGAGTTGATGGAGCGCCGGAACGTTAATCCGGGGGTTGATATAGTTTCAAATCCTGCTCCAGTCAATTTGTCTTTGTTCACCTAAAAATTGAATTAAAAATTTACCCAGTCAGTTTCCCTTGTGTTTTTAAAATATTATTAATCTTTGTCATATCCAGGATCATTAACATTTTCCTGCCTAATCAACCCCAAAATATCCTGTTGGCCATAAGGCCCTAAAAAATAAAGTGGTCTGTTTGTGTTCTGTATACTTTTTATTCGGCTTAAAAACAAGAAGGAAAAAAAGATTACAAAGAAAGAAAAGGGAAAACAAATTAACAAGACTTGGATTCCTACAAAACATGTCTGACTTTGACCAATTTAAAATGTAAAAAAAAATTGAAATTAAACAAGGACGCATCAAGAAAAATGTACCGATGTCTCCATGGTTGGAGTCTATTTTGTGATCCACCGGCAGCATAACCAATTATCCTACCAGTGAAAAATACTTCCATTGATCTCGCAATGGTTTCCAGTAACGCTGATCATAGCTTTATAGTTGGCATAACATGATACCAGTTTCAAAATTAAATTTTCCAATGACGGTAAAGGCCTCCATTAAATTCAATGCACAGCATGCAAGTGTGTACAATGTATACACTCTGTGCACAAGGAAATTGCCCTGACCACACTAGGGAAAAAATGAGTTTCACATTGCATTATGTGATCCTCATATACAGAAACTGTGCTGTTTTCTATTGAGTTTGTTATGTAGGTTGGATTGGTTTTTGGTGAATGATTCATAGCACCTTCTGAAAATGATTTGTTTTTCCATAGTTTTGCTCCGACGTCCAACTTACCAGAATAATAGGTACATGTACAACTATAGAATGCAGTACCACTCCATGGTATGTTCTCTTGGGATGCTATCAAATCCACGCATCCGTCTGCCGAAAGAAAAGGTGTTCACGAGTGGTACTACATCCTATAGTTACTCCAACAGGGAAACATTTGCCTGTAAACAGGTCATCCCGCGCTAACTGGTTAAAAAGGGCATGTAATGGGAAACGGAACTTTTTTTGTGGGGGGGGTCCAATTTTTTTTCTTATTCATATTTATTCATAAAGTTTTGTTGAAGGGATGGGCCACAAAGTGAAACTAAGAGTTTATTTTTGTTAAGCATGTCCTTTATATTTGGGGTGGAATTAAACTCATGTTTTACTGCCATTGTCTTATCAAAGATGTCATGTGAATACAAACTATTTAACACTAATTGCTACATTTGACCTTTCATATTTGACCTTTGTTCTTGTCCATTATCTTACTTCAGCGGGAACACCATATGCAGGTGGTATCTTCAGAATCAAATTAGTATTAGGAAAGGACTTTCCAAGAACACCACCAAAAGGCTACTTTCTGACCAAGGTGTTCCACCCAAATGTAGCTAGTAATGGCGAGATATGCGTTAACACATTAAAAAGAGATTGGAAAGCTGATATGGGCATCAAGCATCTTCTTCTTGTGAGTATTATGTTCTTATTAATGTGATAAATAGATCTTTGTGAAAGAATGAATGATATCAGACCTGGCATGGTGGAGCATTGCTATGAGTTTGTTTGCTATACACCATGTCTAGATAATCTCACTATTGCCAAATATCAAACAGTACCTTCCAATTTATACCTTCCCAAACCAGCATTTTTTTTGTCTGGAATATTGTTGAAATGAGACCCTCACTAAAGGAAGTAAAGACAACAAAGCGAGGTGGACACGGGGATTGGCAGTTCTCTTTTGAGAAAGCTGCATGGAAGCCCTTTATGTTCAGCATGACTCGGCAGTCCATAAGCCATAAGTCACCGCCAATAATTGACTCCCAATATGGTATAATGTCAAACAAAGGATTGAAGGTCTGGAATTGGAGATTACACAAATATTCCAGGGCCTTTTGTCCCTGTTTGTAGCGGGCCAACTAAGCGTGACACAGTGAGTGCATGCATGGTGCACGCTACACATCGAGCCTTCCGCTCAAGTCAATACATCATCCGCTATTAAACTTGATATACACGGATTGTTCTGAGCAGGTTGCCATGGCAACCTCTCCAAACACACATATGCATTTTTAAAGCTTGTTTAGACTGGCCCCTATCATGTGCCTCCAGCATTAAGTTGTTAAAGGCACTGTACGGGATTTGTAAGGATCAAAAACATTGTTTAGTTTCAGTCTGAAACTAAGCTTACTGTTTATGAAGTTAACACTAGAACCAACTTTTCTGTGAAATATTTCTCTCTGAAATCCTGTCATATTCGGGAAAACTGTATTTGAAAACATAAAAATGGCACAGCTGATTTTGGTTTAACAACCAAAATTAAGGATAATGTGTTTACATGCTTAAACCGTCGGCACGGTTTTTCGCTATTTTCTCCTGACTCAGACGACGGATTGAGCCAGAGTTTTCACAGGTTTGTGTTTTGATGTTTATGTTGAATTAGACAAAGTAAGAACACTGCACTATCAGCATTAGCAATCCTGGATAGCAGCGGCATAGCCACACAGGTTGCCTGGGGGGTGGCATGTCCATAAATTCTCGGTTCCCCCCCCCCCCCCCCCTCCATGAAACAAATCTAGTCACATGTAATTCATTTAAAAACAAACCCTGCCCCCCCCCCACTGAAAAGCAGTGCCACCCTGTGCCCCTCCTCCCCCCCCCCACCATTGAAAAAATCCTGGCTACGCCGCTGCTGTAAAGTGCCTTTAAAGAACAATATCCACAACACCCAAAGAAATTCCTGTGAGTGCCCCTTGTAAATTTCCAATACAAATTTACATTTTCTCCCTTTATCGCACGGCCATGATCCTGCAAGTTTTTAAACATCCGCTTAATACTGAGTCACTACTCTTTTCTTTTCATTCATAAATGCCCTTTTTCTTTGTTAAAAAGCATAATAATGTAGGACAATTCTTGAAAATTTCTTCTTCTTTTTTTAATCATTTTTTCATCGGCTCCATTTCGCGAAATGGTAAAATTGCATGCGACGCTCAATAGTTACGCGTACTAATAGACTTTATAGTGAGTACCAGTATTGATTGCGCTACGAGTTAATTAGCGCCCGCGGAAGTATAATTGCTGACTGGGATAAAAACCCTCGGCCATATCTTTGTCATCCGTTTCAGCACTGCACCCGTGTGACATGCTCTCAACCAATCAGAATGGATAAACTGTCTGGGGCCTGGGGTATTTATAAATGCTAATTTTAAAGCCATATAATGTAGCCTACATGAAGAGTCATTTATGTCAACTTAACATGAAGAAGTGCCAGGGGAAGAGTCCAATGTTACTCATAACTCCCTGTAAGCAGGTCATAATTGGGTTGGTCACGTAAAATGTAACATATTCCTGTGATGGTGCAGTGTGGCAGAGACTCAAATTTATTCACTTGGGAACTGTTGCAACTTAACTTACCACACCCAAAAGTCCAATAGGGTAGGTAGGGTAGAGGCTTACTATCCCCAATGAAAACACTTCCTCAGGAACATGAATTTCATACCCTTGAGCAGTAGTACTAGTATTTCTGTAGAAGATGATCATCTGATGTTCAGAGAAAGTTTTATTTTGTAATTACTAAAAAGTATTCCCGTTTTACTTTCAGACAATCAAGTGCTTACTTATCTATCCCAATCCGGAATCAGCGTTGAATGAGGAAGCTGGTAGGCTGCTATTAGAACAATATGATGATTATTTCATGAGGGCCAAAATGATGACAGATATCCATGCAAAGTCTACAAAGGGAGTTAAAGAATCTAGAGAAATCGATGAGAATTGTCCATCAACGTCAGGATCCAATACCAATGGTCCTCATGCAAAGAAACATGCTGGAGATAAGAAAGTCTTGGACAAAAAGAAGAGAGACAAAAAGAGAACTCTAAAAAGATTATGAAAACTGTATTTCTCATTGAATGACTTATTTTTTGGCTAGTGTTTGTCTTTTTTAAAAAATGGGTTTTGGAATTTTTTGGTTTCTTTCTTTCCTTTTATTTATTTATTTGTTTTCTTGGGGGGCATTGTGGGTTTTTTTATGTGTGTGTGTTTTTTTTTCGCAAATAGACATTTAAGTTAGCTTTTAACAGTCAAAATGTTCTGGAATTTCTCATACATTCAAAACAGTTTTGAGGTCTGAATGAATAATAACAAACCCACATTACTAGATAAAAACCTTAAATGTGACAGACTACATATACCTGAAGCAAGTGTACACTGATAATATGTGAAAAATATGCCTTCCATACCTTTTAACAAGCAAATTGCCATTAGGTACATGTAAGATGCAGTGCACTAGCAAGCTTGTATTGGTTCAGCCAAGATTTATCTTGAGATTAGTTAGTCAATCAATCAATCTCAATCACTAAAACGTGATATGTAACAATAGAGATCATTATGCACTGATGTCACATGCAGCAACTGTCTGCCCATGGTCAAACATTATGAGAGTCAAATGTGCTCGTTACCTAAAATGCTCATAGTATTAACACTGGAAACTGACTCCAAAAATGACACATCCAAGATTTCTTGTAGTGATGACGTCAGGTGAATTGGGGCAATACTCAACTTCATATCACTGTGTGCTGGCCCAGTTATTATAAGGGCACATTTTATTTGACACTTGCATCCTTGAGCAAGACACTTGACTTTAATTGCTTCTCATCCAGGAGTAAATTGGGTAGCTGTAAGGGTAAAGATTGTTAACGTAAATGATAAGCAACTGGTTCTGCATACTCCTAAGGAGTTGAGATGGTTTCAGGAATGCATAGGTCCTATGTAACAAGTGTAATGTAATGGAAGGCCTTTGAGAGGCCTAATTGGCTAGAAAAAAACGGAAGTATTATTTTTATTTGTTATATGTTATTATTTTGTTTATTATTTTTTTCTTTCTGTTAGTATAAGTGAGTTCTGGCTGACCGTTTACAGTTTTTTGATTTTGTGTGATTTTTCATGGTTTTTTTCTGCATTGGTTTGTTTTGTTTTGTTTTTTGAGGGGTTTGGGGTTCCCAGGGATATATGGTATATGATATAAGTTATGACAATATAATGTATTCATTTAACTTTGATATCTGGCAAGTTTAAAAAAATGAAATTCATATAATATGTACACTTTCTATCACAATCTGGAGTTGACATTCATTGATGTGAGATAAGAGACGTCATCATTTTCCATGTAGCCTTTATTTGATTGCTTAGGGGCAATATGAATAATTAATTATTGGCTGGAACAATCAAACTATATTAAGCCCCAAAAAGCTTGAATTTGTAACTTTGTATTCAAGACCTCACAATTAAAGTGTACTCATGGGCAACAGGGCATAAGAGAACACTCCACTTTAATGCTTGAGTCCATTTGACATGTAGCCAATCTTTGTATTGACCCCTTGCACCAACGTCACACGCAACCACTGTCTGCCACACTCACCATTGTGGGAGTGGACTAGTAAACGTGTAAACGCTGTGTCACCTAAAATGCACGCTACATTTAAACACACACAGTAACATTGACTCAAAAAATGGCGCAAGCAAGGTTAATGTGATGAAGACATTAGGTGCATTACACTACAGTGTAACAAACGCATGATTGAACCCATTATTGAGGTTTCCTCATCTTAAATAAATTTAATTGTCATTAGAATGCAACTACATGTACATGTAGTAGAAGTATGCCTTGAGCCATTGACCGGCATTTTCATCAAATTGCTCGTGACATTACTTCTTAACATATATAGAGGGCAGTGTATCCATAAGTGAAAGAGTTGTCAAATCAGTTCTTTGGACTTTTACATTGATATAAATTCAGTAAAACTGTCAATTACTTTATAGTGTGTCACTTTCTATTATGAATTAATTTCCTGTTACTTACATGTCTTGTGTTTTGTCTCAGTTGTTGTTTCTGTTAATAAATGTTTTAAGGTGTTTGACATTGTTTTTTACAAAGAGTATATTCATGTCTATCCTCAAGTTATCAATCAGATAACATTTGGTGGTAACACTTAAGTGAAAACAACTCCCCCAAAAATGATTTGTTTTGTAAGGGATTTTGTGCAAATTTATAAGGTTATTTCTATTGTGGTAATCAAAATATGCAACAATGACTTTTCTTGACTTTGACAGTACATGAATTTCATATGGAAATATTTTTTTCTGGATCTTTATCGGTGTGAACTGTATTATAAGTCAGCTTTCAGATTGAGACTAATCAATTTTGTTTGTTTGTTTGTTTGTTGGTTGGTTAGTTGGTTGGGTTGTTTGTTTGTTTGTTTGTTTGTTTGTTTGTTTGTTTGTTTGTTTGTTTGTTTGTTTGTTTGTTTGTTTGTGAGGGTCATGGTCAAGCTGAATAGGTTGTATCATATCAGACTTTAAAACAAAACCTGCCTGAAGACATTTTGTTGCTTACATGATTTGCACTGGTATAGATCTATGGTTATAAATGAGGATTTTGAAGTTAAGAGAAATTATGTAAGTCCTTTCAACTTTAGTTGTCAAGAATGGATACTAATTTGTTTAACCTTTTGAATGAGACGGTCATTGCTAGTTATTAATGTACACCAAATACACATGAATTATGTCTAACATAATGTAAAAATTGTTTGTATGAATTAAGGTATGCCTAATGAATTTGTAAATGCAATAATTGTTACTCGGATATAATTTTATGAAAGGTAAAGCTGATCTACTGTGGAATTGCTGCCTCTGTGTTTTCATTTGGTTCCTTATGTTTACTCTCATCAAGCCTTACTGTACATGATGTACTAATGGCCTGGTAAAGGCCGTCATCTTGGGTTTTTTTTTTTTCGTCTCTTGGTCACTGGTCAACTTTTTTGTCACCACATTGGCTTGCAGCTAGGGCTGATACCTGTTGGCTATTTTTAATTTCATGTACACAGCTTGTTGGAGAAGATAATCTTATACTTTACATTTTCCCATCAGGGCAAGTCCTACACAATGTTGTAGCTTATGACTTGACTTATTTAAAGAAACATGACGTCATCAGGTGTCAACTTGCATCAAAATCAAATCAAAGGATGTTCAAAGAACAGTATTTGGTGAACCGCGTGACACAAGTTCAATCTTTGTGACATAATTCAGCTCATTACAAAATGTCACGTTTCTTACTGACACACTGACCTGAATTTTCACATTGTTTCTGTGTACGAAATTGTCAGTAAAGTCCAAGCTTTCTAAAAAAAATAGGCTTTTTGTAGACGCCTTCATAATGTTCCAGTCCATTTGAAAGGTAAAATCTTGAACCGTTTCTTATTAAACAGTAGTTGAATCAATTGTATGACGAAGTTGTTGACGAAATTCAAGATAGTTTGGTGTTCTCCTGGGTTGAGGTTCACGTCACTAGATCTGCATTGTGAAATACCGTGTCCGAATGAATGGCTATACGGCTGGAACGCCGAGGATTCCTATTATTCAACGTTGTCGTTGCAGCCAGTAGCCGTAGCCGAAGTCGCTTGATTCGGACACGGCCAAAAAAAGGATCCCGAAAGAAAAAAAGAATCTGCTACAAAGAGCCACGGTAAACTTGTATAGCGCCCTTCAGTGACAGCTCCCAATGTTTAATTCTCGTAACGATTTGTACATGACTTTTGTACGCTATCATATTTAACATTCTCCTCGGGGCAGGTCATACCATTTTAAAACTTATGACTTAACTTATTGAATGAAACAGACGACGTCAACTAATCACCAGGTATCAAAGGAATTTTGTTGACCAAATTGTATCTTTTGAACCGATGACATAAATACACGTTTGTGCATGCTGTGGTGCATGCAATCTGAGACAATTCCTGTCTACTTTCCCTCGATTTGGAGCAAAAGTTTGTAAGAGTTTATGAAGAGAATTCCATTTGGTCGGTTCGCAGTGTAGCGGTCTTAAAAATAGGGGTGCTATCTGGTGCTATTGAACATAATTATTATAACTAACACCACTTCATTCACATTGAACTTCAGGGAATGTGCGGGCCCAAAGCAAAAGCCGGAGATGCAACTTGTGAAATGTCGGACTCAGTAAGTGTGAAACTATCATGGTTATCATTTGGGGGTTTATTGTCGAGGCCGCAGCGTCGTAGCAAAGGCACTTTCTTTTCTTTTTCCTTGGGGTGGTATTGGAAGGCAAAATTTGCAAACTGACGTCAAATGAAAATAAAAGCACAATGACATGGGACTCATTAGACGACTCATTCGAAGTGCAAGCTTTGAAAACCGTAATTTGTTTGCGAATCCCATGTTGGAGTATATGGACACAAATTCTAGTGGGGGTCAAGGAGGCGAAGCCCCCGGACGCTCTTCGGTTTTTACTGCTTTCAGGTATAAGGAGGACCGTTAAGTTGCCGAAAATAGACGTTTAATTTTGAAATTCAAACTTTAAATACTTTGGACTCCGGAAAAATCCCCTACTGTTTAAGGTTACTGGGGCAATAGCACCAGATAGCACCCCTATTTTTAAGACCGCTACACTGCGAACCGACCAAATGGAATTCTCTTCATAAACTCTTACAAACTTTTGCTCCAAATCGAGGGAAAGTAGACAGGAATTGTCTCAGATTGCATGCACCACAGCATGCACAAACGTGTATTTATGTCATCGGTTCAAAAGATACAATTTGGTCAACAAAATTCCTTTGATACCTGGTGATTAGTTGACGTCGTCTGTTTCATTCAATAAGTTAAGTCATAAGTTTTAAAATGGTATGACCTGCCCCGAGGAGAATGTTAAATATGATAGCGTACAAAAGTAATGTACAAATCGTAACGAGAATTAAACATTGGGAGCTGTCACTGAAGGGCGCTATACAAGTTTACCGTGGCTCTTTGTAGCAGATTTTTTTTTCTTTCGAGATCCTTTTTTTGGCCGTGTCCGAATCAAGCGACTTCGGCTACGGCTACTGGCTGCAACGACAACGTTGAATAATAGGAATCCTCGGCGTTCCAGCCGTATAGCCATTCATTCGGACACGGTATTTCACAAATGCAGATCTAGTGACGTGAACCTCAACCCAGGAGAACACCAAAATATCTTGAATTTCGTCAACAACTTCGTCATACAATTGATTCAACTACTGTTTAATAAGAAACGGTTCGTAAACTTGTGCTGGATGGATATGAAGTCTGGATCCCCATGCCTCGCTATTGTAATAATTCATACTAAAACAGAGCACCAGTCTACTTACAACATTGCGCAACATTGTCACGTAAACTTGACAGTTGCAACGGCTGGAAAAGCGTATATAAGCTGACCTTTGAACGTGTTTTGTTTTTTACACATTTTTCGTTAATTACGTGATATTTTGATGATTTTTTTTACAACAACCATTTAAATATTATTGTCTGTTATTCCACACCACTAAATTAGGTAAACAGTAAGCCGGTGTGTCCCTTTAAAAGTGCTATTTTGTGGCAGATCTGTAACCAAAGGTGGCTTGAGCTTACTGGCAGGCTGCGTGGCGCCTAAAATGAATTGTGGTTTTGGAGAAATTGCAGGATGTGGAACTTGGGGATGGGCAATAGGGATGGTTGGAAGAGGAATGGAGTCAGGAAGGGTATATAGGAGATGGTTCAGGTAGTATACAAATTGGCATGAGGAGTGGTTTGGGTGGAAGGAGAATTGGGATAGCTGAAGTTGTCTGAAGGACATCAGCAGGGGAAAAAAGTAGGGAAGCCATTGGACAAGGGTTTGTACCAGGAGTTGGTGGTTGACAAAGTGATGGCTGAATCCGTGGGCGGCCATCAGGGAAAGGCTTACAATTCAAATAGTGAACAGCTTGGGCTGCACAAACCGAAAAGCGGTAATTACAATATAAATAGTTGCCATAAGTTCTCAAGAAATGCAGTTCACCCAAGTGTTGGACTGCACCCACCGCGCACAAAAAATGCTGTACCTGCCCTTTGGTGGCATGAAGTGGAATGTTAGTCACTAAGACCGTACAATAATCCAGCTTAGCAGGGGATACCATAATGTCCACTTACCTAAGGAAAATAAATCAAATACAAAAGTAACATTGCAAATAGCAACTTATGAAAATCACGTAAACGTACTTATAAAGAAAATCTTGTGCAACAAAAGTGCACATAAAAGCAATAAATACAAATCAAGTTAAAATGAAAATGGCAAGAGTAATAAAAGAAACTGAGAAATTTGGCAATACTTGTGGAAATCAATGTCGAGAAATAATATTATGGGCCCCTTCGGTAGCCGTCGAAAGTGTATTGTTTTTACATACAATCAAAAATAGAAAAGAAATACAGCGTTAACCTCACACCGGGCACCAATTATGTAACAGGCACGAGTGCGGCTAGCGCACTCTATGCCGATACATAGTAAATTTACAAGTTTACGCTGAAGTTTTTCTTGTAAATATAAAGATTGTTTTATGTCTTATCCCGACTACCATGAAGGGGGGGGGGGGCGATTCATACGCTGTATAAAACTATAAACTGAAATAATAGTGTACTAATCTCAGCTTAAAATAAAATATAATTAAAAATAAAACCTGACGGTTCTCGACAATTAAAAAGAAATACAAGTTTACTTAATACAATGAAAATGCAATATTTGAATGGATAAATGAATGGCCTATCTGTATTGGCTGGACTTGGATGAATGAAGAAACGGTGGCTTGAATATACTATGATGAGAAGTTGAAGAAATAGTGGCGTTGAAGATGATGGGGGAACTCGAAGCGATGCGAAAACAGCTCCTTGTCCTTGATCAGGGGACAGGATGCTGTTTCCGTTACAAAATATGAAGATGATGTTATGAAGAATCACGCTGTCCTGCTGGCTCTCTTTTACTTAAATCCGCCTAGAGCAAGACAGGGGATGAACATATAAATTAATGGACTGTTTCTTTAAGCTGGGTTGGCGCAATCCAACGCAGATATCCGACAGAGGCAAAGTGTACAAACTGAAGGAACTTGGAGAGTTAATTCTTACAACTTTCCTCTGTCGGAGTCCAGTGGCAAAGTGTCCAAACACTTTCTTGGGCATGGTCACTGACCTATGGACAACCCTTCCTCAATGCGCCGTGATTGGTTGCATAGCCTGCTACCAATCACCCACTCATCACACACCAGTCAACCACCCACTCCTAGACTAGCCCTAGTCCGAGCAGGACATAGGTAAACTAGGAGTAAACAAAAAAATTGGGGGCCTGCAAATTCATCCCATTACAAATATAAGAGGATAAACCATGGAGGTAGAAAAGTAAACATAAAAAGCTCAATCAATCTAAATGTTGTTTTGTTTAAGTTTCAGATGTGATAAAACACACATGGTTAGACCTGCAACTGTTCCTATGCTTTTTTTTTAAATGCTCGCCTTGTTACAATTAGAAAAATATGTCCAAAGAAACCCTTGTGTTCAAAGGCATTACCTAAGGCAGCAATTAAGATTGGCAAAAATACTACAAAGCATTGATAATGGCGTAACACAGGACGTGGGGCACAATGTCCGCTCCCAATCCCTGCCTTTCACTCATGGTTTAGAACAACATGAATGCAACTCAATAATGTATTTTTTGTTTCATTTTTTTCTATCTCATGCTGCTACGGGCCTTGACAGATATCCAGGATAGAACTTTTAGCTGAGAATGGTAAAGGATCCCAAGCTTGACTGAAGGACAACCTCATTGAAATACTTAAGACAAAGACCCCCAAATTGATGTGCATTATACTGGCTTGACTTGTACTGAAACCAATTTGATATCAGCGGGCTAATTAAGTTACAATTAGTGGGTCTGATAATTTCACTCGTGCATATAACGAGAGGCTACCAGTACATTTATCCTTAAACTACCTAATGCCGAAGTACTTCAGTCCATAGTTTTTGGTCTCTGTTTTCTCAGTGTTATCTGTAATCTAAAACACTTTTTTTTTTATACACAATAGCGCTCCTTATAATAGCAACCTTATTTTCTTTCAGGATATCCACTTTTTTTAGCTAATGATGGTAGGATGGCGTAAGAATTGAGCTTGGCTGTGAAGGACAAGCTCTTATTAAAATATTTGAGGCAAAGACACCCAAATTGAAGTGCATACTGGCTTGACTTGTAGATGTGTAATATTGAAACCAATTTGATAATAGTGGGCCAATTAGCCCTTTCCATCCATGATAATTATGCTAATTACATTTACACATGCGTACAGACATTATTGGTGGGCAAACGCCATAGAGCTATGCACTAGGTAGACGCACAAACACGTGTGCGTCACGCAACCATCCAGCCCCACAAAAAGGCGCGGATGTTGCCCACCAGTAGTGTTATAGTGCAAATCTCGCCACCACGGGCAGCGCGCCGTATCGATACCTCTCGTCTCGGTACCAAAAATTGAAACATGACGCAGAAAGATCAATTACCCCTGGGAACGAGGTGAGTGTCAGCGCACACGCATGATGTGCAATATACTGTGGGTGCGTTCGATTAGCTTACACGTGTAAGTAAAAGTAAGTAAAACTTACATGAGAGCGTTCGATTTAAGCCATCACGTGACACTCGTGTCTGCCCCGGTGTATGCCACCACAGCCCGAGCTTGCGAGCAGGTCTCTGGTGGATGCCCAGGTAATGACGTACTTCCGGCTGCAGCGCAGGCGCACCATAACAATATGGTGGGGACTAATCAATAATCGACGTGAGTGCAAACAAATTGATGCACAGTGTTGGAAATTGTTTTAAGTATTCAACTTAATTAAATTGGGAATGAGTTCTCCAAACTTAATTGTCTGGGCCTCAACTCTGGACAATACCCAAGTTGTTCAATTAGAAACTCAAAAGTGTTTCTTTCAAGGCGGAAATGATTCTTAAATTCATCTGGTTCATACCGCTGGACGGTGTACTCCATGTACTCGTCGTCTACTTTGGTTCGGATTCTCTGCTGCGCAATGTCCCGCCTCCATGGATCCACGCAACAACCTTTGACTTTACCTTTCCCAGAATGCCAAGCGAAAACACGGCAGCGTTCGATTAGGTACCACCCGTGGCTACCCCGAGTGTAACTCCCCGGTATACTCGTGGAAGCTAATCGAACGCACGCTGTGTAAGTCTCGTGGGTATTGGAATGTGTTTTGGAGGACCAGTTGGTCCCGCGCACATTGCTTTAACATGTGAAGCAAACAAAATCAGGCGCTTTAAAGCCCCAGCTCAACATTGGTGAGAAGAAAAACATTTATGTTTACAGAAAACAATTAGCGCCTGATCTGATCATTTCATTCCTGTGTATGAGAGTAGGCTACCACTACATCTATCGTTTTGTTTGAGCTAAGTAAGGCCGAAGCGCTTCAGTCCGTAAGACTTAAATAGTGACGTCAATAGTCATGAGGAAAAACATTCACAACCTTTTTCCCCCAAGTTGCAAAAAATTATACGTCAAATTTTATGTTTGCAATTTTTTCCCGATTAAGGGAAATTCGCAGATAAAAGTCGCAGACATCGGCGTCAAATTTCGCGACTTAGGAAGATGGTCTTAGACCATGAAATTTGATGTGAAACTTCGCGACTTGGGGAAAGTCGTGATTGTTTTCCATAACATTTGACGTCAATATGTAGGTCTTGTGTGTCCCTCCTCCAGGGTCACCATAATATTCCACAATTTGAAGAGACTGTGCCTCCAATTTGAAGAGACTGTGCAATGACCGATCCATTAAGCCCCGCCCCTTACGTGTTGACCAATCACAGCCTTGGCTACGCCTCCGAAAGTCCGAAAAAAAAAGTCCGGCACGATAAATCCTTTGGAAAAGGTAAACATGATTGTGTGCGCGTACTTATATCGTGCGCGTTCATGTCGTGCAGTGAGTGGCATTGAAGAGACGCACATTTTGCTGCCCTACGTGTACAATGGTCATGTAGCCAATGCTGTGATTGGTCAATATGTTCGGTCAATATTGTTACAGTGGTGACGTAGACAATGCTGTGATTGGTCAATATGTTGGAGGCGGGGCTTAATGGATCGGTCTATGGCAAAAACACATTTTATTTTACCAGGGTAACCAGAAATTTTAGCTGAGGATAGGATGAGGGCATGAGTATTTTCCCATCGGGTTCAGCTTGTCTGTGAAGGACAAGCTCTTGTTAAAATACTTAGTTGAAAACAGTTATCGGGTCTGACAACTGTATTCGTGTAAACGAGAGTAGGTTTAACCAGTACCAGTACATCTATCGTTAATTAAGCTAATAAAGGCCGAAGTGCTTCAGTCCGTAGTTCTTGGTCTTTATTTCTCAGTGTTTAATGTAAACTCAAACGCTTTTTTGTACACAACCATGTTGGCGCTCTGTAGGTGTTTGGCATTTTGGATCTTTCCACTTCAATTTGAAGGAATTGTATTAAATTAACAGCAACCTGGTTATTTACCACCATTGGAGCATCCGATCTTTCTCTTTCCGACCATAAGCTCGGGTATGGAGGGTGAATATGGACAAAACTACAGCTTTATAACAAATGGTCTTTATGCTCAGGCTTCAGTGTGTGTTTTTTTTTTGTGCGGGAGTAAATGTACTTGCAGTGAAATTCAAACCGAGGACTTTAACAAAATGGACAATAGGTGCACGACAGGGGCGGATTCAGGATTTTCTATACGGGGAAGCGTGAAATTGATCAAGCAGCAAATGGTGAAGGCAAGTTGTGGAGCCTGCAAGAGCCTAGCGCGAAGCCCTGTTTGACTCTGTTGGTCACAGCAAGTATTTGCTAGTAGTTTGTCTGAGATGACGTAGTACCCACTACAGGTCACGTGATGAGATGTAAACATTGGTGGCGCAATCGGTCTTTTAACTTCCACTGAATGTTAGGTAATTGCTTAGTGGTTTTGGGAGTCTGGTAATTTCTTAATCGAGCTTTACCCTTAATGCTCGATTGTTCCCGTCAGTTGATGGGTTCGGCCCATGAGTTATAGGCCTATATAAGAACTAGAGGGAGCACTCGCGATGCCACGCACGGAACTCCACTGACTCACCATGGGCGACAATCCCTATGGGCCAATTGCATACAAATTTCCACATAGAAAATGGTTGCTGTGTGAACGGATGAGTAACCAGTGTAAATGAATGGTCCGCGTCATTTTCTCAATGGTCAAAATGCTCCTTGTAACGCCAATATCTACATGTCATCACGTGACCTGTAGTGGATACTACGTCATCTCAGATGATGGCAAACCACGTACAAATACATGCTGTGACGACAGAGTCACACCGACCTTACACCGACAGTCGGTTTTATAGTAATAATAACACATTACTTAGCCCTTTTATTAAAGTTGTATTTTTTGACATTGATTTTAATCACATTATAAAGTTTCATAAACTACCAGTATTCTACTACTGAGGTTTATTTTGAGTTAATCACCACGCGCGGCGTCGGACGACGACGTAGCCACCCGGTGATTTTGTTTGTAATCACTGTAATAAAAGTAAAGAACGATAAAAAGTTAGCATTTATACCTAGCCTTGCGGAATTTCAAATAGACAAAGGAATAACAGTTTTGTAAAGCCATTTTTAAAGGATTTCTGCAAATTCAGCTTATAATTGTGTACTTCTTCAGTTGAAATATGTGTGTTCACGGTCGTCTGGCCCAAACGTTCCGTCATGCAACTAGTGTAGTTATACAGTAGTACTACTACATCATGAACATAATGTTACTTGTAGTTACTTGTAGAATTTTCAAGACTTGCTGGAACTGTCCTTACTGGCTTCATTCAGCCACTCTAGTAAGGTATATGATACAAATCTGGAACATTCTTCACAAATTTTGAGAAAAAAAGCATCGATCGAAAAAACAAATGCAGCCATGGCCATCATCATGTACTTTACAACAACGGCGTTTTCCTATGGATGACGCATTGTTTGTTGATGGTTTTTAGTACCCACTATAGGTCACGTGACATGGAGAGCGCAAACGGTCTACTTTCATGGACAGTGTTGGTGTCAAAATCATACAAAAGTAAGTTTTATTTAGGATTGAAAGTCACGTCACAGTTTTTTTCCCCGTTTACAACACCAATTAAGTATTAGCCAGGCATATATAATTTTAAGCCGCCCACTCGTCAACGCACGACAAACAAATTCTTTAAATGCAAGAAAACTTTTCCATCGAATGAGATGGCAGCAGTGATACGTATTTATTAGGTATCCTAATTGTCCTTTTAGTAAAATGGTTGTTCTACATTTTATCACCATAAAAATATGCCCATCATGTTGAAACCATATTAACCTAACTGACCGGTTTAACGTAAACCGAAGGGAACAATCCTTCCTTGCCGTTGAGGGAGCCCCTCCACCAGTTTAAGTCCGACTTTTCGATGACTCTGATGACGTCACCTTTCACGAGAGCCAACTCCCCTTCCTCTTCTGGGCTGAAGTCGTACAGGGCTACCACAAATTCCGACTCCATAGTCTGAAAATGTCAGAAGCTAAGCATTACTGTCCAGTTAGCTCTCACAATACCACTACTAGGAAATAGACCCATGATTGAGAAAAAGAAAGTCGCACATGGCCAAAGCATGTTTTTTGCAGCGACGGATCCTTGTATCAAAACAAACAACCAGAGTCTTGAACCAAGACTAGGTCAAAGCAGAGTCAGACATAATCTGCATTTTATTGGACAAAAAACAAAGTTACAACAGACTCTGCCTCAACAGCACATAAAAGATTCAGACAAAGTAGATAGCAGAGGCCTGGGATGACATCCGATACGGAGGTGGATCGAAAACAACTGACTGAAGCTATGGTTGATAACAGTGGAAGATTATCAAAAATTCGGTCCCTGAGCTTTGTGAAAAATGATAAGCACATGCAGCCCCTACGTTTTTTAATAAGTTTTGTTTAATCACAACCAAACTCATTGGTTTTCCCCTCGTTTATTAAACCGTAACGAAGAAATATTTATTTTATGGTGTTCCATGTGCCACTACTTAAAAAACAATCAGCGTCGCATTTTAATTTTTTTCAGTCGCATTTTTATATTTTCAGTCGCATATTTTCCCCGTCGCATTTGTTAGTGTATTTATTTTTATTTTTGTTACTGGCAGCCCCCAGGTGCGGATCGGGGGAGATCTTCGACCTCTTCCCGTGCACTAACACCGGAATATAAATAAGAAGAAATTCTGACTAAAATAATCCAAAGGGCATGCCATCGCCCCCCCCCCACCCCCCCCCCCACCTGCAATTATCCTGAATCCACTCCGACTGTCGGTCTGTAATGTATTTTTTATGTAAATATGCCCTAGCATACATACTTTTTTAAAGCTCTTTTTACATAAAAAATAATAATAAACTACAAAAAAATTGCAACGTGAAAAAAAAATTAAAATGTGACGGAAAAAATAACAATGTGACGGAAAAAAAATAAAAATGTGACGTAAAAAATAAAAATGCGACGTAAAAAAACAAAAATTTGACGTAAAATATAAACATGCGACGGAAAAAGTTTTATTATTATTATTATTATTTTTTTTTAAAGCACTGGCACTTACGGAACACCATACCAAATTGCAAACACATGACATTGACATTCCTCTAAGCAAGCAATTTTTTTGCAACAAAGTATATTTAAATCCTAAAAGCAAACAAAGTACCTGGAAAATACTCAATTGATGCACTATTAAACATTGCTGGGTGATTCTTTCTCCTTTTAGCTATCATACCCCTTGGGGCAAAACAATACGGTCAAAGAACCACAATCTTTCCTTACCATATCCTTCAGGTATATTGTTTGCGTCCGGCTGACTGATGAAGTTCTGTGGTAGTCGACGAGTTGGTTCAGTGAATTAAATTTCACCACCCAGAGAAAATACTTGCCGGCACCATCTCTCAACACCTTGAAGTGTTGTACTCCGTTTTCAAATCTGTTTGAATAAATTACCGTCATCATCTTCAAATTACTTTTTATTGTATTTTTTTTTATTTAATGAGCAAATAAAAAAAATCGACTGGAGGGGAATTTGAACCTGCGACCCGGATTAACATCCGGCGCTCTACCAACTGAGCTAGCATCCAGCCCTAATGTTGGCGGTCTCCATACTTTGCCAATATCAAGTTAATAAACATGTCACAATCTATGGTAGGAAATGTGCCTAGTCTTCCTGTCCTCAGCATTCGAGAGAGAAAGTGGAAATGTGTGAAACGTAAAGCCAAGTTACCTGTACTCGGGACTTAATTCAAAATACGGAGAGCCACGAGTTTGCCCAGGAGATGTTAGGACAATAAAAAGGGGCATCTGAATGCACGAGTTACGTACACGCAGAAACTTGAACTTGTACGCCAAAAGAGACATACGTTAATTGTTACTAACGCACATGCACGTTGAAACATCTTTAACTTTAAAAACAAAGCCGTCGTTCTCGCAAACGAAAAGACTATAATAGACCGATTGCGCGACAATGTTTACATGCGGTCACGTGACCCCTATCGGGTATGACGTCATACAGCTGATGAAAAAATACGTGTAAAAAGATGACACAGAGTGAGTTCGAAAACAGTCGATTTTACTTTCGTTAAGCGACGAATTAGTTAACCAGCCCCTTTATTTAAAGTAGTATGTTGTGGCATTAATTTAAATCACATCTCTGTTTCATAGTTTAACAGAATTCTACTAAAAAGAGGTTTTTTAGCCATGCACTACCGGCGTCGGACGACTATTATGTAGCCACCCGTGTGTTATTTTGTTTGTAATGTACACCTAAATCACAGTTTAAAAAAAGGATAAACAACGTTGGAAAAGTGAGTATTAATACCTAGCCTTGCAGAATTTCAAATAGGCAAAGGAGTCACACAGTTTTGGAAAGCAATTTCTTTGGAGGATTTCAGCTTAAAAACTTTGAAATGTTTGTGTTGAATCGTGTGGTGATCGCGGTCGTCTGGCCTAACGTTCCGTCACTTAGGTGATGTTTGAAGCTTTGCATGGTGTGGGAAATAGGAAGAAACTATTACTAGTAAGCTTGCGGGTACAACAATGTAAAATAACTCTTTTTTTGTTCCGTCACTTGCTGTACACATAGTGCACATTTATACAGTACTTTTACAATTTTCAAGACTTGCTGAAACTGTCCTTACTGGCTTTATTCAGCCACTTGAAGGTCTCTGGTACAAACTCTGGAATATCTTTCACAGATTTCGAGCAAGAAAAGCCTCGATCGAATAAACTAAATGCATTAATCATCGTGTACCGTACCACTCTTTCCTGTGGAAGATCACGTGTGTGTGTTTACATTATACCCAAGAGGGGTCACGTGACGCGGGTCGCGCAATCGGTCTATTTATTCACGTCCTGTGGAAGGCAATAGTTCATTCTGCATAGAAAGAGCCACTCAGGGCTATGGTAATTAAAGCTCACATATCGATCTTCTTATTGTATCTAATTTAATAGACCGATCCATTAAGCCCCACCTACTAACGTATTGACCAATCACAACCTTGACAACGCCACTGAAAGTCCAACAAAAGCCGACACTTTCAAATCCCAACAGAAAAGTCAACAAACCATTGTTCTGACACACAATAGCTCACAACTGTACTAACTTTTGTTTTGTTTTAACCAGGGTTTAACATTTTCGTATTTCTGGTAGTGCAAATCCCACAGCAGTGGTCCCTGTACAGTCGTGTAAAAGTGGTTTAACAGTGTTCTTGTCTGCATTGTACGCAAACCATGTACCGGTACGTGTGTGTATCCGATACGTGTGTGTAGCTGCATCTGAACCACCGCTTTGCGATCGTGTCAAGAAAGTCACACCATGTGCTGTTGCTAGGCAGTTGCTAAGGTAGGCGGGCATTATTGGATCGGTCCATTATAATTACTTTAAACGATACCATAATACACCCCACAAGGTATGTAAATTGCACATCGTGCATGACTGCTGATGACCATAATTACTGTCAATATTAAAATGGAGATCAATGGGAGTGACGCATACGCGTTTGTGCGTCTGACTAAGTGCACAGCTCCATGGCGTTTGCCAACCACGCATGCGTGAAATTTTAGCATAAAAGTTAATGGGAAGGTTCATTAACAGATACTTACTTGACAGATAGCGTGAAATCGCCCGGAGTTGATTCGCTTTCACGAATGAGGAAAGCGCCATTGTGTTGCTGAGCCATAAGCTTCTCTTCGGCTTCCGCCCTAGTGGTTTTTATGTGCATAAACCTTGGAACCAATAAGTTGATTTTCATTACCAATTGACATCATAATCGGATTAATCCAATAACTGTTTACATAATTATCGACCTCAATAAAAAGCCACCATAGTTTATAATATATTTTGGTTAAACCCTTATAGATCACATAAATATTTACTCGTGTGCCTTCATTTGAATGTAGTTCTTTGGTACTAAACCGTCTCTACCGTCTTGTTCAGCCTTGAACCAGTGTGGGTCATCTTTCATGTTGAGTACCTACCATGAAAGAAAGAAGATCAAACATTTTATTGCCACGCAAGGCACCACTTGGATTCCCGTAACAAATGACGCATAAAATCTTCGATTGAAAAAAAAGTAGGTAATCTCCTACCTTCCAAAAAATAACATCTTTTCAAACTCGCACCTTCTGTTAAAGACACCCACTGACCTCGTCAACGCGCGACAAACAAAATTCGTGCCACGAAAGATCACATTTGTACGGAAGCGTAGTTAGGACATGCTGAAAAAAAAATCATGCTCCACTATTCCGCCCGGGCGGATTACTATTCCGCCCGTGCGGATTGCTATTCCGCCCGGGCGAAATACTATTCCGCCCGGGCGGATTGCTATAGTAATCCGCCCGGGCGAAATAGTAATCCGCCCAGGCGGAATAGTGGAGCCCAATTTTGTTTTTTTCGGTATGTCCTTACTACGCTTCCGTACCTTTGACCTGTGAACGCATTGTATGTCAACTGTGTACGGGTACATGATCGTTCTGTGCCACAGAATACAGTAGTCGTCGGGTAATGATGACGAGCCGGCGTCTTTAAGTCATCTCGCAGTGGGAATTATGGAATTTTGGGCCGCTATAAAAAAGTAAACAAACAAAAAGAAAACCACCAAAACGAAAAAACAAAAAACAAACAAGCAACCAGTGCAACTTATTTTAAGGTTTTTAAGACCTTTCATATTATGACTACCGTATAGATTTTACAGACAGACAGACAGACAGACAAACAAGGGCAAGGACATAATCTTCTTGGCTGAGGTAGTGATAATGCAAAGCAGATTTTGTTTACAGAATCATCGACCTCAATAAAAACGTCCTTGGTCTCCCTCCAAAGGAGATCTGAAGACACGATGAGCCAAGCCTACCTTAGGTATAAACCTCATCGGCAGTAGGCCCACTTAAGTAGCATTCTCCTGAAGACGATCCCAGCATATTGATCGAAACGTCGAATTGTTAACGATCGGTTCTTTTCAGAATCACCACAACTCATGTACATGGTATCTCTGCAAACCTTACTAGACTGTATTCCCACCGTGCAAAGTTTCAAATCTCACTTTGGTGCTTTTGGAGGGATTTTTGAGTGGGTACTGTACGAATATACGAAGGTACGAGTTTGCAAAGATTACGATCTGTGACACATGTTAAATAGTAGACAAGTTTCCATATCCGACTGCCACTTTTTAGGGGATTTTTCAAAGATTTTTTTAATGGATGTTGGGCTTTTTTCCCCTTTTTAAATATTCCTCTCGAGAAATTGGTAGCTAAAACGCTAATTATTGACCTGAAAAAATAGAAAATTCATGCGGACATTTCATCGGCGGCACTTTTGCGCATTCATACCCAAAAGAACTAATGACGTTTAGCGAGTAACGTTGTCAGGCCCAACGTACACGTGAAAATGGCCTATATTTTTTATGATTTCGACACATTGTAATCGTTCAAAGTGCTTGTTACAATCCGTTTACATTCTGTCAACCTTTCTGGACAGGTAAGGATATAATTTGACCTAAATTAAGGGAGATAATGTGGCAGCCGGATACGGCATTTTAGCCAGAATAGTTAGCCCAGCGGCGTAGCCTATCCGAGTAAGGGCTCGGGCTGAACACAAATCCATTCGGCAAGCCTAGAGATTTGCCGACTGAAAATTTTAGTTTAATCCTTGTATAGTGAGAAGTCAAGCTTTGAATTACCAAATTTAATATTCTCGGCAACGTGCGGAAATCTACGCCCTGGACCCCCATACGAATGTTTGCCCCTATAAGCTCCAACAGTAGGGGATTTGTCCCGAGTCCAAAGTATTCAAAGTTTGAATTTCAAAATTAAACGTCTACTTGACGGTCCTCCTCAGCCCTAAAAACCTTAAAACCGTAGAGCATCCGGGGGCATCGCCCGCTGGACCCCAACTAGAATTTGTCTATATTGACCCTTTGCACGGACGTCACACGCGCCGACTGTGCCACGCTCACCATTTGGGTGGTCAATAGGTTTACGTGTAAACATCGCGTCTCCTAAAATGTGCTCTTCACTGAATAACTCTGTGACATTTACTACCAAAATGGCGCATATTGTGATGATGACGTCAGGTGAAATGGGTCAATACTCCAACAGGGGATTCTCAAACAAATTACGGTTTTCAAGCTTGCTTTTCGAATATGAGTTGTCGAATGATCGGCCATTTTAAACCTTTGAATCACTGAAAAACCTCATGACTGCTCGGGGACTATGCCCCGACCCCCCCCCCCCCATGTCATTGTGCCTTTTAGTTTCATTTGATGTCAATCGACAAATTTAGGCTTCCACCCCCCCCCCCCCCCACACACACACACACACACAAATGACGCCGCGTTTACATGTAAACCTATTGACCACCAAAATGGTGAGCGTGGCACAGTCGGCGCGTGTGTCGTGTGTGCAAGGGGTCAATAGTGATTGATGCGGTACACAAATCATTACTTCAAACTTTTTAGCTCGAAATGAGTGAAGTGGCGTTTGGAGTTTACCGATGCTATACATCGGACAGTGCTGTGCACAGCATCAATGGGAGGGATGAAACCCCATACAAACGTTGTATTTAGAAACCTAAAACTTAATACACCAGTCATGCCTTTACTGACTTGTCATAATTTTAATGGGCGGAGGGATCATATTAAATGCAATGTATACCATACCTCCATGTGTATACTTACTTTCAGTATGGACCCCTTTTTAAAGGAGAGCTCGTCTTCTGCGGTCGCTTGGAAGTCGTGCAGAGCCGTGGCTTCCATGATGAAAAAACCATCCGATTGTTACAAGACGTTTGCTGAAACTGTCTATGTAACCAGAACGAGGGGGCATTATACACACAATGCATACAGAGTTAGTGCATCGATGGAGCTAACAATGACCACTGGATGGTCACTCTTTGTTACTAGAGTTGGATGACCGCGCTTTATAACAAACTACCGGGTTAGGTGGGCGTTGTGTGTATTATGAAATAGTTTGCAGCTCGTTGTGTGCCCCGGTGTCATGCCAAAAAGTGTCCACTGCCAAATAGTGTCCGCTGAGCATGCACAGTGAACCGCGGACACTATTTGGCACGTATTACGTGCTAAATAGTGTCCGTTGGCAAATAGTGTCCGTACGTCGATCGTATATGGACAGTATTTGGCAGGGAGTTTAGTGGACACTATTTGGCAGGAATGGACAGTATTTGGCAGGGAGTTTAGCGGACACTATTTGGCAGGAATGGACAGTATTTGGCAGGGAGTTTAGCGGACACTATTTGGCAGGAATGGACAGTATTTGGCAGGGACTTTTAGTGGACACTATTTGGTAGGAATGGACAGTATTTGGCAGGGAGTTTAGTGGGCACTATTTGGCAGGAATGGACAGTATTTGGCAGGGAGTTTAGCGGACACTATTTGGCAGGAATGGACAGTATTTGGCAGGGAGTTTAGCGGACACTATTTGGTAGGAATGGACAGTATTTGGCAGGGACTTTAGTGGACACTATTTGGCAGGAATGGACAGTATTTGGCAGGGAGTTTAGCGGACACTATTTGGTAGGAATGGACAGTATTTGGCAGGGACTTTAGTGGACACTATTTGGCAGGAATGGACAGTATTTGGCAGGGACTTTAGCGGACACTATTTGGCAGGAATGGACAGTATTTGGCAGGGAGTTTAGCGGACACTATTTGGTAGGAATGGACAGTATTTGGCAGGGACTTTAGTGGACACTATTTGGCAGGAATGGACAGTATTTGGCAGGGAGTTTAGCGGACACTATTTGGTAGGAATGGACAGTATTTGGCAGGGACTTTAGTGGACACTATTTGGCAGGAATGGACAGTATTTGGCAGGGAGTTTAGCGGACACTATTTGGTAGGAATGGACAGTATTTGGCAGGGACTTTAGTGGACACTATTTGGTAGGAATGGACAGTATTTGGCAGGGACTTTAGTGGACACTATTTGGCAGGAATGGACAGTATTTGGCAGGGAGTTTAGCGGACACTATTTGGTAGGAATGGACAGTATTTGGCAGGGACTTTAGTGGACACTATTTGGCAGGAATGGACAGTATTTGGCAGGGAGTTTAGCGGACACTATTTGGCAGGAATGGACAGTATTTGGCAGGGACTTAGTGGACACTATTTGGCAGGAATGGACAGTATTTGGCAGGGACTTTAGTGGACACTATTTGGTAGGAATGAACAGTATTTGGCAGGGAGTTTAGCGGACACTATTTGGCAGGAATGGACAGTATTTGGCAGGGGAGTCTAATATCTCTATCAATAGTATATTCTATTCAATAATTATTTAAATTTCTTTATAGACAATGAAAAGAAACAAGAAAGAGTCCAGACTATAGTGCTTCTACTGTACACAAATTACAAAGGCGACGAGAAAACCACACACAACAATATGTAAAAGTTATTATATGTTTATTTCCGCATCGGCCATGCTGAATCCAAATATGATAAGTTATTATCTTTTAAATGAAATATCAAACAAATAATATTATAACAGAGTACTTAATTTTAAAAAATCCCTTTCGAGCATAAATCACAGGACCACAGATCATACATAATATCATGTGCATTGTTCAAGAGGCCAGCTAGTTCAGCCCTTTCAAATTAGGGTCCACTTTATTTTCTTCAAATTTTCAGTTAGTTGGTGTTCTTAGTTTGAAAATATTGCAAAAGGCATCAAACCTCTGTTTTTACTTTGAATGCTGCTAATTGCCCTTTCGTCAAATTCATGACTCATCAGTTGAACTTGCATTGAACTGATTAAAATTTAATTTTAGATTGAATTTAAAAAAAGCAAAAAACTTTCATGTGTAAGAGTGACCCCCCTCGAAATATTATTAACAAAGTATAACATTTAAAAGTAAAAAATAAACAATACACAGAGCAATAAATATCATTAAAAAAGGCAAGATAACTGCGTGTATAAAGAGTGACCCCCTTGACAAATTCTTTGGAACTATATTTACAAAATAAATAACCTAACATTTACCAAAAAAGGCAAGATTTTATTTCCTAAAAAAAATTAAAATATCAATTATTTAATGAGCAAAACAAATAAATATTAAAAACCCCACTAACAAAAATACTATAACATAAACAGCTTACACTGTACTAACCAACCTCTGCACAGCTCCTCTGCTCACCTGAAACAAAAAGGAAAAAAAGCCTAAGTACACTGTAAGCAAAAAAACATGGCAGACTTATCCGAGAAAAGTGTGGAGGGCAAAGTGTGACAGGTTTCATGATACCATTCCTTGCACTGCTGACACTGCACCATTCTGTCATCCAGTCCTTCTTGTTGCCTGTTATGTATGGCTTCAGATGCTCATACTGCATTTTGTTTTTTTAGCTCCAATTGGCTCTCTACTGCCTGCAGGGATATTACATTGTTCGAACTGATTTTGCTGATCCTGTAAATTAAAAAAAAAAACATATTAAATTTTGGTCCACTTTTATTTTTTTTATCAGACCAGACACTCCGTATAAAGTTATAGTGAGTGAACATCTTTCAACAGCTTCACACCAACAAAACTAACACCCAATATACATGTATATCTAGGAGTCCAACCTGTATGGTACAATCCAATTTGGCTCTAACTTGCTGCCCTTGAGTCCAATTTTCTTGTAGTTCCTTTTCAGAACAAGCATTCCCTCTTCAAGATGAAACACCTTAACATTTTTTTCCTTTTCTTTTAGCGAATGACTTCTTGTCCTTCTCTTGTGCCACCTTGATGTTTTCCTGGACCTGTAAAGAAACAAAAAAATCTCAAAATTCGTCATTGGTTTCATGAGAATCACAAAAATATTTGTTTCAAGTTTGAAAGATAATTAAGCCACTAATCCGAACTTGATCAGAAAGCCAGTCTTTTGGTGCACCATGCCTGTAATGAGAATAATTAAAATGTAATCATTAAAATTTTACAAATTTAATTTAAGCATTGTAGGTTTAAACTCATAAAAAAATCTAAACAAATACACACAAGTAACATCTTGGCAATGACCCCACCTGCAAAATAAACTTGCCAGGCACTTTGCCACACTCTCGGCATCCTTTCGCGGGATCGGCATCGCCTCAGGCCATTTGGTATAATAATCTGTTGCAGTTAAAACATATCGATTGCCAGCCTTCGACTCCTTGAATGGGCCAATCAGGTCGATACCAACCATCACCCAAGGACCGACCACGGGAATGCAGCAGTTTTGATCTTCTCCATCCCCTGGCATTTGGTGCACTGGTGAATCTATACAACAATAACAAGAAGTTCATTTAGACAAAAATTGTTATTTTGTATTTATTTGATGGCAGTGGCAAAAAATTGCTGTTCGTTACAAAGAACAAGAGACATTATGATAGTTTTGTCATTTTCATTCCAAGTTAAGTTAAATTTTAGTTCATCCGTCAACACTGTCACATTACTTACCCATTCATTTACATCCTTCACTATTGTCCGCCAGTAGAATCTCGCCTCAATCTTCAGAAGGGTCTTTTTTGTCCAAAATGACCCCAAAGGCCGAGTCGTGGCACTCACAGAAGATATCCTTTTGTCTCCCCTCATCGAAGATGACCAGCCGTCTCTCTGCTCCTTTCCCGCAGTAGAAGAGCTCGTTGCCTGCAAGTCAATTCAACGCATAAACTTTTTGAAATAAAAATTTACCTGTTCAAAGTTAAAGTAACTGTCTGTCAGCTTCAATTTTATACAATTTGTAGGTTATTCATCAAGTGACACTTCCTTGGCAGTAATGCCCTATATGTGACAACTCGTGCACAAGGTATAAACTTGAGCAAAAAAATGTGGAATTATCTCATCAAACAAACAAAAAATGAGAAAAAAGTAAACAGAAAACTCGTGCACAAGGTATAAACTTGAGCAAAAAAATGTGGAATTATCTCATCAAACAAACAAAAAATGAGAAAAAAGTAAACAGAAATTTTCAAGAATCCCAAGTTTAGTATTTCCTAAATGTTTTTTGAAAAAAAATCATAACTAGCTACTACACGGGCATTTTAACTGTAGTTAAACATTAACATAAGAGTGGTTTCCAAAAAAAGGTTAAATTCTCAATGGAAAAATTCAGATGGAACACGTAAATTCTTTGGCATTATACCTTCTAATCTGAAGCTACTTGCAAATCTTCAAACACTTCACTGATGGTTACCACTCATTCCAGCAGGATAACCTCCTCCTGAAAGAAATTGAAAAACATGCTCCAAAGAACGGTTAGATTTGTTTTGTTGATCAACACTTCCAGCCATGATCACCTTAAATCACAAGTAAATTGTACAAACTGACAACGATACTCTATAATATCAACAATATTGAACAAGATAAACACTTAACTAAATTCAAACGAGGGATAGATCAGTACAAAGTAAATGTGCTGTATAAACTGTGCTGAATTACGTGCAAGTTTAAAAGTACTCAAAATACAATCTCAGTGATTAAAATTATGTGAAAAGGTGCTCAATAAATTATGAAGATGGTGAAGTCTTACGAATACTTAATAATAAGAGGAAATACACAAATCGTTCAAACCAAATTATCCAAAGAGAATTCAGATGAAAAATGATCTTATCTGTACGATATCTTGACAGCCCAACAGCAAGGCACTCAATGATGCACGCTTAACGCGGACACTATTTAGCAAGCTTCCGTAAACAATGTGACGTCATAGACGCATGGCCAATCAGATTGCAATATGCTAATGAGCGGATTAACGTAATATGCTAATGAGCG
Organism: Marthasterias glacialis; assembly: GCA_911728455.2. Taxonomy (NCBI): domain Eukaryota; kingdom Metazoa; phylum Echinodermata; class Asteroidea; order Forcipulatida; family Asteriidae; genus Marthasterias; species Marthasterias glacialis. Next base: position 15,394,319 of record OU452227.1, on the reverse strand, counting down.
GATTAAAATTTCCCATAATGACCAGTGTAGTTTATTGCCTGCCAGAAATTCCCTGGAACGACAAGGTCACTTTTTTTGAAAACAAAGTAACATGTTTCTGCAAGCAGCGTTTATTAAATAGACCTGTCCAACAAATTATAACATAAAATAAGGTCACGTTTGCATTTAAAAAATGTCACGCTGGCTGGTTGCTGAGAAGGATTTTCAAACATGACAAACGAAATTGTAATCGAAGAAACGATTTCGAAAACCTTGATATGGGACAAGACCTCAAAATGGTGATATGCAGATTACCTGAGTGCTTAACCTTTCACCTTGAACTAGAACAAAAATAAGCTGATAATTTCTGATTGGGCGGATGACTTCAATCTGGCGTTGTCTTCGGAAAATGGCACCATCAGTACAGGTGGCAGTATACTTCCACTTCATGCTTGTAACAGCTGTTTATAAAGATTGAATGGTGCTGGCAGGGCATTGTGAATTTTTTAACTGGACCTACAATGCCTAAAGAAAACCTAGCCGCTAACGCTCTGTTTGATAAAAAGATTAAAATAAACCTTTTTTTGTCAGACAAGAGATAACGTCTAGTCCAAATAAATGGTACGTCATCGGGTTAACCTCGTTCTCATTTCTAGCCCGAATGTCTTAATTATAACTGTCCAGTAATTAGATCCCCTGCATATGACGTCAGGAGCTCAAACAGCGCCCTCACTGAGGTCAGTGTAGGACCACTCATTGGCTGATAGTTGTGCGTGGCGCGTACACATGGGCGCGTTACCACTGTTTGACCTCTGCGCCACGGTGGCGTTTATGTAAGGGGTCTAGTCGTAGACGTCTCATGTCTAGGTGGGTTTTAGTGAATAGTTTGATATTAGGATTACCCCTTGCACATGACGTCACAAGCTCAAAAAGTGCCATCAATGAGGTCAAATGAAGACCTATCAGTGGTTGAGAGTTGTAAGTGGCGTTTTCATTGTTTGATGACACCAACGATGACTGCCTAAATGCACCGGCTGTATTGACACCTCGTCAGGACAAAGTGTCTGACTTTGAACCCCACCAGTGCAAACACGAAACAAGGAATCGTTACTTGATGTTTTCTTAACAACAAATTCGCAGGTTAGTTTCCCGATGAGTCACTTGATAATTTTAATAAATTGACCCTTCCCATGAAATATGTAAAGTGCACATCGCACGTACGCACCTATAACACCACTGGTTGGCAAAATTAATAGGGAACACCGTGCCTTTTTTGTATGGGGCTGATGGTGGCTTGACGCACACGCGTTTGTGCGTCTGCCTATAGTGCACAATGGCGTTTGTCAACCAATAGTGTCTGTACGGATTTGTGATTGTAATTAGCGCATTTCATGGGCAGGGCTAATTGTGTCAGGCCCCAGGTTTGAATAACGTTATCACTCCTAAACTACTTTGTTTTACCCTCAGGTCTAAGCACTTTAGGGCAGGCCGCGCCTACTCGTATTTAGGGAATAACAATGAAAACAGTTGATTTGATAGTTTCTTTCAACATGCACATTGCATACAAAATGTAGACAACAATATGCTTGTTTAGGGGCCATGCATTCATTCGATAATTCACAGAGCCGGCCTTTATAACACCCACGTGACCAGTCTTCGACTAATCAGAGTGCATAAACTCTCTGAGGTATTTATTGATTTTTATTACAAGCATTCAACCAACTACATATTAAATGTGATTCTTAATATATAAACTTTTTTTTACAGTGTATTGAAATCACAACATTGCATAATCTGACATCCTGCACAACTTGGACAGTTTGTCTTGAGTCTGGTTTCGTTATCATTACTGACGGTACATTTTGTGGTGACACAAGACATTAGCAAATGTGCACGTACACATTACTTTAACAAAAAACACAAACAACAAAAAACGAAAGCTCATTTTCCAATAATACATATTCACAGGTCTACTTTCATGCATTCTCGTTTGGTTATTTTAACTTGGTGGTTTTTGAAAGGCAATTTGATTAAACAATGAGACTCAGTATTGTACCGTAACTATGTGTGCAATAAGGGAGTTTGAAACGAAAGGACACCCGGAAACAAAATACGGATACATTAATTCGTTTGGAGAAGGCCGTTTCACCCGGAAACACATTATTGTTATTCTGTCGTCATCAGGAAATATAATAAGACACAATGGCGTATTTCCTTTTGATAAACTATATAACCACCCATCCTACCGTTCAGTCATGGAGGTTCAATAGTTTACTTTATTCATTCACATTTTTCAACGGTTGAAATGTCAGGAACAATCGTCAAGAATGCTATTTCTTAAAAAGGCATTTAAAATACTACTAAAATTAACTTAATGTACATCTTTGGCTATTCTGACGGAGACCACCATTTGTCCCCTTCCCTGCCCCCAGTGTATTGTAGGCCTACATGTACATTTTCCTATATATATGTACAAATAGTTTGTGAACCATCGAAAAGGGATTCACAGTTAACGGAAGTTGACCAGAGTTATTCGTAGCTCTCTATCAGTGAATTAGTTTCAAACGTGATGGTAACACCATGCCAGTCGTTGGCCAGACTTTGCCCAGGTTAGTCGTTGCGAAGTGAAGTGTTTTTTGGTTAGTCACTGGTCATGGCAACTCTACTCTCAACCTATCGAACGCGTCCTGGGAAGCCACAAAAATGCTAGACCCAATTCTTCAGATCTTTACGGCAAATGTTATCTGCTCACGGGGGACACCGGTGGACGATCTTGGGCAATGTCTGTTTTTCCCTGTATATTCTCATACCCAGGTCAACATCTAGCCAACGGATTTGATTGGTCAAATTGCCATTCAAGTAACACCACGCCTAGCCAATGGTACATGGGACCAGTGACTGCAACCAGTGACTCTATAGTACGGCTAGTCTGGTTCCCAGACCCAAAAATCTCCGCCTTTTCTCTGTCGCTTTAAGGGTCCGGTATCACCCAAATATCACGTGACAAAAAAGGAGGAATTTCTCCTTTTTCAAAAATATCCGAAATGCTCCGAACTCGTTGTCGTCGACATTCGGACAGTGTCGTTGATGGTCAAACATTTCTTTTGTTGATAAAAATTCAAACTTTTGCAGACACATCCCATTATCGTTTTTCTTTTCTTTTTCCCCCCAACAAATTCAACACTATATTTGAATATTATTTGTAACTGGTTATCCCAGGCTTTTTGAAAGTAAACAAAGCCCATCATCATCCAGTGACATCGTCCACCATTGGTGACAAGTAATAAATATTTATACATTGCGTCATAATCTATGTTTAGCTTTGGATGATGCCTGACCTAAGATTTTTAACAAAAGTCGTCGGGGAATCTTTGGCCATATAACGCAATGAAATTAAACTGCGTTTTCTAGGAAGTGGCGAATATGAGCGTAGCGGAAGTATACGTATATTTCAGTAGCCTTGTTACGTTTAGATCTTCAGAATTGTAGGCAGTTTTTGAAACCACGGCTTAGGCTATACGGCTCCGGCTTATGTACACACCACTTGTTTCAAATCCCGTACCGAAAATGACGGAGCCCGAAGCCGGAGCCTATAAGCCGTGATTTCCAAAAAGGGTCACAGTCAAAAACGAAAACAAACTTATGACATGACACAATTCCAAGTTACTTTGTTTTACATTTTTATACGAAATGGTTTATTTGCTTCCTTAACAAGGCTGTGGATATCTTGAAGAATGAAAATCTACAATGCTTGTATTTACTCTATTGTATAGTCTCCGAAACATAATCTTTAAACAGTGAAAAAAAACAACGTAAATTAGATCATGCCTTCCTACAGTTGAGACCCTTTTAAATACTTTCGTAAAGATGATTTCTGGCAGACTACTGTACCTTAATCTGTGAAATAATCATCCCCCGTAATCGCTAAGCCTTGAGTTTCTTTATCGTAATAGTTAATCACCTTTTATCTTCTAATTCACATCCCCTTGTTGAAATATGACTCAATTCATTCTGCAAACTGAAAGACTTTACAAAAATAAAAATGCAAACATCAAGGAATTGTTGCTTTTCAATGGCTTTACAACAAGTTTCAATACCGTTTCAATCTTTCTTAAAAGCTTGAAATAACACTTTTTTTAACGCAGTGATTAGTAGAAAAAGAAAACTTTTCCCACCCCGCCTTAACTACGGAAGGTATGTGCTCCAGCTCATAATGTTCCCATCAAATAATCTGTAATTTTGCTGGCATCATTTTTAAGCAACATTTGGGCATCTTTTGTCATTGGTGTGGTGGTGAACAATTTGTTTCTACAGAAATGAACGTCTCTTCAGTACTACTTTAAAAAGGAGACAGTGCGGCCTTATTGTTTTTGGGATAATGTTACTTTAAGATATTACTCAGTGCTTTTTAGAACTTTCATGTTGATTGAACTGTACCAGTCAGTAATTTCCAATGCAAACTGAAATAATGCTAAGCAATACTTTGTTAAGAAATCCTTTTTTAAACAGCTACAATAACCAAAAAATGCACATTTTCTGAGCACTGATTCCTTGGCAAAACAGGCTACCAGCCAAATTCGCGTTTATTAGTAACATGATGGGCCTGGGTTCCATTTCATAAAACATGTAAGCAGCATTTTCTACTTACTGCCCCTTGGCACGGTGCTTATTTTTCATAACTGCTGCTTACCAAATAGGCTCAGTTACCAGCGGTTTTTGTAAGCAGATGATTGACGCAACAATGCAAATCCGTTGTGAAAACGCGCACATACGCGCTTTCAAAACTTTTTGATTATTATGACATACACTGTTGCTTAAGAAAATGTTTCTACTAAATTAAGCACAAAAATGTGCATACGGTAAACAGGGCCAAATTTCACACAGCTGCTTTAGCAACAAATATTGCTTAAAAACAATTTCTGCTCAGCAAAAATAAGCAGGATACCAGTCACAGAGGGTATTTGTGATTGTGTCATGGTATTTTGGTCGGTAACCTTACTCTGATAAGCATAATTTTGTTGTGCTAAGCTACTTTTTGTGCTTCAGCAGCCTTATTAAATTAGGCCCAGGTTTGTGAAATTTGGCCATGGTTACTTTTGGTAAATAATATCTTGTGCTTCACAGTTTTATGATATTAGACCAGGGTCAAAAGTGGGTTGAGTGCATTTTGTGTTTTTCTGTATCCACAGTGACCGAGTAGTAACAATTTGGTTAAAATTCGCATGATTATGTAAATATATATTTCGTGTTGCAAATTAATATAAGTAATATTAATGATATAAATGATACATGACACATACACAAAAAAATTAGTATTCAATATTTATCAATTTAAAATAGAAAATTATTTTTAAGGGAAGGTTCAGCACCGGTGTAGCAAGTAATCCAAGGTTTCTTCACAAATGATACTTTACAAACACAAATTTTTACAAAGATTTCCTTTTTCGTTTCAAATGCTTCCACAAATCACTGATGACCGAGTTGGAACGATTTTCTGTTTATATCCCACTTTTGTACAAAGCCACAGACACTGAATCTGTATTGTGTTTTAAAATTTATCTACATTTTGGTCAGTTTTAGAATTGTTTGCTAAAAAGTGAAAATATGAATATATTATTATATTAAAAAATGTTTGAATCATGCCACTGTTTTACATTATGTGGCGTTTTGTGATCGAGCTTTTTATATTGCACCAGACTCCTGCTTGGGTGGCCAAGTCATCAGGTTGTGGGTTTGAATCCCAGTCATGACACCTGTGTCCATGAGCAAGACACTTTTAACTATGATTGCTTCTCTTCACCCAGGAGTAAATGGGTACCTGTGAGTGCAGAGATGGTTCTTGTGATTGATTTAGCTTGATGCGCTACATACTTGATAGCACAGGCTGCATACTCCCCATGGGAGCTGAGATGGTTTAATGAATTAAATAAATGGCCCAGTGACTGGGGATAGTAATGTTGGAGCGCCATGAGCGTCACTGTGTGTCGGATTTGAGTGCTATTTAAGAAGCCATTATTATCATTATAATTGTATGTGTGCATTTACATGTACACACACTGTCATGCTTGCATGTGATCTTGAGAATGCATTTGTTCAATGATGGTGACAAGTTCAATATCGTTACCATGTTTCTCTACCGATGATGAACCTTCCTTTAACTCTATAGCAGGCCCTCAGTTTAATTCAATCACGTATACAATGATCGTTACTGTTTAAACAAGAGAAAATAAAAACTCAATCGTAATTACATTTTGATTTATGCATAGATGCAACGCTACACTAATTTATCTAAAACGTACACTAACTTTAACCGTTACCTACGTAATACTCCAATTCGTCAAATATACATATTTTGGTCTGTATAGGTCAAGTCAATTGTTCCAACGTAATAATTAAAAGCAGCAGTTTAGCTTTCTTTGTACAGGATATCCTTTCCAGGGCCGACACTTGAGAATTCCCCTTCTTAATGGGGCATGTTGCCTTCGGATTGGGCGCTTTTGGGATATAAGCATTTGTTATGAAATGAATATGGATGGATAGATATTTTGAAAGTAGAATATAATGACTCCTATAAATATCCCTTGAAATTCTGTGGGGTTTTTTTGTGTCTTTTTTTTATTTCATGACAGAACACAGTCCACCATTTGGAAGAAACCAGATTTTTGACTCCACAAAATGGCGGACCATGTTTCAATGTAGAGTGTGGTTCCGCTGGTTGTATTTGCCAAGAGGTCACTAGTCACTATGTACCAATGGGTGTCTTATTGCATGAACAACTCTTAAAAAAGAAGAATAAAGGAGCAATTCCAAACATCAAAATTTTAAGAGAAATGAAGGCAATGCGTCAACTAACTTTTTCTGAATTCATGATCAAAATACTCTTCGGTAAGCAGATTTCGAACCATCGAACCAGTGGCCTCTGGTGTAAATGCTTTTATAGCCTGAGCCCAACTTCATAAAGTAGCTAAGCACAACAAAATCATGCTAACCATAAAAAGTTTACTAGCCAAAATATCATGTCACACATAGCATATGTCACTGGTATCCTACTAATTTTTGCCTTACAGAAAATTTGTAAGCAGTATTTTCTGCTTAAGCAGTTCCATAGAGCTGCTTAAAAGCCGATTTTGTGCTTACTGTGTGATTTTCATTTCATAGCACTGCTAACCGTAAGCACAGGAAAAGGCATGCTAACCTTCCGGTGCTTACTGTAGGAAAATGAATGACATAACAATACAAATCCTTGGTAAACGCGCAAGTTGGCTGTCTAATTTTCTTGCTAACCTGTGAAATACGTTGACACTTACGCAAATTTGTCTGCTAAAGTTAGCACAAAAATTTGCTTTTGGTTAACCAGCGCTATGAAATTGGCCCCAGGTCGTATGCAAATATCACTCAGAATAGCGTGCTTAAATCCATCACATTGTAACGTTTCACATACTTTGGTACGATCAACTGCTTGATCTTTATTGATTTGGATCTTCATTGATTTGGATTTTCAAGGATGATCGCAATATTCTAGTCCCCTGATCAAATCGTGCATTACATGAAAAAAATGCCAAGGGTTGATATTTAAAAAGTAAGCCTGGGAAAAATGTTATAGTAATAAGTGATCCCTTTTGGAAACTAAACATGAAATTTTTTTCTTTTTCTTCGCAAGAAAGTGTGCATGTTAACAGGTCCTATGAAGATCCACTCAAGTAGTCACACGAGCTAGATTACTAAACAGTGTGCCTCAAACAAAACTTGGGGCTTTTTCCAAATCTCATCTTAGGCTCCGTCTCCAGGCTCTGGGCTCCGTTTGATGTTGGAAACACCATGCAAAATGTAACGTTGCTCCAAAACTGTTGCCAGAGCCCAAACCAGAGCCGGAGCCCAAGCCAGAGCCGGAGCCCAAACCAGAGCCGGAGCCTAAACCAGAGCCGGAGCCCAAACCAGAGCCGGAGCCCAAACCAGAGCCGGAGCCCAAACCAGAGCCGGAGCCCAAACCAGAGCCGGAGCCCAAACCAGAGCCGGAGCCCAAACCAGAGCCGGAGCCCAAACCAGAGCCGGAGCCCAAACCAGAGCCGGAGCCCAAACCAGAGCCGGAGCCCAAACCAGAGCCGGAGCCCAAACCAGAGCCGGAGCCCAAACCAGAGCCGGAGCCCAAACCAGAGCCACAGCCCAAACCAGAGCCGGAGCCCAAACCAGAGCCGGAGCCCAAACCAGAGCCACAGCCCAAACCAGAGCCACAGCCCAAACCAGAGCCAGAGCCCAAACCAGAGCCGGAGCCCAAACCAGAGCCGGAGCCCAAACCAGAGCCGGAGCCCAAACCAGAGCCGGAGCCCAAACCAGAGCCGGAGCCCAAACCAGAGCCGGAGCCCAAACCAGAGCCGGAGCCCAAACCAGAGCCGGAGCCCAAACCAGAGCCGGAGCCCAAACCAGAGCCGGAGCCCAAACCAGAGCCGGAGCCCAAACCAGAGCCGGAGCCCAAACCAGAGCCGGAGCCCAAACCAGAGCCGGAGCCCAAACCAGAGCCGGAGCCCAAACCAGAGCCGGAGCCCAAGCCAGAGCCGGAGCCCAAACCAGAGCCACAGCCCAAACCAGAGCCGGAGCCCAAACCAGAGCCGGAGCCCAAACCAGAGCCACAGCCCAAACCAGAGCCACAGCCCAAACCAGAGCCAGAGCCCAAACCAGAGCCGGAGCCCAAACCAGAGCCGGAGCCCAAACCAGAGCCACAGCCCAAACCAGAGCCAGAGCCCAAACCAGAGCCGGAGCCCAAACCAGAGCCGGAGCCCAAACCAGAGCCGGAGCCCAAACCAGAGCCGGAGCCCAAACCAGAGCCGGAGCCCAAACCAGAGCCGGAGCCCAAACCAGAGCCGGAGCCCAAACCAGAGCCGGAGCCCAAACCAGAGCCGGAGCCCAAACCAGAGCCGGAGCCCAAACCAGAGCCGGAGCCCAAACCAGAGCCGGAGCCCAAGCCAGAGCCGGAGCCCAAACCAGAGCCGGAGCCCAAACCAGAGCCGGAGCCCAAACCAGAGCCACAGCCCAAACCAGAGCCACAGCCCAAGCCAGAGCCGGAGCCCAAACCAGAGCCACAGCCCAAACCAGAGCTGGAGCCCAAACCAGAGCCGGAGCCCAAACCAGAGCCAGAGCCCAAGCCGAGGTTTGGGAAAGGCCCGTGCAAAAAAACATAAATGTGTCTTGAGACAAGGCTATTAAATGTTGAAGTTTATGGTTCTTACAAGAAAAGTATTGGTCTTCTCAAAAGTTTGACTGTTCGGCTCTAGTCCTCATTAGGAGACTATGCCACATGGCTTGGCGTGTCAAAAAAAAAGTTATACAAAAAATAATAGATAGAATCAAATCAAACCAACATATTAAACCATTACTTTCACGTATTCTGTGGTCATTGCACCATCACTGTGCATAAAATAGGTTCTGAATAACACTTTAATATCATAAAAATAAAGAATGTTTATGAGTGCCAAAACAAGCCAAAACCGAGTTGAATGGAACATTCCATCTTTCAACAAATGAAAATATTCTCTCCATTGCATGAATGCAAAACTTTCATTATTTGTTTTGTATCACATCCAAGTAGATCTTTGTCATCTGGAGGGAAACAACTATAAACAAAATGTACAAGATTGTATTCTACAAGATTGTATTCCGGCATCCAGTATGAGGGCGTTTTGCACTGCTGTGGTCTTGGCGTGCAATAGTCAGAAAGGATTCGACCCAAATGCACAGTGAATAGTACCAAAATGCATGGTATATATGACATGCATATGTAGGCCATATATGGGTTTGAATAATAAATGCCGCATGACCAACAATCCTCCAATCAAATGACAAGGATCTATCTTGGTGTTGTATATTAAAAAGTATTTGTTTAGCCATGTTTCTGCAATTAAACATAATTATTATGATGAAATGTATCAAATACAAGTACCTAGTAACAAGACATAAAAAAAAAACATTGCAAAGTGAAACATCCAAGCAAAACTTCAAACTAAAGAACCTTAGTTATATTCTTCCTAAGCCGTGGAGATTTTTTTGAAATGTATTCACTTCATCACTCTGTGTATCGTCAATACATGTAGCCTACAAATGTACTATTGTAAAACGGGCAACAATGACCTCCCCAAATTAAAAAGTCAACAAAATCACTAACTAATGATGACAATGTTTATAAAAATACCATTTGAACAAAACAAGAAAAATTAGTTCATTAGAACTCATTTTGATCTTTTTACAAAACAATTCTAGACTTTCTCTGTCCAAAAGTGGAAGCTCTTCTAGCAGGATGGTACATTATTGATAAGAACATATCTCAGATTATGTAATAATAACAATAATAATAATAATACACAGTTCTTATATAGCGCTTTATCACACCCGGTGGGCGTCTCAAAGCGTTCAGTATTTTTTCCTGCAAGATATACGGACTAATGATTTGAAGTATGAGACCTGTTCCTTAACGTAGCACCATGTAACGGTGCTGTGGCGCATCCTGCAGCTGATGTAGTTTAAGTTTCGGTTATTACCGAGCTGCAACAAGCCACAAAAACCCAGACATAAAACTCTTCTTGAAGTAATCCCATCCCTGAAATCTATTTGAACAAACATGCCCCCAAATCAATTTCAAATAGATAAAAACAAAAGGTTACTGCTGGTGTTTTTTTCCATGCAAAATACAAATCAACAAAGTGTTAAAGACCCCAAATTGAGGCACCTTGTGACAGATAGAATTTGAGATAAATGTAGCTTTCTTGAAAACTACAGGACTTAAAGACATGCAAATATACTCTTTCAAAAAACACCAATGTTGTACCATCCTTATAATAAATTCATTTCTTAAAATGTCTGTAAAAAGTTTGCCAATAAAAACAGTCTGAAAACTTTAAACTTCTTGGGGCCGATTTCACAAAGAGCTAAGAATGCTCTTTACCAGTGTATCAAATCTGAATTGCTGAGCAATGTGTGATGTCACAATACAAGTCACTACGGCAATATTGACAACTCATCTGAAGATGAATCTTAGAGCTTTGTGAAATCCAACCCGGGTCATGTTCAGAGAAGGGTACAAAAAGTTGGACACCATCATCTACATTTGGCAAATTATATTAAAAAAAAAGGGTCAGGGGCTTAACTTCTCAATCTTACTGACCTTTATCACGCTGCAGCTGAATGTATCTTTGTCAGATACCCAGTATTCACAATGAAAATGGTACTTCGTTCTCATTTCATTCATGGGGACCTGGCCCAATGTCATAAAGCTGTTAAGCAGAAAATACTGCTTAGCAAATTTCTTTCCTAAGGAAAAATTAGTGGGGCACCAGTCGCAACAATGTAAACTTGATGAAAGTTTGGCTGGTTACCCGTTTGTGCTACATAAGATTTGTCTGTGCTTAGCAAGTTTTTAAATAAAGAAACTGGGCCCAGATTATTTATCTTCCAGCCTCAGTTTCATAATATCTTGATTTGAACGAATGAAGAACAAGACAGCTGCAGTATGATAAAGGTATAAGACGTTTTCTTCAGAGTAATACATGATGCATCCTGGGCACGCCCCAAACCAACTGTGGCTTCACTTTTGTCAATTTCCTTTCTCACGAACAACATAAATTTATCCCTTTCTTTTATATTCTACACAATTACCCAGATCCATATCAGCAACTCTATACACAAATTTCAGAGACATGATTTTGCAAAGAATTGTTCCACTTTGTGCAGTTTTTTAAAACATTGCTTCTGTTGGCACAGCGTAACCATGATTAGAGCAGTCAAAAATAGTTATAAAGAAAAAACTCTGAGTGATTTAACATTTAGTAGAAAATAATTCGCACTTTCAAGGTTGGACTTGAATGACTCTTGTTGATGTTCAACAGCAATCTGTAGAGAGACATCCCCCATGACCTTACCTGTTAAAAAGTGAAGACACTTGAACAGTTTAGAGATCAGGGATGACTTGGATTAGTTCCCTAAAGCTGAACCTACTGTCCAAGACCAAGACAGCAACCCAAAGGTAAGACTAAAACCAAGACCAACGGTGACTGAGACTAAAAGATGACTCTAACAGGCAAACTGCAAATGTGTGGTATCATGTCTGCGACCCTCACACAGTGGACCAGTTCAGGTCAAAGTGCGCCAAAATAGGCACATTTGGAATCATGAAGTTAAAGTATTCTATATGTGAAATACTTTTTATAGTTTTTTCTTCAAGTTTTCATGGGTGTCACCAACATTCAAAACTATTTTGAAGATTACTTCTTTTATAAAATAGTCCAACAGACCCACAGATTGTTTATAAAACTATTGCCTATTTTGGCGCACTTTGACCTTGAACTAGCTAACCGTGCCTCAGGTCAAATACCAAGAGGGAAAAAAGTTCAAGAACATCACCCAGAGGTCCATTAGCCTTTCTGATGTATTGCGGACACTATACAATGTACTGTTTGGTTTGGGTGTATACAGACAGATTTACCCAATCCGAATAGTGCACTTGTAATGTGTCCACCATACCTCAAAAAGGCTAATGGCCATTGGCCAAGACCCAAATGTTAAGGACAAAGAAGTCCACTCAAGGGCTAAAAACCAGACTAATACCACCAGTGTCTTAGCTAGTTTTGTTTTTTGGAACTAATTAAATTGAATGAAATAGGATAAAGGGCACAGGAAGCTCTTTATTGATTGCAGATACTCTCTGGTGTATTCAGGGCGCTGGATCTGGGTTCCAATGTTGTGTCTTAGGAATACTTGTTCTGTGGAGTTTATTCTAAGATATTAAATTAATTTGTCCTTTAAATACTGGTAAGGTTAAACTGGCCGTGCAGAAAAATGGCCCAGCAAAACATGGCTGCGCGGTTCGCTAGGTAAAACAGGGAATACCCCTGAACAAGACTTAAACACAATCTAAAAACAAGTCGTAACCCCAAAATTTCAGTAATTTATGGTCCCAGACCAACACTAAACCCCATGTTCCAGAAGTCTAGGAGGGGAGAAAAATCTATTCCTTACCATAGATTGGCAAATGTGTTAGCCACAACATCAAGTCAATTTCATACAGCTGCTTAAGCAGAAAACATTGCTTAAACATTTTTGCTTCAAGTGAGATACCAGTCACAGATGTTACACAAGACATGGTTTTTTTGGCTGGTAACCTTATTACGGTAAGCATAATTTTGTTGTGCTTAGCTACTTTTTGTGCTTAAGCAGCTCTATGAAATTGGGCCAAGGTAATACCAATAACTTTGTTATTGAAAGCCAATACGTACTCACTTGTTATTTGATAATTTTGACGTAGGATGCTGGGAAGAGTCCCCTCTCTTCTCGTCCCTTCAGTTTTCCTTTCCACCAATCTGCATCAGCTTTCTGCAAGATCTCTATGTGGTCACCCTTACGAAACGTTATCTCACCTTCTTCCTGTGCTGTGAAGTCAAATTCTGCTACTGCTTGCTCGTGCTCAACTTCCTGTGTCCACCAAGAGTACCGAGATAATGTTAGAAGATGAAGAAACAAAATTATTCATTGTAATATAATAAGAAATTGTGATGACACAATGGCCAAGTTCGATCAAGGACCAATGGTTAACTAGTGGTTGTTTAGTGACGTACGTAGTGCATGGGCACTGAAGTTGAAGTGCGAACGACTCTAGTCAACGCGACCATGACAAAATTGCAAAATTAACGTTATCACTTTTCTGATAACTGGTCCCCTCTGCACTGTGGTTAAGAAATGGCTATTGGTAACCAGCGCTGCGACCAACCTCGATAGGCTGGTTGCAAATAGTTAACTAGACCAGTCCAACCATCGTTGATTAGCGTGAGTTTGATCAGAGTTAACTATGGTCTTTGATTGAACTTGCTCCTTGCTCCTTGTGGTTAATCTCTCTTTTGAGTATAATGTGGTTCCGAAGGAACCGGTTGACTCCACATTTATGACAGTCTGCTCTGTCTGTCAAAAGAAGACTGATTCGTGGGAAAATGTGTGAGAGCCTCTATTTTCCTCTGTTAATTGACTAGTGGTGAAACAAGCTTTTGTGAACGAGCTCCTTTTTAGGGGGGGGGGGGGGGGGGAGTGGGTTAATAAGGCTCTGTTCTTGGTCATTAGTTTAAACCCTAACCATCCACAACCCTTCAAAAACGAATATGGCATACCAACATAATCAGAGTCCAGCAGTTTGAGTGTTGAGCAACACGTAATATAATGGTGTTTCATTTTTTTAGTGTGAGGAAGGATCTTAGGGAGTTAGGGTTGTGGAGTTATGTGCATTCATATTAAGGCATGGGAAACCATGGCATCTCTTCCACAAGATGCTTTCCTGTCCAGTGATTCGGATTGGATGTCTAGTCATATCTGATGGGCTAAATGACACATTTGCGGGCAATTCCATAGTTACTCCCAACACATCCCCCAAAGGAATCATTAAATACTCATAATAACGTGAGTGACCATGGAATTACCCATAACACTTTAAGTGAAACTTGAGTTCTTGAAGATTCATCCTTCGGAGTTTCTGATTCACACTTCAAGCACCTTTGTTTTACACAAGTTTCCTCAGATTTCAAAGCTGCATCAGTGGTAAAATTCCTTTTTAAGATGAAATCCTGTGATGTATTCCAAGAGTTGTTCAACTGTAGTTAACACTTCTTACCATATCCTTCAGGTAAATAGTTTGTGTCCGGCTAACTGAGGAAGTCTTGTAGTAGTCGACCAGTTCATTTAGTGATCTAAACTTCACTACCCATAGGAAGTATTTGGAGCTGCCATCCGTTAAGATCTTGAAGTGTTGTACTCCATCACCGTATCTACAATAGTTCAAAGACAATTATTATAGACAATGATACCAACAGAAATTTGGCCATAAGACATATATACAGCGCTGATAAATGATGTGGGTCTGTGTCACCAGGTTAGAAACAATACACCTTTATAAAAAATAATACAATACCAAGCAGGCCTCTTAAAGCGCCTTACAGTATTATTGCCCCTGTTCATCGGGCTCTAAGCGATCCTGACACCATCTCAACTCCTTAGGAGTATGCAGCACCGGCAGCCTAATAGGCGCACAGGTTGCTAAAGTGTCACTAGATAGAATAATACAATACCAAGCAGGCCTCTCAAAGTGCTGTACAGTATTATTGCCCCTGTTCATGGGGGTTTAAGCATTCCTTACACCATCTCAACTCCTTAGGAGTATGCAGCACCGGAAGCCTAATAGGCACACAGGTTGCTAATCATTCACATCAACAATCTTTACCCTCGCAGGTACCCATTACTCCTGGGTGATGAGAAGTTAAAGTTATGTGTCTTGCCCAAGGACACAAGCGTCACAACTGCGACTCGAACCCACACCCTGATGACTCAGCCACCAGTAATTGAGCTCCTTGCACTAGACCCAACACGTTTGATCACATTGCAGCAATTTCGTTTCCTTTAACTCAACGCAATGTAAACCCAAACTAAGGCTGAAAGGGCAAAGTCTAATCCCGTTTTGGTGTGAAGAGATTTAGTGTATGTTGTTTCTATTGCACACAGGAATTGCAAAAAAGAACATTGCAAGCTAATAAAGGTTTACAATATACATGTCGGGACACCACTTTGAACTCTACTGCAAGATAGAATGAGGCACCCTCATTATTTCTAGAAAATCATTGTCTAAGAAATGTTCTTGTTGCAGGTTGAGATCTTTCTGGGGGTCACAGAGTGCATTTATACTTTTATTGCTCTCATGTGGGCTTGAAGTATCCTTTGCAAATTGCCCCCATAGAGTCCTTGCATGTGATGTGAAAAGCTCAAATGGCGCCCTCACTGAGGTCGACGAACACCTCTTATTGGCTGAAAGTTGTGCGAGCCACATACACGCGGGCTTAGTTTTATTGTTTGAACACAGCGATGGCGGCCTATGCAATGGGTCTATTGAACTTCTGTTAATCTAATCGTTCAGTTCCATCCACATAGGCTTGTGAATGTATAGGCTCTAATAGACTTTTCAGGCTGTTTAATAACAATTTTACTGATTTTTTCCAAGGGTAAAAAAAATCAGAAATCAGACTAAAGCAAGAAGAATTTCATGCCTGTAACCTGTAGTGGCCTGTAACAATTAACATTTTACAAGCATTTTTGTTTACAGTATATCAATACATGTCTTACTTGACGGAGAGCGAGTAACTGACTTCGCTGACGTCACTCTCACTTCTACGGATAAGGAAAGCTCCGTCTTGCTGGTCCATTAGCTTCCAAACAGCGCCATCTCTTGAGATGTTTCCATGTAAGAAACTAAACAATAAAAATATCAAGTAGAAGTTACATGTAGTTTACATCATCATCAATCAAACACATTCTTAGTTCTCCAGTCTATGGCCCTTTATGAAACCACGGCTTCAACTTGGGCTTAAGCCTGGGCTCCGTCTGCCTTCTTGAAGCCCCACAAAGAAATAAGTGACAGAGCCTTAGCTCAAGCCATGGTTTGGAAAAGGGCCTACAGTGTATGGTCACTCAATATCCAAATGTTTGACTCCGATGAGATTGATAACTCTGGGCTAAATTTGACAAAGCACAATATGTATTGTGAGGCAATATATTAATAAATGGCTTCAGCTGTGGCTACGGCCAGACATCTGTTAAGTATTACTCTTTATCGTTGTCACTGCAGCCAGCAGCCATAGCCAAAGTTACTTGATCTGAACACAGCTTAAGATTCATCTCACGATCAGTTGGCCAATAACTTTTAAAACCTAATTGCTAAGCAAGATGTGATGTCACAATACCAACTAGTCACCCATATTACGTCAACAGTGGGAAAAATCAGCTATCTCTGATGACAATGACTTCACATTTTTGAGCACACAACTGTGCATTAGGCATAAATACTGCACGCGTCACGCGTGCGTTTCATAAACTCCCTTTATGATTGGTTGGTAAGCAACTCAAGCTGCATTGAAATTACAGAGCTTGACGAGGCTAAAGGACAAAATAGAAATTGTCATCAATGATGGCCTCTATTGCAACCCATCTATACATGTACTTTATGGAGAAAATGGAAGCAATTGCCTCCATGCCCTTTACCATTGCCTTGGTGTCCCTTAAAATGTTCCAGTAGAAATTTCAACCACCCTCACAGAGATGCCCTTTAATAAAGAAAAACTGCCTTGCCCTTAAAGCATCGCAGGATCTGGCCTGATATCACTACCTGCAGGTGATAATGACAGCTTATCTCAAGAAGAATCTTAGCTCTTAGCTCTTTGGCCCCATGCAAAGTGCGTGGTTTGGCATACTCAACTAACTCAATGCAACAGGGTACTACTATTGTGTATGGAAATACTAAATTGGCTAGATCCAACATGACTATAGGGTTACATGTGTACATAAATCAATTCCCTCCCCCACCCCCTACGCCATAGAACCAATAAGAAAGAATAGAACCTGATTTGAAGAACCTAAAGCACTGATGCATTTTAGCCATTTTTGGATTTGATGATGATCACTGGCCAACAGTCGATTTCACCAAACTCATCGCAAGTTGCGAAGCATCGCAAGGTTTACAAAGGATCGCAGCGCTGTATCGCAGCTGCGACTTGTCTTATGAACCATTTCACAAAAGGCGTCGCAACGGGCGATGTATCGCAAGAATGGTTTTAAGTAAACAGAGTTTGTGAACGAGGATGACCTTTTCGCACAACGACTCTTTTATGTCTATGGTACGCTGTGCTATAAAACAGCCGTATATAATTCTTGGCAAACCCAGTGTGTCAATCCATGTAACGTTCGGCCGGCTGAGAATTATCGAGAGGCCAAACGTAAACATCAACTATAGACATGATATCACTGATCTCTATTATATTGACTTTAGAGATCAGTGTGCATGTTATTGACAGAAAGTCATGGGAGCTGGGAGCTGCCATGTTCAACTTTTCTTCGGTAAACGAATGGTGATGCTACAGTTTTTTTTAAACATAACGTTATGCCATATACTAATAGAAAATTAATTATCTGCTCGGACGAAGTTTTATGGTGGTACGCTATTATTAATTATTAGGCCTAGTGTATTGTTTGAAAATGATATCAATGAAATTTAAAGCATTATTCCCTATCATTACCTTTGTATCAAGCCCTAGTTCTACCCTTTCCAACAAGCCAACAATACTAATTCTGGTAAAACTGTATCTCTTGTATGCAGATCTCGTTATCTGTAAGCACGTCGAGGGGATTTCTGCAGTCACGAAATAACCTTTCTCAGCGCAAAGCCCGTCTGGCTTCTTCATCAAAGAGGAGCATTAACGCCATTTTCTTTCTGGAAGTATGGGCCTATTATTATTTTATTAAGCGTACGATGACTCAGTTGGTCGTCGTAAGTTGTGATGGAATTTGCGAAGTATTGAATGCATCGTAAGTTTCGTGAAATCGTTCACAAAACGCGTCTTGAGTTGCGATGGGTAATGCATCGCAACGTGAGTTACGATGCATTGCAGCGCTTCGTGAAATCAAAGGCTGATACCATAGGTTATACTCAATAGCATACAATTGACCCCAGGTCATACACGGCGACTGTGCCAATGCTCACCATTTTGGATAGGTATACATGTAAACGCCGTAGTGCCTAATATGCACACTACACTGTTTAACACACGGAGACATTGATTTCCAAAATGGCACAACCAAGATGACTGTGATGATGACATCAGGTGCATTGGGTAAATACAGTGGTTACTGTGTAGGTCTTGATTTATATTTTTTAAGTACCTATATACCTATTTTCCCCCTAATTTGCAAGAAATTTAACCATTCTCCCTGTCTCCCAGGTTTCTCACAATCTTCAAAAAGGAGAAACTCAACATTCTTTAAATTTTTTGTGTGAAAACTGAGCATGAATTTATAAATTTATTCACAAGTGTTTTTTTATTTTTTTTATTTTTAACTTCCACTTTAATATTGTCATGTGAATACAGAAGGTACATTTACTTTATGTATCTTGTTTAAAACTCAAAGGTTGAAGCACATGATGAGCACATCCTGTGAAGCTATCCCATGACATACCTTGTATCCATTCTGTAGTATATTTGAAATGTATCCATGTATGGCCAATGATCTCTTATTACACCTGTCAGTTTCTGAACCAATTTAAAGACTTGTTACTTAAATGCTGGTAGCATCTGAATTTCAAATTTATTGTCAATTTCTCTGCATATTTTTCGTCTTCTGAAACAAAACCACAACCTGAGAAAAGCCAAAGAATTGTGATCATCTTATTGAACTGTTACAAGGTGAGGTTGTATTTTTAAGCCATGATATTTCTGCTTTTAACTCCTGCTTGCAAGCAGTGTAAATTAATAATTGTATTAAATGTACTTGATTGTTTTTGGCCGTCTGATATAAGACATTTTTAATAATCCATGAACAATAAAACAAATATTGTTAGTAGCATTTTCTCCAGTGTCACAGGAAGGAGTTTGTTTATCATGATTTACTGTCCAAACATCATGAAAATACAGAGCAAACTTAGCAATGTCTGGTACACACCATGTAACATTTGTCTACAAAAAGAGCAACCTTGTACATTCCAGGGCCTTTCTGGCAGGCAAGATACTACACTGGTCATATGGGTCATTTTACATATTGTGTCATAATTTTTCACTGTGGTACTCTGATTATGGTGGTATGCCTGAACCCATGTAAAGCATGATCAGTTTATTCATGTAGTCCCCAGTCCAACAAAATCTGCTGAGAGTTTGATGGAATAGGGACTGCAAATCTTGTGCTGTTAGCGCTTTTGAATGTACTGTCGTTTTTAATCAATTGTCATTTTTGTTTTATCAATTGTCGTTTTTATAACAAATTTGTATGTAAAATGCATTGAGATTATTTGTTGATGCAATGCGCTATATAAGAAATAAAAATTATTATTATTATTACTATTAAAAAATATGTATTATTATTATTATTATTATTATATTTTTCTGGTGATGAAACCAAGGATTCGACAAAAGCGCATGTTGCACTGTAGCTCGCAAGCCTGAAGAAACCTATATATCAGACAGTGCAATCTCCATAAAATATCAGATTTAATATTTTCTTCCATTAGGCTGTGTACAAATCGTGCCTGCAGGAAGTCCAGGCTCTGTGGCTCTTTTGTAAACATATGATGTCACAGGTTACATGGTCTATGTAATGGATTTGACATGATTCGCAAAAACATAAAATGCATTCTTGTAACTCAGAACCTTCACTGGACCACAAACTGTTTGTACAAACTCATAACTACACGTACTTCTCATATTTGAAGAATTTTTAGGGGATGTGGTCTGAACTTGAATTATGACGTAAAAATTTGTAAATCTTGTGGTTGGACTTGCTTGGGTGAGAGGTTACTGGCAAAAAATCAGCCAGTGGTAATGCCGTGGGTACTTTAAGGCCCTTACAAAGTTCCAAACTTGGCATATAATGGTTCAACAGGCAGTCTCATCTTTCCATTCCTTGAGTCCAATAACCGTTTTGGATAGCAAAGCTGAAAGTTAGAATTTCCATGTATTTCCTTGTCAACAACTGTACCACTGTCCTATTTTTTTAACTTACGGGTATGGTTTTATTTCAATGTAGTTTGCTGGGACTAATCCTTTTTTGCCGTTCAAAGAGGCTTTGTACCAGTGTTGCTCCGAGTTCTCTAATACCTGCAAAGATAAAAGGATCAAGATTTCTGTACATGTAGTTTCAAAGAGAATGTTTTAAAATTGTCAAAAACAATCAACTTCAATCTGATTTTATTGTGTATTTTGTGCTGTTTCATGGGCAAAATCCTCATATATACCACAGACTGCCACAAGGTTACCATACCTTGAGTACATGAGTTACTTCTGTTTGTACAGCTGGTATTGGAAACCCCATGGCATGTGTAGTGTGGACTTAGTCTCCACAGTCTCCTGTGGTATTTTGTGGAAACAGCCAGTTGGGCGGGAGAGTACAATCTTGGTAGTGTGCATCGGGTGTACAATGTACTGTATATGTTGTACCTAGTACAGACACCCCTACAGTGTATGTTCTGATAACCCCTCGTGATCTCCAATGTACACGCTAGGGTTAGGGTTAGGGATAGAATTAATTAGGAACATACATTTGTTTGGTTGTTGTAACATAGGCCAGGTGTGTAACACTATAAGACGATGGTATCGTTCATCAATGTATAGATGCGCCATGTTATGTGAGAGGTTTTTGTTGTTGTCATGGCTACTTTCTTTTCAAATCAATTGCGAAAAAGATGAATGTTACACTGACAACAGGAACAGAAATGCCACCTTTTTTTGTTTTGCACCAACTAAAAAAATACTGAATTAAAATCCAATAATAAAAACAGATTTCAGCATATTTTTATAAATAAATTCACAAAAATCACCATTTCTGCATCTTCTTGCGTGGTATTTGAGAGTAACAACGGAAATGACTTTGTATTCCAAGCTGTGGGGTGAGGGTAGTGGTGGATTTGGGGGAGGGGGTGGGGGTATGGTTGGGAGGAACAGTTCATCCTTTTTAACATTTATTTATTTATTATACTTTTTTGGGGGAGGGGGTGTACATTCATCACATTTGAGGCATATCTCCAATAGCACTCCACACTAATGACGTCAAAACACCCGAATGTCAAACAAACTTTCCATCCCACGTGTGTACACTCACACGACCACCGCATCGGCGCGCCGGGACTGCAGTGGTACAGTACCAAGTGCAAACAAAACACAGACACATGTACGCGCGCGTATAGGTCAGTGAAATTGGACACCGTCTAAGATCCAGGTACTTGTTTCTATGTTTGGCATTAGTGCGGAGTGCTATAGTATTACAACATTGGAATCACAGCTACTTCACAGACAGAAATACATCTGTAATGTTCCACCCCAACTTTAGAATCATCTCGATGGTCCCAACTTGGGTGTTACAGTTGGGATGGCCCAACTATAGCTGGCATCCTTAGATCTTTCACCGTGCAGAGGACCAGCAGCTGCTAGTACTAGGCCTATATGTACACTAGACTGAAGGCAGGTGGCAAGGGTAAATTCAGTTGCGTTGATAGAGTAACATAACAATTGTTTCTTATCAAGACCAGATCTCTATATCACCAGTAACACTATCACTGTTTGCGACTGTCGGGAGGATGGAGGGTTATGATTATCGCAACTACATCACTGTCACTATCACTTGAGCAATTCCAGCTGTAGTCATAATAGTTGGGCCGTCTCAACTGTAACATGCAACTCAAATTAGGACTGGTCCCACCTAGCATTAGTATTGTAGTTTAGTAGTAGTATACACAGATGTAGTTCTTAGTTGGGACGATTCTAAAGTTGGGAAGGAAGATGTACATGTATGAATGATGATGTACAGTCACAGTAAAATACGCTTTTCCTTCATCAGGGCGAGGGTCTTCAATACTTACGTTAACAACGATTGTATCTCCTTTTTCGAAGGACAGCTCATCATCACTAGTTGCTTTGAACGAGTGCTTTGCTACTGCATCAACCATACTGTACCATACAAAAATATAATCTTCCTATCACAAAATCTTGAGCTTTGGTTCGCCCACTTATGAGAAGTTATAATTCAATTGTTTTCCAAACCTCACAAAGTCCTGAAAGTGTTTGCTGTAAAGATGTGCAGGACTCGAGCCAAGTTTAGCGTTGCTGCCAGCAGTGCAGTAATTAGTTTTGACCCCTATTTGGGCAAGCTGGTTGAATGTCAGTGTTGTTGTAGAACACTTTCTGAAGTTACGGTTTTGAGGGTCTGGACTAAATTGGGTAACGTTAAAACGTCACTAACTTCAAATGGTGAAATAACATTTGTATCCAACGGCGAGCGATTTGTAGGTCCTATGGGAAGTTCAGGCTGTGTGGTCTACGTTTTTACTAGCAGGTTTAACTTCGATCCGTGGCTTTGGGTGCAATTTAGGAGTCACCCATACAAAGTTTCAGTGTGCATTACACGTAGGCCTCCGTGAACCAAACACTGTATGACATGTGTGTAATGGTGTACTGATGTAATGCATAGTGTATAATATGATGTATGGTATGTACGATCCTTTTCCGCATTGTACAATGTACATCATACTGTACATACAATACACATCAAACTGGCTACTCACCATTTCCTGTTTGTTTGACGCACAATATCAATGGGGACGAGGGCAACCTCGTTCCCAGAGGTATACTGATCACGGCGCCCCTTTTATCCCAAGGCAGGCGTGCCTAACTCTTGATACCCCTTCTTGATCTTCGGATGGAAATGCGGACCCTTATTTTTTCGAAACATCTTTTCGGACTCCGTCAAAACATGGACACAAGATCCGTCGGCCAGTTGAAAGAGAAAGTCCTGACTGAAAGTTCACTTTAAAAATTATTTCCGAAACTAAGCCAGAACCGTTAGGCCAAAGCCTTGTTTCGAATTTCGATTTCGGCGCGGTGAGCTTCTGCTTGCCCGTTTGAAAGAAACTTGTTTAGAAGGACGGACTGCCCGCGTGATCCCGCGGACATTCAAAATTAAGCTTTAGCTGGACCTGTGGTTTCGAAAATGACCCGATACACAAAAAAATAATAATAATAACGTCCGGCAAAAGAAGCATCAGGTGAAATGAGCCACTCATTGGATCTTGCTAATCATACATGTTACTAGTGCAAGCAAAATTTAGGGTAACCACATGAAACATTATTTTGGAAGTGTGATTGGATCGAAATGCCATGAGTCATACGTTACATCACACTGGCGCCCCTGCTGTGCACGCACAAGGACTCTTCACTTTCCAATTAAAGCAGGTGTCTTTGTTTCATCTCGTATGGTCTTCAAAAATCACTCCCATCCTTCTAGTTAAACACTAAAACTAAAAGGCAAGTTCATTTTTGTTCATAATTGAATACATTCTCAAAGAAACTGTTAATTTGCCGCCGGGTTTCTGTGTAGTGGTTGTAGCTAGTGTGCACTGGGCGTGGCTTATTAACGCCATTGAGCAGCTCTGCCTCTAATCTAAACGAGCATTGATGCCGAAGTTTAGAAAAGGTGCAGACGAGATCTTGCGGCTGTGTGGACATGATGTAACCATGAAACAGCCATTGCAAGTCTGATACAAATAAGTTACCTCTCCTCAAATCGCTAAGAAGTCATATGAAGTTGTACACCAGGCGCACTAGAATTTAACAAGGTGACCACTTTTCTCAAATAGAGTGGTCAATCCTTGAAATAAGCTACCTGGGATATTGGTATCCTTCCTGAGGGTCAAGTTGACTCAGCTCCGGGAAGTAAGCCAATCACTCCCATTTTTTCAGTGCAGCCCTTACGAGAGGGATCGATGTAGCGCGCTGCCCATGGGAACGAGGCTGGAAAGGGGCACCATCAGCACGACGCGGGTACCAACAGCTAATTAGTCAGCAGCCCTCCCCCTACCTAAATAAGGCGCCACCAAACGGCTCGTAGCAAGCAGTCTTCGATAATTACAGGTTTTCCCGGTCATTTTTGGCAAGAAAACAGCCTACTACTTTCATACATTCGTCCCAAACTGATTTTACCTCTTCAGTTGAAACCGTCATTCAATTTCGCTTTAAGGTATATATACGAATTTATATTTAGTTAAACTTATAAGGCGTAACCATGCGAAATCGGCATTCAATTTAGCAGTCGACGGCAACTAGAAATTTCTGCGAAAAAGTTGCTGCGAATTTGAATGCCGTTCGAGTGGATTGTTATATGAATAGTTATCTTTTTTAATCGCACGACGAAAAAGAACGATTGCTTAAAAATTAAGTGAAATTGAATGACAATTTTGAGGAGCTTTCAATTACGTGCGCGAAATAAAATAACGTTACGTTAGATTTGCCACTTATTTGCCGAAATAGAAGAAGCGCGTTTGCAAAAAGAGATTAAAGTACTGTGCACTTCAAAAGGAAAAAGTATTAGGATGTCATGAATAACAAGTTTTTAAGATGTTTCCTGTTTAAGATGTTGATGGGAATAGTTGAAAAAGATCTATTGCTAAGGGATTTCGGACCAGTAAAGTCAGATGAACTTTTGAATCCTTCGATTATTGTTTTAGAAAACATCACAATTAACTCAGAGCTAAACGTCAACAACCTTACCAATGCTGATCCTTTATCCCAAAAGGATGAGATTTGCAACATTGTAGTTTAAAACAAAACACTAAAACCAACATAACCAGACGTCATCACACGGTAATTATTAATATAATAAATAATATTGCTTGTGCCATTTTGGGAGTCAGATTCCCCATGTATTACTGTGCAGTGCGCATTTTAAAGGTTCACTGAAATACAAAGTACATAATGTTTCCTGAGCTATTCCACAAAACAATTGTTCTGGGATTGGGTCTGCCAAAGGAATGACAAATATGTGTTCTTCCATTAACAAATTCATTCTTGGTTGAAATGCATGTGATGTCACGTTGAGAATCCAGCCATTGTTAGCAAGTGACCTATTTTTGTGGGCGTTCCTCCTGAAGACTGTTATTTTTTAAAGAAAACAAATTATGCAAAAATACACAGGAATGCAAAAAATGATTTCTTACAAGTGAAGCGTTTTATAAAAATTATAAGGTGTAACATAAAAGCATGAATACTTTTTATTTCAGTAAACCTTTAAGCAACGCACGTGCGGTTAAACGCTCACCATTGCACATCCATGCATTTTTACTCCTAACGTGACATATCATGGGCAGACATTGCAAGCGGTTAATCTTGTTCCTAACCCCATAAGAGTTGTATTGAACTCGTTTGTCTTTTATGAGTTATACAAGAACATTAGTTGGACTTGGTTTTTACGTAGGCTGTGTTTTGGTGACTCTGAGCAGAAACAGTTGTTGACGTAAAGTTCTCCAACCAAACAATTTTCGAGAGCTAGCTTACGCAAAAACGGGTGACGTAGGTATATCTCCTGGAAAGTAATGTTCTAAAAGTATACAGCCTTCATTTTATTTTTAAGTAATGAAAATTAGTCTTTATCATTTTGGAAAATTTTAGTCTTTATTATTAAATCTTTCTGGTAATGAAACCAAGGGACCCTCAAAAGTGACTTCCACTGTAACCCGTAGGCCTGAAGATACCTGTGTAGAGAAGGTATTAAACGTAAGTTTTAGATGTGGGAGGAAAACCCAAACCAAGCCTAACCGAGCCAACAACTTGGTTACGGTTTGGTCGGAACAGCTGCGTCACCGCTAATGAAAATACTTAATCAATGACCACAGCTCAAACAAGTATCTTGTCGGGGTCGCCAAAACGCACACCAGGATAAGACTAGTTTCTGCTTCTCAAAAAATGATACTTCCGTCCCTTAAAAACACGTTCACAACATAAGGCTCCTTTATTGAAAACGAATCTGGAGAAGAAAAACATTGACTTAAAAATAGAATTTAAAAAAAAGAGAGGGTGAAAAAAACCCAGCAGTATCTCGATCTCCCTTTATTTTATCGTTACGCAGGATTTAATACTAGCATTGGCAACAAAGTTTTATGAATATTTTGTGCTGCCCCCAAAACAACAAACAAAATATATATTTATATAATATCCATGTATATTCAACTGTAGCCATCAAAGGACAAACACACAGTTATTCCATTATTAAGTACAAATGTATTTATTTTAACAAAAATATTCTATGCAATTTAGAAAAGGAATTGCACCAGTCTTTCAGAGTAATGATCATCTACAAAATTACAAACTTTCTATTTTGTAGAAGCAAACAAATGCACAGTTATTATACAAAAAAATACATTTAGGGCGACAGGACATATAATTTTGTTTATAGGTCATTCATAGGATAGCTGGAGTAACATTTCTTTTTTTAATACAGGGAAGTCACTGTCCTTCCCTTGGCTTATCAACGAAGTCAGGGTAAGGAGTGTTTGGATTTGGGTGGGGCAGGGGTGGTTTGTATGAGACAGGGTAATATTATGTAAGGGACAAATAAGTTCTGGAGGGCGGGGCGAGGGCCACGGGGGGGGGGGGGGGCATTGCTTGCTGCCAAGTGGAGGCGCCCAGGGGCCTTTTTTTAAACAAATTACATGTATCTGGATTGTCTTCGTGGGGGCACCTGGAGGTCACTGGAAAATTGTGGGAAAGGTGGGGGGGGGGGGGGAGATTGGTTTTGCTGCTGGCTGAGGTGAAGACTGCAAAGGTGACAGTAGGGTCACTTTAAAAATTAAATGCCAAGCTGTTAGTTTAATTATCGTTGTCAAATTTTGGTATTCTTAATAAATGACCCCCCTTCCACCCCACAATTCTGTGAATCAATCTTTCAAAGAGTTTATGTAAACAGCGCTTTCTAATTCATGGGAGGCAATAGTTCAGTTGGTATCAAAGGTCACCACTGGATTAACTGTAATAGACCGACTGCGCGACCAATGTTTACATGTCATCACGTGACCTATTGTGGGTAGTACGTCATCTGAGCTGATGGCAAACTACGTGCAAATACATGCCGTGACCGACAAAGTAACACCAAAAGTCAACTTTTGGTAATAATAACACAGTTAATAAGCCATTTTATTAAAGTTGTATGTTGTGACATTGACATTAATCACACTACTGATTCATAAACGACCAGTATTCTACTACAAAAGAGGTTTATTTTGAGTTATGCACTACCGGCATCGGACGACTTTGTAGCCACCTGCCTGTTATTTTGTTTGTAATGTAGGCCTAAATCACTGTATAAAAAAAGGTAAAGAATGTTGGAAAAGTGAGCATTTATACCTAGCCTTGCAAAATTTCAAATAGGCAAAGGAATCACACAGTTTTGGAAAGCACTTTCTTTGGATGTTTCAGCTTCAAAACTTTGAAATTCTTGTGTTGAAAGCGTCTGGCCCAAGCGTTCTGTCATGCACTAGTACACATCGTGCACATTTATACGTTACTTGTACAATTTCCAAGACCTGCTGGAACTGTCCTCACTGGCTTTATTCAGTCACTCGAAGGTTTCTGGTACAAACTCTGGAATATTTTTCACAGATTTCAAGAAAGAAAAGCCTCGACCGAATAAACAAATGCAACAATCATCATGTACCGTACCGCACTTCCTTATGGAGGACGTCGTGTTTGTTTACATTTAATACCCACAATAGGTCACATGACGCGGGTCGCGCAATCAGTCTATTACACAGAAGCATTCAAGAACCAAATCAGAATCAGATATCATAATGGTGACTCAACGTCAAAATATGCAGACCCTGATGTTTGAGGCAGAACAATGGGTGGCGGGAAGCAAAGTTATAATACATCATTTACATGTGATAACCAAATGCCCTCCTTTTAGTTGTTAACTTTCTTTTTAAATAGCTTGGTAGAAGGTTGAGGGAATAGACTACATCTCGAAGGAGGGGGAGGGGGAACACCTTCCAATGTTGACAATTTAATGTTAGAATGTGTTAATAACCAGCCTCTTGAAATTCAACACTTCCATAATCCACTGGTCTCATCAGAATCCATGCTTTGGTTTAGAGGGATTTGGTGAACCCTTTAATATGACAGCTTCACAAGGGAGGAAAGCCGACCCTTTTGATCAACTTGTGAGAGAGTTCATGAATGTATCCAGATTGTATTCATTCTCATACTGCTTCTCATCCCAGAGTTCATTCAATCCCTGCAAGACACTGCTTGTCGTCTGTTTGCCTGATCCCCCTGCAGAGGAGGTCGAGGGATCCTTCTTTGAGTCCTCAGATCCTCCTGGTTTGCCCTGAGAACATGGTTAAAAATCATTTGCATTAGTATGTGTCTCAGAAAAGAAAAGGAAATGTACCCAAAGGTTCGCAGGCCTTGAACCTTGCTATTGAAGGGGCACAGCAATTTTCTTTTGGTCAGGGGCTCTTCTATGAGGAAAATATAAACTTGCATTGGATCTTTGCAAAGGGCACCACGGCAAAAACACAGAGCACTAAGGCAATTGCTGTGGGTGTTGTGGGTTAATTTGAGGCCTGGGTTTGACAGCTATTTTCAACCATGACAATCAATCAAAAAGTGTTTCTATTGTTTGCGGTATACACTGCTAATGACAGGATTCACACTGGCCTCTTGTCACTGGGCCACTTGGTGGTCTAGTGGTTAAGATATCTGCTCTAGAATGCAGGGGTCGTGGGTTCGAATCCCACCCAAGTAGCCTGTGGATTTTTTTTCCCTGCAGGACTCAGGAAGCACAGAGTATACAGTGCTTGTCCCAAATCGGTGTAGGGTAAAATTACAAATATTATAAATTAATTTCTATTTAAATCTAGTGATGAGAAAGAAAGCTTGTGTTTTTAGAAACTTTGTATCAGCCACAACTTGTATGATTGGGGATATCTGGTTATTTTTGATTACCTTTGATCTACGGTACTTGGTTTTAGTAAAGGAAACATCAGGGTATTGACCCAATTCTTGGTTGCGCCATTTTGGGAGTCAATGTCCCTGTGAATTATACAGTGTACTGCACATTTTAGACGATGCAGTGTTTACATGCTTACCATACACCCAAGTTGACTCCCAAAATGGTGAGCGTGGCAGACAGTAGCCGTGTATGACACTGGTGCAAAGGATCATATTTTGTTTTGTATTGCGATATGTATTGAGGCATTTAGGTATCAATATTGACATACACCGATCAATGGTTACACCCCTACACAAATAACCTTCTACTAAGGTTAAATTACCTGATCTAGTGAGAATAGATCTAGAAGTTGATCTGTTCCCATGGATTGGAGACTGGAGTTATCCTGAGTTATGACAGCATTAGCGATGTTCATCTTGAACTTCTGCAGCCTGTTGAAGGAAGTAAAATCATTCATGTGATCAACCAACAATGAAATATCGCTTCAAAGACGACAACAAACAAGCAGTCAGTGTTCACCCTTACTGAGATGGGTTACAAGTATCAATGACTGAATGAAACTGTGAATTCAAGCAGCTTTATGTACAAATACAACACAACTGAACCAACACATCCAGGTGTGAGTTTTTGACAACTTACCCCATGATTTTCTCTTCCAGTGTTCCTCTGGTGATGAGTCGATACACATTGACAACTCTCTTCTGACCAATACGATGAGCCCTGTCCATTGCCTGCATGACATACAATTAAGTGAGAGGGTTTATTGAAAACTGCTTACCTTTCAGACCTCGTACCAGTTAACAACCAACACTGTGTTTCACAACAGCCACCGAAAAAGCACCCCAGTAAAATCAGGGTTATTTTTGAATGACTTTATGGTTCAAGAAATTTAACAAGAATGCTATACTGCTCCGTTGCATATTATTTCTTTACCTGCAGATCTCTGGTAGGGTTCCAGTCATGTTCAACAAACACCACAGTATCGGCTCCTGTAAGATTCAAACCTAGGCCTCCGACATGAGTGGTTAGCAGTAAAATGTCTATAGAGGGATCGTTGTTGAACCTAGAAGGAAAAGAAAAATACATTAAAATTAAAGTAACTAAAATGACTACAAGTGGTGACTTGTTCTTATTATGGTTTTTCTATAGTATCCCAGCATATTGAGGCCAGAAAAAGTACAAGTTGTTGACAACTAAGGAGTAAAGTTTAGCCAATACACACCAATTTGTATTCCCCAGGGAGGGTGGGGGATGTAAAGTTGTGCAAATTGTCCACGGCTTTCAACAGTGGTTGGCAACAATCATTCAAGGTCACTCCAGACACACTCCACCCCAAGTCAATTAATATTTAGGTTCTTGGGAAGGGTTTTGGGGCAGTGTAAAAAAACAAAATGATATCTGGGAATAGCGATACACCCGATGCCTCCTAGGAGGATTAATTCCAGCACCATTATAGCTGTGTGATTTACATTCAAAACGAGTTACAGGTTGATGCAGGTGTAAGCAAGTTGTTAGGAAGGAGGTGGTCCCTCTGATTATGATACTATTATAATATATTACCTGTGTACGATGTCATGTCTTTGGCCGGCTGGTACACTGCCATCCAGCCTGAGGTAGGTTACATTGGGCATATGCTTCCTGAAATATAATAAAAAATCATCAATATAAATAAACTAATGAAAAGAAGAAAGCAACTTTAGCTGATGTATTGAATTGGGGATGATATACAAATACTAGATGCATGTGAGTACACTGTTGCAGAATATAATCATGAGGTGAAATTTGGACGATTCAATTTCACAAGGTGAAGCTGAGTGAAATGGAAAAGCAAGATTTCACCGAGTGATTACATTCTGCAACAATGCACGAACGAAATGCATTCAAAATTTGCTTTTGTCATTTGAAATTTGTTCACAACAAACACAAAACAGACACAGAAACTCGTCCAACCCACACACTGAAAATTCTAAAAACCCTTCTAAACAATGTGAACGACTCCATAAAGACACCAACCTTGTCCGCCATGACACAACATTGCCTTGTTCGGACAAACAGGCAGGGAATGATTATTTTGGAAATGACGCTGCAAAGCATCCAAAAATAGGGGCAGTACAATAAAAAAGAGAGAACCAAACCAAGTACAAAGATTAAAGACCAAAACAGACTACAAACACACTAAAAAGGTTATTTAGAAAAATATAATAATAATTGAAAATAAAAATTGCATCAGGGACAAAGAATGCCATTGGTGTTCCACCCAGCAACCAACTTGTGATAAAAACTAGTTATATTCCTCATACTGCTACTTCCTTCAGATGGGATTTAAAGCTACCGGTCCCGTGTGTTGTGTAATGCAGGTAAAAGAACCAAGTACACTTGTCGTTAAAGAGAAGGGGTTTGCCCCGATGTTTTCATTACATAACTCTGCATACCTTTCATAAAAAATAATGAGCACTTTGAGATGCCCTCGGGTGTGATAAAGCGCTGTACAAGAACGGCATATTATTAATATTATTAAGTACCCCTTACCTTAAGAGATCCTTCTCTACGATGTCTAGCATACTCTTAAGTTGACAGAAGAGAAGAATTCTATGTTGGCCTACTACGGCTTCCGTCAACCCTTCTTGCTCATTCCCCATTGCCTCCACTCCGATACCACAGTCCTGGAGTAATTGCCTGAAGGATATAGATCAAGTTTAGTAATTTTTCAAAACAATTTTTATTATTATTATTTTTTTTTTTACAACTCATTGAGATTGTCCTTTATTGTAATACATTAAACAAATTTCTGACAAAAACGATCAAAGTGCACTTAACAAAATACCACGGGCAAATTTCATGGAGCTGCTTAAGCACTAAAAGTAGCGAAGCTTAACAAAATTATGCTTACCAGAACAAGGTTAACAGCCAAAATACAATGTCATTTGTACCATCTGTGACTGGTACCCTGCTCATTGTTGCTTAGCAGAAAATTGTAAAGCATAATTTGTTTGATTAAGAAGCTCTATGACATTGGACCCAGGTAAAAACCCAATGCTCTGAGAAAATGTGCACATACTTAGAATGTACCTACATGTACATGTAAAAGCAATGAAAAAGAAACTGGATGTCTGCTGCCACCTGATGACTCAAAGTCTTTTATTGATTCAATTTGGGCACTTTGCATTGCAGTGTGCCCTCTATAGTTTGCCCAGGAGAGGCCATTTTCACAGTGCATCGTGGGAAAAAGTCGACAAGTTTTTTGTCATGACCCTGATTGTTTAAGTTCATTCTTGGTTTACAAAGCAGCAAGGATGTATTTTTCTGTGGTTATGATATAAAATGGTATTTTTGGTGAAGCCAGTGAATGCTTTTCACATTCATGTCAGCCATACAAAGGTCTCAAAGTGCCCGTGGGCTGCTGAGTTGGGAGTGTGATTGTTTTAGTTGATCACTTTTAGGGAAACAGGCCTCTCCAAGGTAAACTATAGAAGGCGCACTGTAATGTGAATTGTACGAATTATGCAGGTTTACATTCCTGCTTGATGTTTGTAAGAGGGAGGACTGGCTGCTTTAACCTTGGGATCTGTTATACCTTGATGTGCAGATTTGTTAGTTCTTTGTGGGAAGATAAACCCATTTTAACAGTGCTTTACAGAACAAATATTCCAGACCAATGGGCTTTGTTTGTGCACACTGAACTTACTTGAGAGCTGTTAGCTTGGGTGCATGTGCAATATCATGAAGGGAGGTGTTCTGCTCAGTTAGCTGCCCTGTGATGTAGTCATACTGAGGATGCTTCTTGTTCAGGACTAACAACGGGTGGTTGCACACCTTACGTAAGTACTGTAATGCCTGGGACAAATAATACAAGAAGAAACAACAATTCAATAACATTTACTTTTACTTCACAATACTGGGTTACATTCGATAGGCAAGCAAGAAACAAACAAACAAACAAGACAGACGGTTGTACGGACAGCTCAACGGATGGACAGACAATAAACAACAAAGTAATAAGCCAATGATCACTTAAGGCTGTAAGTTATTCTAAAAAAGCATTCTAAAATAAAATTCATCAGACAAACTTTAGATGTTTTTTTTCACCAATAGACCGATTGCGCTCTCCAAGTCATATGACCTATAGTGGGTATTAAACATCAACAATTCCGACGTCCTCCATAGCAAACTCAGGAAAGTACTGAGTATCCAGTGTTTAACATATCTCGGGGTAGGTAAAACACAATCAATATTAACATCTATTAGAAATTATACGGTACCCCCTGTTTAAATATAGGATTCAATCTGGCCCCCAGCAATCGGGCAATCTCGTTGGTTTAGTGGTATGACATCTGCTCTAAAATGGCATAAGTCATGGGTTCAAATCCCATCCGAGTAACAAGCCTGTGAATTTTGTTTTTCACAGCACTTGGGAAAGTACTGAGTATACAGTGCTTAACACTCACCAGTGTGAGGTGAAACAAAAATAAATTAATAATGTTAAGAAAAAGGGCTTGTTGGTTTGTTCTCAACATCTGGACTAGTGTGCTCTACTCATTATCAAGAGATGCACACTAGTCGAAACATTGAAAATAACTAACCAGCTCTTTTCAGAGTCAACATCTGTATTGAAGAGATTTTGTACATTTTATAATCCTATCCCACCATGCAAAGGCTGATATCCTACATTCCTTTATAGTATTGCTACTTGTCACATATTCTGACTTGACTGAAATGAACGGAACTCACCTGGAATATGTGGCTGGTGGCAGGTGCCAGGGGTTTCTCTTGTGGCTGCTTCTCATCATCTGGGGTAGAAATTGTCGCTTCTACACCCTTCTTAGCCCTTGATTTGGCAAAGTCTTCATACAGTTGCACCTTTTGGATAGAAACAATTTAAGAGAAAAAAACATAAATAGCAGTTGCAAACTGCTCACCGTCCCAAATGACTTTAGTGTGGTATAAATGCTAAAAATGGTGAATGGCCTCGCTTTTCGACCCTAGCAGAGTCTTTCTCAAAGGCTTAAAGAAAGACTCTTAATTTGTTAATTTACTTAACACCAACTACAGTCGACTCCCGTTAATATGAGGTCCGCCAGATTGCCCATTTTTCCTCGTTTTATCAGAACTTTGTCTTAAAAATCGCACGGTATTGTGTACAAAACATATGGACGCACGTGTACCATGCAGTACACATTGCAATGGGCTAATGGTACATGTATACTGCTACACGTAGACGGCCAAATACATGCCAAAAGATGGGTATTTAAAGCTTTTGTTTAATAATGATTTCGATAAATAAAATGAATGAAAATAACAACAAAGATTGAAAAAAACAATACTTAAGATAAAAGAAGTCCAACAAATTCGTCGAAATTTTCCATGTTGTAGTCACTGTCGCTGCAATTTACTATCGTTGCTGGTATCCGATTACCCAGCATAATAGTGTATGTACAAAAGCAGGGAACCATCGTATTTTGTGGTGTTTCAAAATGAAATGGTTTTGGTGTTATAAAAATATGTTTCACAGGATCGTTTTTTTATTATTATGAATATGTCTGAAGTCTGACAAAGAAGAGGATGGTACCCCAAAGAATTTTTGTAAGTAATGTTGACATCTTACAATATGTGAGGTGAATAGAGCCCCCTGTCAAGCATTAGCGGCATGTTATGTTCAGTGAGAATCATAGTTTCGTCAATTGATTTTTTATTTAAATTAACAGTCCCTTAAATTGTCCGCGGGCTATTCTAAACTTCCAAAGATTGCACTATCCCACAAGAAATTAGGTAGCGGCAGCTCCATTGAAGTAATGAATGCTTCCTATTCAACAAATCTGCGCAAACCCCCTCTACTGACTGCATTGTGTTTCCAGACAAGAAAGCCCTCTATCGTTCACAGTTTGGAATGAGAAGGATCACGTCCCACTCGCTCCCGAGCTCGCCCATCCGATCCCCTCTTGCCACAAAGAAGTCTTTCAATTTGCATGTCAATAGGAAGCCAGTGTGTATACCACCTAAGTCAGCTTGTTAATGGTATTGATTTTCCATGGAAATTTGAACAATGGTTTCGATTCTGGGTCGGTGAGGCAAGAATTTCTCGCTACAAATGGGCTGTAATAATTGTATTTTCCTCGCAAGAGGGGCCGAAAATAACCTCGTATAAACCATGATCTCACTACGACTGTGCTCATTTCTTCAGCATTTTAATACATAACAACATGAACGGTGCAGTTCGGGACCGAGAAAAAAACTTGTCTTAACCGGGATCTCTTAATGACCGAGCTCGTTTTATTGGGAGTCGACTGTATACATTCGAAAGCTTATTTAATTGATGAAGGGGTTCAACTATAAAGTATCATTTGCCAATGTTCAGCATTACAGTTCACAAACCAATCTTTGACTGCAGACAAGTGAAGAACAGGGGCTTGTCAAGGCCTTTTAGTGTTGCAGGATTGGCAGCAATTTGAGCAGCATAGCTTTGTGGCCCTAGGAAAAAGAGCCACATGATGTCGACTCAGGACTATCCTGTTGGTAAGTGATGATGTTTTGGAGCGGAAGTGCAGCGTAACGAATGTTTATGTACATGTATGTATACCATTTGTTTTCATTGCACTTCCGGCTCCAAAACAGAATCACTTGCCAGCAGGTAATGTGTTTTTACATATTTTGGAGCTGCTGCTGTATGAAATTTATTTAACAAGTGTGCTCTCCAAAGTAATTTTTGGCTAAAAGAAACATTCAGTTTCCAAGAAAAACATTGATTTGTGAATTTTGATTTATTTTTTCATAGTTATACAAATGTTTTATGTAACGCCCTTTTGATCATTATGGATATGAAACAGCAATTAATGACCTTATAGCACTGAGCCAATGATGACCACTAATATATTAAAGGTTAGGGCTGTACCTGGAGGGGACTCAGCTCACAGTAGTAGTCCTGTATTATCTTAGGAGGAAGGTCATCTAGGACATCCTCTTTAAGACGTCTCAGTAGGAATGGCAATACCTGTCTATGGAGGGATTCCATGGCTAATGCACCTGTTGTTAGGAAAGCAGACAGTGAAACTTGGTACTTAATTATATGAAGTGTTAGCAACACCCTGAGCTCAAGGCCCACCAGGTGGTTCTGTGGAGCCCAAACATGGCAGAAAGGGGGGGGTGCTGAAGAAAGAGACTGGAGTGGAGACGGCCGGTGAGCTTACCACCTTATGGCGGACCAGAAGGAATGGGGCAGTTGTATCAGAGCCCGGCTGTGGCCGACCTGATGATGATGAGGATGGCCAAATAAACAATAATAATAATGATGAGCAGGGTCCCATCCCAGCAAAATGTTATCTATCGATTTATGTTTTCAAGTTTGGTGGCTTTTGTAGCCCAAAATAATGTTAACGTTGGACTCGTTTTACGTTGTTTAACTGGTAACCATGCAGTTTCTGACAATTGCAGTGTGCCATGCCGTAGATGACTTCAACAGTGTGGGTGTGTAATGCGTAAAGCGCTTGCCTCTCACCACTGCGGCACACTTTCATTCTCTGGCTGTGCTTCATGACTGCATGTTAACATTCGCTGATATTCAGCCATGTCAATAGGTTTGGAGGTTTTAGAGCAGCCAGATTTCTGTAGCCCGATTTTATGTGCAATCAATAGAAATCCCACCCCTGCCCCCTCCACCCACCCATACCCACAGGACTGACCTGCCTCTTGTTCTTTGGATGAGCTCTTAGCATCTCTGCTTTGTATGATGGGTTTGGCGTACCTTGCGGTGAACTGCTTCTCTGTGCCTAAGAAACCTGGCATCAGAAAGTCAAACAGTGACCACAACTCCAACACATTATTCTATGTAAAAAAACAAAAACAAAACTACAATAATGAGATCAATTGAGCATCTTCAGACTATGTCCTAAGAATGAAAATTATCATTTGATGGGAAATTTAAATGATGCCAATAAAACAGCAATGTTTTTTTAGTGATAGTTGGTATAGATTTTAAAAATGCAGAATACCTGACAGCATTATTTTATGAGTTAATTATGGCTTTCAGAATCTAATTTACTTTGTCTGGCACTCTATTTATTAAAAATTTACACAATTGCCTCCCTTCTCTTACCCAGCTTTACAGATTAACACTAATACGGGTCTTTCCAAATTATCTTGTTATCCTGCCTGTTTCCATCAGTCAGCAAATCTGGGTACCACAGCCACTGGCTACAATACCTGTATGGGTGTTCCTGATAGAATTAGTCAAGGCACTGCATTCAGCTGCTTGATAATTTTAGCTTATTTACTCTCCCCAACCCAATCTGGGTACCATTAACACTGGGTAAAGTACCTGTATGGGTGTCCCTGATAAAATGAGTCTAGGAGCAGCACTCATCAGCTGCGACTTAGCCCATTTTACTCTCCCCACCCTCAGTCTGGGTACCATTAACACTGGGTACAGTACCTGTATGGGTGTCCCTGATAAAATGAGTCTATGAGCAGCACTCATCAGCTGCAACTTAGCCCATTTTACTCTCCCCACCCTCAGTCTGGGTACCATTAACACTGGGTACAATACCTGTATGGGTGTCCCTGATAAAATGAGTCTAGGAGCAGCACTCATCAGCTGCGACTTAGCCCATTTTACTCTCCCCACCCTCAGTCTGGGTACCATTAACACTGGGTACAGTACCTGTATGGGTGTCCCTGATAAAATGAGTCTATGAGCAGCACTCATCAGCTGCAACTTAGCCCATTTTACTCTCCCCACCCTCAGTCTGGGTACCATTAACACTGGGTACAATACCTGTATGGGTGTCCCTGATAGGATGAGTCTATGAGCAGCACTCAGTTGCTTGATGGCCTTGGCTAATTTTGTCTTCCCATTCTTGATGATGTGGCCCTCATCGAGTATACAGTAATTCCACTGGATTGTCCTAAAAAATATCAGACATACATGAATTAAGAAGAAGTACTTTTATTTCTTCTGAAATTAAACATGAACCCTGACAATAAAGTACTGAATTTAAATTGATCCAAATCTAAAATGAGTAAATTATTTTTGGCAGCAATTGCTTATTACAGGAAACGAGTTGACCTGTTTTTACAATTCAAGTAGAGGATTATTGGTTCCATTCCAAACTGAGGTACCGTTTTCTGTAAGACTCAGCTGTGGAGTGTCGTGGCTGAGCGGGTCTAGTGCACTGGACTCAAGTTCTGGGCAGAAAATACTGCTTAACAAATGAGCAGGATGCCAGTCACAGATGGTACATGTGAAATGATAATGTGGCTGGTAACCTTTTTCTGGCAACCATAATTTTGTTGTGCTTAGCTACTTTTTGTGTTTAAGCAGTAATTGGGCCCAGGTGTTTTTTGTCAGAGTCAGGGTTCGAATCCTGGTCATGACACTTGTGTCCTTAAGTTAGACACTTCAAACCATAATTGCTTTGTCCTTTTCCGAAGCCAAATTTGATCTGTAAATGCTTAAGTTTGAGAGGACTCTTTGGAAAAACTAAAAATAAGACGGTACTGAGTGTCAAGAGTGTGGAGATATCTACGCCTGTATTGAAGGTTTGCTTAAATCTAATTGTAAAAGACCAAAAAACCACAATCAAAGAATTGACTGGCTGTAAAATTTGATAGCTAGCAAGAGAGTACACAAGTCACTCTAAAGAGAGAGGGAGAGAGAGGAGGAAACAAATTGAAGATAATTCATGCTGCATATCAGGAGATAAGATACTGTTTGAAGGTAGGCTTGAAGGAGCCCAGGGAGGATTTGGGTTTAATGAACTAGTCAATTTCATAGCAAAGACTGGGACCATAGTATTGAAGGGTGTTCTTGAAAGATGATGTGTATGTGAAAGGTATGTACAGGTGGATACAAATGCCAACATACTGCAAACATACTGCAAACATACACCATGTAAACAGTCAACTTATTTCGTTGACCATTACTAATCATACAGTTTATTTTCGAAGTATCAATAGACAAGAAGACTGTTTTTTTTTTAATGTAGGGTATTTGTAAAGCACATTGCCAACATTGGTTATTGTCAAAGACCAGTATCTGCACTTAATGTGACCCAACATATATGAAAACTTAAGCTCAATCAGTCATCGGAGTCACAAAAAAATAGTGAAAAACACCTTATGTTTTCACTGTTTTGAAACTTGTGCGATCAACACTTATTGTTTTACTCCTTTCTTAAAAACAAGCTTTTTCAAGCAAATATATTTCAAGGAAATTTGTCCACCCTGACCATCTTTATACCAGTTAGTTATGGGCAAGTATATGAACATTTTCCCCCAACCGTACCAATGTTGTGCACACCCTTTAAGGTGTGTGTGTGTGGGGGGGGGGGAGGGGGAGGGGGAGGGGGGTTGATGATGCGATTGAACCTACCTGAAGAAGTCAATGTCATTCCGGACAATATCATAGGATACAACAACTAAGTTGTGTTTTATCACCTTACTACGTAATCTATAAGTGTAAACAGAGGGTGAAAAACATATGTTTCATTAAGATTAGGTGTGAAGATTTCAAAACCCATGAACACCTATTCAAAGTATTTAGTAACAGCATTTACATAGTGGAAAATCCACACTATTTAATTTGACTGTAAAAGCTGCCTAATCTGGACAAATTATTAATTATTCAGCCGTTCCTCAAAGTACAAACATACCATAAACAAAAGAGTCTCATTGCACAGGATATAAAGTCTGGGAAAAAACATAATCTCAAAACCACCACAAAACATTAAAAAACAAGGACAGTCCATATCAAGCTGGCCAGGGTTAGGGTGAAATGGATTTCCATTCATTACAAATTAAGAAATGTATACTTTTGTGTAATTACAACTTTTTTCGTACAAATAAATGTTTCTTATAAATATTTCTAAATTAATTTTGAAAATTTTCAAGTACTGACCCCGCCCCTCCAGTGGGAGCATTAATTTGCATAAACATAAGCAAACTTGTGATGTAAGGTCAGGAGCTTCTGTTGCCTGTGCATAACCTGACCACGCTGCCACCCTGACGTCTTGCGTGTATTTGGAGTCAATTGGACATGTTAACTCAGCGAAGTTATAGTTATCAATATCAAGTGAGTGTCATGCGTCACGCTCTGTATATGAACAGTGCAAAATACAGTTCGAACATTTGTGCATTGTCTGTTTTGTTGAGGAGTTATGAAGTTGGCCTGCGGCCTCGTGGGATATGAGATGCAAAAGCACTATATTTTTCCGTATTCCACTAAAGCTTGTGTGGTAACTAATACTAAATTTATATGCACTACAATGATCTCTATAAACTTACAGTTGTCGTTCAGTTGGTGGTCCGGTATAGTGTAGTGGATTAAGGTATTGACGTGAGCAGAACTTCTCAATCTCAAACACCCAATGCCCAGTCAAGGTTGGGGGACAAATGACTATAGATGATAATGGGGCACTCTCTGCATGTTGGGTTTTCTGCATGGAATACAAACATGGAAAACAAACTACATCATGCAGGAATTATAATAAAAACACTGTATGGTTGTTAGGTAAACATCCCGTAAAGCGTTTTTGTTATTATTATTTACATTGTCATTCATTAGGCCTACACACATATAGAATACAGCTACCAACAGAGCAGTAAAGAGGCAGAAAATATACAAAGAAATATTACAATTTGGGGGTGAACAAAGACAAATTGACTAGAATGGGATTTGAACCTGCGACCTCAAGGTTTACGTGCCGGTGCTCTACCAACTGAGGTATCTGGCCCTAAGTTTGCGGTCTCCCAAGTACATGACCAGTTTTTGGAAGTGCAGAGCCCCAAGATGTTGTAGTGAATGGTCAAATACAACATAAACACAATGTGTGTACCCTTCCATGAACCAATTTATACTCCTGGATGAAGAGAAGCAATTAAGGTATAGCGTAATGCATACAAACACAAAAATGCAAAGGCTGCAGTCAAGATACGACCCACTTTACATAATACCTCAGCTAATTAAAAATTCAGATATTTATTTCAATTCAAACAACAATGGTATTTATTTTAATGTTTATTTCAAGAGAAAAAGGTACACCTTAGTGTGACTTGATATCAAATGAACAAAAATTGAAAAACAATGTCAAAAACTAACTCCAACATCATTCATAAATCAATGATCTATTTCTGCATTCACTCAAAATACAAATACTTAAGTTGTTCCATTGGAAACTCTACAGTTATTCTACATCTCTAGAACATTTTGTAATGGTGTCTTCTTTCCAAGTTCCTTTGATAATAAGATTAAAAAAAAAAGAAAAAGAAAACTTGCTGAAAACAGACAAACAAACTTACTTGAAATGCTTTCTCCCTGAGGTAGTGGTCACCGGCCATAATGCATATAGATTGTAGAGTCTTACCTAACCCCATATCATCACACAGAATCCCATGAAGCTTGTACTTGTTGAGGAACGCTAGCCAGTTTATACCATCCTGAATAAAAGTTAAGACAGTTGATCATTTTCCCAAAGAACATACACATATTATCAGGAATACTAACCACACGTCCATCATCAAATTTTGATGTTGAGTGGACACTCAAATATCCTCAGAAACATTTAGTAAAGCAATGTGCCAACCAAATTCACACCTGGGCCCAATTTCATAAATTAGCAGGAAACCAGTCAAAGACAGTACATGTGGAATGGTATTTTTGCTGGTAACCTTATTCTGGTAAGCAACATTCCAAGCTTGAAATTTCACAAAAAAATACAAAAACTCACTAACATACAAAAACTAACAGGGATTACACAAAAACCACC
Organism: Marthasterias glacialis; assembly: GCA_911728455.2. Classification (NCBI taxonomy): domain Eukaryota; kingdom Metazoa; phylum Echinodermata; class Asteroidea; order Forcipulatida; family Asteriidae; genus Marthasterias; species Marthasterias glacialis. The sequence continues at coordinate 15,352,263 of OU452227.1, read as the reverse complement.
TCTCAATAGCCAGAAAACGGCAAAATATGCTAGACCGTGTTTTGTGTGGGTGAAACTAAGCATTAGATGGCATGTGTGTGGTTGGCACACTCAGCAGTTGAATGTCTGGGCGACCTTTGTTCCTGTATTCCGATTTTACACAATGGTGTCTTTACACGGCTTCCATTTCCAGGCAGGGGAAAGGTTTGCGTGTATACACGTCTTGGCAGCTACTGGTTAAGATCAGTTGGCTAGTGCACGTTCAGCGCTCATAGCCATATGCGTGTTGGTGGAAGCTTATGCAGGCACTAGTGATGCATATAGCATGTATAGCAGTCAACACATATCAGTAGTCAATGTAAAATCCATTAGTACTTATGAATGGGAATAAAAAAGTGGTAACTCACTCTTAAACGGTCGTTTAAGACCTTGCAGGGTCGTGGCCGTGTGATAAATGAGCTTGCCTTTGGCTCGGTCCTTTATCACACGACCACGACCCTGCCGTTCTTAAACTGCCATTTAAGATCTCCTCACCACAATTTTATTCTCTTAATAGTACCTGTTGGTATTTTCTGAGCTCTGCGTCTATGGGAACAGGCACTTTGTAGCTGTCTAGTTTCTTGCTATCGAGGAGTTGCTCCAGGAAGTGTCGTTCCCGAGCCTTCTGCTCTACCAGGGCCTCAGCCATGGCCGGTGGATCTGGAATCCCTGCCTGTTTATTATCAACAACAAAAAGTCGTCTTGTTTAGTTTTCCTAATACCTGATATTTTCAGATACAACCCAGGGCCAAATTTCATAGCGCTGCTTTAGCACAAAAAGTAGCTAAGCACAACAAAATTATGCTTACCAGAATAAGGTTACCAGCCAAAAATACCATTTTACATGTACCATCTGTGACTGGTATCCTGCTCATTTTTGCTTAGCAGAAACTTGTTAAAGTAATATTTTCTGCTCAAGCAGCTCTATGAAAATGGGTCCAAGTTATTTTCACCTTCAACAGGGATAATAAACATCTCAAATCCACTCTTGAGAGACTAGTCATTTCTGTATAACCATCATCATTTGTCCAGACATTGCTAATATTGTTAAATTTTTACTCAGTTTTTTTTTTCTTAAAAAAATTTATTAAAGGCAGGGTATACCTTTGGTATATGGAACGTACGTTTGTTTCAATCCTATATAATTGTCGATACATATCATAAAAGTAACCACTGAAAATTTTGTTTCAAAAGATGTTTGCGTTCTTGAGATATCGGCAAAAATCTGGAGTGGTTATTTCCACGCAGAAGGATCTAAAAATGTTGAAACTGCATGTTTTTCATTAAGTGAAAAAGGCTTCATGCCTGAAGCCTTTCTTAGATTCAAATATTTTAGCGATAAATTACCTCTTTCTCAAAAACTACATTACTTCAAAGGGGAGTCGTTTCTCACAATGTAATTACCAAAAGTATCCCCTACCTTTAAACAGAAATATGTTTTTTTCGAAGTATCTACATAGAATGTTAAAATGGAAAGGGTCAATTCAGGACATGACCTTTACTTTGACCTTTTTGCCTGAATGGAAGTAGGTCATATTTTTGCGGCCGTTTGTGGCTTCTACAGGCATTTAGGTGTAAGCCGCTACAAATTTTGTATTTTTATTACCATTTATCAATGCATGCACAGAAACTCAAAACAAATAATATTGGTCATGACTTCAACCAACTGGCCATGTGACCCAGATGGTAACAACGCACCTCAAGCGGCATGAGTCGTATCATCGTCGCAAAGCAGTGCGTTGCCGTCAGACGTATACACTCCACCTGGTCGCTCATCCTACCAAGAAGTGGGACGACCAACAGGACGATATAAGGAACTATACCCATCCCAAGGTTCTCAATGATGCACATGAGCGCCTCTGTTGCCCCCTCACGTTGCATCTCATTGTCTGCCACACCCAACATGGGAAGGACATCCTCTATGATGCAATTCATGGTCTCAATGGTAGAGACTTTGGCCAGAGCACCCAGGCAACAGGATGCCATGTGTCTAACAGATGTGTAAGGGTACTGGAGGCATTGGATCAGGTTGGGAAGCAGCGCTGTCAGCTGAAAATTTCAAGAAAAAAATAAGCTAGATGAGAGTTCAGGTGAGCTTGGTGAATGATTCACAGATTGAATCACTTTAAAAATAGACTGCCTGAATCACACTCGGAAATGACACAATGGGAGACTTTTCAACAGTCCTTTTTCATGGTTCTTACCAGTGGTACGCACACTCAGAACTAAACACGCAGTACTGAGCATGTGCGCGCATGCTCAAAACTGTCAAAAAGGACTGTTGTGTCTGCTATTGCCAGCATCTCAAAAGTCTCCAATTTTTTGTGTCACATTCAAGTTTGTGTAAAGTATATACATGTACTGCTGGACATAAAAATCACACATCATCTATTAGAGCTTTAAAATCATAACACTGCTAAAAATAGTGTTCTTGAAATAAGAAAAAAATTGATTTCAAGAAAAATATTCTTGTTCCGCTCCCTAGAAAATATTTCTGTTAAGATTTTTGGGAGTGACAAGAAGAAAAGTTTGACTGACTGGTTGGGACATGGTGTTCCACTTTAACTACATTTTCCTCAAATTCCCTAATAAGACAAAGCCCTCACTAACCCTTAATGCTTGAAGACTTGTGAAGTGTAGACATTCTAAATGTTACCTTCCTTACCTTTAAATGAAGGCTTCGATGCACAGCTGGACAGAGGACCTCAAAGACCTGTAGTGTATTAATGAGATCCTGAGCCAGTTCATCATTCTCTTGTAGCAAGATGGGGTCTGAAAGTGTAGAAGTACAAGAGACATTGCCATATATTAAACACCCTCCTTTGGTTTAGGTTTCTCGTTTTATTTCACATCCAAAATCATTCAAGCACTACGACCAGGGCCCAATTTCATAAAGCTATTTTATTGGTAAGCACAAATTTCATAAACAATCGAGACTGGATTTACATGGAGAGTTGCGTTACTTATCTGCATACCAGGGTCAATTTCATAGAGCTGCTTAACGGCCAGTTTTGTGCTTACTGTGTAATATCCATTTCTTAGCGCTGCTACCCATAAGCAATGGAAAAGGCATGCTAACCTTCCGGTGCTTACTGTAAGCAAACAGATGACGTAACAATGCAAATCCATGGTGAATGTGTAAGCTGGACACCTAATTTTATTGCTAACCTGTGAGATACGCATATGCTTAAAAACATATTTTTCTGCTATAGTTTTTTTTTTGCTTATCGATGAAACTGGCCCCTAGAACTACCCACAAGTAAGCAGGCCTTTTTACTCTGCTTGTGGTAAGCAACATTTATGAAATAGACATTCTGCTATGGGAGGCTTTGTAAGCAGGAAACATCTTGGGCAAATTTCATACAGCTGTCTACCTGTTAGCAATTTTGTGTGCTAACTATAGCAGAAAAATGTGTGTAAGCAAAGATGGTTTTCATTAATCATGTTAATGATTTGACAGCGTGTTTACACATTCACAATGGAATTGCATTGTTACGTCACTCATCTGTTTACAAGAACTGCAGGCAAGTTACCTAGCATCTTGCTTTGGTTACAGTGAGCAGTGAAAATAGTAATTTCATTTTACCAAATTTAGATGGATGCAAATGTTCTTGCAGTAAAGATGTCATCAACTCCCATAATTTGCCACCGCAGCCGATCAAATCTGCACCAAAGTGACTTGCAATGGTCGTCAGGGCAAACCTTGCCCCTCGGCGTTGAAGCTGGTTCTGTGTGCTTCCCCCCTCAGTGAACGTGGTAGGGTCCAAGAAAAGGCCCGCCTCAGAGAAACTGGTATCCTTACTGCGGGACCGGGCATAGGCTGCACGCCGATTGGCGGCTGTAATTGCTGCTATCTGAAAACAGTAAATGGATGACAGAAATAAAATGATTACTTGATATTGAAGCATGACCAACCCAAAATCCTCCAAAATCAATCTAAGAGTTTCGACTGAGTTTGGTGGATTACTCACTGCATAACCTAACTGCCTATGCTTGCCCATGCTGGCCAAGACTTAAAGATGTCATAGCATGATTAGTTACGAATTTTTAAATTTTTGACCAGTTAACTTTCCGACAACTTACACAAAACCACAGCGTGCATCATTCATTGTACTGCCATAAACTACACGTATGTCGTCTACGCTTTATCACACAACTCAGTACATGCACAGCGGGTCCAAAGTTCAAAGTCGGCATGCTGCCCTCTATTGACAAGTTGAACAGTTTATGGTCTATCAAACTAATTTCATTTCTAACCAGTTGAAATCGGGAAAGCCATTTGTTCTGTTAAGTCACAGAAACAAGTTCTAGTTTATCGTTGTATCTGGCATATGGGAAGCATGTCCCAGACTCCAGCATACCATGGCCAATGACTATGGCCTATTCACAAGAAGACTTTCCATAATTTCTCAAAAGAGAACAAAAAATCCTGGTGTATTTTAGGAGAACCTGGACAAGAATATCTGGATAAAGGGCTCAAAATACCCACAAGATCACTCGTCAGAATCCAGTCATTTTAGCAATGTGACGGTAATCCCATAACCAAACAAGTCCTGCAGTCTAGTGTTTTTTCAAATACTGTGCTTTTGAAGATTTACTAACCAGTTGGCACCGGCTGACGTGTATCCACGAAAGTATTTTTTGAGCCAGCAAATGGGTGTTCCACTATGAGTGTGCACAGAGCACGCACATTTAACCCTTTGTTTCACCCACACAGAGAGAAAACATGGTCTTGAATATTTTACCAATTTGGGGCTATTGTGCAGTGGCTTAGTTGTCATCCCGGATTCTAGACCTTTGTCATTTTGTTCCAAAAAAGCAATTACAAGACATCAAGAGGCTTCCACCATTGTTTATTCATTGTATTTTGGCTCAATGGAGGTAAGTCTTAGTAATGGTTTCGGGTTTAGTACGAATCCTATGTAAGTTACGGTTACGGCCGAGGTTTTGCAACACGTATTTGACATTTTCATGATAGAGAAAACAAAAATCGCCATGCTATAAAGAGAATTTTTTTTTCTCTTCACGTTGTCAAGTCAGAGTTTCTTTGTGCCAGTGGTATTCCCAAAGAAAAGTATTCCAACAATTCTGAGAAAATGATCCCATCAGGCTGGACAGTAACAAATGAAAGATTCCCAGCAGCAACTGGTTGATCCAACTAGCCATCCTAGCTAATAAGTGTGTGGTCATGTATCATGATAAAGCAATCCGCCTAGCTTATTGAGTGGATGCTCTATCATGATACCATGATAGTATCATGGGAGTTTTACATGCGAAGAAATCATGTTTGGCAGCAAGCTTATAAACTACAGTGGCTAAGTGAATCGGCTAACTCGGTGAAGAAGGAAACACAAATAAATTACTACTCACATGCTGCTGTTTTGCCAGTGTGAGGATTCCAAGCCTCTTGTCACACTGTGCGGTCGTGATAGCACCCGGTAGAGGGGAGGTAGGTCTCGAGCCTCCAGGCGACGACAAACAACCAGTCAGAGACCCCGAGCTGGACACCCTACCAAACCCCGGCTGCCTGGTCATGAGTTCCAGAGAGCCGATGGGCTGGGTGGCACTGGGCGTGACATTGGGGTCGCAGCAGAGGCTGTTGCAGAGGTTTTTAATGATCTTTGGGGTAGGGCAAGGAGAGCGTGTGGCACATTGCTCCAGGAGACTGGCTAGGCTGTTTGCCGCACGACTCTGAAAACACAAAACCAGATACATAACTCTGAAAACATAAATACTACATCAACAATACAAGAAGGTCTCAGTCTCATCCACTTGGAATTCCAAAGATCAATGAGCATAAAAGTTCCAACAAAAATCACTCATCCTCAACTTTTGTTGTTTAGCCCTCGTTACAAAACTGTTTTGACTTAAACGACCACTGGTGACATGCATGAATGCACACATTCTTAATTTACACAACAGCACACAAATCCTATCACCCTGAAATTATTATTTTAAAAATTATAGATCAAAAGAAATTAAGGATGCTTTCATACCTAAAGAACACCCTATCAAATAATGCAAAAATCAATAAGATTTATCAATAAATGACCAAGTTCTTGCTCTGACTACTCCTAAGTTTGATCTGTGAACTCAAACACATTGATCAGCGTCTTGGCTGATTGGATAAGAACATAGGACTCAAGCTCTGGTGTTTCTGATCAGCAGATTGTGGGTTTGAGTCCCGGTCATGACACTTGTGTCCTTAAGCAAGACACTTGTGTCCTTAAGCAAGACACTTAACCATTATTGCTTCGTCCTTCGGATGGGACCTAAAGCCGCAGGTCCCGTGTGTTGCATAATGCACGTAAAAGAACCCAGTGCACCTCTCAATAGCCAGAAAACACCAATATATTCAAGACCTTTTTGGTCTATGTGTGGGTGAAACAAAGCGTCAGACAGCATGTGAGTGGTCTGCTTAGGCTCCGCAGTGGAATGTCCGGGCAACCTTTGCTCTGGTGGTCCCAAATTACATAATGACATGTTTACATGGCTTCCGTTTCCAGGCAGGGGCAACATTTGTGTGTATTCATACGGAGTATAAATCCAGGAGTCAATGTTTAAAGTTTGTAAAAAAACAAATTGTAGGACCGATCCCTTATGTTTTTACCTGCATAATAGGGATCTGTTCTCTCTTCATGCTGTCCATGAGTGGCTTGATGACAGGGTTGAGTCTAGCAGGCAGTGATTTCAAAGCAATAATGGCCGAGGCAAGGCAAGCTTGTGTCCTGTCAACATCAATCGAATTTAAATCACGAAAATAAATTATTACCAAGAACTTCTTGATGATTCATGCCTCATTTTTATCACAGAAAAAAACAATTTACCAGCTACTCTTTATGGATAGATCTGTTTATTTAATACTCGGAAGTACTTTACACTTGCCTGAAAAGTACTTGACTACAACACTGTAAATGACTTATTTTTCACAACAAGTGAAAGTGTGGTTGGTACCTGATACTTAGTCGCTGCTGTTCTTCATTAATCTCTTCTATGCTGGAATGAAGCTGTTTGCACTTCTGCTGGATCTCTTGAGCCGTCTTGGCAGGCAGGCCTCCTGGATGGGATAACTGGCCCTGGATAGACTCGGACAAGGCACTGGCTTGTTCAACGGTGAAGGCACTGTTATAATAAACACAGAATCAAAACGCTCATTTTGTACCTATCACCATTGCCAATCACATAGCAGAAGATACTGTGAGCAATTGCAATGTACACAAAGCACTTTACTAGACATACATGTATATCGCAGATACATGGAGTACTATCTTACATTTACTTACACACTGCACAGCACTGTCCTACAACTTGGAGAGTTTATGCACTCTGACTGGTCGAAGACTGGTCACGTGGGGGGTGTATTAACATGTGTTTTAAAGACCGGTTCGGTTAACTAGCGAATAAATGTCCCCTAAACAAGCATATTGTTGTGTAAAAGTTCTGTATGCACTGTGCATGTTGTGGGGGGAACTATCAAATCAACTGTTTTCTTTGCGTGTATATTTGTTTTTATTTTGGCAAGGAGAGATGGTGCCGCATGCACGCGCATACCACACGTATGGGTGCATGTGCAAGTGTATCAATTTAAGGTAGCTGGTATGCACATGAAACACAACATAAAGCTGAACACCAACTACAGTATTTCCATTTATGGCGCTGTCAATTTTCAAAGCTCGTCTGGTTCTTGAAAATATGAAACTATGTGTGAAGAGATTAGGTGCCACACAAAACTGAACAGCCCACAGAATGGCCCTTGAACATGAATAGAAATTAGCGACAAAAGAAAAATTACAAATTCTAATGATTTTTACCATGGCTGAACAGCGGCCAGCCACCAACCCATTCACCACCTCGCAGTGAAGACTGGGTCCTCACATCATTATTGCCCAATTTCAAAACAAAAGGTATCCTAAATGTGCTGTACAAAGTATCAATAACTATAGCAATTAACACAAATAATATTATTACAGTGAATATGAAATTCGAAACAAATGAACTTCAAACTAAACTTACCCGGGAAACTGACCAGCTTTGACATCTCTCCTAGCATTACACCATGAAGTCACAAGCATCTGATGAATATTAATTAGACAAGAAGAAAAAATAATAAAAGCTTTTATATATTACCATATGCATGGCCTCAAAGAACTTTGTAAAAAATACATAAATCAACCAATATTACAGGAACTACAAGCTAACTTTAGCAGTATGCGGACTAAACAACTCAAATATATCATCTCCTTAAAGTTTCAACTTCTACATCACATACTTTTAGTCAAGCTAGTTCAATGTCATGCAAAGTTTGGGGTAGAGTAGAATTGTGTTGGGGATCACTGTGTATGTTTTACTTATGTGTGTTTATCAAATATCAAATTACAGAAAACAACGCTTGCATGCTATCTACTTGAACGAACCTTGCACTCTGACTGCATCTTCATAAAAGGTGCAGACACCTCGTCAAAGTACATAGTGCTGGACAACACCTCAAGAAGCTTGGTCTTGACAGATTCTGGACACTGGAAATCCTGTAAATATTTTTACAGAACAACCATAAGCAAACAAATTCACAAACCTTCAAAATAATAAAAACGATTCTGCAGTCAATGGTGTAAAACACTGTGACCTTCTCACACCTACTAACAGATTCATTACTGTTTAAAAAAATTTGTTTTATGAAATCACACTATTGAGGAAAATGTATTTTATTCTTACGAATCAACATGCAACAGTAGTTTGCTTTAGTTTTGTTAGTCTACTGTAGATTTGTTATGAATCTGAGAAAAACTGTTTAATTAGAAAAGACCTTTGTATACTAAAGAAAAAAACTTATTACCAAAACACAGTCGGATTTGTTTATTTTCAAATGAGGGAAACTTTGAATCGATAATATTGCAAGGAATACAAACGTGTATTTTGTAAGATAAATAATAAATTTGTACACAAAAGTTTTACAAAATTACATCATGAGGATGTCAATGAACAGATGAAATAAATGGTTTGGAGGAACTAGTTGAAGTCAGAGAACAGACTCTTTATTATTGCACAGCTTCAGGAGAACCAGCAGAGAACACTGATCCAAACATTGAGAACAAACCAACCACTCTCAGAGCCAAATACTCCTTCCAAACCAGGTTCTTTACATGGTTGTACCCACAAGAATTACCAGAAATAATTATTCCTTATTATCCACACCATGCAAAGCTTCAAATGTCATTCAAAAACACCCCCGACAGTTTAGGCAGTCCTATTGCTTAAAAGGTGGCTACATGACTGTTTAAGACCAGTTTTAAACAGCTGATAAAGACATAGCTGGATCTGTGAAAGTGCATTTGGTGCTCATAGCCATATGCGTGTTAGCACGTTAACTTACGCGGGGCAGGCACCAGTTTACTAGTTTACTTGCGTGTACCAACATCACAACCAGTGAGCTTTGCATATAGTTTGACCCTTTGCAAAAAGGAGGACGTGACAGGAATTGAGAATTTATAAAACAGAATTGTTTACAAATTTTCCTACATTTTTATCATTTTTTAACGAAAAGGGTATTTACGAATGCGAAAAAAAGATTAGTGACTTGGTCTCAAACAGCCGTTGCAAACCTTGCAGGATTGTGGCCATATGATAAAGGACCTCACACACCCACAATCCTGCTGGTTTTAACCAACCAATTAAGACCTCATCTCCACTCTTTTATTCCCTTACTCAAAACTAAACTAAACCAGGATTTAATTTTGGAGGATTTTGCTGTCGTTCATAGAGTTATGTATAAAAACTACAGGCCGTTCATAACCATGCAACATGGCCCGACAAGAAGCATTTTTGACCATTGAGAAAATGGCATTGACCAATCATATTACACTGGTCACTCATCAGTTTACACAGCAAACATTTTCCAAGTGGACATTCGAGTAAAGACTGGAGTGAAGAGGGTGATCGGTTGCAGACACAATGGTCAGGAATTTTTTATCTCCAAAGCACCATTCATTGCACAAAAAATTTAACTGCTTAACACCAGCACCAACTAACCTGCTTGTGGATTTAATAATACAATTCAACTTTCTGATGTTACCAGAAGACAATCCACTATACCACACTACACTACAGAAAGATTAAACTATGAGGGTAGTCAGAATTACATTTGGTGCTCGATATGTGGCAGTGTGTACCCCCCTCCTATTGTGTCTTCATTGTGTTCTGGAAATCTCTGGAATTCTTTTGAGGATTTTAGGGGGGTGCTTTTGTACAAGAAGGGAAGAGTGTGTTCGAGAATGAGAACATTTTGGGGGGTGGGGGGGCCTCCCTCTGCCACATATCAGGCATGGTATACAGAATTAGGGTTTGTTTGGGGAAGAGGTTTGTCCTAAGAGGTGTGTCCTAGGAGGTTCAAACTGGGTTCACCTTATCAGTCTTAGCCCATTCTTCAAGTACCAGTCCTACAACCATCCTCTGAATGGCTGACTTGCTACTGAGATGAAACACAAGGATCTGACTGAAGGACTCTGAGGCATTGAGAGTTAGAGGAAGCTGGCTATTGGTGATGTATGGAGCAATACGACCAAGCAACCTGACAAACAGTAACACAGTAATTCATCAGTTATAAGTAAATGTTCCTGGCTTGTTTTAAAAAAAGGTATGGCGACATTGTTTCATAATGCAACAAAACTTTAGAATAATGGCAAGAAGCCTATCGCTATTTTTGTTAAATGAAAGAGGGCCTACCTTGGACATGAAGATTTGGAAACATCTTTTGTTTTTACTTTGTCTGCTAAATTAAAATCAAATGAGGCTGAATTTTTTTCTTTTTATTTTTTTTCCTTCTAATTCACGCATCGGGATTGCAAAACCTCGGCTGTGAGCTGGGATCGAGGATTGTTCGTTCCTCAATCTGAACCAAGGCTGGAATCTCGGTTCACTCAGACTCACCTCCATTGAGCCGAAATACAATGAAAAAGTAATGGTGGAAGACTCTTGATGTCTCGTAATCCTCTTCATGGAACAAAAGGACAAAGGTCTGGAATTGGGGATTACACAATGACCCCCATAATGAGCAAAAATTGGCAAAATATTCAAAACCATCTGTCCTCTTTGCGTGGATGAAATGAAGCATTGCATGGGGAGTGCATAGTCTGTGCACGTTCGGAAACAAAACGTCCAGGGAACTTTTACTCCGGTATTCCGATTTTACACAATTGCATGTTTACACAATCTCCGTTTACTGGCTTGGACAATATTTGGGTGTCACGGCATTCAGCTTCTACTTGTTAAGAAGCAGTAACTTCCTTTTTTTACATATTTCTTTTATTATGAAACTGTGACACAAGTCCAACAGACTGGTATCTTTTAGTTTGTACTTTATTTAATACATATATGATGTTGTCAGTAATACATTTATGCCTATTTATGTTATTTGATAATTTTAATCACAAAATGGGATATACATGTGTTAAGCTTGCCCAGAATAAAAGTTGCAAGTTTCTTATAAAGAAACAGAATACAGAATACAGAATACAGAATACAGAATACAGAATACAGAATACAGAATACAGAGTACAGAATACCAGAATACAGAATACAGAATACAGAGTACAGAGTACAGAGTACAGAGTACAGAGTACAGAGTACAGAATACAGAATACAGAATACAGAATACAGAATACAGAATACAGAATACAGAATACAGAATACAAAATACAAAATACAGAGTGAGACTCAAACTCAAAACTAATTAGTCCCTTTCTGTCAGTATTTCATTCATAATAATTTAGATCAATAGTTCAATAGTCCAATCAATAATTCCCGGTAGACGCCATCTTTACGGGCAACTTAACTTTTGGCTTGAATTTGCATTAAGTGTTCTGATTTTTCTATGCAGCTCAGTGGTTTGCTATCCGATCTTGCAAGGAATTTGATAAACCTCCTGCACGTTGCACACAGTATATACGCAATCCACATAGTCTTGCGTTTAACAAAATGATGATCTTTGCCCGTAAAGATGGCTGATTTTACACTATGAGACGTCAAGTGGGAACTATCTCTATGACTGACCTTGCAGCTCTTGTTCTTGCCTGTAGTACATCACTTTCTCTCTCTACTACTGATGCGCTGAGTGATGAATCCCCTCCAATGTACTCTTGGTCATCTTCCTTAATTGTCTGCTGACTCTTCCAACTCTTGCTGAGCCCCTTGGCTTCCTGTACACAAATAGTTGTCACAACCAGAAAAGTGATGACATTAATCATGATACTATTTTGGTTTTACCCATACACCGATGTGTGATAAGCACTGTATACTCGGTGCTTTACAAGTCCTGCATAAAAAATCCACAAGCATACTACTTATGTGGGATTCGAACCCCTGACCCCCATATTCTAGAGCAGATGTCTTAACCACTAATCCAGTGTGCCTGGTGACGAGAGGCCAATTTGATTCCTGTAAAAATGTAGTAGATGTATCATTCCATCGGGAATAAAAGAATATTTTTTTTGGTTTAACCATTTGCAAATTTTTCAAAGTCAAGTGGGAAAACAATCCACAGGCATATTACTCATGTGGGATTTGAACCCATGAACAAGGACATAACTGATAAGTGCTGTGTCTGAATTAAGGGTCAAATGCTATAGTTGTGTGTAAGCCTGGGCGAGTAGTCGAGTAATCATGACTGTTGATTGCAACATCTAGTTGCAACAATTAGTTGCAACTACTCGAGTAGTCGTGTAGCCATGACTACTTCAAAAGTACTCGCGAATAGTTGCCCAATGAACGGATTTCTCATTCACGACTGTAGTTCACAACATAAAAAAGCACAAAACAATGCTGCAACGCGACACACTTGTTGTTCACCAGGATTGCCATTACACCACAGCGCACAACACAATACTGCCCCACACAGTCAACGGACAAAACCCGAGACCCAACTGTACACACAGGGACCTTTTACACAGACTCATCCATATTCAACAGTTACGTGGCTTGTGATCGGTTTGGAATTGTTCATTAAGTATACGCTACATAACATGCATAATGCAGCTCATTTTTACCCTGCCGTTGAATGTATGCCAAGCCATACAACAGGCTGAAGCTTTCTTATGAATATGGATGTTTTATCAATAGCCAATCACAGCGTGGCTTACATTGGACTTTGTACTATGCCTGCTGCTTATTACATGTGCTGTATTACAAACGATGTAAGGGGGGCGACCCTTGTGTGTACAATACATCACTGTGTATTGTGTATGCGTGGTTGTTGTGACTTCGCAGGCCTCAAATCTTGCAAGTATCAAGACTTGTCAAAACATTTTACAAACCATTTTACCAACTTGAAAATAAACATTGGCTGAAGTGGTGCTTGTTTTTCTTACCTTCAATTTATGCTTAGCCTCAATCAGCATGGATGCCTCAATGGGTATTTTGGACGGTTGCATGGTAAGACACATCCATACGCTGATCCAAGGGCACGAGGCTCCAACAAGAATATCTAGGGGAGACTTCTCTAGCAGGGCATCCCACACCTACAGAAGGGAATACAGGAAACATGGTCAGACAAATCCATAGACTGAATCAAGGGGGCAAGAGGCACCGACTAGAATGTCTAGAGGAAACTTCTCTAGCAAGGCATCCCACACCTACAGAAGGGAATACAGGAAACATGGTCAGACAAATCCATAGACTGAATCAAGGGAAAGAGGCACCAACTAGAATGTCTAGAGGAAACTTCTCTAGCAAGGCATCCCACACCTACAGAAGGGAATACAGGAAACATGGTCAGACAAATCCATAGACTGAATCAAGGGAAAGAGGCACCAACTAGAATGTCTAGAGGAAACTTCTCTAGCAGGGCATCCCACACCTACAGAAGGGAATACAGGAAACATGGTCAGACAAATCCATAGACTGAATCAAGGGGGCAAGAGGCACCAACTAGAATGTCTAGAGGAAACTTCTCTAGCAAGGCATCCCACACCTACAGAAGGGAATACAGGAAACATGGTCAGACAAATCCATAGACTGAATCAAGGGAAAGAGGCACCAACTAGAATGTCTAGAGGAAACTTCTCTAGCAGGGCATCCCACACCTACAGAAGGGAATACAGGAAACATGGTCAGACAAATCCATAGACTGAATCAAGGGCAAGAGGCACCAACTAGAATGTCTAGAGGAAACTTCTCTAGCAGGGCATGCCACACCTACAGAAGGGAATACAGGAAACATGGTCAGACAAATCCATAGACTGAATCAAGGGCAAGAGGCACCGACTAGAATGTCTAGAGGAAACTTCTCTAGCAGGGCATCCCACACCTACAGAAGGGAATACAGGAAACATGGTCAGACAAATCCATAGACTGAATCAAAGGCAAGAGGCACCGACTAGAATGTCTAGAGGAAACTTCTCTAGCAGGGCATCCCACACCTACAGAAGGGAATACAGGAAACATGGTCAGACAAATCCATAGACTGAATCAAGGGGGCAAGAGGCACCGACTAGAATGTCTAGAGGAAACTTCTCTAGCAAGGCATCCCACACCTACAGAAGGGAATACAGGAAACATGGTCAGACAAATCCATAGACTGAATCAAGGGAAAGAGGCACCAACTAGAATGTCTAGAGGAAACTTCTCTAGCAAGGCATCCCACACCTACAGAAGGGAATACAGGAAACATGGTCAGACAAATCCATAGACTGAATCAAGGGAAAGAGGCACCAACTAGAATGTCTAGAGGAAACTTCTCTAGCAGGGCATCCCACACCTACAGAAGGGAATACAGGAAACATGGTCAGACAAATCCATAGACTGAATCAAGGGGGCAAGAGGCACCGACTAGAATGTCTAGAGGAAACTTCTCTAGCAAGGCATCCCACACCTACAGAAGGGAATACAGGAAACATGGTCAGACAAATCCATAGACTGAATCAAGGGAAAGAGGCACCAACTAGAATGTCTAGAGGAAACTTCTCTAGCAAGGCATCCCACACCTACAGAAGGGAATACAGGAAACATGGTCAGACAAATCCATAGACTGAATCAAGGGCAAGAGGCACCAACTAGAATGTCTAGAGGAAACTTCTCTAGCAGGGCATCCCACACCTACAGAAGGGAATACAGGAAACATGGTCAGACAAATCCATAGACTGAATCAAGGGCAAGAGGCACCAACTAGAATGTCTAGAGGAAACTTCTCTAGCAGGGCATGCCACACCTACAGAAGGGAATACAGGAAACATGGTCAGACAAATCCATAGACTGAATCAAGGGCAAGAGGCACCGACTAGAATGTCTAGAGGAAACTTCTCTAGCAGGGCATCCCACACATACAGAAGGGAATACAGGAAACATGGTCAGACAAATCGATAGACTGAATCAAGGGCAAGAGGCACCGACTAGAATGTCTAGAGGAAACTTCTCTAGCAGGGCATCCCACACCTACAGAAGGGAATACAGGAAACATGGTCAGACAAATCCATAGACTGAATCAAGGGGGCAAGAGGCACCGACTAGAATGTCTAGAGGAAACTTCTCTAGCAAGGCATCCCACACCTACAGAAGGGAATACAGGAAACATGGTCAGACAAATCCATAAACTGAATCAAGGGCAAGAGGCACCGACTAGAATGTCTAGAGGAAACTTCTCTAGCAGGGCATCCCACACCTACAGAAGGGAATACAGGAAACATGGTCAGACAAATCCATAGACTGAATCAAGGGCAAGAGGCACCGACTAGAATGTCTAGAGGAAACTTCTCTAGCAGGGCATCCCACACCTACAGAAGGGAATACAGGAAACATGGTCAGACAAATCCATAGACTGAATCAAGGGCAAGAGGCACCAACTAGAATGTCTAGAGGAAACTTCTCTAGCAGGGTATCCCACACCTACAGAAGGGAATACAGGAAACATTGTCAGACAAATCCATAGACTGAATCAAGGGGGCAAAAGGCACCAACTAGAATGTCTAGAGGAAACTTCTCTAGCAAGGCATCCCACACCTACAGAAGGGAATACAGGAAACATGGTCAGACAAATCCATAGACTGAATCAAGGGGGCAAGAGGCACCGACTAGAATGTCTAGAGGAAACTTCTCTAGCAGGGCATCCCACACCTACAGAAGGGAATACAGGAAACACGGTCAGACAAATCCATAGACTGAGTCAAGGGCAAGAGGCACCGACTAGAATGTCTAGAGGAAACTTCTCTAGCAGGGCATGCCACACCTACAGAAGGGAATACAGGAAACATGGTCAGACAAATCCATAGACTGAGTCAAGGGCAAGAGGCACCGACTAGAATGTCTAGAGGAAACTTCTCTAGCAGGGCATGCCACACCTACAGAAGGGAATACAGGAAACATGGTCAGACAAATCCATAGACTGAATCAAGGGCAAGAGGCACCAACTAGAATGTCTAGAGGAAACTTCTCTATCAGGGCATCCCACACCTACAGAAGGGAATACAGGAAACATGGTCAGATAAATCCATAGACTGAATCAAGGGCAAGAGGCACCAACTAGAATGTCTAGAGGAAACTTCTCTATCAGGGCATCCCACACCTACAGAAGGGAATACAGGAAACATGGTCAGACAAATCCATAGACTGAATCAAGGGAAAGAGGCACCAACTAGAATGTCTAGAGGAAACTTCTCTAGCAAGGCATCCCACACCTACAGAAGGGAATACAGGAAACATGGTCAGACAAATCCATAGACTGAATCAAGGGAAAGAGGCACCAACTAGAATGTCTAGAGGAAACTTCTCTAGCAGGGCATCCCACACCTACAGAAGGGAATACAGGAAACATGGTCAGACAAATCCATAGACTGAATCAAGGGGGCAAGAGGCACCGACTAGAATGTCTAGAGGAAACTTCTCTAGCAAGGCATCCCACACCTACAGAAGGGAATACAGGAAACATGGTCAGACAAATCCATAGACTGAATCAAGGGAAAGAGGCACCAACTAGAATGTCTAGAGGAAACTTCTCTAGCAAGGCATCCCACACCTACAGAAGGGAATACAGGAAACATGGTCAGACAAATCCATAGACTGAATCAAGGGAAAGAGGCACCAACTAGAATGTCTAGAGGAAACTTCTCTAGCAGGGCATCCCACACCTACAGAAGGGAATACAGGAAACATGGTCAGACAAATCCATAGACTGAATCAAGGGCAAGAGGCACCAACTAGAATGTCTAGAGGAAACTTCTCTAGCAGGGCATGCCACACCTACAGAAGGGAATACAGGAAACATGGTCAGACAAATCCATAGACTGAATCAAGGGCAAGAGGCACCGACTAGAATGTCTAGAGGAAACTTCTCTAGCAGGGCATCCCACACATACAGAAGGGAATACAGGAAACATGGTCAGACAAATCGATAGACTGAATCAAGGGCAAGAGGCACCGACTAGAATGTCTAGAGGAAACTTCTCTAGCAGGGCATCCCACACCTACAGAAGGGAATACAGGAAACATGGTCAGACAAATCCATAGACTGAATCAAGGGGGCAAGAGGCACCGACTAGAATGTCTAGAGGAAACTTCTCTAGCAAGGCATCCCACACCTACAGAAGGGAATACAGGAAACATGGTCAGACAAATCCATAAACTGAATCAAGGGCAAGAGGCACCGACTAGAATGTCTAGAGGAAACTTCTCTAGCAGGGCATCCCACACCTACAGAAGGGAATACAGGAAACATGGTCAGACAAATCCATAGACTGAATCAAGGGCAAGAGGCACCGACTAGAATGTCTAGAGGAAACTTCTCTAGCAGGGCATCCCACACCTACAGAAGGGAATACAGGAAACATGGTCAGACAAATCCATAGACTGAATCAAGGGCAAGAGGCACCAACTAGAATGTCTAGAGGAAACTTCTCTAGCAGGGTATCCCACACCTACAGAAGGGAATACAGGAAACATTGTCAGACAAATCCATAGACTGAATCAAGGGGGCAAAAGGCACCAACTAGAATGTCTAGAGGAAACTTCTCTAGCAAGGCATCCCACACCTACAGAAGGGAATACAGGAAACATGGTCAGACAAATCCATAGACTGAATCAAGGGGGCAAGAGGCACCGACTAGAATGTCTAGAGGAAACTTCTCTAGCAGGGCATCCCACACCTACAGAAGGGAATACAGGAAACACGGTCAGACAAATCCATAGACTGAGTCAAGGGCAAGAGGCACCGACTAGAATGTCTAGAGGAAACTTCTCTAGCAGGGCATGCCACACCTACAGAAGGGAATACAGGAAACATGGTCAGACAAATCCATAGACTGAGTCAAGGGCAAGAGGCACCGACTAGAATGTCTAGAGGAAACTTCTCTAGCAGGGCATGCCACACCTACAGAAGGGAATACAGGAAACATGGTCAGACAAATCCATAGACTGAATCAAGGGCAAGAGGCACCAACTAGAATGTCTAGAGGAAACTTCTCTATCAGGGCATCCCACACCTACAGAAGGGAATACAGGAAACATGGTCAGATAAATCCATAGACTGAATCAAGGGCAAGAGGCACCAACTAGAATGTCTAGAGGAAACTTCTCTATCAGGGCATCCCACACCTACAGAAGGGAATACAGGAAACATGGTCAGACAAATCCATAGACTGAATCAAGGGCAAGAGGCACCAACTAGAATGTCTAGAGGAAACTTCTCTAGCAGGGCATGCCACACCTACAGAAGGGAATACAGGAAACATGGTCAGACAAATCCATAGACTGAATCAACGGCAAGAGGCACCAACTAGAATGTCTAGAGGAAACTTCTCTAGCAGGGCATGCCACACCTACAGAAGGGAATACAGGAAACATGGTCAGACAAATCCATAGACTGAATCAAGGGCAAGAGGCACCAACTAGAATGTCTAGAGGAAACCTCTCTATCAGGGCATCCCACACCTACAGAAGGGAATACAGGAAACATGGTCAGACAAATCCATAGACTGAATCAAGGGCAAGAGGCACCAACTAGAATGTCTAGAGGAAACTTCTCTAGCAGGGCATCCCACACCTACAGAAGGGAATACAGGAAACATGGTCAGACAAATCCATAGACTGAATCAAGGGCAAGAGGCACCAACTAGAATGTCTAGAGGAAACTTCTCTAGCAGGGCATCCCACACCTACAGAAGGGAATACAGGAAACATGGTCAGATAAATCCATAGACTGAATCAAGGGCAAGAGGCACCAACTAGAATGTCTAGAGGAAACTTCTCTAGCAGGGCATCCCACACCTACAGAAGGGAGTACAGGAAACATGGTCAGACAAATCCATAGACTGAATCAAGGGAAAGAGGCACCACCTAGAATGTCTAAGGGGGACTTCTCTAGCAGGGCATCCCACACCTACAAAAGGGAATACAGGAAACATGGTCAGACAAATCCATAGACTGAGTCAAGGGCAAGAGGCACCGACTAGAATGTCTAGAGGAAACTTCTCTAGCAGGGCATCCCACACCTACAGAAGGGAATACAGGAAACATGGTCAGACAAATCCATAGACTGAATCAAGGGCAAGAGGCACCGACTAGAATGTCTAGAGGAAACCTCTCTATCAGGGCATCCCACACCTACAGAAGGGAATACAGGAAACATGGTCAGACAAATCCATAGACTGAATCAAGGGCAAGAGGCACCAACTAGAATGTCTAGAGGAAACTTCTCTAGCAGGGCATGCCACACCTACAGAAGGGAATACAGGAAACATGGTCAGACAAATCCATAGACTGAATCAAGGGCAAGAGGCACCAACTAGAATGTCTAGAGGAAACTTCTCTAGCAGGGCATGCCACACCTACAGAAGGGAATACAGGAAACACGGTCAGACAAATCCATAGACTGAATCAAGGGAAAGAGGCACCACCTAGAATGTCTAGAGGAAACTTCTCTAGCAGGGCATCCCACACCTACAGAAGGGAATACAGGAAACATGGTCAGATAAATCCATAGACTGAATCAAGGGCAAGAGGCACCAACTAGAATGTCTAGAGGAAACTTCTCTAGCAGGGCATCCCACACCTACAGAAGGGAATACAGGAAACATGGTCAGACAAATCCATAGACTGAATCAAGGGCAAGAGGCACCGACTAGAATGTCTAGAGGAAACCTCTCTATCAGGGCATCCCACACCTACAGAAGGGAATACAGGAAACATGGTCAGACAAATCCATAGACTGAATCAAGGGCAAGAGGCACCAACTAGAATGTCTAGAGGAAACTTCTCTAGCAGGGCATGCCACACCTACAGAAGGGAATACAGGAAACATGGTCAGACAAATCCATAGACTGAATCAAGGGCAAGAGGCACCAACTAGAATGTCTAGAGGAAACTTCTCTAGCAGGGCATCCCACACCTACAGAAGGGAATACAGGAAACATGGTCAGATAAATCCATAGACTGAATCAAGGGCAAGAGGCACCAACTAGAATGTCTAGAGGAAACTTCTCTAGCAGGGCATGCCACACCTACAAAAGGGAATACAGGAAACATGGTCAGACAAATCCATAGACTGAATCAAGGGCAAGAGGCACCAACTAGAATGTCTAGAGGAAACCTCTCTAGCAGGGCATCCCACACCTACAGAAGGGAATACAGGAAACATGGTCAGATAAATCCATAGACTGAATCAAGGGCAAGAGGCACCAACTAGAATGTCTAGAGGAAACTTCTCTAGCAGGGCATCCCACACCTACAGAAGGGAATACAGGAAACATGGTCAGACAAATCCATAGACTGAATCAAGGGCAAGAGGCACCGACTAGAATGTCTAGAGGAAACTTCTCTAGCAGGGCATGCCACACCTACAGAAGGGAATACAGGAAACATGGTCAGACAAATCCATAGACTGAATCAAGGGCAAGAGGCACCGACTAGAATGTCTAGAGGAAACTTCTCTAGCAGGGCATGCCACACCTACAGAAGGGAATACAGGAAACATGGTCAGACAAATCCATAGACTGAATCAAGGGCAAGAGGCACCAACTAGAATGTCTAGAGGAAACTTCTCTAGCAGGGCATGCCACACCTACAGAAGGGAATACAGGAAACATGGTCAGACAAATCCATAGACTGAATCAAGGGCAAGAGGCACCAACTAGAATGTCTAGAGGAAACTTCTCTAGCAGGGCATGCCACACCTACAGAAGGGAATACAGGAAACATGGTCAGACAAATCCATAGACTGAATCAAGGGAAAGAGGCACCACCTAGAATGTCTAAGGGGGACTTCTCTAGCAGGGCATCCCACACCTACAAAAGGGAATACAGGAAACATGGTCAGACAAATCCATAGACTGAATCAAGGGCAAGAGGCACCACCTAGAATGTCTAAGGGGGACTTCTCTAGCAGGGCATCCCACACCTACAAAAGGGAATACAGGAAACATGGTCAGATAAATCCATAGACTGAATCAAGGGCAAGAGGCACCAACTAGAATGTCTAGAGGAAACTTCTCTAGCAGGGCATGCCACACCTACAGAAGGGAATACAGGAAACATGGTCAGACAAATCCATAGACTGAATCAAGGGCAAGAGGCACCAACTAGAATGTCTAGAGGAAACTTCTCTAGCAGGGCATGCCACACCTACAGAAGGGAATACAGGAAACATGGTCAGACAAATCCATAGACTGAATCAAGGGCAAGAGGCACCAACTAGAATGTCTAGAGGAAACTTCTCTAGCAGGGCATGCCACACCTACAGAAGGGAATACAGGAAACATGGTCAGACAAATCCATAGACTGAATCAAGGGAAAGAGGCACCACCTAGAATGTCTAAGGGGGACTTCTCTAGCAGGGCATCCCACACCTACAAAAGGGAATACAGGAAACATGGTCAGACAAATCCATAGACTGAATCAAGGGAAAGAGGCACCGACTAGAATGTCTAGAGGAAACCTCTCTATCAGGGCATCCCACACCTACAGAAGGGAATACAGGAAACATGGTCAGACAAATCCATAGACTGAATCAAGGGCAAGAGGCACCAACTAGAATGTCTAGAGGAAACTTCTCTAGCAGGGCATGCCACACCTACAGAAGGGAATACAGGAAACATGGTCAGATAAATCCATAGACTGAATCAAGGGCAAGAGGCACCAACTAGAATGTCTAGAGGAAACTTCTCTAGCAGGGCATGCCACACCTACAAAAGGGAATACAGGAAACATGGTCAGACAAATCCATAGACTGAATCAAGGGAAAGAGGCACCGACTAGAATGTCTAAGGGGGACTTCTCTAGCAGGGCATCCCACACCTACAAAAGGGAATACAGGAAACATGGTCAGACAAATCCATAGACTGAATCAAGGGAAAGAGGCACCACCTAGAATGTCTAAGGGGGACTTCTCTAGCAGGGCATCCCACACCTACAAAAGGGAATACAGGAAACATGGTCAGACAAATCCATAGACTGAATCAAGGGAAAGAGGCACCACCTAGAATGTCTAAGGGGGACTTCTCTAGCAGGGCATCCCACACCTACAAAAGGGAATACAGGAAACATGGTCAGACAAATCCATAGACTGAATCAAGGGAAAGAGGCACCACCTAGAATGTCTAAGGGGGACTTCTCTAGCAGGGCATCCCACACCTACAAAAGGGAATACAGGAAACATGGTCAGACAAATCCATAGACTGAATCAAGGGAAAGAGGCACCACCTAGAATGTCTAAGGGGGACTTCTCTAGCAGGGCATCCCACACCTACAAAAGGGAATACAGGAAACATGGTCAGACAAATCCATAGACTGAATCAAGGGAAAGAGGCACCACCTAGAATGTCTAAGGGGGACTTCTCTAGCAGGGCATCCCACACCTACAGAAGGGAATACAGGAAACATGGTCAGACAAATCCATAGACTGAATCAAGGGAAAGAGGCACCACCTAGAATGTCTAAGGGGGACTTCTCTAGCAGGGCATCCCACACCTACAAAAGGGAATACAGGAAACATGGTCAGACAAATCCATAGACTGAATCAAGGGCAAGAGGCACCAACTAGAATGTCTAGAGGAAACTTCTCTAGCAGGGCATGCCACACCTACAGAAGGGAATACAGGAAACATGGTCAGACAAATCCATAGACTGAATCAAGGGAAAGAGGCACCACCTAGAATGTCTAAGGGGGACTTCTCTAGCAGGGCATCCCACACCTACAAAAGGGAATACAGGAAACATGGTCAGACAAATCCATAGACTGAATCAAGGGAAAGAGGCACCGACTAGAATGTCTAGAGGAAACCTCTCTATCAGGGCATCCCACACCTACAGAAGGGAATACAGGAAACATGGTCAGATAAATCCATAGACTGAATCAAGGGCAAGAGGCACCAACTAGAATGTCTAAGGGGGACTTCTCTAGCAGGGCATCCCACACCTACAAAAGGGAATACAGGAAACATGGTCAGACAAATCCATAGACTGAATCAAGGGAAAGAGGCACCACCTAGAATGTCTAAGGGGGACTTCTCTAGCAGGGCATCCCACACCTACAAAAGGGAATACAGGAAACATGGTCAGACAAATCCATAGACTGAATCAAGGGAAAGAGGCACCAACTAGAATGTCTAAGGGGGACTTCTCTAGCAGGGCATCCCACACCTACAAAAGGGAATACAGGAAACATGGTCAGACAAATCCATAGACTGAATCAAGGGAAAGAGGCACCACCTAGAATGTCTAAGGGGGACTTCTCTAGCAGGGCATCCCACACCTACAAAAGGGAATACAGGAAACATGGTCAGACAAATCCATAGACTGAATCAAGGGAAAGAGGCACCACCTAGAATGTCTAAGGGGGACTTCTCTAGCAGGGCATCCCACACCTACAAAAGGGAATACAGGAAACATGGTCAGACAAATCCATAGACTGAATCAAGGGAAAGAGGCACCACCTAGAATGTCTAAGGGGGACTTCTCTAGCAGGGCATCCCACACCTACAAAAGGGAATACAGGAAACATGGTCAGACAAATCCATAGACTGAATCAAGGGAAAGAGGCACCACCTAGAATGTCTAAGGGGGACTTCTCTAGCAGGGCATCCCACACCTACAAAAGGGAATACAGGAAACATGGTCAGACAAATCCATAGACTGAATCAAGGGAAAGAGGCACCACCTAGAATGTCTAAGGGGGACTTCTCTAGCAGGGCATCCCACACCTACAAAAGGGAATACAGGAAACATGGTCAGACAAATCCATAGACTGAATCAAGGGAAAGAGGCACCACCTAGAATGTCTAAGGGGGACTTCTCTAGCAGGGCATCCCACACCTACAAAAGGGAATACAGGAAACATGGTCAGACAAATCCATAGACTGAATCAAGGGAAAGAGGCACCACCTAGAATGTCTAAGGGGGACTTCTCTAGCAGGGCATCCCACACCTACAAAAGGGAATACAGGAAACATGGTCAGACAAATCCATAGACTGAATCAAGGGAAAGAGGCACCACCTAGAATGTCTAAGGGGGACTTCTCTAGCAGGGCATCCCACACCTACAAAAGGGAATACAGGAAACATGGTCAGACAAATCCATAGACTGAATCAAGGGAAAGAGGCACCACCTAGAATGTCTAAGGGGGACTTCTCTAGCAGGGCATCCCACACCTACAAAAGGGAATACAGGAAACATGGTCAGACAAATCCATAGACTGAATCAAGGGAAAGAGGCACCGACTAGAATGTCTAAGGGGGACTTCTCTAGCAGGGCATCCCACACCTACAAAAGGGAATACAGGAAACATGGTCAGACAAATCCATAGACTGAATCAAGGGAAAGAGGCACCACCTAGAATGTCTAAGGGGGACTTCTCTAGCAGGGCATCCCACACCTACAAAAGGGAATACAGGAAACATGGTCAGACAAATCCATAGACTGAATCAAGGGAAAGAGGCACCACCTAGAATGTCTAAGGGGGACTTCTCTAGCAGGGCATCCCACACCTACATAAGTGAGTATTGCAAGAAGCAATTGACTACCAAGTGTGCATTCAAGATTTATCTTAAGAGGGGGGAAATTCTGCCTTGACATGCCTATTGGACTCATTTATACTGGCATTTTGGAGTTGATCGACCTTGTCCTTCTCCCTTCATCTAAACCAAATACTTAAAGACATTCCTTTGGGTAACAATTTTCCACTTCTCTTTTTTTAAGTATACAAACTGGCAGGCACTTGGAGACGGTCATCCCTTGGAGTGTGTGTGTGTGTGTGTATGAGCATGTCTACTGGTTGCTACCAAAGACTTTAACAAAAGGGATTCCAGTGGTGTGACAGACTGAGGATGTCTTCGAGTTGAGTTTATGTAAAAAACCCAAACAATGGAAGAACAAGGAGAAGTCCTTGATTTGCTGGGTCAACAAACAAATGTGTTTGTGTGTGTGTGTGTGTTGGGGGGGATTATCCCTTGGGTGCCACAGACACAGTTTCTTTTGAAAACACTAGACACTGTTACAGGCAATAATGTCAACCTTGTTTTAAACTACTGTAGCATTTACTATAGTAAGATAGACAATGGATACCTTTTCAATGAGTGCAAGAACATCTGGGTTTGTCTCAAGAATGCAGCGCTGGAAGATGTGTCTCAAGGCATCCTGCAGAATCGGAGGCAGCCAAACACCAGTGGGAACCTACAATGTTAGGGAACAGTAAAGGATTGAAGTTTGAATGACCCATTAATACGTTTGTATGTTTGTGAGCTTTTTTGGAGAAAAATATTTCTTTAACCACTTCACATCAGTATAAAAAAATCTTTTCCGTGCCTCTGTGCAGTAATATCTTTTTGGAACTGCCGGAATAATTTGTTTTTTTGAGAATATCGTCACAAATCCTGACTAAACAACTGAAAGACACAAAAACCGTAAAAACGTAAGACGTGAAAAGCACAAGGATGCATTGCTTATTTGTTGAAAGTATGAGATGCGTTCAGCGTCAATTGCAAAATCTGGGCTGTAAGCCAAGGCCGATAATCGGCCCCCATGGCCAGAATCTATGCTGAATTCTTGGTTCATGCAGACTTACCTCCCATTGAGTCGAATACAATGATAAACAATGGTGGCAACCTATAGATTTATCGTAATCCTTTTAGTATGACAAAAGGATGACACAATAACCCCTGGAAAAAGGGAGATTTTGAGCATGAATTCATGTACCATCTGTCCCTCTTTGTATGGGAGGAAAGAAGCACTGCACGGTGAGTGCACACACTTTGCATGCTACACAATGGAATGTCCAGGTATGTTAATGTTCTGGTATTTCGAGTTTACACAAAAGAAGGTTTTCACGTCATCAATAATCTGCCAAGGAAAATCTTTGCATGTATTTATGTCATCCGAGATGAACTAGTTAAGAGCCTGGTTAATGCATTTCTCATGTGCTTCTTGTAATAGATCCAGTGTATAGTTATTGATGGAATTTCATGAACATTTAATGTTTACCAATATAATCATTTTAGCATGTTCCCACATGTCACATGGTCTTTTAGTACCCCAACTTATTTACCTGTTGACGGTCAGCGAGTAACAGTGTACACAGTGTCTCCAGTACAGCTTTCCTCACTGAGGTGATGTTATGCCTCAGGAAGGGCCAGAGTCTGGGTACCAGACTGGTCGTGGCCTGACTGTGGTACGTGAAGACCACTGGATAGGACAGCAGGGAGGCGAGGAGAGTCATGATGCTGTTGGTGGATGCTGTGAGGTCATCCAGATCCAACAAGGTGTCCCACAGTGTGTTGAGGATTGTTGACACCTGCAGGCATGTTTGAATGGCAAACAATACTACATGTGTAGGGCCACAGTCATGGGTACGCATAATGGGGGACTTTGGAACACTAGGCGGCAGCAGACTTACCAGGTAAATTTCCATTGTTTGCATAGCTCTGAGCATGCGCACATATCTGAAAACAATGGATTTACCTGGTAAGTCTGCTGCCACATAGTGTCCTCAAAAGTCTCCTATGAACATTAAAAAATCACTGAGTGATGCAAATGTAACATTTATTTCAAAGTTAAGTATCCAGTTCTTGTCAATTGAAAACACAAAATAATTAAGTTTGTGAAATACAAGAACTGCAAAGTGATGGTCTAGGTTGATGTAATGTTCATAATGGTGTCTTCGTCATAAAAAGTTTACCCACAATTGTGGCTGTTACACATGTATATTTATACAGTCAGGCCTCAAATTAACCCATGGCACTCACAGCAATTGCCGTGGTGCCCTGTGCTGTTGCTGTGGTGCCCTTTGCAAAGTTCTAATACAAATTTTCCTCATAGAAGTGCCCCTTACCAGAGGAAAAATGCTGTGCCCCTTCAACAGCAAAGTTCAAAGCCTGTATACATGTCCATGTATGTATAACATTCTAAAGGTCAAAGTAACATTTATGATGAATTCTTTACTATGATACATGATGCAATGCTGGATAAGAAAGAAATACATCCATGTACATGTATAAAAGATGCGAGTTTGATATGATCCAGAAACGTTTGATATAAGTATTTCAAATATGAAAGTATTTTTAATGAGATTATTTCTGGGGACCAAATCACACAAGGTGCCAAGTCAACTTTTATTTCATGCTATTATCAAAATTGTAGCAAAGTTTTTCTGGGGCAATATTAGAAATTATCCGATCTAAAACATAAGACACTTGATACCAGGAAACCAGCCCAAAGCAGGAAACGTAATTGATAAAACTGGATTGCAGGAAGTTTTAAGCCTAATTTTCCACGAAACAGATAAATGGACACCTCTGGAAAATTTGCTCACAGACTTTGCCTCAGTTTGGGAGTAACTGGACTGACACATTTTTATTTTGGGGACCGGAACTTCATTAACAATTCAACAGGGTTTGAGTTTTTCTCCAGTCATGCCAGTGTCCACATTGTTCCTTACCTGTGCATAACACACTCTGATCAAAGCAGCAGCAACAGGGTTGAGTGCGGCTGCAGCTACAGCCCTCACATCGTCATCAACGTCCTGTAGGCCCTGAACCACCGACGGCAAAACCACCGGCAACAATTCATCTGTCATTTCCTTCAAATGTTAAAGGAATAAACAAATAAATTCACTGCATCCATGGTATAGCCCAGTGGTATTTTTTTGTAAAGAGACAAGAAAATGGACAGGTACAAAGTACATGGAATCAAAATGTATCCATAACTGGTAAGTCACTGGTATAACATCTTCTCAGAGCCTCACAAACAATGGGAGACTTTTGAGACGATAGCGGGTGTCCCACAGACCGGTCCTTTTCCATTGTTCTCAGTGATGAAAACAATGGAAAAGGACCAGTCTGTGGGACGCCCGCTATCGTCTCAAAAGTCTCCCATTGTTTGTGAGGCTCTGAGAAGATGTTATAAAACATTTAATAGTGTGTCGTGGCCGAGTGGTTCAGTGCATCGGACTCAAATTCTGGTGGCTAAGTCATCAGGTTGTGGGTTCGAATCCCGGTTATGAACAATACAGTTAACTATTGCTTCAAATAGGGGAAGAGGCAGTTATGTTTGTCTCCCAACGGATTCATTTACCCCTCCCTGTTGTTCAAAATAAGAGAAACCCATGCAATCAGGTAGGGACTGAAAACCCAATCCACATGCAAGGCTTTGGTCTGAGGTGGGATTCGAACCGGGGTCCACAGAAGTGCAAGTCATGGGGAAAAACCACTGAGCCAACCTGATCCCTTTTATTTTAAAGGACTGCATCTTTCAGTGAAGATGATAACGATTTAAAAAGTCTTCAAGATGAATTGAGAGTGAACTGACACACCTTCCTGACAGCTAAGAGGTATTTCATTCCCAGCAGGCCACCGTGTCTGACCTCCCACTGATTTTGTGACAAGAGCTGTAATAGAACTCCCAACACACCATTGACACCACTGGTGGTCATATGGTGTAGTACAACCCCAAGGGCTTGGGCACAGGTTTCTCTCACTGGAGCAACAACCTGCAATGCAATAAACAGTTTATCGTGATACGTTATAACAATTCCCCTAAACCCCACCTTCCACTCTTACAGGCTCCCTATAAGACCCCTTGTATAGACCACCATCGCTGAGTAACCCTGCTCTGCCTGATATGTGACAGAGGGAGTCCCACCAAATGTCCCCATACTCTCACACACTCTACACTCTTGCATAGAAAGAACACCACCTCCTCCCCCAAATCCTCTAAAGAATTCCTGAGATTCCCAGAACACAATGGAGACACAATGGGGGGGTACACCATGCCACATATGGAGCACCAAATATGGCTGAGGTCAAACAATGTAAAAGTGCACATACCACAATGTACCACGCGCAACTCACAGCCAATGATGGGTCTTCTTTTGACCTCAGTGAGGGCACTGTTGAGCTTGTGACATCAAAGCAAGTGGTCTATACTAGGAACAATTTGCAATTACTTCAAATTACTAGAGTCCCCAGCACACTGGTGGCTATATGTAGTTTAATGACTGTACAACCTGTACGTTTGGGTAAAGGTTTCTCTGAAAGGGGGTGGATGGACTACAAGAACCGTCATAAGACGGTCATATTTTGCAAATAAAATTACAAAACATGGAGCATTTTCTTGAAATACTATGGAGCCACAACCTGGAATATAAAACATGAAAAATAGAACCTGTGCAAGGTGCATACTGTACATGTTTATGTGTAAGTGGACACAATGTGATTGTATATAAAACCACATATTCTATGACCGATTCATAATTGAACAAATAATAATTCTTAAGGATAGAAAAGTGACATTTCAAGAAAAAGGAAAAATTTCTTTGAAAAATAGTTACTAAAGTTTTTTTTTCTCCCCAACCTTAAAAAGTTGTCCGTTTATCAAATTATACATGAGAGTATATAATTCAATTTTGCAATTTTTATACTTTACCTCATCAGAGACAAAATCTCCAAATCGATCCAGAGCCAACACACACAGTAATCTCAGAGCCATGTCCTCCATCCACATCTGGTTCAAACTCTCTTGCTGCAAACAAGCATAGAAATGCACTGCACATTTCTAGTGAGTCAGCAAACATCAGGAAAATCTGTCATTTTTTCCCATCCAACCTAATGAGATCATTTTGTTGGAATTGCCGGAATTGTTTTTCTTTGAGAATACTGCTGGCGCAATGAAACATTGACTTGACATAGCCAAGAGAACAAAGAATTTAAAGCTCTAGGATTTTTTGTTTTCTCTGTCAAGACAATGTTAAATTCACGCACCGTGAATTGCAAAATCTCCACCGTGAGCTACGGCCGAGGATTGTTCCTCAATCCGGAACCAAGGCTGGAAACTTGGTTCACTCTGACTTTATACCTCCATTGAGCCGAAATACAATGGTGGAAGCCTCTCGATGTAATCCTCTTTTTTGAACAAAAGGACAAAGTTCTAGAATATGGTATTACACTATAACTTCTGCATAATGGGCAAAAATTTGCAAAATATCCAACACCGATGCAGGGCACAGTGAGTGCATACTCTGTGTACGCTCCAAAACAAAATTTCCGGGCAACCTTTGTTCTGGTATTCCAATTTTACACAATGGCATGTTTACACGACTTCCGTTTGCTGGCTCAGACAATATTTGCATGTATACAAGTCATCCAACGTCAACCATTGTCAACAGGTTAAATTTAACAGTGTCATACGTACCGTGCAGAGATAGCAGTTTCTAACCAACATGTAGATGTTAAATTGTAGATTAAAAGCATATTAAACCGTTGTGTCAGTGCAACAACATCATAATTAAAGTGTGTAGCAACTTTGTATCTCGGCGCCTATAGGTTTTGTGTGTACTTTCAGGATATTTTATGCAAGCTACAACATTTTGGCACTTTTAGACAAGTGCTTGTAATGTAAATGCTATTTCAGGAGATATGATGTTGTTGCACTGACACAACGATAAATAAATAACATCCATTGAACAATACAGGTGATTCATGATACAGTCTGCCCACCACAGTTTACCCAGGGGAGACTGGTTTCACAGTGTATCATGGAAAAACGTTTTTGGTCGTCGCACTACAGTTGTTTCTCTGTTTTTCATGGTTTGCATGTACATGTAGATAAAGCATCCATGTCATATTTCTCTGCTGAGTTAACAGCTTTGTGAGGCCAGTGAATGTTTTTCACATTTATGTCAGCAATTTCAAGGTCCCAAACTGCCCTTGCAGGTGTTATAATCTTTTAGTTGGCCACTTTTTGGACAAATGCCTCTCCTAGGTAAACTGTGTAGGGCGCCCTCTATTTTGAATCACACATAGAGAGGTTTTTCGTGACGTCACCAAGACCTTTTTCTAATGCTGCGTGCACAAACAGACGCTGGAAATCATTTAGCAGACGATGCGTCAGCTATTGAGTTTGTACATGGCTGGACCCAACATGGCTGCGAAATGAACTTTTCCCGAGGTCTTGCAACCACTCTATTGTCAGATAATGTCTTCATCAAATTTGGCCCTGCAACCCTGAACTGCTCATTGAACTAGTATGGTTTCTGTCTGATGAAGATACTGTACACTACTACACTGCTTTATGATGAATGCATCATAACTGTATTCAGCTGACTAACATTAGCTTACCTGGTCCAAGGGATGGTCAACTGACTTGCCCGCACTGTGGCCATGTACCTTGACCACCTCTCTGATACCAGTGGCCGCTCCATGCCGGATCTCCCAGGACTGATGAAAGAGGTCATTGCTTAGCTGCTCACACAAGGATGCAAAGGGCCACTCACCAGGCTGGGATCAAATCAACAGTATGATAATGTTCTTTTCCATCACAGACACAAAGAATTGCATCATTCAAAATGTGAATATGTAGATGCACTAGATGCTACATGTACACAAATAATGAATGTTTGCGAACGTGCAATGGTGAGATTATTTTCACGAGTTGAAAGATGAAATGTTCCATTGAACTACATTATTTGTTTGATGTAACATCCAAGAAGATCTTTGAATGGTTTGAATTAATCATTGCAGGGTGACCTACATGTACATCCCCAAATCAAATATCAAATGACAAGGATCAACTTGGGTGTTATACATGTTATATAACTTGTATTTTAAAACTGTCTGAATAGGATTTCTTCTGGCTGTAAGATTCATACACATTATTTTAAAAACTTTTGAAACATAAATTTGTATTACTTCTGGTGAAGAAAAAATAAAACGACCTCTGAGCTACAACATTCCATATAGCATGGACCTGCTCAGCAAGCGATCACCTGAAGGTCAAACTATTTGCCACATATATTGAGTTGGTGCTCTTTTATAGTGGGGCCAGCTGGACGCAAATGGAAGCGCTTGAGAAAACCATTGATGCGTCACATCAAGCTTTGCCATGCAATGCAATGAATATCAGATATCCTGAGTGCATCACCAATGCTGAACTTGATCGCCAAAGCAATGTCCCACCAGCATCAAACAACACATCGCAAACAGCTTCTACAACTGATTGGAGATGCAACTAGGTCTGACATTCCACTCTAATTACTATTAGACAAAAACACGCAACCTACAGAACCATACCGTAGAGGTGGCACACTTGTGCGAACCTACCAACAACAACTTCCTAATGACCTGAATATGTTTGGTATTGACTTGAATCAGCTGTACCAAGCCACCCAAAACGCCAAACAATGGAAACAAACAATTAACACGCTATAATGTAGTCACTGAGCAATGCATGAACATTCCATATAAAATGAAACTGTATGTGTTTCAGGTATGTTAATTAAGCTGTTTCTGGAGATAGTGAAAATGAAACAGCAGTTGGATAAAAGCTGATAAGCAATTTCAAAGGACAGACCTATTTTTCTGACACATTTTTCAAAAACACAATGCATGATTAAGATTGAAACCAATTGCGTGCTTTAGAAACTTTTTACCTGTTAATAGCATCACTATAGATAAAAACATAGATTGTTACATATTTTGCATTTCAAGCTATATTTTCTTTAATAGATGTTAAATTTGCATCGGGAATAAAGAATATTATTTGTGCTAAGGTCATAGAAATAAACCAGAGAACCCTGACTTCCTGTACCGCCCCGTGTAACCTCGTCGTTCCTTCTCAAATAGTGTACCCTTGGAAAACCCCATAGTTGCCAAAATCGAACGGTAGACAGCGCATCTAAATAGTATGCCAAAAAAATATGGTATGTTGTCTATGAGTGATCCGCAGCTTTTGTACACCTTTGTCCAACGCAATCATGAAAGTGCATGGTGCAATCGCAGTGCGTGTCTTTATGCCTTTCCACACGTTTTTGTTGTTATACCCATTCACAGCAATGGTAACCAAACACGTTTTAGCACAGCTGAGGCATGCTGAGGGTTGTGCTCCATAGCTGACAGCAATGGCAGCGAAGTCCCAGTTCGGTTTATTTCTTTGATTTAGGTCATGGATTAAAATCCCACCAGAGTACACTACCTGTGAATCCTTTTCACAGGGCTTGGGAAAGTACTGAGCATATAGTGCAAAACACACATCCGTGTATGGGTAAAACACACATAATATATTTTCTTTTTCAAAAAGTGTTTCCCCTGCCCATTTAAACATGAGGTGCAAAGCAGAGTACATTTGTTCCAACCTTTGAGTTTATCATGTAGTTACTCGTTACTTTATGAAAACTCAATTACATTTTGTTCTCATATTATGTGAATTCTGTCAGACTTTACAAATTTAATGGGCTCTTGAACTCAAAGGATTGGCCAAATAATGAGATCAGACAACGGAGACATGGGAGGGGCAGTTTGTAGGCCAACAAACAGGTTCATACATTACCTCCTCATAAAAGATGCTGCCATCTGTTGGTTGGTCAGTCTGTGATTTGTCATTGAATGAGGACTGGCTCGCTAGTTTAACAATCTTAGACTTCTTGTGGGCGGGTTCTTCATTTGCAATTTCCATACTGAAAAAAAAACCACAAAATAAAGTCAGCTTCCTTTACATGCACAAAAAGTACAAAATGAAAAAGAAATAGTGAAACATTTTCTTAGTGTAGTGAACTGACTGCAAAGTGATGTTGAAGGGCATACAGGTTGGCTCAGTGACCTCTTTCCTGTTTTTTAATCCAATTGCAAGTGAATTGAGTTTTTCAGTCCCTACCTGATTGCATAGGTTTTCCCTATGTCACGGTCATTGAAAATAGAAAATGTACCCCCAACCATTTTTTTTATATACTTTATTACGTAACATTTTCTTAAGCTGTATAAATTATTCAATTGTTCAAGAGAAGCGCCCTCTTTTGACAAATAAATAATTTTCGCCCGGGAATGTCACCCTCATACTGCAATTCAACGAATTGCAGGCTTGATCTTATTATAATACTGCAATTCAACGAAAACCTCACCACAAGTTCATGTCTCCGTCTTTTACAGGTAATAATCTTTTGGATCGTTTCCTGTGCATTCTCTTCAAAAATCTTTACATAAGTTTAGAATTGTAAAACTGTGTTTATCTTATTGTCATTTTTGATGCTATTTTATTCATTTCGAGATTATTAGTTTGTCAAGCTAATCCCTCTAGCACTTACTCTACTTAATTGAATGCTGATTTCGCATGGCTAAAAAGAACGCCTGCATTATAAATTCGCATACCTCAAAGTGAAATTGAATGATGGTTTCAACTGAAGAGGTGAAATCACTTTGTGTCAAATGTATGAAAGTGATAGGCTGTTTTTTGCCAAAAATGACTGGAAAAACCTACTATAGTACAGAATTTGTAAGGCACACTTTCCTGTGTAAAACATTATGGACAACAATCTTATCAAATGGTTTGAAATGCAAGCATGAACAAGTTTGTTTTCAGTTCATACTAGAAGAGAGTAATGTTGTGAGTCTAAGTAAGGTTTTCAGGTAGTGAAATCCAAAGTCTGGGTTCCATGCTGGAAAAGGCCCAGTCCACATAACTGGCCAAGCAACACTGGGGAACATGAGGTGTGTTGCTAATAGATCTCAGACCTGGGCCCAATTTCACAGAGCTGCTTAAGCACAAAAACTAAATTAGCACAATTATGCTTACCAGAGTAAGATTACTAGCCAAAATACCGTTACCAAGACATGTAACATCTGTGAATCGTATCCTGCTTATTTTTGCTTAGCAGAAAATTGTTAAGTAATGTTTTTGTGCTTAAGCAGCTCTATGAAAATTAGCCCTGGGCCCAATTTCATAGAGCTGCTTAAGCACAAAAATGAGCTAAGCACAACAAAATTATGCTTACCAGAATAAGGTTACCAGCCAAAATAGTATTTCACAAGTACCATCTGTGACTGGTATCCTGCTCATTCTTGCTTAGTATTAGCAGAAAATGTTCAAGCAATACTTTCTGCTTAAGCAGCTCTATGAAATTTTGCCCTGGGTCCAATTTCATAGAGCTGCTTAATTAAGCAAAAAATATTGCTTAACCATTTTCTGTTAAGCAAGAATGAACAGGATACCAGTCACAAATGGCACATATGACATGGTATTTTGGCTGGTAATCATATAATGGTAAGCATAATTTTGTTGTGCTTAGCCACTTTTTGTGCTTAAGCAGCTCTATGTAATTGAGCACAGGTCTTGTTGTATGGGGGTGTTAACAGGTTTAGTATGTAGGGTGGAGCTGAACCATGTACTGATGTAGTGTCTTGAATGTCATTAGGCATTAGGAGTATTTTGAATTTCATTCGCTGACAGGCCAGTGTAGTTTATTAAGTATGTGGGTGATATGGACACATATATTTTAGGGTTGGCCAGTTACACTTGTACCATGTTATAAAAAAGTCTCTATTGGAGTAACCTTGAGTCTTAACTTATTACCAAACCTTCACTGCCCTTAACTTTGTTGTAAGCTACTGACCTACTTTCAGAAAACTGTCCCAAATCAACAGCCTTGCCATAAACATCTGTCAACATTCTTCAAATACCTTCAGACAAAAAAATTTTCAGGGGGTGATTCCCGAAATCTCCGAATAGAAATGAATTCCTCCTTTCACGTGACGAAGAATAGTGAGCCAATTCAAATCATAATCTTGTTTTGATGACGCACACACAGCCGTACCCAAATATTCATTATTCGTTTTGTACGTGTAAATGCTATCATATTCCACGCTTGCAGTATGAAAGCCTATGATGATCTGCATGTATAATGTTGCAGTCTACAACAGTGCAGACTCAATGTCATTCACACGCAAGGTCTTGTGTTTCTAAAGGGGGTAGGGTAACGTGATACTCCCAGGCGTGTATAAAGAAGAACCTGTAATGTCACTATGATTGGTGAGGCCGGAGTGAATGCAAGAAATCTGAGATGACCCCGCACTGTTGAGGCAACCTACATACGTTTTTCAATGATTTTGAACTGATAATGGGAATTCTCACCTGTATGGTTGGGCAACAACAGCTCCAAAAAAAATACCCATATCAGGCACTTCTGAATATGTTTACTTCTTTTTTTGTTATCTTTTTGGGAGGGGAGGGGGGCAGTCCCTAGGGATTAAAATTTGTAAGAACTTTCAAAGAAATTCTAAAAGGATTTCTCTACACTGAGCCGTAAACAAGGTTTACAAATTTGTAGGTCTTCGTATTCATTGAAAGAATATTCCAATTTGGAAATATTACAAAGAACTTTTAAGTATCACTTGCTCTCGATACAGACGTTCATTCCGTCTATCAAGCTGTTTACAGGTTTGAAGTTTTTTTGATGTTTGACAAACACCCTAAAAAGTTCAGTGCACTGGTGTAATGCTTTTTCAGACGTTTAAAAAGAATGAAAATACTTGGTAAAATTGTCGTAGAAAGTTATACATCAAATATTGAATACCGGTATAATGGAGGTGTGGAAGGCAATTCATCACCACCTCACAAACATACCTCTGACCATAACTATGAAGCCCTCTCACAAACATACCTCTGACCATAACTATGAGGCCTTCTCACAAACATACTTCTAACCGTAACTAAGAGGCTCTCTCACAAACATGCTTTTGACTATAGCTATGAGGCCCTCTCACAAACATGCCTTTGACCATAACTATGAGGCCCTCTCACAAACATACCTCTGACCATAACTAAGAGGCCCTCTCACAAACATACCTCTGCCCATAACTAAGAGGCCCTCTCACAAACATACCTCTGACCATAACTAAGAGGTCCTCTCACAAACATGCCTCTGACTATAGCTATGAGGCCCTCTCACAAACATGCCTTTGACTATA
Source organism: Marthasterias glacialis (assembly GCA_911728455.2). Classification (NCBI taxonomy): domain Eukaryota; kingdom Metazoa; phylum Echinodermata; class Asteroidea; order Forcipulatida; family Asteriidae; genus Marthasterias; species Marthasterias glacialis. Next base: position 15,315,054 of record OU452227.1, on the reverse strand, counting down.
GCTATGAAGCCCTCTCACAAACATGCCTCTGACTATAGCTATGAAGCACTCTCCACAAACATACCTCTGCCCATAACTAAGAGGCCCTCTCACAAACATACCTCTGACCATAACTATGAGGCCCTCTCACAAACATGCCTCTGACTATAGCTATGAGGCCCTCTCACAAACATGCCTTTGACTATAGCTATGAAGCCCTCTCACAAACATGCCTCTGACTATAGCTATGAAGCACTCTCCACAAACATGCCCCTGACCATAACTATGAGGTCCTCCAACAAACATACCTCTGACCATAACTATGAGGTCCTCTCACAAAAATACCTCTGACCATAACTATGAGGTCCTCTCACAAACATACCTCTGACCATAACTATGAGGTCCTCCAACAAACCACCTCTGACCATAACTATGAGGCCCTCTCACAAAAATACCTCTGACCATAACTATGAGGTCCTCTCACAAACATACCTCTGACCATAACTATGAGGCCCTCTCACAAACATACCTCTGACCATAACTATGAAGCCCTCTCACAAACATACCTCTGACCATAACTATGAAGCCCTCTCACAAACATACCTCTGACCATAACTATGAGGCCCTCTCACAAACATACCTCTGACCATAACTATGAAGCCCTCTCACAAACATACCTCTGACCATAACTATGAAGCCCTCTCACAAACATACCTCTGACCATAACTATGAGGTCCTCTCACAAACATACCTCTGACCATAACTAAGAGGTCCTCTCACAAACATACCTCTGACCATAACTATGAGGTCCTCTCACAAACATACCTCTGACCATAACTATGAAGCCCTCTCACAAACATACCTCTGACCATAACTATGAGGTCCTCTCACAAACATACCTCTGACCATAACTAAGAGGTCCTCTCACAAACATACCTCTGACCATAGCTATGAGGCCCTCTCACAAACATGCCTCTGACTATAGCTATGAGGCCCTTTCACAAACATGCCTTTGACTATAGCTATGAAGCCCTCTCACAAACATGCCTCTGACCATAACTATGAGGCCCTCTCACAAACGTACCTCTGACCATAACTATGAAGCCCTCTCACAAACATACCTCTGACCATAACTATGAAGCCCTCTCACAAACATACCTCTGACCATAACTATGAAGCCCTCTCACAAACATACCACCTCTGACCATAACTAAGAGGTCCTCTCACAAACATACCTCTGACCATAACTATGAGGCCCTCTCACAAACATACCTCTGACCATAACTATGAAGCCCTCTCACAAACATACCACCTCTTACCATAACTAAGAGGTCCTCTCACAAACATACCTCTGACCATAACTATGAGGCCCTCTCACAAACATACCTCTGACCATAACTATGAGGCCCTCTCACAAACATACCTCTGACCATAACTATGAAGCCCTCTCACAAACATACCACCTCTGACCATAACTATGAGGCCCTCTCACAAACATACCTCTGACCATAACTATGAGGCCCTCTCACAAACATACTTCTGACCATAACTATGAAGCCCTTTCACAAACATACCTCTGACCATAACTAAGAGGTCTTCTAACAAACATACATGCTTCTAACCGTAACTAAGAGGCTCCCTCACAAACATGCCTTTGACTATAACTATGTAGCCCTCTTACAAACATGCCTCTGACTATAGCTATGAAGCACTCTCCATAAACATGCCCCTGACCATAACTGAGAGGTCCTCTCACAAACATACCTCTGCCCATAACTAAGAGGTCTTCTAACAACATACATGCTTCTAACCGTAACTAAGAGGCTCTCTCACAAACATGCCTTTGACTATAACTATGAAGCCCTCTCACAAACATGCCTCTGACTAAAGCTATGAAGCACTCTCCACAAACATGCCCCTGACCATAACTAAGAGGTTCTCTGACAAACATACCTCTGACCATAACTATGAGGCCCTCTCACAAACATACCTCTGACCATAACTATGAGGCCCTCTCACAAACATACCTCTGACCATAACTAAGAGGTCCTCTCACAAACATACCTCTGACCATAACTATGAGGCCCTCTCACAAAATACCTCTGACCATAACTATGAGGTCCTCTCACAAACATACCTCTGACCATAACTAAGAGGTCCTCTCACAAACATACCTCTGACCATAACTATGAGGTCCTCTAACAAACATGCCTCTGAATATAACTATGAAGCCCTCTCCACAAACATACCTCTGACCATAACTATGAGGCTCTTTTATTGTTGCAGTAGAAGTTGTAATTCTCTCTAAAGGGAAATATCCTAAGATCACAAGGTCTAAGACCACCTTTTAGTGCTATCCAAATTCTGTTCATTTCATGACCTGCATAGCCTTCCAGTCTATACAAACTCTGACCATTGTTTTTATGTCTGGCTACATGCAGAACAAGGTTAGTTCAAAGATGCTAGATAGCATCCATCAAACTCGGGCAAAACTGAGCAATGGACTACAAAGAATTTTACGCTAATAATGTTTCAATAAAATTTTGTATTTCTCTGATTCTGGAACAACTTTGAATACACAAGTCTTTTTCCTCCGCATAAAATGTTGCATTTTGGCAACTTCAATTTTTAAAATTAAACTGTGTGTGCCGATTCAACCTGTTTGGTGTGATAAAGACACCAATCCCCATGCAATGTTGTATGATACAGTGGAAAAAGGCTCAATTTACATGTGCAGACTTCAATCAAGATACTATGTTTCTCTGTTGGTGACTACCAAGGACATGGCAGTTTTTACTTGGTAAAGGGCATCTCTCTGAGGGAAATGTACCTTTCTACTGGAACATTTCAAGGGGCACCACGGCAATGACAAGGGGCATTCAGGCAATTTCCTCTGTTGCCCCTGTGAAGTAATCACGTTGTCTGAAAGCAAATTGGGTATAAAACTCGTACTGGATTTAATCTCTGACAAAAAAGTACGGGCATGCAACTGTAATTTTTCAACAACAAAAAGATGAAAGTTCCAGGTACAGCAATATTTTGCACTGTGTCGCTCAATTTTCATTCGCACAGCTAAGAAACCAAAAACGAGGAAATCAGCTAAACAGCTTAAAAGTTGCATGTGTGATGGCACCATTTGAACTGCTGTCCTATTCAAGAAAACAATGTGTATAAATCCAATCTTACAACAGTTGTCCTATGGCTGAAATTAAAACACTATGAAACTTTGAAACTACTCACCTTGATCCCAATGATGCGTCGCTATTTTCCTTTGAGCGTTGTTTAAGGAGTAATTTGACTTTACGCTTGGCTCGATTCTTCTCCCGTGAACTCAGACCTGCTCCCATCTGAGCCATCTCCTGAGCAACTATATCCGCAGCAGAGGTCTACACACAAAGACAGAGAGAGAGAGATAGAGTCAATCCACAACCATTGTATGGGGGAAGTTTAAGCGGACTCTGAGCTTTTTTAGTGTTTGCCGAGTTTTAGCTGTAATACTGAATTTGTTCACAAGGCTTGCAAATTGTAGTTAACTAAAGCAACATGCTCAAAACTATGTCTAGGGGATATTATAATAGTCAGTGGCATAACCAGAACCCTTGCCCCCCCCCCCCTAAATGAGATTAAAAAAATGCACAAATGAATGGTTTGGTACTATAAATAGCCCCCCCCCCCCAAAAAAAAAAAAATAAATAAATAAATAAATAAATAAATAAAACAATTATGTCTTTGCCCCCACTTCCCCACCCAAAATAAATGTCTGGTCACACCACTTATAATACTACTAAGAATGGACATTTATATAGTGCTGGTATTCGCCAATAGACCGATTGCGCAACCCAAGTCACGTGACCTGTAGTGGGTAATAAAGGTAAACAAACACGACGTCCTCCATTGGAAAGTGCGGTACGGTACATGATGTTTGTTGCATTTGTTTATTCGACCAGAGACCTTCTAGTGGCTAAATAAAGCCAGTAAGGACAGTTCCGGCAAGTCTTGGAAATTCTACAAGAAACGTATATGTTCACGATGTGGTAGTACTAGTTGCACAACAGAACAGGTGGGCCAGACGATTGCGATCTCACACTTTTCAACACAATAGTTTCATAGTTTTGAAGCTTAAATCATCCAAAGAAAAGGCTTTCCAAAACTGTGTGATTCCTTTGTCTATTTTAAATTCTGCAAGGCTTGGTTTAAATGCTCTATTTTCCAACACTCTTTACTATATTGTTTACAGTGATTTACATTACAAACAAAATAAAAGGCGGGTGGCTACATAGTCGTCCGACGCCGGTAGCACATAACTCAAAATAAAGCTCTTTTGTAGTAGAATACTGGTAGTTTATGAAACAGTAATGTGATTAAAATCAATGTCACAACATACAACTTTAATGTTTTATTTGTATATTCACATGTATGAAGAAACAGGAACTGTCAGTGTTGGAATACATGCCCTAGCTTTTTACCTACATGTACAAATACACATAACAATGTACAATTTTCTTGCACAAGAGCTCTCTAGTGTTTGACCTTGAGGTCTAGGTCCTGATTTCAGACCTCAGAACCTCAGGTACCAATCTTGGCCTCAATGTGGCATGTCCAAGTCTGACTTAAGTTAACAAGACATCAAATGCGTACATGAAGTTCTTAACTTGAAAACGGTGAATACAACAATGGTAAATCAAAGAAATATTCTGGAAATAGTCAATCAATGATGAAAAAAAAACCTTAACCCCAAAACTTGCCTTTGTTAGATATTCACATCTTCGTAAACCTCTGATTTGATTCAAATTGATCTACATGTAGTTTTTTATAAATACTTGGGAAAGTTTTTCCATTCTGAATGGTCGAGAGGAGGTCACAGGGCCATGTTTAAATGAGCAGTATCGACATGGTAAATAGTGTTTAAACATTGACTGAGGAAATGGAGTCAAAAGAGGGCGTCATCAGACGATTGCACGGCCCAATTTAAACTGGTACCCCCAATGGAGGTAGATGGTAGCATGCACATTTAGATTGCGCAAAGTTTGAAACTTGGGTGAGCAAGTTTGAAACTTGCACAAACAATTTTGAAACTTGTGCGAGGCGTTCAACATGGATAGAAATTTCATGCAGACTTGAGTCCAGGTGAGCTGTCAGATTTGTCCTCAACTTTTAAAGGTTTCTGGATGTTTTTAAGGTATTTATGAATGGGAATAAAAGTGTGCTGAATCGGTTTTCAACAAAGTGTTTCAACATGGTGAGTCCTGGTTCTCGATAATTTTACCTCCACTTCATCTCAGTAAAATTATCAAGAACCTGGCCTCACCGTGTTTTAACAGCTAGTTGAAAACTTTTTCACCACACTTTTATTCCCTTATTCAAATTATAGTCAAACTATATTAATATATTCTAACTATATTCAATTTGACTTACAGGTAGTTTTAATGTATTGCTATCGGCTCGTGCAACTGCATCTTTCTTTGTCAGAAGATCGTCATCGTTAAACAATTCCTCGGAATCCATACCAAAAACTCCTCCCACATCGAGGCCAAGCCGCTTCTGTAAGTGATGTCTCTGTCTAATTAGTCTCTCTTTTGGATCTAAGGCTGCAAGAATCAAGTCCAGTCTTAAGTTAGTTAAAAATAACAACTCAGGAGTTTTTTTTTATAGCAACAAATACCATGTAGCTTATGGCATTATTTTTTCTCTCGGCTTGTTAACCACTTGACATCACATGTCGTCTTTCTCCACAAAACTTTTCCAAACTGAATAACGGTGGACGTTTGTAGAAGTCTTGGAATAGTTTATGTTTGTTTTCTTTTGGCCCAGAAACTCCCTTGTGTAGTGTGCACAGGCATGCACCTACTGTGCTATGCTTCTTTCCCCCAAGGGTACAAAGAGGGGCAAAGGGTACTGGAATTTCTGCTCAAAATCTCCTTTTTCTGGGGGTTATTGTGTAATGCATACCAAGGCCGATTATCGATCGTGGCTAACAGCCAAGGTCTGGCCTATTCACGGTGAAAACATTCCATAAAGAGAACAACAAATCCTCTTGCACTGTGTGAGAACGTTTGTTGTCTTCAGTTTTTTTAAAGTAAGGGTTTCATTAAGACAACGATATTCTCAAAAAAAAAAGGTTTTGGAAGTGGGTATAAGCGCAGTCAACTAAAGCTGCATATCGTACAGAATGCATTTCATGCATTTAAATTGCATGACAAATATCAATCTTGAATCTTGAATTTTGAGAAGCGTGGTTGAATGTATAGAATGTACCATGTACATACATAGTATATCTCCTGTGAAGATTACACGCATTTGGCTGCCTAAGGCTGAAATGCATCTGGTACAGAGCCTTACATTATACAATTGTTGTCTGCTGTGATGTGGTCCATGCTGTTTTGGACACCTGAGGGGGCAGATGGCACCCGAGGCAAAGCCGAGGGTGCCTTCGGCCCCCGAGGGTGTCCAAAACAGCATGGACCACATATCACAGCAGACAACAATTGTTTTGTTATACCATGGTATTAGATTGCAGGATTGTTAATAAGGCCCTTACCGACATAGTTTGCAGACGACAATATTCAATTCAACAAAAGTGCGTCGATTACAAATTTTTTATCAACCAAAATGTATCAACTGGTCCCTATCACGAGCATCATATCGAAAGTACAGTAGCGTGCATAGTACCAGTGGGTGCATAGTAACCTCTTTCTCAGGTAGTACCGCTAATGTGGTTGTACAGATCAATGGGGACGATGAAATAATGTTCTGAGAACGATCTAGGTAATGGACGCGGGCGACATGACCTACCTCTTTCTCGGGTGTATTGCCAACTTCAATATACATATCAATGGGGACGATGAAATGAATTTTCTGAGGACGATCTAGATAATGGACCCGACAACATCACTTTTTTGGGAAGACATGAAATTTTGTATTATGTCATGTGATTGGTTCTCGACCAATTAAAATTCACAATATAATACCATGGTATAACAACAATAAATGTTTCAATTCTAACTGACCATTTACAAGTAACATTGTCAAGTACAAACCTGCTTCTTCCAGATCCAGTTCATATTCAGTCCCAGCCGAGCCCAGCAAAGAGGACCCGTGCTCCAACACCCGATTAACATTGAACTTGTCAAACTTGAGCTGGTCTGCCTCCCTCTGAATAGGAGTGGAGATGCGTGGTCCTGCGCTGCCTGTTGCACCCTCTACATCCAGAATAAGAAGTATTTGTCATTAATACGCAATTCTTATGTATAGTGCTTTATCACATCCGAGGGGTGTCTCAAATATTTCCTATTTTTACAATGGTACACGCAGAGTTATGTTTAAATTATAAGACCCATTTACACCTTATATGGGTTTACATACAAGTTGATGCTGCACAATCTGCAGCCAACTATGCCAGAAACACCTGGGAAAAACCCCTTCTCTTAAACAATAAGTGTACTGGGTTCTTTTATGTGCATTACACAACACACAGGACCAAAGTTTTTACGTTCCATCTGAAATACAAAGCACTAATGGTAAGTGCCTTGCTCAAGGACACAATTGCCATGGTTGGAAACTGAACCAGTCATTTTATACAGTTGGCTAGTAGCAGTAGTTGACTAGAATGTTATACAATCATGACTATGGATACATGTACAATCCCCATCCACTTACACTACTGTGAAACATTTCACATTTACCTTCGGTACCATCTAAAAACGAGTTCACTAAATACAAAATACTAGACAACTAGCATTTTTTCTTTTGTTGTACAGTGGCTTCATTTATGTACGTGTACATTGTATCAGACAATATCATATTACAGGCTGGTATTTCCTTCTACATAATGCATGCATAAAAACCACAGCTGCCTTTGAGTCATCAGGATCAATGTGCATTAGGCCGAATGTACAAAAGGTTGCTCCACTTCAAAAATGCAAAAAATATCCCAGACTGATCCCTTTTTATTTACCAACTAATTGTCAAAAGCCCTCAAATTTGATGTTCCCCCCCTCCCGTCCCCCATATCATATCCCCCATCCCCCATCAACCAACAACTGAAAGCAGTTATTCCTAGCGCAATCCAGAGGAAAAACACAGAGAGTGACACTAGTCTTTGCCTCTACCTTCTTTGATCTTCTTGACAGGAGTCCAGTGAGGTACATGTTTAGCAACAGCTTCAATCGCATGACCGGCTGCTATTCTGGTCTCCCAGGTGGAACTCTTCAAATAAAAGTGGATCTAAAAAAAGAAAGATAAAAAAAAAATTGCAGGCAGTTATTTAATATTAAAAGAGCTGACTTTACCAGGAATTTGGTGCTGTGCAATAACCCTAGCTTCCTGGGAAGTTTTACCCTGTAAGCACCAGAATCACATACCATGTTACCTTCAAATGCAATTTTTTGACCAGTTGCTGCCAGGAATGTTCAATTTTCTTCCAATCCAGCCTGAAATGAATTATTTTCTCAGAATTGCCGGAATTATTATTCTTTGAGAGTACCACTGGCACCAAGAAATCTTGGCTTCACAAAGCCAAGAGAACAAAGCCTCTCTTTGAAGCACTGTGATCTTTGTTTTTTCTGTTGAGAAAATGTCAAATTCACACACCATGAATTGCAAAACATTGGCCGTAGCTCGGTACTAAATTTGGAACGAGGGCTAGATCCCTGGTTCACTCTGACTTACCTCCACTGAGCCTAAAAACAATGAATAAATAATGGTGGAAGCCTGTCAATGTCTTGTAATCCTCTTCTTGGATGAAATGAAGCGTTGCACATTAAGTGCATACTCTGTTCACGCTCCGAAACAAAATGTCCAGGTGACCTTTGTTCCGGTATTTGCATGTACATACCAGTCATCCGGTGTCTACTGGTTCATTGCCAGGTCATATGAAATGAATGGGTTATGGGTTGCACCAAATGCATCAACTTCAAGCATCTGAGAAGGGTCTATAATGTAATGGTGATCAAAACCAAAGGGAGACTTTTGAGACGAAAGCGGGCGTCCCACAGACCAGTCCTTTTCCATTGTTTTCAGTGATGAAAACAATGGAAAAGGACCAGTCTGTGGGACGCCCGCTATCGTCTCAAAAGTCTCCCATTCAACTGAACTGTGGATTACAAATATGAACACAATGGAAGTCAGAATCACCCCCCCCCCCATTCCCACACACACACACTTCCCATTCCTGTATATGTACCTTAAACAGGAGATTGTGGATCTCATGTGGATGGAGTTTCTGCACCTCTCCCAGCTGCTGGGCTGCAGCTCGACGGGTTACTGGTGTGGATCCTGTGTCTAGGAGAAGAAATAGGCGATCCAATCTGCAGATTGACATGGTGGTAACAGTTGATGAAATGAGTCCATATGCAGAGAAATATAATGACTAGCTTGGAGATTGTGCCGTTGATATCTGAAAGATGCTGGCTGTGAAAGTTGCCTCGTTTCGCTAGCCCCTTGTATAAATGGCTCTCTTATTCAAGCACACCAAAGAGCCCAACTCAAAGAATTCACTGAATGTAATTATTTGAATTTAATACACATTAAGACCAATGCCACAGAATAGTTTCAGGGACCCTGCTGTGGTTAGTCAGTTGATATTTCAGGTTGAACAGGTTTTTCTTAAATTGCAAGATTTCAGTGCTGACTGTTGACACACATGTGTAAGATGCTGGTTGAATGTTAGAAATAAATAAATCTCTTGAAGCGTCAAATGTGTCTTACTGTGTAAGTGTACCTTTGGTCTTATATTTATGCCTTTTGGCCAACACTTTCATACCTTAGAGCCTATTTTCATACAGATTTGCTCACTCAATTTGCGTAGGTATCTGGGCAGATTTTCATCATCGCCCACATGCATGACATGTGTGCACCAATACTTAGACCACAATATGCATTGGTTATTAATTATTCAAAGTAAGGACAAACCGTAACAGTCCTACCTGATTTACTGGTGAAATTTTAATCTTGGGTAGATTGTAAATCAAACACCACCCACTTCACTGTAAACATTAAATCACCGCCCACTTTAGTGGACACTAGTTCTGTCACAGCATCTACTTAGTACACACGTGTGTCATTGACTTCCAGACACAGTACGCAATTCAACAATTCTCTTTATTAGCGACAGTATCATGTGATATGCTTCCTTTCATCCAGCCGTGATGAAAGTGCAACAAAGGGAGTATCCAGTTGCCGTCGTCATCATCATTAGAATTCAAGGCCCGCCCACTAGCCATTCAATGGAGAATCTGTGCACAATTAAATCTTGCCCAGGGTAGCAGATACAATTTATGGTGGCATTGTCAGCCACACAAAATCCACCCACATGTGAAGAGTACATACATTGTAATTACAAAACCAGGGCAAAATTTCATAGAGCTGCTTAAGGGAAGTAGCTAAGCATGCTTCAACAAAATCATGCTTACTAGAATAAGATTATTAGCCAAAATAGCATTCCTCATGTACCATGGTATCCTGCTCATTTTTTTTTAGAAGAAACAATTAAGCACAACTGCTTAAGCAGCTCTATGAAATTGATTTGCAATGTCCAACTTTTTACTATATGTATACATGGTGGACTGACCTCATCTATTGTTTATTTTAACAACATTGTCACATTTTGGGGGACTGGTCACTACTCATCCCTTGTCAGCCAGCACTTTGGATTACAACCATTGGTTTAAGGATCTAGGTGGTAGATTTCATGAAACTCACCGCAAATTATGAAGCATCACAAAGTTTATGAGGAATTGCAACGCTGCAATTGATGTATTGCAGCTGCGACTTGTCTTATGAACCATTTCAAGAAATTATGCATCACAAGGGCAATGTATCATAAGAACGGTTTAAATTAAATATAATTTGTGAACGAGGATGACCTTTCTGCACAACCACTATTGTATACTGTCTCTGGTACGCTGTTGTATAAAAGTTAAAACAGCCATCTACAATTAACAGCAAACTCAAGATGGCTAAAGAAAAACACGCAGGCAATGTTATATGACTTGTGCGACTTGGACTAGAGTCTGACTCCAGTCACAATTTTTATGAAACTAACTCAAGTCAATATAGTCAATGACTCAGACTCAACCATCTGGATTAACACTTGCACTTGATAGTGGTGATACGGCACAGTTCTAGCAAAACATTGAAAATATTGAAAAAAGAAATGCCCTCTTTGATGGCTATGTACTACTGTTCACAGAGTTATGAGTTTCGGTGTTATTAACAATTGATGAGAAGTAAACTAAAACCTACATTCTTTTCTCAATTTGATATTAAACCTTGATCTGTCAGACTTCGTTTTTTTTTTTTTATATTTTTAAACTTACATGAAGAGTGACTCAAGACTCGAATGTAACCTTTGTGACTCATGAATTGGACTCGGCCTTGACCCAAATGACTCAAACTTGACACTAAGAATTTGTACTTGACACTGAGAACTCATACTTGACACTGAGAACTCATACTTGACACTGAGAACTCATACTTGACACTGAGAACTCATAATTAACACTGAGGACTCTGACTTGACACTGAGAACTCAGACTTGACAATTAGAACTCGTAATTAACACTGAGGACTCAGACTTGACACTGAGAACTCAGACTTGACACTGAGGACTCAGACTTGACACTTAAAACTCGTAATTAACACTGAGCACTCAGACTTGACACTGAGAACTCAGACTTGACACTGTGGACTCAGACTTGACACTTAATTTGAACTCGTAATTAACACTGAGGACTCAGACTTGACACTGAGGACTCAGACTTGACACTGAGAACTCAGACTTGACACTGTGGACTCAGATTTGACACTCAGAACTCAGACTTAACACTTAATTAGAACTAGCAATTAACACTGAGGACTCAGACTTGACACATAGGACTCAGACTTGACACTGAGACCTCGGACTTGACACTGAGAACTCAGACTTGAAACTGAGAACTCAGACTTGAAACTGAGAACTCAGACTTGACACACACTGAAAAGTCAAACTTGACACTGAGAACTCAGACTTGACACTGAGAACTCAGACTTGACACTGAGAACTCAGACTTTACACTTAGGACTCGTAATTAACACTGAGGACTCAGACTTAACACTAAGAACTCGGACTTGACACTGAGAACGCAGACTTGACACTGAAAACTCAGACTTGACACTGAGAGCTCAGACCTGACACTGAAAACTCGTAACTAACACTGAGGACTCAGACTTGACACTGAGAACTCAGACTTGACACTGAGAACTCAGACTTGACACTGAGAAATCAGACCTGACACTGAGGACTCAGACTTGACACATAGGACTCAGACCTGACACTGAGACCTTTTGACTTGACACTGATAACTCAGAATTGAATGAGAACTGAGACTTGACACTTAGAACTCGTAATTAACACTGAGGACTCAGACTTGACACTGAGGACTCAGACTTGAAACTGAGAACTCAGACTTGACACTGTGGACTCAGATTTGACACTCAGAACTCAGACTTAACACTTAATTAGAACTAGCAATTAACACTGAGGACTCAGACTTGACACATAGGACTCAGACTTGACACTGAGACCTCGGACTTGACACTGAGAACTCAGACTTGACACTGAGAACTCAGACTTGAAACTGAGAACTCAGACTTGAAACTGAGAACTCAGACTTGACACACACTGAAAAGTCAAACTTGACACTGAGAACTCAGACTTGACACTGAGAACTCAGACTTTACACTTAGGACTCGTAATTAACACTGAGGACTCAGACTTGACACTAAGAACTTGGACTTGACACTGAGAACGCAGACTTGACAATGAAAACTCGTAACTAACACTGAGGACTCAGACTTGACACTGAGAACTCAGACTTGACACTGAGAACTCAGACATGACACTGAGAAATCAGACCTGACACTGAGGACTCAGACTTGACACATAGGACTCAGACCTGACACAGACCTTTTGACTTGACACTGATAACTCAGAATTGAATGAGAACTGAGACTTGACACTTAGAACTCGTAATTAACACTGAGGACTCTGACTTGACACTGAGAACTCAGACTTGACACTAAGAACTCAGAATTGAATGAGAACTGAGACTTGACACTGAGAGCTCAGACTTGACACTGAGAGCTCTGACTTGACACTGAGGACTCAGACTTAACACTGAGGATTCGGACTTGAAGGGAAAATTAAGAACTTGAATACAAAACTGGCATGCAGGGCAACTAAATATGAAGTTCTTCTCTCTTTCCATAGACAAATACAGTATGAGTGGAGGATTAAATCTGACCATCATTTAATATACATTATTTAAACCTAATTGCATCTCATTCACGAATGTGCTGCACAAGTGATCAGAGCTCCTTTGAATTCAAATACAAATTGTGTGCACAACCGTATGCTCTGTGTAAACTAAAACAGCATAAAGTATACAAACCACCAGTTGGGCGATTCCATTATTTTCGCATGTTTAATTTTGAAACTATCATTATCAATTGGTGAGATGCGAATGAACAGATTTTGTTTATTCTTTCAGATAATAAAGAACACTATTTGTTCTTTCCATGAAAAGAAAAAACTTTGGGTAGGCATGGTAGGATGATAAGTTTTTCCAAATATACAGGGTATATACAACGTATGAACTTTTAGGCAATGTTTAGGGGTCTCTAAATTGTACCACACTAGGTTCGTGTTGCTGCCCGCCACGTAGTTAACTGCAGGTGCTGTGATCATTGTGTTGTTTTTGTTGCCTTAAATTCTCTTCTTTTTCTTTGAAGATAAATTTAGTAGTCAATGGACTTGTTTTCAAAAGCATAATTTATCATACATTCATGAAAACTGATCATTCTAGTATCACAAACATGTTAATTTTAAATTTCCTTTGTGTTCTTAATTTATTGGAGAAGGAACAACCCTTTAGGTAATAGTACTACAATAGACCTTATGCGTATGACGCCACTAATGAGCACTTTTATAGTACAGGAAAGGGTCGAGGTCAAAAAACCTACAATACACGTTCAATGCTGCGCTTGACCTCAAAAGATGGCAGCAGGATTGTGCATTATCGCGTCCACGCCCCCCCCCCCCCACCCCCGAAACTAACAAATAATACTAACAGTTACAATCTCTATTGACCTAGAAAATCCGTTCACATAACTTTGTCAGTTAGTCAGTTCAGTGATATGTATGTACGTACGTAAACCATTCTGCATTCATAGACCAATGTCCACTGATGTACCTTTTGTCTTTGATTTTGAAATGTTTACAACTTTTATTTTGGGGTCAATAGATAGGAGGAGAACTTCCGTGACATTAAGTGCCAACTACATTATCAGAACATGTTGAATACATTTTTGAGATAAAGGTTAGATAAAGGTCTAGCCCCACTAGTGTGGCAAGGATTTTTGACATCGGTTGAATCCTTAGCCACACGTCCAAGCATATCTTTTGTGCAGCTCGTCCCCCAATCCGCCGCATCGAAACCTAACAGGTGCGGCGCTGGATTTTAACCAACTAAATGTGTCCACGTACCTCTTAGCTTCCCTCTGGTACTGTGGCTGTTGAAGTTACTAACCTTATTAAGGGCAACTAATCATTTGAATTTTGCTCAAAATTACTCCACACAAATAGACATCGGCTAGCGATCGGGGCCATTTTGATTACCCAGAATGCAATGCCATCACGAAATCACGTGTGGCGCGAGAGTATAAAAACAATTTCAGAATGGAGTCAGCAAAAAGTGCAAGTACCAAACTATGCGTGCATGCAACCGATGCCATGCATAGATTTGGTGCATGCACTTTTTCTGACTCCATGCATTTTGTATTCTAAGCTGTTTCATTAGCTGTAGCTGTCACGTGAAACAGCCGCTGAATTGTTTTTGCACTCTCGTGACTTCGTGATGGCATTGCATTCTGGGTAATCAAAATGGCCCCGATCGCTAGCCGATAGCTATTCGTGTGGAGTAATTTTGAGCCAAATTCAAATGATTATTTGCCCTTAATAAGGTTAGTAACTTCAACAGCCAAAGTACCGGAGGGAAGCTAAGAGGTACGTGGACACATTTAGTTGGTTAAAATCCAGCGCCGCACCCGTTAGGTTTCGATGCGGCGGATTGGGGGACGAGCTGCACAAAAGATAGGCTTAGACGTGTGGCTAAGGATTCAACCGATGTCAAAAATCCTTGCCACACTAGTGGGGCTAATAAAGGTCCAACATGTTTCAAAAGTCCATATTCCAGTAAAGATTGTGTTTACCTTGTTGTTGACATGATGACTCTGACAGACGACTGTTTCCTTTCCTTTGAAATTCTCTCTTCCGTTTGTTTTGTTTTGTTTTATTTTGTTTTGTTTTAACTGTTTTGTTTTGTTTTTTTCTGGTTATAACTCACTCAGTCACTCACTCACTGATTCTGAAGATTGGAAGCCTAATCACATCAAATCAAACTTCAATCTTAAGTTTGTGTGCTTACTGATGGTGGACAAAGCTTTAGAGGAATATCTTCAAAACAACATCGAAGGGTAGGCGCGGCCAACACTCGGTAGGCCCAACGGGTTGTTTTGTGTGTGTGGACCCGTCCGTGTCAGTCACTGAGTCAGTCAGACAGTGTGTGCTGTGACGTGGTCGAAGGTTTGCAGACGATAAACTAAAAATCAGTCAAATATTGGATCAACCAATCTTTATACGTAAATATTGCATCACTGCACTTCCACACAGTTTCGCACGTAGTTCGTACTTTTATCCTCAGAATTTGATCAGGCTATTTTGATAAGATCAATCAAAACTTCGTCTAACTTTTTCAGCAAACTTCGGCAAATTTCAGCTCACAAGGGCAGCGCCATCTTGGATCACTGGTTGGTCGCGATGGCCGGCTTGGATTGGTCAACAAAATAAACAGACTTTTAGTAGCGCCCTCTGTTGATGTTCGCGTACCTATGAAGGGGTAGTGCCCGCCATGTGAGGGGGAAGGGGGTGGTCATACTTTTTAACGGCTAGGGTGATTACTTCTTAATTGTGTAAATTTTCCTAAATATCTAGTGTCACAATCTTAAAAAAAAAAAAATAAATAAACTGGGGTACTGTTACAGTGTCATCTGATTATTTTTATGTACCTATGTTTTAACATAGTATTTTGTATTAATTTTAAAATTATGATTTATTTAAATTTTTTATTTATTGAATAAAAGACAAAACAAAACTTGAGTGTGATGTATCATGTGATTCAAGATCCTTTGTTGAAAAGTTTCAAGAAAACTGGTCATAAACTTTGGAAAAAGCAAAGGGGGGTAAGAAAAGTTTGCTTGACTTTGACAGAATTTCAGACATATATTTCTTCAGGGGATTGGTAACGATTGGTATATGATGGTGAGCTTTCAGAATAAACCTAATCAATTTAGTTTTTGATGATTACCAATCCTGTACGTTGTCTTTATAATCTCAGAGGAGGTCGATCAGGTTTTGTACCAAAATACATACAGCTACAGTATCCTATAATATTATAACAATAACTAAATATTAATTTTTCACTTCTTGTACATGATGGTACACTTTTTCTATTGTATATATTTTTAGTTGTTTAAATTTTTACCGTTTTTAATGTTAACTTGATGCAATTGAGCCCTCGGGCTGCAGAATGAATACGAATAAACCATGAATAATAATAACACCTGCTCAATTTTGTTGAATATAAATTTAAGAGAGACTATTCTCATATATTTATTCCACTTGGTACATTATAATACAATCTTCTTAACTCATTACCAATACAATATGTAACAGTTGGTTTTGATAGTGTGTACATTGTGTATGTATCCAACCTTTTTAGTAAAGGAGAAAGTACATCATTGCTTTCTGGGAGAGAAAATTCTCCCCCATCTTCTAGTTTAAAAAAAAAAACACCAGCGCCATATGACCAACCTGTGAAAATTTCATCTTATTTGATGGATACGTTTCAGTGAAACAAACAAACAAACAAACAAACAAACACTCCAACAAACACACAAACACCCCAACAAATAAAACAAACGACCCAACAAACAAACAGACAAACAAACGGTTAACGTCTTGTCAGGAATTTTGCATGTTCTTATCAGGATTATTTGGATTGCGGCAATTGAAATAAGGAACAATCATCTATGTGGTCTTCAAATTATGCTGTTTCCTTGAATTTGACAGTACATGTATACCAGAAGAAAATAGTTCTCTGAAGGATTGGAACTGGTATGAACCTAGTATGAGTGAGGTTTCAAATTGAAACTAACCAACTTGTTTTCACCAATAATGACCAATCCTGAACTTTGTCTTTAAAGAGACACATCAGACATCTAACCTATGAAAATATCATCAAATTCAGTTCTGCCTGTTAGGGAGATAGTTTCATGCTTTTTGGAAGCTTTGTAAATATGATAATATTCATAAAAATAAGATTGGATTCACATGAAATATGTTCTCAATGATCGCAGCATTTCAAGTAACAATATTTCTTAGAATGATTGGTACTTTGCGATTAGGAAACACAGTTTCAAAGACACACCAAAGATATAAACACCTTTAACAACAACAATTCCCCCAAAAGCTTTTTTCTACCAGCCTCCCGATTCTACCAGAATTTACCATTTAAAACAACCTGCTCAGACAAATGAGTCAGTGTAGTATGCTGCTTCAAACCTGAAGACGATGCATTCAGCAAGAAACAAGCTTTCGGTTCAAGTGACATACAGGCCTAGTACTTCACTGAGGCAACGGAGGCAATCGTTTCCATACCGCTGGTCATTGCCTTTGTGCCCTTTGAAATGTTCCAGTAGAAATAAACATTTCTCTCATAGAGGTGCCCTCTACTAAGACTGCCTTGCCCTAACAAGAGGGAAGTATCAAGCCTGGATATCCAACAATATACTCAAGCTTGAGAAAGAAACAAATCTTGGTTTATCTGGAGCAGTCATCTGATGCTACTATGTTCGCATCGTGTTTGCATTTGCGTGAAGTATGACCCAGGCTTTATGTGGAAGAAGGCTTTGTATCTCTGAGTCAGTGTATCAGGTCATATTCTTCAGAGAGAAACTTGATTCAATCTTTGTTTCTTGACTACAGACAGCAGTATCTTCCTGAAAAATGTCCCCATGTTTTCAATATTGTTGCACTTAACCAATAAGCCAATTGCGAGTTAGATTTCAAATGTCTAGTACCATGGCTTGATTGATCACAAGTGAACACTCCAATTGGATTCCCCAGATTAAAGATAAAGTTGCTACTGAAACAGTTAGGGGCAAGCATTTGTATAGCAACCTCCAGACGAGCAGAGCCTGGTATATGTAGGTGTTCACCATCTCTTACATAGCTGCGCAAAAGCTTGTCCTGAACCATATGACATAGCAACTGTCTCTAGTCTGAGGATTTCAAATTCAAGCATTCACTTGTAACCAAAGAAGTCAATGTTTTAGATATGATTCCCAAATGGTTTGTCATTGTTCGCAAGATCACAACATTTTGCCAAAAATGAATTACAATTTTGTTTGCACTGACACGATGGTGGGCAACAAAACCTCAACAACAATGGTGTACCTGACAAAAATAATCCCATCACAACACGGTTTCTAAACATATCAAAACATTACACACTGTTTCCTCAAATAGCTGATCACCTACATTACACTTCTGAATATTTTTTTAAGTACAAAGCATATCTACACTGGATCTATACTGCCATTATTTACAATCACCTTCCTCCGTGGGTAAGGAATTTGTGGTTTCTTTTTCTTTGGTTTCTATAGCTTTTTGGAGTTGTGCTGTCCTCTTCTTATCTATGACTTCCATTTCCCGTAGTTTCTGTAAAAAAAATAATAATAATTGGGGGGCTAATCATCCTTACTCACAGCTGAAATACTGAATTGCAAAAAACGCAGCCACAGCGTGGTCCAGCTGAAAGGCGCCCTTGGCAACCAGCCACATCAACCCATATATGACCACAGTGCACAGCCAGAGATCAAAAGTGTTTGATTTTTCCGGAGGAAAGAAAACCAAAGGGCCGAGAAAAACCCTCTTGGCACAGGAGAGAACCAACGTACAATTCTACTCACATATGACCCTTGTCAAGAATCAAACTATGGCCACAGTGGTGCGAGGCGAGTGCTTTTTGCAGTAGCCATCCATGCCACCAAAAACAAAATACAATACCATCAAAACAACTCCACTATGTCCAGAATTTCCTTCATGAACTTTCCAAGAGAAATGGGAGCTTTCATGTAAAAATCTGAATGTCAGAAGGGGGCATCAAGTTCAAAACCACGGTAAACTATTCAATGACCTTTGTAGAACTCAAAATGTGAACATGGATATAAAGTTTACTAAAATATATTATTTTGGTTTGACATGTATACAATGGTGAGTTTAAAAGGAATATGAAAATGAATGCATAGATATTGAGATTCCCATTTATTTCACAAAGGTCCACTTTGTAGCTTCTGAGTCCTCAGTGTTTTGAACTAGTTTTATAGCATATTCAACAGTTTTGTCCATGTAAGAATGGATATCACAGTACTATGAAGAAACAAAGTAACCTGTGACATCACGTTTACAAAAGAGCCACAGAGCTAAACAGATGCTAGAAATGTTGAACTCACCTGTGATATTTCTGTGGCTATGATGGTCTTATACTCCTTCCCTTTTCCAAGACGTGTCATCTCTTCAAGAAAGTCAGCTCGATCCCTGATCTCAGCTTCCACTAGATAAAAAAAAACCCCAAAAGTGTAACCATGATGCCAGTTTTTAAGTTTGATTGTTTTCAACCTGCTGGTGAGAGAGAGGGAGTTTAGGCAAGTGTCAGTTGTTGCGCTGCTGCCGTGCCAAACTCAAATGATTTTAGTTTGACAGTAGCAAAGCTATTGTCTCCAGTATAAAACTCCCTTTCAGTTCTCAACATCAGGCCGTCTCAAAGGTCATGGCTTCAGGAGTGGCTATGACCTGATAACTAAAAAGGCCTATTATTCAGTGTTGCCGCAGCAAGTGGCCATAGCTGTAGCCGAAGTGGCTTGATTCCCACAGTCTAAGGTTAAAATGCATACAAAATGGCGGACTGACTGGCATTTGGCATGAACCTCTTGTAGAACGAAGCTTTATGACCAATTCTTACACTCATCAAATCTATCCTTCTCCGGTTCAGGTGTTGGGACCCTTAGGATCTGCCTCCTCCGCTCCTCTGTCATGGGTTTCTCGTCCTCTCCATATGTCATAATATGTTGTAGCCTGCTCTTCTCTTTAGCCATTGATTCTGAAAGAAACCGACCAACTCCAACATTAATTTACAAAAGGTTCTAGTCAACTTTCTTTAGAACTAAACCTTAAAATGACAAACCAAAGTTTGCTCAGAGCAAATTTGAAAATACAATACACCTGTTAAACATAAAGGAGACAAGGTATTTGTCCTAGTGACTAGACCCAAACGCTGGAACTAAATACTGTCACGAATAGAGAACTATGACTGCCTACTGACATCAATCCATTATTTCCCTATTTTGATTCACAGACGCTGTTGTCATTGCTTTGAGACGTTGAAGTAAATAGTACAATACTAATTTAACGAACAACTGCAGTCAAGTGGATCAGGTACTCTCTGCAAAAATAGGCGGGGTTTGAATTGGTCTTTCAAATCTCCACTCCCAAAGGGAAATTGAAGAGGGACTCAATATCTTTTACTAGGAAGCCCTAAAAACCTTCCAACCTAATATGATAATAAACAAAGCTAGGTCCTAATAAGTTAAATTTGGCATTTCTTAAATTCTTATGCCACCAGCCAAGGTATCATTTTCGGTGACCAATCTAAAAAAAAAACGTTTGCGGAATGTTGTTGTTTAAGTATACTTTACTACAGTATACATGACTAAACGAAGTAAAGACAACAAACATTTTGGTCTTTGGCACTGGGATTTACAGTTTTCTTTTGAGTTCGCTGTTGAACTCATCCCACACAGAAGATTACGAGCGGTTCGCCACAACAATCGCACCCACACACAGACACATATGAATGCATGTTTAGACGGTGACTGATCGTGTGTCCAGGCACCTGCATTAAGTGGTTAACAATATGACTTGGGTTTGCCCTATACCCATGTAGGGTAACACTAAATCTTACTGTTCTTGATCCCTGATGCAATAATTACATCTGTTAAAGTTTAAATGAGCTTACTTTGTGGACTTGGTCTGTACTGCTGCCTTTCATAGGCTCCTGAGTGCTCAATGTCTTCCTTCATCCTAAGCCCACCACTGTGACCTTTGGGGTCAACCCGGTGACTCTTGGGTTGTGGTGGTGATGGAGCAGCTGGCATTTTACTTGTGGAAGGGTTGCACCTCATTGGTAAAGGACCTCCCTCTGGTGAAGAGAAGAGAAAAGGTAATTCTCAAGAAACATCTTTTATGAAACCCCCCTAAAATGTTTGGCATCACGAAAGTGATCATTGGACTCTGGAACCAGTTTAACATACTGCTTTCAGTCAAACTGGTGCATAGCTGCTTCTGAACTTGAGAAAACCAATTGGGAAATGCTTATTTGGACTCATCTGTTTTTAACAAAATATGATCCAACAGAACATCATAACAATACTGAAACCATTTCAACTTATCCTCAGTAGAATGCAGTGTTTCTTGAAAAAAAAACCCAAACCAATCCATACATGTACCTCACTGTGCCATGAAAGGTGGCAGTTGGAAACACACACATGCTTATGTAGAGGGTAGAGCCATTGCCTAAGGTGCTTTAATTAGAGTGGTAAATTGGAGAAGCCTCCAGCTATGCTTCATTGCAATGGAAATTAAGCTACTGTTGGTAGAGGTACAGTTCTCACACTTGGGTCAATTTTGACACTTGGGTCAATTTTGACAATTTGGGGCAGTGATTAACCATAAGTATGCAATTTACAATGACAAGAAAGTGTGACATGGGTTACTTCATCGTTGTGTAGCGAAGCATATGATAGATTTTGAGCCAAGTTGCAAATATAAAAGGGTTAGACACGAGCACAATTACAGTAAAATTTATTTCTCAAGAACACAAGCGCTGTGACTGAAACTCCACCTTGAAAAACTTGAGCTTGTTGACTACACCAATCCAATTTTCTATGGCATTACTTAAAAAAAATGAAAAAATTAAAAAAAAAAGTTGGATGGAATACCCTATTTACGCGGTATTTGCTGCATTTTTCGATCAAAATAAAAAATAAATCACCAACCTGCGCAAAGTGTCCTGTTATTATTATTGCTGAAGTATTACTTTCCACTTTGACTTGAACAAAATCCACCAGTTTTCAGATTAAATTAAAAATGAGCATTCGCGCCGTGTGATTTTGGAGGCGAGTCCGAGGCCTATATCCACGGGAGTTTTTCAAATGGTCCGCAAAGCTTTTTCCTCTACATTAATGGAACTAAATTCAACCATAATATGAAATAATTAACTTTAAATGAATTACGATTTTTAATTTCCCACCAGTCGGGCAAGTTTCGCTCTTTTACTAGGCATTTTAATTGTGGAGTACCAAATTTCTGTAGGATACCCCTGCACTCCATTTTGGACTGGTCCGTCGCATCACAGAATTGCTCCATATTTAGCGCAAAATAGTAACCGCGTAAACTGAAAACCAAACTGCGCAATTTTGAAAATTACGCACATTCACCCCGGCGAGTTTTGTACTTGCGCAGGCAAGTCTTTAACCTGCGCGAGTTTTTACTTTATGTTTAAACACACACATTGAGGGCCCCCTTTGTAAAAGTTGTTGAAATTATTCCTTTTTTACTGATCGTCCGTTTTCTGGCCTTATTTCCACGACATTTGTTACGTTTTTGAGGTGAAAGAAAATTCTTTCGATGTCATGTTTTTTTCTAAAAAGTGAAACGGGATCTGGACACTGATATTCACAGTGACAGAACAACATTTAAGGTAAAAATTTTAATGATAAAATGGCACTCTTTGCAGCCATGGTCAGCAGAAATTTGCCTGGTCTGGAAAATGGCGTATTTTCCACAAATGTTTAAATTTAAAAAATCTCCTCAACATTTTGGATTTGTTCTTTTTACCAGATCAGCAGACGGTTATTGGTAATTGATTCACTGAATAAAATTCGTCCATTGAGGACATATTGGCGCCGCAAAAACGTAATTTTCTAATACCACGGAAATAGGAGATCAGCGGAAATATGAGACTTGACTATAATACCTTTCATGGCTTTTTGTAACTGTCTTTGTTGGAAGGTGTTCAACTTGGACTCCTGCATCATAACTGGAAATGAAAAAAAGAAAAAGATCTTACACATGAAAATGCAGCTCTTCAATGTCGGAAAAGGTTCCCCATTAAAGCCATTTTGTTAACAAGTAGATGTTGGATGACTTTTACACACCCAAATATTTTCTGAGCCAGCAAAAGGGCGACGTTTAAACACGCCATTGTGTAAAATTGGAATACCTGGATGAAGGTACCCTGGACATTGCACTGAGCATCCACAGAGCAGACACACACCGTCTAACGCTTCATTTCACACACACAAAGAAAAAACATGGTCTTGAATATTTTGCCAATTTTCGCCCATTATTGTGTAATCCCCGATTCCAGACCTTTTTCCTTTTGTTCCAAGAAGAGGATTATAATGAGACATTTAGAGGCTTCCACCTTTGTTTCTCCTTTACATTTCAGAAAAATGGAGGTGAGTCAGAGTGAATCGGGGATCCAGCTTTGGTTCCGGATTTAGTATCAATCCTCGGCCGCAGCTCATGACCGAGTTTTGCAATTCACGGTGCATGTATTTGAAATTTTCTCGATAGAAAAATCTTTGTTCTCTTGGATTTGTCAATTAATAAAGGTTACTTTGGGCAAAAATGCCAGATCCGGCTGCCACTTTATCTCCCTTAATTTTGGTCAAATTATATCCTTACCTGTCCAGAAAGGTTGACAGAATGTAAACAGAGTCTAGAGAGGAACAGGCACTTTGAACGATTACAAAATGGCGAATTCATGAAAAATGTTCACGTCTACGTTGGGCTTGACATGCTTGACAATGCTACTTGCTAAAGTAAAAGTAAATGCAATTTTAGTTCCCTTGGGCATGAATGCGCAAAAGTGCCGGCCTTGCGATGAAATGTCCGCTTGAATTTTCTTTTTTAAGGTAAATAATTAGCGTTTTTGCTACCAATTCCTCGAGAGGAATATTAAAATTTAAAAAGGGAAATAAAGCCCAACATCCATTAAAAAATATAAAAAAAATCTCTTAGAAAGTGGCAGTCGGATATGGAAACTTTTCCAGGACATATTTGAGAGTTTTATAATAATTTTTAATAAATAATAAATAATAAATTAACGGTCGAGTTGACTCACTGTTAAATGTGTTGTGGTTGTTATCAAAAGAAATAAAGGTCGAGTTGAACCAGTCATAACAACAAATTAATTTCTTCGTGTTTTCTAGCACTACCTACGGCAATTTTTTTATCTTTAAAAGAGATTATCTGTTTATGATTATTTGATGATACATACCCTTTAATAGCTGTTGAGTTTCGCTGCTGTATTGTGGTGTTTGTGTGTTCCACATTCCGCCTTTGGCAACATTTCTCGATTTACCGGCCGACATCTTGAAACCATAGAAAACAACTTTATTTTAGGCTCGTGCGAGCGGTTGCTTCCGCCATGACAAACAGAACGTCTAGAAGATAATATTAATTTATACAGAATGATCTTAATAGTTATTGATCAACCAAAGAATTTATTGTTAATAGGTACTTTATTTGTCATTAAAATTAAAAAGTAAAACAATGAATTAAGTTTATACGGAAGTGTGCTCCCCTCTTCCAAAAAGTAACGCCCCTTTTGCCCTTCCACATCACATCCATTTCGCCCCACGTTCTTTGCGCCCCCTCTCGATCTCGCGGCCCGGGCATTGCAGCATTTCAACTTCACACATCACAGGAAAGCGATCACACGAAATTAACCGAGATATATGTACATGTGATACAATCGCACTTCCGTAAGTATGAGGGTTTTTGCTTTTAGTTTTATTATTATTATTGCATCTACACAAATCAAGATGCAAACTATATTCTTGTTTTCATTTCTTCTCATTTGTGAATGTTATGGTGCTGGTGGAACAGTGTGAGTGAAACCGCAATGTTTACTTTTGTTAATGTTAGACAGCTTTAACGCTTCATTAACCATGAAATGAATGCAATACATCATTTGTTGAACATGATGAGAGAATGACTGATTGTTTAGTGTTCCTGGGAGTGTTAGTGTTGGCTAGACCTACATGTCACTCTATAATAATTAAATAATGTTTATAAGTGACCTCCAGTCTTAGTCTTACTTAGTTTTAATTGAAAGCTTATTTTTTTTAAGAAATGACAAAAAGCAATTAACATTATCTCCTCCAAAAACATGATGTAAAAAAAATAGCCTTATTATTAATTGCGATAATTGTAACCCTCCATCCTCCCGACGGTTACGATTATCGCAACTACCTTATTATTACCATAGCTTAATTAGTAATTAAGCAATAAACGTAAAGGATCTACCTTAAGGGTGATGCGATTTTTTATTTTTAAATATCAAGCTAGACCCAGTAACTGGGGCACTGTACTCCTTTTTTGAGATTTTGACATTTTATCGGTCGTACTAACACCCCAGTCCGGTATATGTGTTGACGGATTGTGACAAAGTGGATTTAAAACGAATCTGTTCAAAAAATTGTGATGAATGCACAAATTAATATGCAAGTCAAGGCATCAGCGAACTCGCAATCCTTGCAGCGTTAATACACATAAGGAAACAGTCGTTGAGTATCATGTGACTATTTATTAGTAGTAAAATGGAGATTGTAACGGCAACATTTTTAGTGGGCTAAAAACTAAAAAATCATCGATTTGGAGGACCATAAATGAGCGTGAGTACAATTAAATGCCTTTTATTTCATCTTTGAATGATATATTGAGAAGCCCAAAGGTGATTTTCCAGCAATAGACCGATTGTGCGACCCGCGTCACGTGACCTACTCTGGGTATAAATGTAAACAAACACAACGTCCTCCATAGGAAAGTGTGGTACAGTACATGATGATTGTTGCATTTGTTTATTCAATAGAGGCTTTTCTTTCTCGAAATCTATGAAAAATATTCCAGAGTTTGTACCAGAGACCTTCGAATGGCTGAATAAAGCTAGTAAGGACAGGTCCAGCAAGTCTTGAAAATTGTACAAGTAACGTTTAAATGATTGATTTAGGCCTACATTACAAACAAAATAAC
Organism: Marthasterias glacialis; assembly: GCA_911728455.2. Classification (NCBI taxonomy): domain Eukaryota; kingdom Metazoa; phylum Echinodermata; class Asteroidea; order Forcipulatida; family Asteriidae; genus Marthasterias; species Marthasterias glacialis. The sequence continues at coordinate 15,288,821 of OU452227.1, read as the reverse complement.
AGGCGGGTGGTGTCGTCCGACGCCGGTAGTGCATAACTCAAAATAAACCTCTTTTGTAGTAGAATACTGGTAGTTTATGAATCAGTAGTGTGATTAAAATCAATGTCAAAACACACAACTTGAATAAAATGGCTTAGTAGCTGTGTTATTATTACCAAAAGCCGACTTTGGTGTGTCTCTGTCGGTCACAGGATGTATTTGCACGTAGTTTGCCATCAGCTCAGGTGACGTAGTACCCACTACAGGTCACCTGAAGACATGTAAACATTGGTCGCGCAATCGGTCTGTTCTGTTGAGTCTTTGTCTTAATTTTGACAATATTTTGAACAGATTTGTTTTAAATCCGCTTCGTCATAATCCGTCAATTGCCAACACAGACTGGGGCACTAGTATGACTGATAAAATGTCGGAATCTCAAAAAAGTAGTACAGAGCCCCAGTCACTGGGTCAAATATCAAGCAATAAACTACAAGGGAAACTGACTCAATGTGTTTCCAGATTACTTTGTTTACCACTTGTTACATTGTAGTCACTTGCTTTATTTGAATTTTTTTCAGGTGCCCACATGATGTAGTCATCTATCAATCATTATCAGTGTCTGGGTATCCCAGTTAGACTTTGGAGATGACCAGTGATGACCAGTGAGTTTTGACATTGCACAGATTGTGCTGTGCATGCAGTCACCACTATGGAGCCTATGGTAAGACTGATTTACTCAACCTAATGTGTTTCCTGGTTACTTAGTTTACCATGTTACATTGTAGTCACTTCCTTTATTTGTTGCTTGTTGATGTTGATGTTGTTGTTGTTGTTATTTTGTGAAGGAGTGCTGGACAAGTTAGTTATTTCTATTGTTGTTAATTCTAGAATTTTCTTTTATTGTTGGACGGCTCGAAGGAGGAAAGGGTTTTTTGAAATTTGCTGCGACAAAATAGTCACATTTACACAAGATATTAAAAGGATGGCTTTGTGAGGTCAGATAGTTCCAAAATATTGATATTGAAAAGAAATGTAAATCCTGTTCAGTAAATTAATTGGAAACTAAACTTGATCAATGGTGTATTACGTATAGGAAGGCTCAGCTGTGATAGTCATATATGTACATGTAGCTCAAGTAATGTTTTTGTTGATGTTAAACCATTTTTTTAAACAGGCACAAAACCTATAGCTGCCTTGTATAATGTATAATTATCTAGGATGCATGTACATATATGTATTCTCTTAAATTAACAGGGATTATGCTTGTTGTGATGTGACGTTAAGAAACCTTTTGACAAATTATTCTAGATAAACAAGGCTGAGCCTGTAGGCTTGTGCACCAGCCTAGCTCTCCAGCAACTAGGCAACGCCATCGAGGACGAGTTAAAGTCCCATGAGAAACAACTCCACAGCTGCCGCTCGATTGCCTCATACTTCAAGCAGCCTCCGAGCTTAGCCCTTTCCACAGACAGCGTGCTGCACTGGAGTAGTGCTGCCATCATGATTGTTGCTGTGCTCTTCATGATCATCAGTGCAGCGGCTTCTGAGGATAGGTCCCTGATACTGGAATTGATTGTTCTGCTTTTCCTCATTGTTGTCAATGTGTCAGTTGCGAGGTGGGACAAGCATCTGAGGGAAACTGAGGTTGTGAACCACACTAAGGACGTACTGCACAAACTTAGAGGTGAGAAGTTTGATTTAAACTCTCTAGGACACTTCTGGCCTGGAGCAAGACACTGTATTCAGGGGTGTGAGAATTCAGCTTTTTTTGTTCAGATTTTTACTATAATTTCAGCTTTTTTGTACACCTGCTATGTACAAAACTGTGTGAATTTTTTAGATTTCCGCTTTTTGCTAGCTGTTTTCAGCTTTTTTTGTTTGTGGCCACTCACACCCCTGTGTATTGCCCATAACCCTTTTCATACTAGCATGAAATGATGATCAGTGACAAGGAAACAAATGCTAAATAAATTTCCTGTATTGCATACGTACATGTACCTTTTATAAAAGAAAAGTGGCCTGCTGTAGTGGATTGACTATCAAATTATACCTACATGCAACAAAGTAGGCCAGCCGTTTCTCCTTGCCACCCTCGGTTGCCTTACAGGGAACAATTTCATCCAGCAATTTTTCATATCAAAATATTTAGACTGAACATGTTTTGTGCACACTGAATGCTAATACTGTGGAGCAAATGATGATTTTTGAGTAGCAACTGATTTTGTGTAGCATTTTGTGTAGCATTTTGCTATGCTGTACAAGGGAAATCTTTCACTGCATTATTATAAGATTTTGTACAAGAAACAATGGTGTGTTTTTTATTAAAAGCAACTGTGATTCACTCCTATGTAGAACTTCTAGCCAGTGAGGTCCACTGGCCGAAAGAAATCTACCAGCCACTGTTCCGACCGACCACCCAGTCGATTACAGAGCAATGGACATATCGGGATGGTCATGTGGTCAATCTACCCACCGCCTTATTGGTCAAGGATGATGTCATACTGCTGAGTCCAGGGCAAGCAGCACCGACAACTGTTTGTCATTTTGAGGTAAGATTGAATGAGGAATGTTGAGAAGTCATTTTTGTCAGTGCCTGGAAGTGACCATCCTGGAGTGTCGTGGCCGAACGGTCTAGCCTGCTGAACTTAAGCTCTGTAGTTTACAGAATGTATGTTTGAATCCCGGCCTGGCCAGTTGTGACGCTTGTGTCCTTGAGCAAGATACTTTACCATAATTGCTTTTTCCTTCGGATGGGACGTTTAGCTGTAGGTCCTGTGTACTAGGATGGGCAGTGCAGGTTAACCCAGAATACTTATTGTAACAGAGTAGGGGTTTACCATGGTTTTTCTGGTTCAGATAGCAAGCATCCTTATCTACAGATTTCCTCAGGCTTCCGAGCTTTTGAGGCATCCTTGTTTTTATTAACAGAAATTAACAAGAATAATAATAATAATAATAAATTTGTTTTCTTTCAAAAAGAAGATGTGTTCAATGTAGACTGTTTGCAAATACAGAATATTGGTGTCAAAAATCATTGATATGCTATGAATGTAGCCATTCTGATGATCACTTCTCAACAAAATAAAGTTCACAATATTAAATAAGTTTGTGAATACTTCTCAGTTGTAAGTATCAGTGGTTCCATCTGTGCTGAGAAGTGCAAACTACTCTATCATTACTTACATTCTTTGAAGACAATTTTAATTCTAGAAGTTTTTTTGAACATCATAATGCACAAAAATATGAACACATGAGTCAGTTCTACAAGTTAGTGTACGACCAAACACAGGTGCATGAGAGATGTGGTAAAATTATGGTGCTAAGTTTGGAGTCCAGCCATAAACCATTACAGCAGTTCCGGCAGTATGCGGCTGTATGACTTCTGACTGGCGCCCCCGAACAAAGATATTGTCAAAATAGGGAGACCGCCAACATGTTTTGCTATTTTGATTGTGTATGTACTTTTTTATGACTGCCCGAGAAATAGAATAAATATATAAGTATAAGTATAGAGCTAGATAGCTCAGTTGGTAGAGCACCAGCACGTAAACCTGGAGGTTGCAGGTTCAAATTATGTTCTAGTCAGTTTCTCTGTGCTCACCCCAAAATTCATTAACCGTTTTGGGAGGTTTTTCTTTTTCTTCTTTCATTCCCTTCACCATTACATGTACTAATTAATACAGGACAACGATGTAGTCCTACAAATGGGACAGAAATTTGACCAAGCAGCCTTTGAGCCCTGCAGTAACCCTGCGGCACGCCAACCTCGGAAGCCTGTCAAATGTCTTGTGTTGGACACACCTTACATTCCATATCTAAGGTAAGGTACAATATTGTAGGGTTAATTTTCTATACTTTATAAATGGTGGAAGTATTTTGAAAGTTATCAGTATGCATTCTCCATAAAAAAAGGAAGAGGATTTGATAAGTTACACTTTTTGTTTTCGGTAGAGTGGCCGAAACGGTTTGCATATTAATATGGCTGGGATGGTTACAGGAATGGTAATTTAGCAAGGTTTGATGGCCCTCTATCTCAATGACTTACATTAGCTTTATGATGCACTGGCACTGCACAGTAAGAATTGACTTTTGAGAATTGAATGGGAGACTTTTGAGGACACTAGGTGGCAGCAGACTTACAAGGTAAATCTATCATTCTCGGAAATATGCGCATGCTCAGAACTATGCAAACAATGGAAATTTACCCAGTAAGTCTACTGCAATCTAGCGTTCCATAGTCTACAAAAGATTACTATTCAAGTGTACTAATTATATAATTTGTATTTTGTGATATATGCAGAGCTTGTTTACAGAAATACAATAATAAGCCGTCGTCAGTGCTGGAAATTAAGCGTCTAGTGTGTATCTCAATAATTGAGAGATGGGTCCTAGCCGTTGCACTGGTAAGTCTCTGTCATTTTGGGGATTGGTAACAACACAGAGGATAGTTTCAAGAAAATACTGACCAGCTGGTAGTAGAGTCTCTGTTGAGTGAATGTTGAAACCTGCGCTTTTTTAAAACTTACCCGTGCTAGTTTTAAACTTGCTTGGGCAAGTTCAAACCTTGTGCCAGCAACTTTGAAACCTGCACGGGTTACTACTTTGTGCTCAACATAACTACTATACATTGTTATTTGCAGACTTCCGGGCCAAATTGAATGTCTTTATCTTGTGAAGGTTTACCCGGCAACCACAGAAATCTTCTGCACTTGGTTCATACTTTGTTGTTGGGCCAGTGCCATCCAATATGGGGGGCTTTTTGTGAAAGATTACCTGAAGTTTCATTGTAAAGTATCAACCAAATCTTTAGAGATTTCATGGAAAAATATCAGATTTGAAAAACAAATGTTTACTCATATTTGGTTTTGTGTTCTTCATATACTATGATATTTGAAGGGGGTGTCGTTGCTAGTAAATATCCTGCGCTTTACCTTGATTGGAGATGACGTGGGAGACTGGGCTGAGATGATCATAAGCTTACAGGTGAGTCAAATTAAAACCAGTGTAACAAATACAACAACATTTCTACTTTAAATAAGGATGAACTCGGCACCAAGCAGTCCCTGTGAATTGACATCCAATTTCATCTTAAGTAGTCAAATTTGTGTTTTAGTGTCTTACTGAAGGGCACAAGTGCCATGGTGTGCCTGCATTACAAGTAACTCAGTATTCTGATGTCAAGGGAAGTCTCATGAAGTAAGACCACTAAACCAATGGTTTATCGGGTAATTTGTGGTAGCACCATAAAAACAAACTCTTATGAAAGTTGTGTTAATTATGATCATGAAAACCACCATAGCTTCTTTAAGGGGCAAACACTGCCCATAATTGGATGTCCGTGTACTTCACTCGACCCCACCAGTCTCATCCAAGACCGCTGGGATGGGCTGATGAGCTTGTACAAGTTCTTGTTAAGAATGTAGTGATGCATGATGGAACTTACTGTACTGCTGGTCAGCGCAATACACAATCATAACATGTACACACACGATATGATAATATAAACCGTAGTCAGCCCTCTCCTTTTTAGACCAAAGTTGCAAGAAGAATAAACCTATTCAGGTAAATTATTAATATTGCAATCGAGACCTATTTTTAGTACAGAATGACATTAATGATTTGCATCACAGAGCTACATTATTATTGATTGAGGTAGAATATTTTGTAAAGAGGAAGGAGTGACTGGGGGTTATTACATGTAGGTCAGGGGATTTGGTCTAATGAGCATGTGTATACGTCTGCCCATCCCAGCTCCTTTGGTTCAGGCGCTGGGACCGAGCAAATCCATGTACATTTAGTTTGTGTGGTGTTATACAGCAAACCTCCAAGTTGATTCATTTAAACAAGACTGGTTATTAACAGGTGAATACCATTCTACCCTTGATGTCACTGTCTTTACCTCTGCTGTGGATTATTCTGACTAGCTATGGTAATGCTCGGATTGTTACCCTCTTCCATAAGGCTCAAAATCAGCAGGTAAAATTATTTCTACTCATACTAAAACAAGACTATACTTTATGAGACTTTATTGATGAATACTCTATTAGATGGCTTTTTAATAAGGGAATAAAAGAGTGGCGATGAGGTCTTAATCAGCTATTTAAAACCGCAGTGTTGCTGTTTGTGTGAGGGCCTTTATCGCCAGGCCGCGACACTGTAAGGTATTAAACAGTCGATTAAGACCGAGTCACCTTTTTTTTATTCATAAATGCCCTTTTGTTGTTAAAAAATAAATGTAAAAAAAAATCAGAGAACGGCACAACAAACCTTGCTCCCCTTGCTATGATCTTTGCTGTAACGTTACAGTCAGAAGTCCAACTTTGTACTATGGGTCTGTTCTTGTCTCTTCATATACGTTTTCTAGTGTTAAAGTATCACAGAGTGTCAGTGATGGCCCCTCCCTTGGGGAGTGTCCAAAATCAAAACAAGTGGTTACTATTGAGTTTTGCATAACTGACACAATCATCTTACTGATTGTTTACAGACTGAAGTCACAGAGTATCCCGACGATGAACTGGGTGAAAAAACAGAGGTTGAGGTAAGAACTTGGACTGTAGCCTCTACTTGAAGATGATCAACACATACTGGTTGAACTGTTGAGTGGTTAGGTTCTATGCAGTTCACAAAAGATGTTTCCATGGTGATACCCAAAAACTTCTTTAGATTGAGATTTCTGCTGTGCAGACTTTTCAATCTTGTTGACTTTTTGTTGTTGTTGATAATTTAGGATGAGAAGCTTTCCTTTGTTGAGCTGTGGGAGCATTTCCAATCGGCATTTTTCGGTCCTTCCAGCCACCTTCCTCGATCAGCGAGCCTTCTGCATGGTCTTGGCACAATGACTGTAAGTTCAACCGCACCTTTACAGATGTGAATAAGTCTCATTTTCACTATTAACATTAGAACCAGAACAAGAAAAGCATTCCAAAAGAATGTTGAGTCAAGTGCAGATCAATCATTACAAGAACTGTTTCCATGCTTTTTTCCAGTCCCTTTGCTGCGTGGATAAGCGAGGCATCCTCTCTTATCCAGACCCCACCATCGAGAAAGTCTTCTTCATGAGCAACTTAAGAGATGACAAGGAGGAGACGGATTCTGAAACCAGTTCTGTCTTTACAAACTCAGACGAGCAACTTCTCGGTGAAGGGCATGGAAAGAAGGGAGTTACCATAGCACCTCCAGAGAAACACCCTGACAATGAAGGTGAGAGGGACAGATGTTTACATGTAAATAGGTTGAGGAGCATGAGGTATCAATTACATGAGCACAGGCAAGAACACAGGGAGCACAAGACTATTGAACAGACATGTTGGCACAGACAGCAACAGTTTTTTTTCCAGTCAAGCTTTCCATTTCCGTGCGAAACAACATCCTTAACCAGTTTATGTTGGCATTTTCCAAATTTTGACCCTACTGCCCCCATAGTTGTTTTCTGGTGAAAATCTGGAAAAAACATTTGAGGTGGAATATTACTGTTAAAATGAAACCATGACTAAATGAAGTAAAGAAACATGGTGGTCTTTGGCACTGGGATTTACAGGTTTCTGTTATGGAAATTTGCACGGGAGCCCTTTTTGTTCGGTGTGACTCGGCCGTCTCTAGGCCGTAGGCTACCGTTGATAATTACCCATAGCATGCTGGAATCTTGCCTTGGTAAATAAACTTGGTACATGGAAACAATCATGGCAGCCATTCAGTCTATTGAAATCCTGGTATGTCAAAGGAATGAAGGTCTAAAATAAGGTATTACACAAATATCACTGGTAAACAGTGAATTAATTTGTTAATTCCAGTGCCTTTTGTCAATGTTTGCATCCGGCTAGCCAAGCATGACATCCTGAGTGCATGTATGGTTCACACTAAATGCAGAGATGTCCGAGCGACTCAACATTGTTGAGCTCGGTACACATAGAATCTTCCACATCACACAGACAACACAAAAGCATGTTTATTGACCCCCGAGTCTGTATCCTTGAAATCTGTGCGTGATAATACGGCATCCTCGGTCAAGTGCTTAACATGATCATTATAAGAATTTAGAGTGACACAAAGACATTTACAAGATAAATAGAAGCAATAATTGCAAACCATGTACTGTATAATTGATAGGCGCTAAATTGAATGTTCGTTTTGCTGAAATTGGCTGAGAAAATCTTTATCATAAGGACTAGATACAGTTTTGGTTAGGTTTTTAATTTCACTTTATTTTTCCACCAGACTATTTTCCGGAATATCACACGGAGGTTTTAACACTATCTGTCGACTCAACAGTAAGTGATCAACATTAGATTTCGTGACACTTTCACTTATGTCTGTTTTATTCAAATGCATGGGGATATAAAATGTGTACAACATTTTCCTTGTGCCAGTTAATGAGTCCTAACTTAGCGCTTTTTGAAATCCACACGAGGACATGTCTGTCTTGAGGTGATGTTCTTAATGATAATTGTTCATCCTTGTGGTGTGTCGTGGCCGAGCGGTTAAGAGTATCGGACTCAAGCTGTGGTGTTCCTGATCAGCAGAGTGTGGGTTCCAGTCCCGGTCATGACACTTGTGTCCTTAAGCAAGACACTTAACCATTATTGCTGCGCCCTTTGGATGGGACGTAAAGCCTTTGGTTCCTTGTGTTGTGTAATGCACGTAAAAGAACCCAGTACACTTATCGTAAAGAGAAGGGGTTTGTCCCGGTGTTTCTGGCATGGTCTGGCAGCAACATGCGCCACCCCACCTTGTATTCCTTTCAAGGTGTTGTATTATGGTTGCTTCGTCTCATAAAATCATTTGTAACATTCTCCTCCAGATTTGATAATTCGGCGCCAGGAGTGTCATTTATGACAGACATGGCGTATTATAAATGTACACTATTAATTAATTAGTTAATTATGTCAAGAAATATTTGTTGGAAAACTGGGACTCAGTTTATATTGCTAGAAATGCATGTAGAGATTGAGCATTGTTGATTTTTCAGGTTTTCAACCAGTTGACCTGATGTCATCATCACAATAATCTTGGTTGCGCCATTTTGGGAGTCAATATCCCTGTGAATTATACAGTGTTGTGCGAATTTTAGACGATGCAGCATTTACATGCTTACCATGCACCCATCTTGACTCCCAAAATGGTGAGCATGGCAGACAGTAGCCATGTGTGACACTGGTGCAAAGGGTAAATTCCAAGGCATTCCGAAGCAAGAAGGGTTATTCAGAAATTCAAGATACATGGAAATATCAGTGAGAGTGATTTGTATTCGCATTAAAATTGCAGCTTTACAAGGAGATATAGAAATACAACTCATGTCAAAGTTCTTTTATTCCACTATAGCAAAACCCAAGAAGTTTACAGTTTGATGAAACTACTTGGGAGAGACACATCCATTCCTTAAAGCCATTGGTAAGAAGTTCAGATTGAGCTCTCTACAAATCATGGTTAGAATGCTGACCCTCTCATACTGCTGGTATACTTTGTTTAGTAAAGGGGGTGGGGTACTTTTGACACACTTAAGTGGTAACAGACTTCAGGTAAGTCATTTCCATAGAACTAAATATTCACTTGCTTGCTTTCTGGCTTCTGAAAGTCCCCCAGTGGCAAACCATTTCAAACTCGACAAGTTCTTGGTTTTAGTTAATAAAGAAACTGCTCATAACTGTGCCAAGTTAACAGGCATTCATAAACTAACATACAATCTAGACCACCTTGTTCATATAAAGACTGATGAAATGATCTTCAGTTGATAATATAAGATTATCAATAAAACTGGATTGATTGATTGATTAATTTATTGGCTTGTCAGGGCAGAGTGGTCTTGTGAATCGAGTTTCTGCTGACTAAATCATCGGGGTTAGGGTTCGAATCCCAGGCATGACACTTGGGTCCTTGAGCAACACACTTAACTATAATTGCTTCTCTTCACCCAGGAGTAAATGGGTACCTGTGAGTGCAGAGAAGGTTCTTGTGATTGATTAAGCTTGATGCGCTACTATACTTGGCAGCACAGGCTGTATACTCCCCAGTGAGCTGAGGGGTTTAAGGAATGAAATAAATGGCCCAGTGACCAAGGGTAATAATGTTGGAGTGACATGAGCGGATTGGCTGATTCCGGCACTATATAAATGTCCATTATTATTACTGATTGATTGATTGATTGATTGACAGGGATTGAACATCTTATTAAACACCTGTAACCCTGATACTGTGGAGAAATACAGTCACTTCTTCAACCATGTACACAGTATCGTCAACACTGAGGATACGTCACTACCTGCATGGGTGGCCCATAGAAGGTACATATCATGTACAGTTCTTGATCTTAACCTTTTCTGTGTATTTCAGAACATTCACAGACATTCTAATTCTAAATCATCACAAATAAAATGAAAAAAAAAAAAAACCAACAATATTTGAAATCAGTAATTGTATTTCTTATGAATGTAGCTTAAAATCTGTCAGGAGAATTATGGAAATGGAAGAAATTTGAAGGAAGAAAAAAAAGGTACAACCACCTGAAAAATTGCTTTTCATTGGGTGATGAGAAGCAATTTTTCAGGGTACCTGCGAGGGTAGAGATTGTTGATGTGAATGATTTGCAACCTGTGCGTCATTTTGGCTGCTGGTGCTGCATATTCCAAAGGAGTTGAGATGTTTCAGGAATGCTTTAAGATCCAATGAACAGGTGTAGTAATAGTTTTAATACTATGATTAATTTATATTGTAATTTATATTGTAATCTAAATCCATATTAATATTATTATTATTACTTGGACTTGCATAGTATACACATATGGACTGGCAATGAGGGCAATAGTGCACGTCTATGTGCCCGAGGGCCTGTGAGTGACCAGGAGAGGGACCTATTTCCGAAGGCCGAGGGAAAAAGGACCCTCTCCTGGTCACTCACAGGCCCGAGGGTGCATAGACGTGCACTACTGGCCGAACAAAGCCAGTCCATATGTGTTTTATAACACACCTCAGTTCTCGATCCACAGACGCCACCATTTTCGTTGTTATGAGCATTGTACACCTCTTGAGGGCGTTGTTTACCAGTCAATAGTTTTTGGGTTTTTGAAACTATTTCCCGCTTTGTGAACTATTTCCCCCAAACGAAGCGCGCGCGGTGCGTTGATGCGCGTCAAGTTTACGATGGTGCAGATTTCATGCACTAGGCTATATTAGTTCACCCAACGCGACCGTGTTTCAGCCAATCAGGATAAAGAACCAAGGAGAGGTGTGTTATAACAATTATTATAACACACCTCTCCCTAGTTCTTTTATCCTGATTGGCTGAAACGAGGTCACACGCACCGCACGCGCTTTGTTTGGGGGAAATAGTTCGCAAAGCGGGAAATAGTTTCAAAAACCCCAAAACTATTGACTGGTAAACAGGGCCCTCAAGAGAACGAAAATGGCGGCGTCTGCGGATCAAGAAGAATCTCCGGCCAATTTACTCTTCTAACTGACATTTTGGACTGAGGTGTGTTATAAAACACATATGGACTGGCATTATTCGGGCAATAGTGCACGTCTATGCACCCCTTGGGCCTGTGAGTGACCAGGAGAGGGTCCTCGGGTTGCATAGACGTGCACTATTTCCCTCATTGCCAGTCCATATGTGTATAATATATCATATTATATGAAATACTATTGGACTATCCTATTTAAGGTGTGCATTATTCATATATCCCATTAGATGTATGTGCCAGCTAGCCTACCTGATTGGCTTCACAGACCAAGCTACACAGATGTATGAGACTGCACAACAGCTAGCTTTGTATCAACCAGTGGTAAGGGCCCAGCAATAATGTCATATCATCCAATCAGAGCAACACTGAAACCATCCAATCCCCATCAGGCCTGTGATTTTTAAGAATGCTTTTCCTGATTTCAGGATTTTTCATCGACCTCCCTTGGCCTTTAGAATTTTCTCGCCATCACAGAGACTTAAAACTCAGCTCTTGTTGTGATCAAACCTATATATTTGTATTAGTGGTGATGTAAAGAGTCTATCCTCTGAAATATAACATCGTAAGTTGGATGGTAGTTTGGAAGCAGCAGTCTCGCAAGAGTAGTATAAGTCACGTGAGAGCCGTTACGTTATCAAACATTTAACAATTTTTCCACAAAAATATTTTCTTCAGGGAGCTTCATCTCCAGACCAAGAAGATATTGTTTTCAAATTTTTAGGAATTTTTAGTTTCATACAATCTCACCCATGATGTATATTTTATAAGTTTGTATCTTTCTTAAATACTCCCTCGTACACATAAATAATAGGTTTGTGGTAATTCTGATAAAGTGTTTTTTCACAAATGTTCAAGATGGGACCTTGTTGCTTACGGGTGAATGACCATTTCTTACATTTAATTGAACATTTTGAAACGCTTTTGTTACTTATCGTTTGTGTTGCTTTTGTAAACCACTCATTGTCAAGACCATTTTAATTTCTCACTTGAGGGATAACAACATTTTAATTTAATCTAATCTAATTTTTGGGTGAAACTTTTTTGGGGGGGGACTAGTCAGGGGTTTGAACCTGCAACGTCCAGATTAATGTGATGGTGCTTTACCAACTGAGCTAAACGGTGGTTTCCCTATTTTGTCAATATCTTTGTTCGGGGGAGCCAGTTAAAAGCAATTCAACTTAATACTGCGGTATAACCAGGGATTACACCCAAGTTTACAATACAACCTGGGAAGCGGCAGTAACGGGATCACCTTAAGGGGATGCAACTTTTTACTTTTTAATCTAATCTTTTATTTGATACAATTTTCAGTGTACTACTTTTGTAAGAAGTTTTTTTTATTAAGTTTCCCTTTTATGATTTATCACGATCACATCAAAATTACACAAGTTCCACCCCCCCCTTGCCTTATCTGTGTGGTCTGTATTTGCTTGTTCAGCATCCAGATGCAGATGAGAACCACGGTCGCAATCTCCACAAGGCACGCTCCTTCATCAAGAAACGTACACCGCTACCTCATATCCTGTCTGTCCTCATAAAAGACTCAAGAGGAGGTGGGTGGAACGGTCAGTGCATCCTTATCCAATCCCTCCCCTCCATTGATAAGGCCCCAGATGGATGCAGTTGGCAGGAAAGGGGTACAGTTGTAGACAGGGGTAGGAAAATCCTCACAATGGGGAAAATCCACGCAAATCAGATAGGGACTGAAAAGCCAATCTATAATGGGAGGCTCTGGTCCATGGATTGATTTGAACGCATGGTTCACAGAAGTGAAAAGTAGAAATGAAACCATCAAGCCACCCTGATTTCCATCTTGTAATTTAAGTAGAAGTACTCTTTCCCGAGAAGTATTGTCATTGTCACCACAAGAATGACTTTGCACATATTTATAAGCATGTATGATATTTTTTACAGCAGGCACCAACCAGTTGCTGACAGAGGGAACAGCCGAGTTAGTCCTCAGTCTCTGTACAGACTTCTGGGATGGATCTGACCTCTGCCCTTTAGATGATAATGACAGGTGAAGATGGTTTTTAAATGTTAAAGGGGCCTCTGTGCCCCTGGCTTATGGAAATCTCCCCATTGTCTCTGATACTGCCCAAATGCCTCTACAAGATGAATGTACAACATAACGGACATATTCAGACAAGGGTACCAGCATTTAGGAACCACTGAAAACTGAAATTAAAAGTTGCCAGCAATCACAGCACATGAAAGAAACTTTTATTCGACTGCTGCGCAATTGAATGAGGATGGTTGATTCATTACTATTATACATCCAAATATTTAAGCTTTGTGATGCTGTCAATACACACGTACAGAAATCGTTTTTCCCAATTGGTTTTCAGAAAGAAGATTCTAGATTTCTACCAACGAGCTGCGCTGTCGTCTTACTGCTTTGCTCTTTCCTACCAACCCATGGTGGACTCGATGGCTCATTACTTTGATGATCTCTACATCGAGTTACCAACTGGGGGAAAGGATGGCAAACTACCAGCTGAATGTGATAGCTTTGGTATTGCAAGGTAAGCAGAGTTTAAAACTTTTGTTTTTAAATCCCAAGCGATCAGGTTGGTAGTTTGCAATTTCACTTTTGGTTTACTATACAGCAAAATGTACACAAGCTATAATAGCTACTGTACATTTGTCCTGATTCAATATCTTGATCAGAGAACAGATCAAAAGTTGTAATGTTTTGAAAAATCTGATGAATTGTGTAGATGATGCTTAGAACAACTATTTGTAGGGCCTCGTGGGACGTTGACATGACTGCAGCTCACCAGCAGAGCAAAAGGAGAGATGGCAATGACGGAGAGGGTGGAGAACGTGGAAGGAAGTACCACAGTCTTGACTCAGCCATGGATAAGATGGGCAACACAACAGATGCTGGAGAATGCCTCAGGTTTGTCAGGAAAAATTGGGAGGATGGGGGGAAGTCTTGAGTGGGAGAGGGAGGGAGGAAGTACCACAGTCTTGACTCTGCCCATGGATAAGATGGGCAACACCATAGATGTTGAAACCATCGTAGATTTGTCAGGAAACATTGGGAGGAGAGGGAAGGCTGAAAGGGGAAAAATGGATAAGCTGGGCAACACAACACGTGCTGTGACTGCCTTGGATTTGTCAGGGATGAAAAGGAATGGGTTGGTGGAGGATTCAAGGGGAAGGATGGAAGAAGTTTCACAGTTCTTAATTCCACAACAGGTATGAGGGGCAACACTCTTGATATTGGAGACTGCTTTACAGTTGTGCGGGGATTAAGTTGGCAACACTTTGATGTCATGGTTTTTTTCTAGGGTTACGAAGAGGGTTGATGGAGATTGAAAACCACAGGGGTAGGAGGAAGCAAGGAAGTATCGTAGTCTTAACCTCTCTGTTAGTAAGATAGTCTGTGGTTGTTGTCCTCATTTGCAGAGCACAGAGCGGTCAGATTTTTATTGGAATGGTTGCCATGAACTACCAAGCCAAGTCGGATATTGTTGCCCTGATTGAAAATCTAGACCATGCCTGCATTCGCTTTGTTCATTTCTCAAGGGATCAAGAACTCAGAAGTAGAGTAAGTACAGAGAGGATGTTTGTTTTGATTTAGCTGAGTGTCCCTCATCTGACTGAAAAATAAACGTGCATATTGACCCCTTGCACCAACGTCACACTTGGCTGCTGTCTGCCACGCTGGCTGTTTTGGGAGTCAAATTGGATGTGAAAACTACAGTAAGTGTGTAAACGCTCGCAGTCTAAAATGCGCATTACACACTGGGATATATACTCCCAAAATGGTGCAACCAAGATTATTGTGATGATGACCTCAGGTGAATCGGGTCAATATCAGTCACTTATGGGGATGCAAACCATAAATGACTCAACAACAAAAGTTGGAACAACTAAGAGAAAGGTACATAAATGTACTCCCCAAAAAGGTATAATATAAAGGTTCATGTGTAAATTATCAGTGTTTCAAAAAGCCTTGACTTTCCTTTCAGCAATTTCTTCTGCTTGTGATCATCTCATAGCCATGGTTACTTATATTTCTAGTACACTGAAAAACAACTTTACAATTCAATTTTAATTGTACATTGATTGTTGCTCAAGGAAACAAGTGCCATGATCAGCCAAGGAAGGATTTGAACCCACATCCTTACACAACTTGTTAGTTGAATACTTTAAACAGAGAACAGTGACATGACATAGTTACTTTTGGAGAATGCCACAACATATACTTGCTCACTGCCATTTAGTCTGAAATTTCTGTTTTGTTCAGGTATTCTCTGAGAAAATGGGTCTAGAGGCCGGCTGGAACTGCCACATCTCCTTACAGAGTGAGTCCAATGTCACCACTTCCAACAACAGCTTCTCTCGCCAGCATTCTGACCATTCCTCCTCTGTTAAGAGCAATCCATCTAGGAAGAGCCTTGATGTGGTGAGTAACCTCCTCGCGGATCATTCCGCTGAGGTCCAGATGGATGCTGTCAATCTAAAGGTTCAATGGCAAGGGAAGGAGAAGAAGACGGCGACTGTAGATGATGCCACGGTAGGAAACAGCAGAGAACGAACAAGTTCTGGCGGGAAAGGTAGAAGAAGCAGCAGTAAAGGGGCAGAAAGCATAGATTCTGGATTGAAGATCAAAGAGAACAAAGGAGTTGGTGATGAGGAAGAGGATGAGCAAGCCTTAGAGACATCCAGACTACTCCCAGCTTCTTCAACACCATCTCAAAGTCCTGCTTCCCAACTCACTGCCAATGAATCAAACATGCAAGCACCAAAAACAGAAATGTCTACTTCAAAACAAAGTGGCAAAGAAAATACCAAAGATGTGAGTGCTCCCTATGTTGAAGATCCACACATGAGGAGTAAAAATGCTTTGAAATACAAAGACAATGAAGATGATCAGCCAGACGAATCATCTATACCTCTCCTGGAATCCGCTCTTCAGTCTCCAGCATCTCAGAAACCATACGGCAATGCTAATATCCGCTTCTCACAGACCTCCCTCCCTAATGTCCATGTCTCGGAAGAGGATGACCAGGTGGTGGGGCAGCCACCTCGACACAAATCAGACCAGGGGTTTCTGAGCGAGGACATGCTGTCCCTCAAGGCAAGGAACATCTCGGAGACTCGCACTATGAGCGATGATGTGGAGACACTAAGCCATGTGACGGAGAGTGAGACAGCTGTGGGCTTTGACATCGCCAACAGAGTGAGTTTGCAATCTGTCCTCTCACATTTAAAACTGCACATCACCTGATTGTCCTTTTACGTAACGTCAGGCTTATTGATTGATATGCATTCCTAAAACCATCTCAACTTCTTAGCGTATCAAGCACCAACAACTAAATGAAACACAGGTTGCTAAGTACTCTCATCAACAATTTCTACCCTTGCAGGTAGCTATACTTACTATAGGGTGATGATTATCAACTGCAGTTAAGTATCTTGCCAAAAGGACATAAGGGCATGATCGGTATTCAAATCTACCTTTGATAACTCAGCCACCAGAAGTTGAATCTGATGCACTAGACCACACATCCACTAAACACACACTATTATTCCAAGTAGCCAGTGGGCTGTAAACATGGTAAATGTACCCTCTAGTAACCCCTCAAGATCGTTGCAAGTAACCTTTGACATATCATTTCTATTGATAGGCTAAACTTCCCCGTGGCATTGAGAACATCCGACCACACCTGGAAAAGTACGACAATGTGCCCCTACTCGTACCCCTCTTTACGGATGTCACCCCAGGGAGTAAGTTAAGGTTGCTTTATATTAAGTTTCAATTAGGGAATAACAGTGCTAGGACCCGGTCTTCACTGCTTGGTAATGACCGGGGTGGTGGCTGGCTGCTGTTAACGACCAAGCCGGAGGCGCGATCGTTAACAGCGGCCAGCCACCACCCAAGGTCATTACCAAGCAGTGAAGACCGGGTCCTCGCACTGTTATTCCCATTAATAAATACCTTTTTAACGAAATAAACGGCTAAAATCGTCCATTTTGTAACTTTTCTTTCTCGGCGATACTTTCTTGTTTTGTTAGCCGGTCTTTATATCGCCGTTAATACACCCCCACGTGATCACGCTTTGACCAATCAGAATCCACAAACTGTCCTAGGTATTTATTAATGTGTAATATTGATTGATGAATGCATGAAAATCGTATAGAGTCAACCTCAGCGGACTTGTCACTAGATATCAGTTTAGTTTATTTATATTTTACGATGGCTAATCGATGTTCACTAAGATATGCTAAGTTATTTCAAATGCTTCTTAATACTTGTGCAGAATGTATGCAAGAGGTGTATACAAAAACAACTGTATATCACATGTGAAATAGTAAAACTATCATCTCTTGGTGATTCATAAAGCATTCTAGGGAAAAAGAATGCTCCTGGTGTCGCCAAGAGTCCATAGTTTTACTATTTTACCCGCTGCAGTCCATATTTGTGTACATTACTTGTTGTGTGTTATTCTGCTTGCTTCTAACCTTCACTTTTTCTCTCAGCAACTCAAGAGATGTTGAAGATAATGCATGACTATGGGGAGGTGGTTTGCTGCCTGGGCAGTAATGTCAACTTAGCCAACATGCCTCTCTTTGCTCAGGCTGACGTTAGGTAAGTAGCTCTGCTGTTGCTCATTGAAAAAGAATCCAAACAAAATATGTACTCATTTAGGAGTCAAATTGCATATAAAGATATGGTGCGTGTCCTACTTCTTCCAAAATGTGCACTGCACAGTAACATGGGGAATCTGACTGCCAAAATAGTGCATGCAAAATTTACCTTGTGATGACGTCAACTGATATGGGTCCATTTGTGATTTGTACCATATGTTTAGTTTCACCCAAAATGAAATACTATTGGTAAATATTGGAAAAAATTTTCTTACTGTGATTACACAGTGCTGTTAAATTGCAATATTGCTTCTCGGGAAGACTTTGTTGAAAGACAAGAATACTGTGTCCTCCAAATTATAGGTGTTACAATATTTGTGCACCATTAAACTCATAGTTACATGTATCTTTAATGCCATTTAAGCATTTTGACTGGTCACTCAAAACCTACAGTATATGTCATTCATGGTTGCTCAGTAGAGCAACCAGTAAACTCAAGTTCGTAGTGGTATGCCTCTCCCATACCAAGCATGACCTGTTGGGCTGTACTTGACCCATATCACCAGACGTCATTAAAATGTAAATTTTGCATCACCATTTTGTGAGTCAGATTCCCTGTGTGTTACTGTGCAGTGCACATTTTAGGTGATGCAGGTGAAGTTAAAAACTCGCTCTGTTACCATCAGACCATCAAACCCATGGTACTCTACTGAGATTGCCGAAGCAAAGAAAATGCGTAAACGACTTGAAAGACGCTGGAGGAGAACACATCTTGTGGCTGATAGAGACCTCTTTAAAGCTCAACGTCTTCGCGTTCTCCACATGATCAATGATGCCAAATCCAAATTTTACGAAGATAAACTATCTTGCTGTGAGAATCAACGAGAAATATTTAGGATTGTTGAATCTTTATTGCATAATAAAAGTAAAACCAAGCTACCAACTCACAGTGACACCATGGATCTGGCTGAGAAATTCAGTGATTATTTCATCACCAAGATCAGAAATATTCGGAATGACCTTGATACTTCCGTCTCTGCACAGTCTATCACTGCTGATATGCACGAGTCTAACCCTAACATCCCTACACTCGATTGGTTTGAACCGGCCTCTGAAGATGAAATCCGGAAACTGATAACTTCATCACCCTCAAAATCTTGTGACTTTGATCCCATCCCAACTTGGCTGTTGAAAAGGCACTTGTATGTCCTGTCTACCCCTATCACAAAAATTGTCAATTTGTCGCTTCATGATGCGGCTTTTCCTCAGCGTTTCAAAAGTGCCATCATCACTCCACTCCTTAAGAAGCCAACCCTAGACTCAGAAAATCTCAAAAATTTCCGCCCTGTTTCCAACCTCTCATTTATATCGAAAATAATTGAGAAAGTAGTTGCTGCCCGCCTGACTGATCATTTGTCTGAATTCAATTTGTATGAACCCTGTCAATCTGCATACAGAAAATATCATGGGACAGAAAGTGCATTGTTGCGAGTACATAATGATATTCTTCGCACTGTAGATGATAAACGCGGTGTGTTCTTAGTTCTTTTAGACCTTTCTGCGGCCTTTGACACCATAGACCATAATATCCTTCTTGGACGCCTGAAATTTTTGGGTGTCAAGGGTCCCGCTCTCCAATGGATTCAATCTTACATTTGCAACAGAACCCAAGCCGTCAACATTAATGGTTTTTTATCATCACCTGCTACACTCTTGTTTGGTGTACCCCAGGGATCTGTCCTTGGGCCACTCTTCTTCACCATTTACTCTAAACCAATAGCTGCAATTGCAAGAGACCACGGACTCCATGTACATTTGTATGCAGACGATACTCAACTGTACCTTTCTTTTGATTTAAATCATTCTGATGAGCAATCTACGCGCAAACGTGTTGAGCAATGTGTTTCTGATATTAAGTTATGGATGACCAATAATAAATTAAAACTCAATGATGATAAAACGGAACTGCTCATAATAACGTCTAAACGTAACCAAGACAAAATAATTAATCACCAGATGCAAATAGGCACTGCTACTGTTACATCATCTGCAAATGCTCGTAATCTTGGGATCATGTTTGATAGCACCATGTGCATGGAATCCCATGTGAAGAAAATTTGTCAAGTTGCTTTTTACCATATTAGAAATATTAATGGCATTCGTAAAATCCTGAATAAAAAGTCTGCCTCTATCCTTATACATGCTTTCATTACATCCAGGCTTGATAATGGAAATTCATTGCTCTGTGGTATTAACAAAAATCTCATCAAAAGACTGCAAAATGTCCAGAACGCTGCTGCTCGTGTATTATCCAAAACACGTAAACACGATCACATTACACCTGTCTTGAAACAGCTTCACTGGCTTCCAGTCTGTCAAAGAATAAAATTCAAGATCATTTTGCTTGCCTGGAAAGCTATGAATGATAGAGCTCCTCCCTATCTCAAAGAAGTTCTCTCACCATATACGCCAACTCGCAATCTGTGCTCCACAAACCAACTTCTTTTAACTGTCCCTAAAACAACCACTTCCAACGGCGATCGTGCCTTTTCTGTAGCTGCACCCACTCTCTGGAACTCTCTTCCATTAAATATCCGATCTACAGAGTCTCTGGACATTTTCAAAACATTGCTTAAAACTCACCTGTTCAATATTTTTTACAATTCACTTTCTGTGTATTATTTTTAACCACTTTTTGCATATGCGTTTATGTCAATCTGTTTTTGTTTTTTTTTCTTTCTTAGCTACGTACTTTGTAATCTTTTTTGTTACTCTCTACATTATTTGTTTGTACTTTTTGTTTTTCAAGCGCCTCGGAATATGTTAAGTCATAGATAGATGGCGCTTTACAAGTTTTAATTATTATTATTATTATTATTAAGTTGGACATGCACCATATATTTACATGCAATGGCAGACCATTGGCAGACAGTGGCTGCGTGTGACATCAGTGCATGGGGTCAATTGACCCAATTCATGTGACATCATCATCACAATTTTGGTTGTGCCATTTTGGGAGTGACAGCCCTGTGTGTTGCACAGTGTAGTGTGCATTTTAGGCGATGCAGTGTATACTCCCACAATGGCAGACAGTAGCTGCATGCAAGGGATCAATACTAGGGAATGGATTTGAGAGGGTTTAGACACATAGAGAGTTAATGTAGCCATGTATTTGATATTGCAGATAACAAACTGTAGGGTTTATACTCACTACTACATCTTCTTGATTTGGACAGTATTGGAGTCCAGCCACTGTACCCTCACATCTGTGTAAACCAGGCCCAGCCAGATGTCAAGACCAAAGACGCCCCGCATTGGCACACTCCTGTGGGTCTCGGTAGTCTTCTCGTCAGTCTACCTTGTTCCTTATCATTCTGGTGGAGCAACATCAGTTTGATTAGTCTGATACGGGAGGTAAGTTAATGCTGTCTTTAACTGCTTGAAAATCTAGAGTGCAGTTTGCTGAATAGTGAAATGCATGTTACCTTTGTATTATTTTGGTTTTTATCCTACATCGATGTGTGATAAGCATTGTATACTCAAACAGCAAGTCAAAAGCTGTTGACTTTACATGGTTGGTAACCCATTTTGGGGTAACACAAATAATATTCTTTATCCCGATGCAAATTTAACATCTATTCAAATGGTTGCAGTTCTCGCTGCTTAAGTATGGGAAGCAAACTGCCTCCAGCTACCGGTAGTCTAGTTGGTAAGACATCTGCTCCGAAATGGCAAAGGTTGTGGGATTCGAATCCCACCCGAGGAATATGTCTGTGGATTTGTTTTCAGAGGACTTGGGAAAGTACTGAGTATACAGTGCTTTACACACATGGGTGTATGCATAAAACACAAATAATATTTTTTATCCCAGATGCAAATTTAACATCTTTTGATAATCAAGATGTTCTGTGCTTAGCAAATCTGCAAGGTTATTTAGCAGCTGTACAATTTTTTCTCGGCCTGAATTTCTCTCCCATTCTTTTCAATACACTCACCTTTACATGTTTGAGTCCTGTTCATGATTGCTTTTATTGGATTATTCCACGATGCAGGCGAGGGGGTTGTGCACAGCTATTGGTGTTGTCTTCACCTTCTTGATGTTTTCGCTTCTCTCCATCACCACGGTCCAGCTCCTGGCCTCCATCTTCCTCCTGCCCCCTCCGCTAAGCGGTCGCCATGTCCTCTGGCTTGCTGTAATTCTGGCCCCGGTACTGTCCGTTTCGTTGCTCAACTCTCAGTTAAATCATCAGACGATGAATAATGCTACAGGGAAGAATCTCAAACATAAGGACTATCAGGTACTCTGATCTAGGTTCAATAATGTAGGATTGTTCCAAAGTTTGGTTGTAGTTTTGGTTCATGGCTCACTCCTAGTTCCTTTCAGATTTACATGTAGTTTGTGGGGGACAGATCTAAACTCTGACAATTCTCCAACTGTCCTTTGAGATTCACAGATCTGGCTCTGGCAAGGATTCAAGGTCAAAATCTATCCATTATTGGGTTTGGGTTCAGGTCTGGGTCTTTATCTGGGACTAGAATTACAGTATAAATGTCGTTAAGTTTGCCTACCCTAGTTTGGAGTTTGAGGTCGTTTCAATTGCAGGTCAACTAATGACTCAAATAATGACACAACCAATTAGGGAGACAGAAAGGCTTCATATAAAAATACTTCTGAAACCAAGCAATTTATTTCATCGCCTGGTGTCCTTGATGAGGTTGTAAATTTGATAATTAAACGTTCACCTACCACCTTCATATGAGGATAGTTCTTGTAAGCACAATAGTTGAAGTGCTCTGCCATTGCACTTCACTGCCTTTAGTGTTATTTTTCAAATCTGGACATCAGAGCTTACTGCTCCTGTTTTTATTCTAATACTTCCAATGCAGGTGATCCAGCTGTATGTGTTTTACTTTTTCGTTCGGTTCGTCATCTCGGTTTTCGTCTTGTTGTTTTGCCATGCCCTGACGCTGAATGCCTTCTGTAGGAAGACGGCAGTATCGATTGATTCGTGCAATGTATTCTTTGGGAATAGGTAGGTTTACACGCATTTGCTGCGATTGAAAATTACAGTTATGTGCAGGTGAAGAGGAATTTCCTTCAGTTGTATATGTCATGATGCAAAGTCTTCCATGGCGTTGTTGCAGTTAAAACTGTGCTTTCACCACTTATGTTTAATTAGAACACATTGAGGAGAAGCTTTGTTCAGAGGCAGTGTTTCTCATGCCCTTTGCTGATAAATGAAAAGGCAGTCACAATAACAACAAACCTGATGGAACCAACATTATTTATGTGCCATGCAAACTCAGGAATCTACAAGAGAAAAAAACACACCTACCTACCAACTTTCCTGTAGTCCAGCTCCTTAATAATTGTGAATATTTTTTTATACAACAGGAATTTCACTTCTCAATGGAATGGTTTGAGAGAAGGAGGGCTATCCCATCAGCTAGTTCTAGCTCAGAACATCCAAACGTCACTCTTACTATTCTTCTTCAGTAAGTACAACTTTCATATCAGTTGTTTCTTAACCAGTAAGCCAGGGATGCCGTGAGTTTTGTATTTTTGTGTGAAATTCCAAGCCCGGACATTTAACTACGGAGCATACACAGAACATGCACGCACCATGTAATGCTTCGTTTCACCCACATAAAGGTCAAGATTGCGCAAATATTTTGCAAAATTTCTGCCATTATGCCGGGGTCATTGTGTAGTCCCACATTCCAGACCTTTGTCCTTTTGTTCCAAGAAGAGGATTACAAGAAATCGAGAGGCTTCCACCATTGTTAATTCATTGTATTTCAGCACAATGGAAGTAAGTCTGAGTGAACCAAGTATCCAGCCTTTGTTCCAGTTACAGAAACAATCCTAAGCCGTAGCTCACGGCCGAGGTTTTGCAATTCACGGTGCATGAATTTGACATTTTCTCAATAGACAAACCAAAAACCTTGGTGCTTCAAATAGAATCTTTGTTCTCTTGGCCATGTCAAGTCAGTGTTTCTTTGTGCCAGTGGTACTCTTAAAGAAAAATGATTCCAGCAGTTCCAACAAAATAATGCTAACTGGAGGCCTCCTGTATCTAGACCAATCCATTTTAGATCATTGTTGGATGTCTTGTATCATAGTTTCCATCTTTGTTGGAATGCAGATACACTCTTGGTACGCAGGGTTTTACTGAGGTCAAGCTGCGCTTTGTGTAGTTGCATAAACATCAATGGTCAAAGATACGTATGATGCCAAAAGAAATAATGCTGGGAGCAATGTGACCTCCATTAACCACTTAGTGTCAGGGTTCTCAAAATCTTTCCTTGCCAACTGGTGGGATTCATTTCTTGGTCTCATGGCCGGAACCAAGGCTCTTCTTGTATCAAAAGGACAAAGGTCTGGAATCGGGGATTACACAATAACCCCTGCATAAAGGGAGAGTTTAAGCATTACTTCCAGTTCCATCAGTCCTTTCTGTGTGGTTGTATCGAAGCGTTGCATGGTGAGTGCATGCGCTGTGCACACTCCGGACTAGAACCAATACAAAGTTCACGTCATTCTATTTCTGGCAGGGAAAATATTTGCATATAAAGGTAACACATTGGTACCAATTGTGTTGAGTGGAAGAATGGTGTTATAAAGCCTGAGGTAATCAGGTAATCTTCATTTATTTATCCCAGTTGTGACATCAGTGAGCTACGTGCACAGCCTCAAGCCACTGTGGAAGAAACATCCCTTTACCAATCGCCTGTGGTGTGCCACTGTCATTGTCCTGTAAGTAGAATTCAATATGCAACAACTAATTCCTGGCAAAGGATCCTTTCTGAAGGATGTTAAAACGAAATGACTCAAGCTCCTTGGGTACATTTGAATTCCTGGGAATGGACCCATACTAATTAGCAAACCAGTACATGCCTCTGCAGAAACCATTGAGTTTAGAGAGCCCTGCAGCCAACCTGTGGAGAGATACGGCACTGGATGATCATCATCATGATGATAGTTAGATTTCATGTCCAGCATTGACTTTCCCTATGTCCTTCCGTTAATTAATTGACAAATGTGCAAGAACATTTCAAATCTGTAGAACATATAGTCATAACTCAGTGGTATAACGAGACATTTTTATTTGGGGAGGGAGGGGGTGGGGCAGGTTGGGGCAAAGAACTAGTTTGGGGTTTTTATGCTTGAACAAGAGAAACCATTTGCAGGAAGTGCAAGATATACATATTACTGTTAATTATATAAGTTGATGTGTACTGAGCCATACATTTATACATTTTCCAAACAGTCTTGACTAGTTTACAGGTTATGCACAAAAGATGTTTTAATTGTGAAAACCAAACAAATCCTAGTGTAATTTCTCTTCGACCTCATTTTAGTATTTATTTATTTTGGGGGGAGGGGTTCTGACGGAGATGTCTTAATCACTAGACCATCAAGCATGCCTTTTGAAGAGAGGCCAGTTCAAATCCTGTATTTAGCAGTGGGTACCTTAACAATTTAATAGATGTAATAATTACATTTAGACAAAAACTATTGCTTTGGTTCTACGCTTTACCCCGATGCAAGAGTAAAATCAAAATAATATTCTTTATTTCAATACATTATTACAAACCAGATGAAGTTACAGATGGTTGACAATGACAGACTGACTCACCATCAGATAAATTAAGTAGTATGTGTGTTCCCCTCCAGCCTTTTACTCCAAGTTATCTACTTCCTACTGGATGTTCGGATCTGGGCAGCAGACACAGCCAATGGTGATGTGGTCTCACTTACTGATGTACCCTTAGAGGTGTGGCTCATAGCTTTACTTTGGCCGCTGGTCATCCTTGTACTGGGCGAAGCGGTCAAGCTGATTGAGATCAGGTAAAGAAAAAAAAGAATTGACACCGAGTTTTGTATTCAGACTGTAATAAAAGCATTACAAAGATTTAGTATAAAATTTACCCTTCTGCCATCCATAACATTTGCTTGAAAGTTAGCCAACCATTTGGAACCATTTAACTTCACAGTTGTGTATGACAGGAAATACAATAAAGGGACCACATATCTATCGTCATATTAGCAGTTTTTTCAATGGTTGTAACTTGTTTTATGTAACTGAAACTACTAAAAAAAAGTTTCATCATGTGTAGGGACTTATACTGGAAAAAAAAATTAAGTTGAATAGGATTGAGTTTTTAATTTCTCTCAAATTTCCTTCAAAAAATTGACGGAAAATGCACATAGATTTTTCGGTCCAATTTTGACGAAATTTTTGGGGCGATTTAAAAAAATAAATAAAATAATAAATAAGCATCAAATAAATCAACTCAACTTATTTTCAGTATAAGCCTGCATGTCCATTCAAATGTTGAAACACTTTTGGGTGGTTTTAGGTACTTAAAAAAAAAAATTCAACTATTAGCCTTTTTGAGATATGGTGGACACTATAGGAGTGCACTGTTTGGTTTGGGTGTATACAGACACATTTACTCAAACCATAGTATTGTGTCCACCGTATCTCAAAATGGCTTATTGGAAAAACTGCTAACGTGACGGATGTAGAGTAGTCTCTTTATCGGTTTCCTGTTGTATGGTAGATACATTTACAACATGATATCACAATGCTGGAATCTAGGATTCAAAACCATGTGGATAATCTTCAATGGAGAGTTGAAATTGAAAACTTGACTGTAAAGTTAGAATTTTAAAAAAATTGATTAATAGAAACTGCAATATCTGCGAATAATATTCTTTTAAAAATGTCATGTTATAGCACCTTTGGATTAGAATGATCATCCCAGTATTTGTTTTTATTTTCAGAGTTTTTGTGAGATGGCAGAGGCGGACTCAGCTCCAGTTTGGCACCAAGCTTGGCATGAATTCTCCATTTTAGACTGGATGACGTTCCGCCCCCACCAACACACTCTATGCTCATGATGTCCTTGGTAAACAACAGACTGGTGATGAAAGACCAAAGTTAGAATTGGGAGAAGGCTGACTGCTTCGTTTACTACGTGTCCTGCCAGTGAAGCAATAAAATAAACATGTACAAACAACCACTTAAACTCACATGGAGGGCAAATTTAGATGTTCAGTTGATAGTTGTCAAGCGATTGGGTTTGCGATAACACCATGTGATGGTATTTACTTTGCTTTGTAGATTGTTCTAGTAAGAACAGTCTGGCTATTTGTCCACTGCCACGGAGTACATTAGGAAAATTTGGGAGACTACTTTTTTTTTATAAGAACTTATCTTGCTATAAATCTACTGCCTCTACTGTAGTGGATGGAGGGATTTCTTGTATAATCTTCACTGCCACAGAGTGAGATGAATAGTGGTCTCAATGTTTTGACTAGCCTGCTCCAGTCATCATGATGAGACTGAGCAGGCTAGTGGAATCATTGAGACCACTAATATCTCACTCTGCGCCAGTAAACGAGTAGCCCAACAGTTCTTACTGGAGCAGTCTACCATGCAATACCTCAAAGCACACACACAATACACATACACACATGTTTGTCGAGCCCGTAAATCAAGGACTTCTCTTTGCTCTCCCATTGTTTGAACATAGATTTTTCAGCAATGTCCCCATTGGTTTTGTACACGAAAGCAAAACAAGGATATCCTCGCTCTGTAAAAACACCCGGATCCCTTTGTTAAAGTGCTCAGTTTCAAGGGGGTAGACATCCCCAAGATCTTAATAGTTCCATTGAGATCGTGATGGCTTACCTTACACAATAAAGGCTTTTCCCTGGTAACTGCTGGTACTTGAATTCCTCTTCTGTGTACATTTACTTCTACTGTCTATCACACATGCAGCTGCACTTATAACAATGAAAATAAGACACCAACTGTAGTACTGTATTTATATATAAAGATTTGACATTTCTACTTGCACAGTACAATTGTTTCATCAGTGCTAGTTATTTTGAACAGTTTTTTGTAAATTTTTGTAGTGAAAAATTGATCTATATTTGAAATTGATATTGTATGCATGATTGGATATTGCAAAATTGTAAGTAATGTGATAAAGCAATCAACAGATAACAGTCATTTTGTGCATCAAAATAGCTTGAGATATTTTTTCTTTCTTTTTGTAGTTTTTATTGTGAGCTGGGATCCATTGAAAATCAGTGAGTTTTTTTCACTGAATGAATCACCCAGGATAAATAAGAAATAAATAAAGATATTATTACATAATACAATTGGTTTTATATACCGCACACACAGATTCTTGTCATTTGATTGGTGGAACACATGTCATGTGTCATACTTGTGTAATGTATTAACATTATTGACTGCCGAAACATTGGCACGTCCTACATCATTAATTTGTGGATGGTGTACATTGATTTTCAACGCCTAATTCGCAGCATCATTCCCAAACGAGGCAAGGTCTTGTCATGTGCACAATGTCTACATGGAGTTGTCTACGTTATTTACAAGTTTTTTTAAAGAATTTTCAGAGGGTGGGGTGGATGAGTTTCTGTGTCTTCTTTTGTTTATTGTGAAAACAAAAACAAATTCAAATGACAAGGATCTATGTGTGAGTTATATAAAACAAATATTGAATGCATTTCGTTTGTGCAATCTCAGAATATAGTCACTCGTTGAAATCTGGCTTTTCCATTTCACGAGGCCAAGCCGAGTGAAATGGAATAGTCCAGATTTCACCTCGTGACTACATTAATTCACTCACATGCATTGAACATTTGTATAAAATTTGCTTCTTAAAAGAAGTAGGGTGTGAGGAGGGAGCTTTTTCAGAGCTATAAGATTCAGAGCTACAAGCAGCATTCTCTAGTGCAGTTTTCAAATTACAGTCTGAAACACTTGCACTTTTTCTTCCTGTGTTGTCCTTACATCTGTGTGTTCCCCAAAGAACTTTATGATTCAAATGTTTTATTGCATTTTTTATGCCAAAGTGGAGGAAAAAACTGTCACGGTCTATGAAGTTGATTCATAGTAAACTCTGTTTTTGACGACATCTATCTCAAGTTATGTTTCTCTCCATTTTAATACTGTAATATTTTAAATCTGAAAATGGGGCAGGAATAAGCTTTGCCAAAATCAGTGCATTATGGAATCAATAATATGTGTATATCAGTGCATATGTTCATTTGATTGTATACGTACTGTAGCACAAAAAACACCCAAATGAACGTTGTCAGTTTTATCATTTGATTAGGGAGACAGTTCCAAAGGCGCGGGGCATGTGTGTAAAATTCACGATCACCTGCAGCAGAGTCCGTCTTCGGAACTGCCGAGAGTATACTGTCTGAGCCAGAGCGAAAGCTTGACTATTCTAAAGAATTGCTCCACGGAATTTTATCATCTGATATTAAGCGTCTTCAATGTGTTCAGAACCGGGCTGCTAAGCTGATTTTTAAATGTGGGAAATATGAGCACGTTGCCCCCACTCCATCAACTCCACTGGCACCCAGTCCATCAGCGACTTGTTTTTAAGATCCTCACCATTGTCTACAAATGTCTCCACAATACTGCCCCTGCATACCTCACCAGTCTCATCAAGGTTTACCATTCTGGACGACCTGGCCTTCCCTGTAGTTCAGACAGTACACTCCTGGCAGTTCCGATGGTGCACTCTGTTGCAGGTGATCGTGCCTTTTACGCACATGCCCCGTGCCTTTGAAACTGTCTCCCTAATCAATTCCGTTCTGCAGAGTCACTGGATGTTTTCAAGAAACATGTCAAAACTGTCTTATTCAATGGTTGATTGCTAAGGGACCTACTGCCTTTAATTTCTCATAATTTGTGTCGTTATTTATTTGCTTCACTGAATGTACTGTTTTCTTGTAAAGCGCTGTGGTACCCATTGTAAGAGTGCTCTATAAATGCCTGTTATTTTTATCATGCATGCAACATATGTTTTCTGAACTTGAAATCCTTCTTCAGTCATTCACATGCCACAAAAACGTTTGTGCCCAGGATGCTTTTTAAAAATGTGTCCGGAGTCAAAGAGTTAGAGCTCTAGTCAGTTAATATCAGGCATGCAACTGCAGATTTGTCAAAAAAGAGGAAAGTGCCAGACATAGCAAGACTTTGTACCAAGTGTT
This sequence comes from Marthasterias glacialis, assembly GCA_911728455.2. NCBI lineage: Eukaryota > Metazoa > Echinodermata > Asteroidea > Forcipulatida > Asteriidae > Marthasterias > Marthasterias glacialis. The sequence continues at coordinate 15,258,737 of OU452227.1, read as the reverse complement.
TTTCAGTTTTCACTGGCATAGCTAAGAAACCAATAATGCGGAAATCTGCTGGCTTCTTGGTAGTTGGTGTTTGATGTAATGTTTTAGTTCTTCTTAGATATGTCACTTCACATTGTGTAACGCTGGGTGCAGCACATTTGATCTTGCCATACCTGTGTACATGTATCTGTTTTATACTGGTCATGAATCTCACAGTCAGTGTCATTTATTTACAAAGAATACACTGTCTAAAATTGGGCTGCAAGTTTTAAAAGAACACAAGTCACAGACGAGTCTGGTCTTTTTTTCTTTTTTTTTACAAAAGGGAAAAGAACACTTTTTCCAACCCTACTATGGATAGTTTCCTATAAACGCCATCTTTATGGGCTACTTGGGTTTTAGCTTTGAGCTGCATCTAGTGTTGTAATTTATCTATGCAGCCAAGTGGTTCACTGACTAATCATGCGAGGAATTGGATAAACTCCTGTGCAGTATTTATACGTAGGTGTACGTTCAAAAATTATATATCATTGCCCATTAAGATGGCCGACTTTACTCTTTGTGAGGTTAAGTGGGAATTACCTATAGAGAGGTTTCACGTGATGTCACCCGAAACCTTTTTCTATTGCTCCGTGCACAAAAAGAGGCTGGAAATAATTCAGCAGACAACGCGCCAGTCATTGAGTTTGTACATGGCTGTACCCAACATGGGTGCGAAACAAACTTTTCCTGGGGTCATGTAACCACTCTATAGTAAAGAGCAGGCATTTCATAATTTGTATGCAATGTTTATATACCTTCATTAGGAAAGTATTTATTTTAAATGTGTAAATATGGAAATGAAAAAAAGTCCCACCTGTTAAACAGATGACTTTAAGATGATGTAAAGCTTTATGTTAAAATATGAAATAAAATAAAGAAACAGAACACAGAGAATGTTTAATTTTAATACACAGTATTATTTTATTTAAAAAAAACTGCAGTGATACTCACTACATAGTGAGAGCCAATGGTGTTTCTTCTCAACCATGTAGCCCAGTTTGCCCTTTATAAAACTTTCACGTTTAGTTGCGGACAACATTGTGCTTAAGTCATAAGTAGCATGTTAACTTCTGCTTGATTACCTGCATTTGTGACTTTATAGCACGCGGACAATGTTGGTAATTGTCAAAGACCATTAATCTGCACTTTATGTGTCCCAACATATACAAGAAATAACAAACCTGTAAACATTTAAGCTCAATTGGTCATTGGAGTCATGAGAAAACTGTCAAAACCTCCTAATATGTTTTCCCGATTTTAGAACACCAGTTTTTGTTCTCGCGATATATCAAAACTTTTTGTTTAACTCATTTTTTAAAAACTATAGCATATCAGGCAAACATTATTCAGTGGAAGTTTCCCACCATGACCATCTTTATACCATGTAAGTTTTGTACAAATCTGTAACTTCGTATTTTGTCAACCTTACCAATGTTGGGCACACCCAGATGAATGAAAATAGGTCCCGGGGTTTGGGTATGTTTTGGCTGACTTTTTTTTTAAAGAGAATCAATGATAATGCAAATGAAATTGATTTGTCATGGAAACAAACAATTATTTAATGTCACAATTTTCACTAAGAGACAATTGTCAATGAAAACATCCAAAATGTGTACAAAAACAGCTTTGCCAAAATGTATGATTTTTGAAGAAAATGGGGCATAAAGTTGACTTCCCTCATGAATTTCAATAAATTTTAGAAGATGTGGCAGGATTAAGCCAAAATATAATACATGCATGTAATCTCAAGCAATAAAGTACAAGGGAAACTGACTGTTTAAATTTTAGTTCAATTTTGGAGTAAACAAAGAAAAATTGACAGAGTGGAATTAACGTACCAGCACTCCACCAACTGAGCTATCTAGCCCTAATGTTGGCGGTCTCCCTATTTTGTCAATATCTTTGTTTGGGGTGCCAATCAGAAGCCATTCAACCTGACACTGCCGTGTAGACAGCTTATTTGGTAGAACGCTGTTACGTTAATCCAGAGGTCACAGGTTCAAATCCTGCTCCAGTCAATTTGCCTTTGTTCACCCCAAAATTGCATGCAATCTCTTTAAATTTTACTTTCTTCTCTTTCTGGGGCTTACAAATACTCCAATGAGTTCTGGCGTACTCTAGTAATAAATATGGAATGCTACTGGAAAGCTTCCTACACAGTTTAGAAAGTCAGCAAACACAAGTCCCAACAATTATGAATTTTCCATGCTACTGTTTGTTGCCTTCAACAGAACTTCAGCAGAACTTGAGCAGGTCTACTTTCACAGAATCTGGTGTGTTACATGTGTTTCCATCCGTTGGATAAGCCGAAATATTTCAACTCAGCATCAGGGCTTCCATATAACAGTAGTTTTCTCTGTTGATGGTCCTCCACAATACAGTGAGCACCATAGACCCTTCTCACTGAGATCACATTCCAATAGCAACACAGGAGGTCTGCCATTTTGTGCCCATGCACAACGCGTTCCATTTCTTAGCACATGTTCGTGCAGTTCTACTAACTTGACACCTGTGAAATTCGCGTGTGCATGTACTCCAGCATGGGGATAAATAAAGCTGTCATCTGAGAAGGGTTTATATCCCTGGACTGTGCAGAAAACCTTGAATGAGGAGAAGAGAGCATACACAAAAAGTCCCCAAAGAGACCTCTGTTCCTCTATCCATAGCTGCCCCAGGGATGAATGAAATCACCCTGAAGACAAGGCCTCCAACAGGTCCGAGAGGAGCACTATTCCCACTCAGTAGAAGGTAAAGTTTGTAATGTAATGTGTTGAGAAACTGAAGACCCACTACCACCATCTGAAGTGTGCATAGGCTCTGTTAGCCTCACATTGCTTGTGCAGGTCGTGTTTTCTCTTGATGACTTGGCCCTGAAATGGGGGGACAAAAAATGTCAACCACGGGAAATTAAACAATTAGAATTCATAAAGACGAGTTATCGTTTGGGTAGTTAGGTGACCTTCAACAAAATTAATAATTCTGAGACTTTATGGCTGCAGTACAAAGTTGTAAATGAGGCCATGTCCAAATTGGGGACTTCGGCTACAGCTGGATTGAAGAAGTATAGGACAGCCTTGGCTACACCCTTAGCAACAGCCGCAGCCATAGGCTTAGCCACTAATTTGGATACGGTCTTGGAATTGTTTCCTCTGACATTTGTGGTTTCACTCTTTCATTGATGTGTGGTAAGCACTATACTTGGTGATTTCAATGGGGGGGGGGTGCTATAATCTACAAGCTCATGATCGGACTAAGGGTAAAACCAAAATTAAAAAATAATATTCTTTAATCCTGATGCAATTATAACACCAATTAACACATTTTGCAGTACTCACTGGTAACTGCAGGTTTCAAAATGGTTTCTTGTCACTGTTCAATGATCTAGTGGATAAGATATATGCTCTAGAATCTGGGGGGTTGTGGGTTCGATTCCCTCCCAAGTAGCCTGTGGATTCATTTTCTTTGGGACTTGGAGAGAACTTAGTACACAGTGCGCTACTTATCACACATCGGTGTCAGGATAAAACCAAATGATATATTGTTTTTCTCTGACACATTGTAATTTGCAATGTTTTAGTGATTTACATCCCACCAAAAGAGAAGAAAGCAAACAAATGTTGACAAACAAATGTTGAAAAACATAAAAAGCATGTACTTACTACATATTCAAAAAGGGAGGTAATTCATGTAAATGTACGTCAAGAAAATACACTGACAAATTAAAAGTTTCTTAACCAGTAAACTCCGAATGATGTGAATAAATGCCATTATTTTCCTTGCCAGAAACCGGACGATGTTTCGTATTTTTGTTTGAAATTAAAAGCCCAGAACAAAGATCACTCGGAGCGTGCACAATAAGGAGGGTGCACAGAGCATGTTTAACGCTTCGATTCATCAACACAAAGAGAACGAGTGGTACAGGAAATTATGCTGAAATTTGCCCATTATGCAGGGATTACTGTGTGGGATGTCATGGCCGAGTGGTCTAGAGTAGTGCATTCAAATTCTGTAATTTATGGAATGTGGGTTTGAATCCTGTCCTGGTCGGTCGAGACACTGGTGTCCTTGAGCAAAAATAGGTAAAGGCGAGAGTTCGGGAGTAACCTGCAATAGACTGGCATCCTGTCCAGGGGAAATATTCTCAGTTGTTTAATGCCGGATATAAACACTGGCCTGACGAGCCACATTGGCTTGGGACAGACTTTACTTTTATTTTTGCTAGTGTGTAATCCTCGATTCCAGACCTTTGTCCTTTTATACCAAGAAGAGAATTTCCAGACAACAAGATGCTGCCGTCATTGTATATCATTGTATTTTGGCTCAGTGGGGATAAATTTGAGTGAACAGAGTCTCCAGCCTTGGTTCCGGTCTTAGAACCAATCCTCGGCTGTGTTGTAGAGCCAAGGTTTTGTGATTCACTGTGTGTGATTATGATATTTTCTCGATAGAAAAACAACAAACCCCAGTGCCTCAGTGAGAATCTTTGTTTTCTTGGCTTTGTCAAGGTTTCTTTGTACCAGTAGTACTCTCAAAGAAACATCATTCCAGCAATTCCAAGAAAATAATCCTGTCAGGCTGGAAGTGAAAAAAAATGGAAGATCCCCAGCATTAACTGGTTAAAACTAGAATAAGTTTTTGGATAAGTGCTGTCATCCAAAAACCAATGTTGCACCATAATAGATCAAGTAAAGAAAAGGTATATGTACCGTGTTGTTAAATGCCTCCAGTAGTTCTTGGGAAAGCTTGTCAGGCATATGGACTTTAAGTGGCTTAGTGTTGCATTCATGTAAGAGCCACTTCATCGCTAGGAACCTCCGTCTACTCGGTGTCAATGGAGTCGGCACCTAGACGCAGAAAAATCAATGGTTACTTGTTTGGTTACTTGTAGATTGTATAGACAAATTAACACTGTAAAAAAAAAAAAAAAAAAAAAGAAAAAGGAATTAGCTCTGTTGCAAACTGCTTACCAACCAAAATGACCTATGGTAATGCAAAAATCGTTAATGGTCTGAAGTGTGGACCCTAGAAGGTTCTTTCTCAATGGCTAATATGAGAAAGACTCTGCCAGGGTCCAAACATGAGGCCACTAAAACATTTTTTTCTGATATTTGCCACCAGGGCTAAAATTCAAACAACTTTTAAAAATATTCATATTTTACAAAAGAAATGTCTTTGTTATTCAAAATAATATTTGGAGTAAATAGAATAAGCTGTTGCCAGCTAAATAAAATAAAAATGACCTGTTGTATAAATTGAAAATTGTTTAATGGCCTAATGTTTCAACCCTTGCAGACTCTGCTAAGGTCAAAACATGAGGCCATTAAAGGTACAATTATTCATACCAGTAGCAATCTTCCATAGAAATATTTATGTCTGAAATACTGTCAAAGTCCACAAAATAGAGTTTGAAGACCCGATTTTAATTTCGGTCAATGTGTTTACATGCACGGTTTTTCACTTTTTTCTCCTGACTCGGACAACGGATTGGGCCCACTTTTTCACAGGTTTGTTTTTTCATGTATTATACACATATTGAATTACACAAAGTAAGAACACTGCACTACCAGTTTTACCAAACCTATATTTTAACTTTAATTTAGTAATAACAATGACCTTTTCTGGCTGAGATGAAAGATTTCATAAACGGGTATTAGAAATATTCTTCAAATAAAATGTATTCAACTTTGTATTTGCAAAAAACAAAGAACCTGGCAAGAAACAAGAAACTGGCCAACCACACTTGACTTCGTACAGTGTTTTTCAGTGTTCTAATGACACTAGTATTACAGGCATGCAACTTGGATTTAACAAAAAAAAAACGAGGAAATTCAAATCTTTACAAGACTTTGTACAGTGTTTTTCAATTTACAATGGCACGAGTGTGAGGTGAAAAACAGCTGGAAAAGTTGCATGCCTGGTATTAAAGAAAAAAGAGAAATTAGCTGATCACCTGCATGCTTGATACAGACACTTACAATATGACATAATACAAAGCAATGTCAATTTCTATCCAGGGTTTGTGATTTCTATGTAATACATGTTGCATCAAGTAGAATCAATTTAAAGAGGATCTCCAAGGTCAAGTTCAGTTTTGTGATGTACTCATTTTCCAATAGATAGAGTTCTTATGAAAGTTTTGTTGATACTCTTTCTGAGTGAAATTTGAAAGATGCCATCATTGGATATCAACAAATGGGTCTGTTCATTCCAAAGAGGAATTTGTCGTCAGTCAAAATGTCAATTGATATCAATGCCGTTTAGATTGAATATCATGGAAAGTCAGGTATGAACCACAAATTCCCTGTACAGAAATGTACAGACCCATACATTGAAATGTGATGTCGTTGGATGTTTTAGGATGTTGACAAAGCTTGTACTGGAAGGGTATCAAATGCAATGGCATTTTACATCATTTTAACCTGAGGTTAGAGACTTGTAATTTTTTCCCCACTTTCATAAGGACTCTATCGATTGGAAAATGAGAACATCACAAAACTGAACTTGACCTTGGAGCCCCTTTTTATACAGAATTTAAATTTATATATTTAGATGTACGACATATCTCGCATCAGGGATAAAATATTAAATGGACAACTAAATGAGGACCAAAAAACCTTAAAATTGTTGCAAACTGACTTAAAAGATCTTGCCTTAAACACATGTGTAAAACTTAAAATAAATACGTACACGTAAATGTAGGCCTACATGCATGTATGCCACAAAAATCAAAACAGTTTGGTCCCTTTGTGCTTGCTCTGCAGTCAGATGAGCAATTCATTGATTAAGTACATGTACATGTGCACCAGAACCAGCACAAGTGTTGAGTGTTTTTTTCAAGGACCAAAATTAGATACAGATGGGCAGTGGGGATTGGGGTAGAAGAGGGGCAGTGTACATGTGCATACCACTCAGTGAATTCTGAAAGATCACATTACAATTGAAAATTTCTTCTGTTTGTTTTTGACAGGAAACAGCATAAATGGTTACATGTTTTGTTTAATCATTTTTATATTTATTAAAATTGCCTGGTTAGTTGACTCAGATCAAAATATTTATCTAAATGAATGGTACAAATTGATATCGATGTTAAATATAGGATTCCAGCTACTGGGCAAGTTCGCATGGTGGTCTAGTGGTTAGACATCTGCTTCTAGGTCTTGGGTTCAAATCTCACCCGAGTAATATGCAAAGACTCGGGGAAAGTACTGAGTATACAATGCTTAGCACACATCGGTGTATGGGTAAAACACAAAAAATAATGAATGGTACATGTACATACCAGTACTAGATTATACAAGGAGCCTTTGTTCGGATTTAAAATGGACAGTTCCTTTATTTAATATAGTTAACTTTTCAGTATACATACATGTACATAGTATAATTCAAATTTAACCAAGTAACTATTGTAACTTGGTTAAGATTGTACATGTAGGTGGTCTGAGGAGTGGAACAGATCTTCAATGGCTCCTTTTTTTAGTGCAGAAGATCAATCTTTATCCGGTGCCCTACTTCTGTTAAACAAAGACAGGTATAAGAATTTCTCTGGAGTCTATGAAACCAAAACAACCGGAGGCCCCCAGAATTCACAAGCAAGTGTCCTTCAGTACACCAGCTATTAATAGCAGATATTGACTTGCTCTAGAAAAACTTCTAGTTGAATGGACGCTAACTATTATTGGGAGTCTTGCCAATCAGTGGCTTGCACTCGTTACTCTACACTAATGGGTTCTATTGTTTCTTTTCCGGTAAACAACTCCCAGACAATGGCTTGTTTACCTCGGCAGACCATCATGGTAAGTCAGACCAAGTGGAGGTAAGTGTGTTACGCAAGGACAACAGTGAATCATATTGATTTGCGCTTTGAACACCCAATCACAGCCTTTTGTTTGCAAGAGCGAGTCCTGACTAGCCAATCACTATGCGAACAGAATCTAAAAATATTACAGGATGAGTGTAGTAGGACTGCTGGTAACATTACAGGGAGCGTTGTAGGTTGTTTTCGTCTAGATTGTACACATCTTTAGTCGGTTTAGCCAATCACAAATCACAGTGGTCATGAGCTTCTGCATGATGTGAGGACACTGACCAATCACAAAACCAATTACTCTGCGTGTTCACTATTGATCATTAAATATAACCAATCAGGTGATAGCTGGAGTATTATCACTGCCGGCAATTTTACCAATCAAAGACCTACGTGTACAGATACAACTATCAGATTGTAGAATACAATCATGACCAAGGTATTGCCTAGATGAAGCCAAGTTTCATTTCTTCACAGTCTGCTTTGGGCTGCGGAGGGAAATATTTTACTGCAGCATGAAACTGACTTTCTTCTACTCAATGGTCTTTTTGCATACCGCTTGAAAATATTCCAAATTCCTGAAACTACACTTTATGGACTAAGTACTGCTGACATTTTAATTTAACAATTCACCATGATTGTTTTCCTGTCTCTCCTGACGGTTGTGACACAAGTTGTAACACAAGTGGAAAGTTCTGGAAGTCAGTGTGGCATGGTAAGTCGTCAGCTACACAATGCACAAAACAAAGTCCTCAAGAACTATGTCTACAAACAGACAACTGTCCATAACCATGTCATCTGTGGACGAGATTGCAGCATGGATGAGGACTGTAAGTCTTTCTACTTCAATGACTGTAAGAAACTCTGTGAGCTGAACAACGCAACAAGATTTGAGCATCCTGAAGACTTCCTTGATGATCAAGGGAGTGTATACTTTGATGCTGACGAGAGCACACCTCACCACTCCGTGCCCGACAGCTCTTTCATCCGCTATAAAAGTTGTAAGGAGATTTTGGAGGCAGGTTATCAGAAAAGTGATGTTTATACAATTTTCTTAAAAGGATCAGTCTGTGGTTTGCTGGTGTACTGCGACATGGACACTGCTGGCGGGGGATGGATTGTAGTTCAAAGACGCTATGACGGCAGTGTGGACTTCCATCGCAACTGGACCGAGTACAAGTCTGGCTTTGGTAATCTTTCAGGGGAGTTTTGGCTTGGCAATGACAATCTACAGACTCTGACCAATGATGAAACACTTGGACCATGGGTGTTACGCATTGATATTGGGCATAATGATGGTCAGGAGAATCATGTGACTTACACCGACTTCAAAACCTTTGGTGATCAGTACAATCTTCAGATTGGTCAATTTGATGGTGTCAAAAGTACAACTGGTGACTCTCTCACTTATAACAATGGGATGCCATTTTCAACTTGGGATAAAGACAATGATGAATTAACTAATGCCAACATGGCAGAACAAACAGGAGCCTGGTGGTATAAAGATACTTATATAAGTCGCATAAATGGCCCATATTACCCAGGACCAGGCATAGCATGGGCTGGCTGGTCAACAGGAATCTTTGTTAAGAGCAACATGAAAATACGTTAGGTTAAAGTGAAAACAAACAGCAAATTCAACAATCGTTTTGTTTTCAGAAGGATCCCTAAAGAAATAACTGTTACTGGGCAGCCAGGTTTTGGCTATACCCCAAAATGACACATTATTTTACTTCAACAGAGAGCTAAGGTATCAAGACTGTATAAAGACATGGCTTTCCCTGATATCATTCTGATCATTTATACTCTACCAATGTCAATGTTGTCAGCAGCTGTAGATATAGACATCTGTATTCAATAAGCCCTTTGTGAGTTAGATTTGATATTATTTGGTACAGAGACAGTTGCTATGTCACATGTTGCGGGCAAGCTTTTGTGTAGTTGCTTAAGAGACCGCAAACACCTATATACAATTCTGAATGAATGTGTATGGCAAAATGGTACCCGGCTTTGCCAATCTAGGCCCAATTTCAATGAGCTGCTTAGGCACAAAAAATAGCTCACAAAAAAAACCCCAACATTTCTGCTTACTGAAATAAGGTAACCAGTCAAAATACCATTCCGCATGTACACTGTATCATCTGTGACTGGTTTCCATCACATTTTTGCTTAGCTGAAAATTGTTTAACAAAATGTTGTGCCTAACCCTTTACACACCATAGCGGCCACAAGTGGCTTGAACCAAAATGCCCATAACAGCCACTAACGGCCGAAAGATTTGACCTACTTCTATAAAACCGGACGGTCAAGAAAAAGGTAATGTCCCGATTTGACATTTTCTAATGTTTCCCATGTTAACATAGAATCAAAAATGTTTAGATAAAACCATTTATCTCTGTTTCTTAATTTTGTTGGCATTTTCCCTGAAAATCCTAAGTCAAAAAATCAACAAGATAAGCAGTGTCTGGGGGTATGGTGATAATTATACACAAATGAATGGTCTCTGAGGGAGTTAAGCAACTGTGAAATTAGGCCCAACTGGCCCAAACCATGTGACATAGCAACAGTATCTTTAGTCTAGGGAATCCAATTTGACTGTTCACTTGTGACCAGTCAAGTCATTGTACCAGATATTATTTGAAATGTAACTCGCACATGGCTTATTAAATCAGCTGTGGGTGAGATCGTGCCATCCATTTTATATTTCATTCATTTTAATTTATAAGAGCAGGTCTTTTAACCAAGGTTCAGGTTTCTTCCGGAAGAAACTAATCGGTTCGCCTAGCCACCGTCGGTTATAAGCAAGCTGCAAAGCATGACCATCTCACTTATAAACTTCCCATGGTACTATCATGGTATCATGATAGCGCATCCACTCTTTAAGCGAGGTGGATTGCTTATTATGATACGTGACCACCTGGGTTATAAGCTACAGTGGCTATCATGATACGTGACCACCCACTTATAAGCTATGGCGGCTCTCATGATACGTGACCACCCACTTATAAGCTATGGCGGCTCTCATGATACGTGACTGCCCACTTATAAGCTACGGTGGCTATCATGATACGTGACCACCCACTTATAAGCTATGGCGGCTCTCATGATACGTGACTGCCCACTTATAAGCTATGGAGGCTATCATGATACGTGACCGCCCACTTATAAGCTACGGTGGCTATCATGATACGTGACTGCCCACTTATAAGCTACGGTGGCTATCATGATACATGACCGCTCACTTATAAGCTATGGAGGCTACCATGATACGTGACCGCCCACTTACAAGCTATGGAGGCTACCATGATACGTGACTGCCCACTTATAAGCTACAGTGGCTATCATGATACATGACGGCCCACTTATAAGCTACGGTGGCTATCATGATACGTGACTGCCCACTTATAAGCTACGGTGGCTATCATGATACGTGACTGCCCACTTATAAGCTATGGAGGCTACCATGATACATGACTGCCCACTTATAAGCTACGGTGGCTATCATGATACGTGACCGCCCACTTATAAGCTACGGTGGCTATCATGATACATGACCGCCCACTTATAAGCTATGGCGGCTATCATGATACATGACCGCCCACTTATAAGCTACGGTGGCTATCATGATACATGACCGCCCACTTATAAGCTACGGTGGCTATCATGATACGTGACTGCCCACTTATAAGCTACGGTGGCTATCATGATACGTGACTGCCCACTTATAAGCTATGGAGGCTACCATGATACGTGACTGCCCACTTATAAGCTACGGTGGCTATCATGATACGTGACTGCCCACTTATAAGCTACGGTGGCCAGTCGAATCAGGTGAAGAAACCACCTAAGAAAGAAACCTGCAAATCCTGCTTTCAACTTCTAAGCATGACTGAATATTCATGAGCTGGAAAACTGTATGAGAAGCTCAGCATCCTGCATGATCTGCATGATGTAAATTATCTTCTGCATTGACTTAAAAAGATTGCCATTCTGCATACGCACCTTCTGCAGCCTCTACAGAATGTCATTTAAAAAAAACATATTTGTGGACTCTACAAAATGTCAATCGGCTGGCTCAAATTCAGATGTATGCACGTACCATGTTTTCTTGAATAATATATATTTAAAAAATAGATAGTTCTGTGTATTAGAATAATATTGTAAAGGCACTGGTTCATATTATGACCGATGATGTTGAATAAACTGAGTGATAAGAACCAATCAAAGAATGCCACCTTTTGAAATTTTATTACAGAATACCAGATGAAAAACTGTATGAATGAACCTTTTTACAGGTGAACCAATAACAAATTATATGAAGTCTTAGTGTACTATAGTTTGAAAACCCATATTTTCAATGTATCTTTTCAGGTGTTGGAGTTATTTAAATGAATTGAAGTATGTCGCTAATGAAGACTTTGCATGATGTTGTAGGTTTCAAGAATCGTCTCACAGTCTCATAGATAAACACCTCTCATATTGGATGACTCCAACCCAAACCCCACCCTCAACCTCCAAACCCATCCCCAACACCACTCTGACCCCTGACCCCACCCACAACATCCCCGACCCCAACCACAACATCCCCGACACCAATCCCCTCCGTCTCACAGTCTCAACACTTGCATGGCTCCAACCCCTGAACTCCCAAACACACCCCTCCATGCCAACCCCCACCCACAACATCCCCGACCCCAACCACAACATCCCCGACCCCAACCTCTCTACCTCCGTCTCACAGTCTCAACACTCGCATGGCTCCAACCCGTCAACTCCCAAACACACCCCTCCATCCCGACCCCCACCCACAACACCCCCTACCCAAACACCCTACCTCAGTCCAACAGTCTCAACAAACCCATTTGTATGGCTTCAACCCCACCCCCACTCTCAACCTCTAAACACATCCCCAACACCACTCCATCACGACCCCACCCACAACATCCCCGACCCTAACCCCCCACCTCAGTCTCAATACCTCCTTTGGGTCGGTTGGGTTGGCGTAGTGGTATCTTTCCTCGCCTTCCACCTCTGGAACACCGGTTCAACCCCCCGGGGGCAGTATGTGGATTGGGTTTTCAGTCCCTACCTGATTGCATGGGTTTTCCCTAGACTAATTCTCTGGGGTTTTCCTCCCACATCTAAAACTGAAACTTCTTTCCTCGCCTTCTCTCCATGGGGATCTGGGCTAGTATAGTGATTAAGTTCGCTTTTCTGAGAATCCTTGGCTTCACAACCAGAATTAATGAATGACATGAATGAATACCTCATTTTGCATGGCTCCAACCCTCAGTCCCCAAACCCACCCAACATCCCTCCATCCTGGGTGCATAGATGTGCACTAGTAACCTCATTGCCAGTGCATGTGTGTATAATAACACCCCATACAACATACTAAGACGTCTAGGTGCCAAGAAGCTGCCGCTGCTACGGGTACAGTACACTGGTTGCTATGGGTATAGTACACTGGTTGCTATGGGTATAGTACACTGGTTGATATGGGTATAGTACATTGGTTGCTATGGGTATAGTACACTGGTTGCTATGGGTATAGTACATTGGTTGCTATGGGTATAGTACACTGGTTGCTATGGGTATAGTACATTGGTTGCTATGAATTTAGTACACTGGTTGCTATGGGTTTAGTACATTGGTTGCTATGGGTATAGTACACTGGTTGCTATGGGTATAGTACACTGGTTGCTATGGGTATAGTACACTGGTTGCTATGGGTATAGTGCATCACGCTCACACAGCTTTCTAGTAAAAATAGGAAATATCATGTGACATGCTCTAAACCAATCACAAGGCAGAATCTAAGTATGGGGTGTTGAAATCACCAATAGGTGGCTGCAGATTAAAAAGGAGGAGCACCGCCATTGCTGAAACATTTGTTCCCTGTCCATAGCATTAAGCTTTTTACATCTATTTTTTAAGTCATAAAATAATTAACTTGGAACAGAATATGAGGTATATACATGCAAATGGTTCCCCCGCCTGAAGCAGGCTTTTTTTGACAACTTTTTGGGACACACAACCAGAAGTCGGGTAAACCCACTTTTGTATATATCCGGAATACCAGAACGATAACACGCCTGGACATTCCAATGTGTAGCTTGCACAGGCATGCATTCATCGTACAATGCTTCGTTTCTCCCATACAAAGAGGGACAAAGGGTATTGGAATTAGCCAAACCTTGGCCACCGCTGATAATTTGTTATGGCATGCTGGATTCATAAACTTTGCTCCCACGCCTATTACAATGATCAACAATGTTGGCAGCTTATCGATATCTCGTAATCCTCATTTTGTCCAACAAAAGGATGAAGGTCTGGATTTGGGTATTACACAATAATTCTGTGAAAAGGGAGATTTATAGCATGTATGCCAGTACCCTTTGTCCCGCTTTATATGGGACAGTGAGTGCATGCACTGTGCATGCTACGAATTAGAGAATGTCCGGTCATGTTAACACGTCACCCCCTGTTGTCCCATTAACAAAAAAGCGTTCCGCCGTGTATACAAGTTTGTCAGCGGCATCCCATGTACAACTTTAAACAGGTTTATCAGACATCAGATTTCTGATCCTGAAAGGTTTGCATGTTGATATACAGGTCTTCCAGCGTTCACTAGTTAAAAAACAAGATCTCACAAGGCTGGTGAAAACTGTCAAATTTGCTTGTAGAAAATTGTTTTATTTTAGGAGTAGTATTTTTGAATTTTTTTTTAGCAAACTGAATATGCTTTAAACATTGGATCAAGCATACGACCACCATAATCAGAGTAATCACAATATGGTGTTGAATTTTGTTTGAGGAAGGATCCTAGTAAATCACTCTTGACCAGTTGCTGCTGGGAATACTTCTTTTTTTTCCAATCCAGCCTGATGGGATCATTTTCTCGGAATTGCTGGAATTATTTTTCTCTGAGAGTACCACTGGCACAAAGAAACCTTGAATTGACAAAGCCAAGAGAACAAAGATTTTCTTTATAGCATTGGGATTTTTGTTTTCACTATCAAGAAAATGTCAAATACCTGCACTGAGCTTTGGCATAGGATTGGTACTAAACCCGGAACCAAGGCTGGAATCTCGGTTCACTCAGACTCACCTCCATTGAGTCGAAATACAATGAAAAAGTAATGGTGGAAGTCTCTTGATGTCTCGTAATCCTCTTCTTAGAACAAAAAGGACAAAGGTCTGGAATTAAGGATTACACAATAACCCAGGCATAATGATTGAAAATAGCGAAATATGTGTCGTCTTTGTGTGGGTGAACTGAAGCATTAGACAGTGTGTGCGTGCTCTGACCTATGTTTCGGTATTCCGATTTTACACAATGGCGGGTTTAAATGACGACCTATTGCTCGCTCAGACAATATTTTTGTGTAATATATGACACCCGCCACCAACTGGTTAACCAGTTAATGCCGCAAGATGTGTATACATGCCAGTATTTTCTGTGCCAGAAAACGGATAAGGTGTAAACCCACTTTTGTATACACTCGGAATACCAGAATGTTAACACCCGCACATTCCATTGTGCAGCGTAGACAGTCTATGCACTCACTGTGCAACTATTCGTTTTCCCCATACAAAGAGGAACAAAGGGTACTGGAATTCATGTTTGAAATCTCCCCTTTTTGGGGGGTTGTTGTATAATCCCTGATTCCAGACCTTTGCCCTTTTGTTGTACAACCCAGGATTACGAGAGATTGACAGGCTGCCACAATTGTTTATCACTGTATTCGGCTCAATGGGAGGTAAGTCCAAGTGGTCCAAGATTCCAACATACGATGGCCAATCATCAGCAGTGGCTTACGGCCATGGTTTTTTGCGATTCACAGTGATAGTGTCTCATGTTTTCTCAAAAGAGAACAACAAATCCCAGGGCATTTTTTGAGAACGTTTGTTGTCTTTACTTTGTTCAGTCAGGGTTTGACTCATTATGACAACAATATTCTCAAATAAAAATTATTCCGCCAGTTCCAAAAATTAATCCCGCCCCTGGGCACAGAAAAATTTCGAGAACCCCGGCGCAAACTGGTTAAATGGAGTTGAGGTTAACCCTCTTTAGGAATACAGGAATGCAATATTGGAATGGCAGTAGGCTAGAGGGGAGGAAAATATTTGAACAGTTGGTGTACCTGGTAATTTTTCCCTCCTTTCTTTATGACGGCAAGACCCATGAGAGGTTTGCAATTCTCTATGGCCTTGTAGAAGATGATACGAGGGTTGGTCTCGATGCTGGATTTCTCAGCCTCTGGAGCTGTGTTGTATTTCCGCAGCTGCTCAATCTTGATCTTTTCAAAAGTCTGGCGGAAAAAGAAACTCTCAAAACTTATTTGGGGGTTGATAAGATGTATTGACCCCTTGCACCAATGTTACATCTGGCTACTGTATGCCTCGCTCATCATTTTGAGAGTCAAATTGCATGTCAAAATTATGATAAGCATGTAAACAATGCAGCGGCAAAAATTCACACTAAACTGTATAATACATGGGGCCAAAATGGCCCAACTAAGACCATGTGATATTGGATCAATACAGTCATTTTATTGCTAACCACTGTCAACCCTCCCAAATCAGAAAAATCACAACTTCGGCAGAGTTTGACAGATTCAGTACTACAGGTAGATTCAGGTATAGAAAGTGGCTTGATAGTTCCCTTCTAAAATAGCCATGTTTGCATTGGATTAATATTTAACCGAGACCATGGGTAACATTCCAATGGGTAAATCTTACCCGTGTCCGCACTTGGACTATTTGAGGTAGGTAAACTAACCGAGATGATGGTGAAACAAACCGACTGACTTAATATAACCACACGAGCGTGCTACGCAGTGACCTTTAACCAGATGTGTCAAAAGACATGACCTAGATTGTAAACAATGGTTGCAGAGAAGCACGCCAAATGAAAGTAAGAAAAACAATGCAAGCAAAGGGACATCATTTCTGAGTTCTGTATACCACCGTAACAACAATGGTATGTGGTAGTTTACTGGTCGGTTTTACTAGGACGATGCGTCTGCCATGGACTTTTTGGCTCATTTAGTTTGAACAGGTTTACCTGGGCAGCAGAAGGTGGCCAGTTGAACTACCCATTAGACTTGTTTAAGTTACCTGGGAGAAATGTTCCTGGGCTGTTCACACTGGAATTTAAATGGTCAAGTGACCCATTTGCTCGGCAAGTTTACCCCCAAAAAGTCCAATGCAAACCTGGCTTTGCAGGTAAAGGCTAACGGAAAGAAAGCAAAAACTGGATATTACATGTACACTCACCTCATTCATTATTTTTCTTACAACTTCTTTTTTGCCTTTCTTGTTCATGATGTTGATAAACTTACTAAAATCATAAACAGAATTCAGTTTATTAGTTTTAAAAGAGAAAGAAAAACATAGCATAGCCTGAAATGTTATCTTTGAGGAAGGCAAGGCCATTTTCCTTTTGCAAAGGGCACTTCCATTGGAAAATCTTAGAGTCTATGAGAAACTTTTGAAGGGGCACCAAGGCCAAGACCAAGGCAACATGTGGCCATTGCCTCCACAGCCTCCATGTAATTCCAGGCCTGATGCAAGTCTAAGGTATTGACCAAGGCCTGGAGGTCTCTAACTGAATCTACTGCGCAAAGCTAATAAACAAAGAACAGAGGGTCTGAAACTTGAAACAAGTTAATAAAGTCAGAGACCATGACACACTGTTACCGAGACCAAAATGTCTAGAAGAGAGACAGGCAGCCAAAGGTCTAAAAACAAGTAGGTCCCCTGTTGCCTCAATTCTCCAAAATCGACTGACTAGCACTAATAAAGAATCCCTACGGCCTTAATCTTCGAAAAATCAAACAGCGTTTGTGTGTAGGATCCCTACAGTCTCAATCCTCCAAAATCAACTGGTGTTATCTATCCAATAGTTAATTCGCAAACCCGCCTCAATCCTCGAAAAAATCATCCAATCTTCCAGTTGGTTTTGGAAAACTGCAGAAGGTTAGGGTTTGGTCTACGTGGAACTACCTGACCAAAACGGTCCTGTATATCACCTTGTAGATAAATATGAAAGCAAGAGAAAGGTTTACAGTTTCATTTTGTGCTGAACTACTCACTTGACCAGTGGGTCATGCAGGACTGATGAAGATGAACTGTCACATTTGGCTGCTTGCACAGGCTTGCTGATGTCAAACGGTAACTGATCATCTTCATAAGCCTCCTTGTTAACAACAGGCCTTGCATAGGTGGCTGGGTAGCGGCTGTGTCGCACCTGCACTACCCTGTATGTAATGTAAAAAGAGTCCAAGATACATTATTAATCATTGATGTACCTAGTCTTGTCCGACAATGGTGATAATGCACCACACATCCTTTAGGTTTTAACCTCACCATTATATTTTAAAAACCAAGCTGCTGTGATGTCTCCTGTTGGAGGGCATTTAAAATGTTATTTGCCAGGTTAAAGATACAGATACAGACTCAAAAGGGCAAGAGTTTACAGTATTTTTATTTTATAAAACTAAAAGTCAATTTACAAATAAAAAATAGTAGGGTTGGACACTTAACCATTTTTATCCTTTTAAACAGGGAAATGGTGAAACCCAGCTCCAAATTCATCATCATCTTCCTGTACTGTAAAGAAACCTCCTCTTGAGTATACTCGCATATTGGTTGAAGTGCAAATGAGCAAACTCAATGCAGCCAACCATGCCAGAAACACAAGGGCAAACCCCTGCTCCTAGCGACAGGTATACTGGGTTCATTTACATGCATTACACAACACACAGGACCTACATGTACGGCTTTAAATCCCATCCGAAGGATGAAGCAATAATGGTAAAGTGTCTTGCTTAACCAGTAGGCGCCGGATAAAGTGTGTACACGTAAATGTTTCCTCTACCTTGAAACGGAAGCGGTGTACAGACGCCATTGTGTAAAATTTGAAATACCGGAGCAAAGGTCGCCCAGACATTCCACTGCTGAGCGTGCACAGACCACGTACACACCGTCTAATGCTTCGTTTCACCCCCACAAAGACAAAACATGGCCTTGAATATTTCCCTGTTTTCTGCCCATTGAGAGGTGGTTTTTGTGTAAAACGCATGATGCAATAAAGAGAATCTTTGTTCTCTTGGCTTTGTCAAGTCAGGGTTTCTTTGTGCCAGTGTGGTACTCTCTAAAAAAAGAAATATTATTCCGGCAATTTTGCCAAAAGCATCCCGCCAGGGGGACGGGAAATAATAAAAGAATCCCGGCAACTACTGTTTAACATGTTTAAGGACATAAGTGTCAAGACTGGGACTTGAATCCACACTATGCTGATCAGTACATCATAGCTTGAGTCCATCATGTCCATCCAGTGAGCTTGACCACACAGCCACGGCACGCCATGGGCACTTCCTTTTCAGAATTTCAGACTTGCCTCTAAACACAGTTCCCTGCTTTGTTTAAGAATAATATTAAAAATACAATGTAATAGTATATATAGAGCAATGACACAAATTTACTCAATGGGTACTATAAGTCTATGTCAGTATAAACTCTTATCTCTTTCACTACACTAGTTTCAGTTTCATTCAGTTCAGTACAGTTTGTCCGGAAACTAGACAACTAGACTGAAACATTTTTTTCTATCAAAATTGTACTTATAAAAAAAGTGAAACACAATTCAAAATTGCATAGGAGAAACATTAATACGCTCAAATCTTTATTTTAATAAAAGAATTTTACCCTGGTAGCCAAATGCCGTAATTAGCCTCAGAAATGCTCAATTTTAAAACCGCACGGCAAATACTCATGGGCAGCGCCATGTTGGATTATTCCGTAGACATCGTCTGCTATCGAATCCATCCAATCAAAACACAGTGGAAGACTCCCCAACACTGAGACTGCGCACATTTGTCAGCAACGAAGACAACGTAAATAAATATGGCGTCGCAACATTTGAGGAGGTGAAGAACTGCTCCTAAAATCCGATTCATCCCCGCTTTATGAAATTCTAAATAGTTTATTTTCTCCCAACTAGGGATAGCTAGATGACAGTGTTTATCGACTAGGGGTGTTTTGGCGAGATTTGAGGCAGGAGAGCCGGTAAGAATTCCTTTCAAATTTATGCCCTTTTTTCGGGAAAAAGAAATATCTTAGGTTGCGTATGAAAACTCTGTTGTTTATTAATTTACAGCTGTTTGGTGTGAACACCCACGATGAATCATTGACATTGATACCCGATTTCTGTACCATCTTTTTTATTTATCTCCTGTATCTCTGTAGGGATGGAGCTCCGAGTTGGTAACAAGTACCGACTGGGTCGTAAGATTGGAAGTGGCTCGTTTGGTGACATTTACTTAGGTTGGTTAATTTCCTTACCTTCATAAATAATGTATGAATATGATTGATTCACAAACAACGGGGCCGGTGTTAATGTTCACAACCAGTCATTTTATGAGCTGGAGCTGAATGAGTAAGACTAAGGTGACTGTTGATAAATTGTCAATGATATATTATTATTAGTATTTAATTGGACAAGTCAAACAAAACGTTAGATCAAAGCGTTTTGTTATTTGTTTTTATTTTTTGATATTTCACTCATAACTTTTACGTCATTAATTTGAAGTGATGAGTGATTCATTATAAATCTATAAATCAATCAATCAATCAATCAATCAATCAATTTAAGTAATGAATGCTTTATTTCAATTTCAATCAATAAACAATACACGGATATACAGGGATTAATTTAACTTCTCAAAATAAAAATAGTTGAGCTCATATTTTACTTATTTTAAATTGTTTAAAGTAGCCTACTAATAATATGAATTAATAGTTTAATTATTAAGGTCATTTTTCAAGTGTCATGTGGTTACATACTGTCCCTTACCATAGGCCTACTTGGAATTTTACAGTTGGCTGTGTTGCCTTATATATTTACCTAGACCCAGTAACTGGGGCGCTGTACTCCTTTTTTGAGATTTTTGACATTATCTGTCGTACTAGCGCCCCAGTCCGTGGTATATTTGGAAAGTGCGCCGAAGCGTTTTTTTTTTCTGAATCAGTTACAAAATTGTCAAAATTGCGACAAAGACTCGACAGAATTGCTTGAAAATCGCCTACTGGCTTCTCCAAGTATTTACGGTGAAATAAAATGCAGTTAATTGTACTTACGATTATTTTTGGTCCTCCAAATCGATGATTTTTAGCCCACTATCACGCATATATCAAATTTGCCGTTAGAATCGCCATTTTGAATGTGATACTCAACGACCGTTTCCTTCTGTGTATAAACGCTGCAAGGAAGGATTGCGTGTTCGCTGAGGCCCTAACTTTCATATTGTTTTCCGCGCAGTCAACGCAGGATACCAGGCTGTGTAGTGCCAATGTTCGCTGATGCCCTGACATGCATATTGATTTGCGCAGTCAACGCAGGATACCAGGCTACACGGCAGGTATCCTGCATTGACTGCGCAAATCAATATGAATGTCAGGGCATCAGTGAACATCTTTTTGCTCTCCAAGTTTGGTACTACTTTTAGAACTATTTTGTTTTATTGGGCATGTGCCATAGGCTATCAATCTGTGTAGCAGTTCTAGTACCATTATTGGAATCAGATTCCCACAGTGTCATTCTACAGTGCAAATTTTAGGCAACCTGTTTGGGGTCCGATGCGCACCATATCGTTACATGCAATTTGACTCCCAAAATGGCAGACCATGGGGAGACATGTTCGTTAAAGCCAGAGGTGAACAAATTATTCAAGGGTAAACAATTTTTGTTGACTTAAATCATTTCAAAATAAACACACAACAAACTTTACCCTAAAATGGTCATCATGGTAGCTGCATGATGCATTTGTGATCCAAAGGGATTGTAGATATTAAAACTTCCTTGACAGGTCAAACATAATTAATTGGTTAGTGACTAGTGTCCATGCTTTGACAATGAGGATAACACTAACATACAATCATAAATAGTTTTTGTTGCCAAATGATGATGCTTTGGGACAGAACTACATAGTACAATAAAATTAATATAATATACTAATATAAGTGGCCATTATGCTACACGCACATAGCACTGGTGCCTTGTGCATCTCCAACTTTGAGGTACATGTACTTTGTCCTGTTATGTGTATGCAATCATCAATTAAAATCCACACATTCGTCAAATTTAAGATAGGCACAGAAGGCATGGAAGGTGGAAGTGTGCTACAACCTAAATAATAAATCAGATACACAATTAATCAAAAATTGGGGTGGTTCTATAGACCTTACATGTATGCCTATGACATCACTCTGAGCATTTAGTACAGAAAAGGGCCGAGGTCAAAACAGCTACAACGCACATTCAATGCTGCGTTTGACCTCAAAGATGGCGGCGAATGCATAAGATCTATTGCGATGATTGCCAGAGGATACAAGCCAATTGTTATTGTCTGACATACATTGTAATTCATAGAGTGATTCTTGTGAAAGATTTTACACTTGATATCTGGTACATGTGTGTATAATGTACTGGAATTTTGATGCCCACATTTACACACTTACCATAATAACAACAATGTGACATATACAGAAATAATGGATTAAATGGTGTAAACTACAAACATGGTATGAACCAATACCCTGACAGACACCCCTCTAACTCAAAACATGCTTTCAGAATAAATGATCATGTGATTTCATCCCAAACATTCAAACAAAATGCTGCAAAGATTTTACTGCATGTTACATGTACTTTTAAAAGGTTTTGAAATGTATTTGTACATTTATATAGGATTTACATTGCATTTTACTTAACATACCAAAAGAAATACGTAGAACAGTGAGTGCACTTGTACTGTTTGGAGGATGGAAATAAAGTGAATCATGGCATAGAATCTGCATTGATAACAATGGTTGTCTTACTGGAATGATTTATGCCTTCCAATGATTCAAACATTCACGTCTCTGAAAAGTAAACAAGGAAAAGGTGTTTGATGCAAAGTCATATCAAAGGATTGTTTTTTTCTGTGTTTCAGCATTGACATGGCTGATAATTTCTAAGAGAGAAAATCTGTGTTGCGTCTGAGAGATATCTTTTAAAAATTTTCACAAAGAAGCATGCTAAAGCATAATACACCAACTGGCCTGATACTTCAAGGAGGCAATTGAGGCAGTTGCCTTCGTTGCCCCAGGTCGATGCCTTGGTGCCCTTAAAATGTTCCAATAGAAGTTTACAATTGCCTCACAGAGGTGCCCTTTTTCAAGAACAAAATGCCTTGGTGCCCTTGCCCTTTCAAGAACAAAGCAATCAGGCCTGCACCACAAAGCAAACCCATAGTCAAAACAGGATGGCATAGAGACAGGTAACAGACATCATTTACAAAATCTAGTGGTCGTTTTTTTTATAAATGAGATTAGTAGCATTGGGCCATTAAGCTGTAGTCCCAAGAAGTGCATTATTATTAATTTGGTCAATTTCCTGCACAGATTCACTTATGGTCAGTGAACACACAGATGGCCAGCCCAAGCTAATGAAAATATCACATCAAACAAGGACATTACCTGCATGCAGTAAATGAAATACATAATATGTACAATTATCGCAAAGCTTCATTTGTAGTTATATGTGTACATGAACCAGTGAAATGGGGTTGTCTACAAATGTACGTTATATATGTTTGCTGATTGTAGTGGTGGATGCCTTATAATGTTGTTTGCTGACCAACTGAATGGTCAAAAGGCTTCTTCAATTAGGCATTTGGGCATCTCTAATAGGATTATAGTATTCTGTGCATTAAAAACATCACTCATGACTGGTCTGATGCAGTCTTAGAGTGCAACTAGGCAAACATATACTGTACATACTACATTCCTATCCAGATCCAAGGCCAGTGCACTTGCTGACTCTGTTTACTGAGTAGACTAAATTTCAGTGAAATCATTTTTTTTTTTTGGGGGGGGGGTATTGTTGTACATAGACCTACATGTACATGTACATGTACATAGAGCGAATGGCATCATCACATACATACAATGTACTGTATAAGCACCTGTACGTATTGCTCTACAATTTTCCAATGATGATGCATCTGTCTGTGGCTGTGTGACACATTAACCAATGACACCATTCATGTGTACCTTTAGTGTTATTTTAGTTCCCCCCAAATATGAGCAACATTGCTTGCTTGACTCATGAATCTGCAAAGGGTCTATTTATCTCTGTATATATTTTTCTTCTGTAGAAATGCAAAACGTCAAAGTGAGGCTTTGAATGTAATTTAAGTAGTTTTTTGTTTTTTTGCACTAAAAAACCCTGACAAATCATACAATTCACAGGAAGTGTTAGTTAAGAAACTCCCTAAAAATCAGTGAAAATTGACAACTAATTTATGAATTGTTCAGTTATTACTTCATTACCACCCAATCGATAAGTTGTGACAGACATTGAACGCAATTTCATTTGGAAATGCATGGCTTTTTGAATGCGTATACCTATCGGCTAAAAGAATAATATAATTTATTGATCATATTTGTGCCTTTGTTGTAAGCTCATATTCCATTTGGACAATTTCTATCACTCACGTTTTGATGGTCACATTTTTAAAAATGTAAGGAACATTCTAGGAAAATTGGCTGAATCATGAACATAGATACTTTTTTTCTTCTTCTCTTTTCTTTTCTTTTGTTTTCTTTTCTTTTCTTTTAACAAACTTAAACTTTAAAGTTAGTTACAGTTTATGATGGTGAAAATGTTTTTTGTATTGGTAAATAGTGACTCAGATAACTACTATGCATACCATTCAATAAATCAATACCTCTGTGTAGTGATTTATGTTTTTATTGGCAACATTTCCCCATTCCTCTTGAATGATGCATGCAATGGTATATTGTTTAGCATTATGTTAAAGAAAAGGGGGAAGCCAGACTTAAAATGTTATCAAAAATATCACACATCAAGTTCATGTATTTGTTCAGGTATGTTTTCTTTTAAACCTGACATTTAAATTAAGAAAAAAAAAAAAAAATGGTGGTACACCATCTCTTTAAAGTTAAAAGTACAATGTACAATTGAAGTCAAGCATTTTATCTCCATTACAGGGACTAACATTGGAACTGCTGAGGAGGTGGCTATCAAATTAGAATGTGTCAAAACGAAGCATCCCCAGCTCCATATAGAGAGCAAGTTTTACCGTATGATGCAGGGTGGTGGTAAGTGTCTGTATTTTATTCCTCTGTATCATTCTGGTGACGCAAATAATCCTAAAATTAGAAGAAAAAAGTGCCAAGTAATGTAATCTGAGGCCCCAGGAGATATTTGGCAAGGAGTTCTTTTTTAGATGCATTTCAGATGTGGGCCAGATAAAAACCCACATAATCAGAGCCTGATTTCTGAGAAATTTATCCAACAGTGAACACTGTACAACTAATTTACATGTATCTACAAAGCAAACTTTAGCAGTCAACCAGTTGCAATGTACATTTTGGCTGGTAACCTGTATCTGCTTAGCAGAAATTTGTCTTTTCCCGATAAATCTAAACGTTGAGGCCCTTAGGTTTTATTCTAAGAAACTGCCCGAGAAAAAGGCTCTTCGGTTAATATCACATAATGTTTGTTGTTATTTTAAAGAGTACCAAGGCTCTACCAGGCCTATACTTAATGGAGGCAATTGAGGCAATCGCCTCCATGCCCCTGGTCATTGCCTAAGTGCCCTTTCAGCATTTCAGTAGAAACATAGTTTTTCCTTATAGAGTTGCCCTTTAACAAGGGAAAACTACATGTACCTTGCCTTTACAAGAACAAAGTAATACATGTAGGCCTGCAGTACTGGGGCTTAATTTCAGGAGCTGCTTCCCATACATTGTAGCATTATAGGCTTATGTATTCATGGAGGATCATCATTCTCCACTTACTGAGTTAAGGCAAGATTTCTGCACCAGTTGTGTATTCAAAACATGACTTGCGCACATGAAGCAAAAATGCATTGTTTACCTGTAAAACAGGAGATGTTGATTTTTTTTCTTACTGTAAATACACGGTAGCACAGGATTGGGCCCAAGGCTGATTGGAGGTTGATTGTTTTCTTGGCTTCTATGTCTCGCTTATCTCATTTGTCTTTCGTCTTAGTTGTTTTTCTGCAGAAAAAAATTTAAAATGGCATATATATTCAAGGATTGGTGATTGAAATCAGTGAACACATGTAGTGTATAATTGGATTTGTCTTGTCTTCAAATTCATTGAATCAAACAGCAATACATCTAGGCTTTTAAGTTAAAAATAAAAGGGTCCACACTACACACGATTTCCCTTCAAGCCCCGACTCGATTACAATAATATCAGCATGTACACATAGAAAAGATGATACAGGTCTCCACTTTTCAATCTCTTGTGGAACTTTCATTGAACTTCAGGGCATGTTTTGCATGAATAAGTGCCCTTCAGTGGCTGAATCAAGCCTAATGGAGCCCCAAAACATTGTTGCGGCAGTTGTACATTCTTGGATGCAAAATGCTGCAAGTTGAGCAATGATTTTGGCTTGTGATTGGTCACCAGTTAGTCGTCCGTATCTGATTCTTCATTTTAGTTCTCCAGTGGTTTAATTCTTAATAAAAATTAAAAAACAAAACATATAGAATTGACAGTTCAGCAGTTACTCCCGGTGATTCTATTGTTCTTATAAACAGTAAACAAAAACAAGTAAAGAAATGTTTGTGTTGCAGTTTTATTTTGTTTTTATTTATGTTTTTGTTGGGATAATGAAGTATAGTCACTTGTAGACATGCAGGTCCACACAAGTCAAAAAGAAAAAAATGTCTATCAGTAAGAATAGAGGATATTTTGTTCATGCTTTGCAGTGGTCAACATTTCACTCTGAATGGATCTTATCGCACTGAGCATGTTTAAAGTGATGTGTGTTGACAACATGCTGAATTTTGTTGGGAAAGGAAAAGAATGAAGGGGTAATACATGTTATGTACAGTGCATACATACATGTACATGTATTTACACTTGTGCAAATTTTCTTTTCCAATCTCTTGTCACAAATTTACTGTTGCAATCTGTGGAATTTCAGATTCAGTAATTGCATTCTTTGCCAATTTCTGTCTGACGCACAATTTCCTCCCTGTCAACTTTCATGAGGATGGGATACAGTCAGAGTGCACAGTGTGTATAGTACATTGTACATGCTGTATTACCATTAACAGTTTGTTCCACAGATCTATAAAAGGATGACTTTACCATCTTGGGATGTCAATGTCATCTTTGAAGAAAGTCTGCAAAAGACATGAGAAAACCCTTGTATGTGTATTTATGCATACACTAATGCATACTACATGTACATTTACGCGTACATTTTGACAGAGTATACTTAGGAGGGCGCTGTGTACTTGAGGTTGACACATGAGTCCATGTTTAGGGATTCGCTCGCATTGTTGGCTTCTTCTACCAATCGTCAACACACATTTTCTCTGCTAATAAGCACTATATTCCAGTTACAGTTAACGTATTTTACGACTTATAGGCTTTTAATGGCTGGAGATGCGTTACGGCATTGGACCTACATGTACATGTACATGTATGACATGTTATAAACATCTAAACGATGTATCTGACGCACATATCGTCAACGTTTACACTACTGTTTTTTTTTTTTGTCTTAGATGATTTTTCCAAGCTTTAAGTTATAAACTGTCAAGATAATCTTGAAGATGAAAGGGTTTGAAGAACAAATTTCAGTGGCAAATGAACAGTTAACAAGATCACTTACAGTATAACAGGTGAAAAAAAACCTTCATATTGTCTAACGTGCAGATTACATTTTTTGAAGATCATAGCCATAGTGAATTTCAAAATATTGTAAATGTGAGCTTATTAATAATAATAATAAGGAGATAGATACATCTATGATTTAGTGCTATTGACATCTGGGTCACCTTGCCCAATTTCTGGACATGTTTATTTTTGCCCAAAATCTGACATATGCATTTCTTAGCATTAGATATAAAAAATATATATATATTTTTTTAAACCAGTTGCATCTCTGTATGTGTAACGAAATAAAAAAAGGGTGATAACTTTACTTTTTGCAAGGTCTATCGCCGTATCGGATCCGGTGTGACTTGCGGATCAACTTTTTAAGGCGTTCCTATTTCTGACTTTCTAACATTGGCAGGAATACATGCTGTCCTCATCACCTTCATCAACATCCATTGTTATCCTTACAGTTCTAGATAAATCAAGTTTCACTTCCTAACGACGCCTCTTTGTTTTCAATTCAAGATGCTGACTTTATTGGCGGTCTTACAACAACAAAAAGTAACTGTGGTAATTGATCTCACAGTTCTACCCAAAGCATTATACACTGAATTAGACTAAAGATGATGGTTTTAGGCTAGACTTTTGTCTTCATTTCACTGCGTGCAACAGAAAGGCATACAGCCCGGGCAAGTGATGTACAGTACATACATGTGATAAAGTGTTTGCTTTGACATTACTATGAATCGTTTAGTACAAAAAGGTCAATTCGAGGATGACCACTCCCACATTAACCTTGATTGGCGATGCTAGTTTTTGTATTAGTCGCCGGTAGAGACCGCAACATCCACTAGCTTGGAGCGGGGAGGTAGACAGAAGGACTGGGCAAGTCTACCAATATGGTCCAAAACTAGGGTCTTGGCGAATTTGGCCAAGCTGCAAATCAAGGCTAGTTTGCATAATTTATGTTGAGGTATTCAGCAACAGAGTATGGTACCTAGACGTATGTGAAGTTTACAAAAAATGCAGTTGTAAACCTTGTGTGTGTTAGTATGCCTGAAGTGACAGGACCGATATGACAGTTGATCCTGTCCAGCCGGTATCGAGTCCAACCGATCATGATCTCCTATAGGTGATCAGCTCTGAGGAGCAGGTGTCCAGGCTCAGATGATAGCGTCGGGTCGGACCATATCACTCAGTATTTTGCAGTGTTATCCGGTGTGGTCGGACGAAAATCAACCTGAACTGGATCCCCTGTGACATCGGCGTTAGAATCGTAAGAAGTAAACTGGGCCTTGAAGAGTTTGAAAATCTATAGACATGTATCATCTAAAGGTTTTTAATTGACGATCACAAATCATACAATTGATTCATTGCCATTGCATTATGATAATTGCACTGCGGCTTTTAGAACACACCCACAGTTTCTTGAACGATAATCGCCTTTTACATGGCAATTATTGTTCAAGATAATTTCAACCATTCACATAGAGGAGCCAGGGGAATGGTCTTGGTTACAGTCTGCTCACTACTGTGCATGTGCGTTTCATTTCATGAATATTCAAATCACAGTCAGGGGAAAAATTGTGGGCGGGTCCAAGTGCAAAAAGCATCAAGTTGCTAGTTTTGATCCAGATGTTTGTTTGATACATATATCTCTTCTCCAGTAATTCGTGTTGCGATATCAGCAACTACGTTAACAAAACTAACATCGCCAATCAAAACTACTCCCACGTATGTACATGTATGTGTACATGTTCCCCTCTTGCAGAAATGAAATAGGAATAAACGTCAAGGTCGACTCTTTTGTGTTTAAAATAATGGATTGTGTTTTACATTATCCTTGTCTAATAAATCATTGCATCAAAACAACAATGTGCAGTTGTCAAATAAATTGTATAACTACATGTACTGTCCATCGAGATGCATAATAGAACATGGTCTGAACCGAGATTGACAAAAATGTTAATAATGATTGTTTGAGATTATCAGACAATTCTGAGCATAATGTAAAGGCGGACACCTGATGATGCTCACTGTAGCTCGTTACATTTTTCACACCTGCAAGACATGTTGTACATGCAGCACATGGTATTGTTGCCGCTCATGAAAGGGATCTCATGGGGGGTGCGTTGGATCATTTACAGTATCCAGCGATAGGTGTTTGCGTTGACTCAGCTTTTCTTGGGGCTTACATTATGGCGTGCTCTCGTTTGCATTAGCTGATGTTGCTGACGGCATTCTGGGAGTGTGTGGGAAAATAAGCCGGTGTCTGTCTCTGTACACAATTGAAAATTTACAGTTGAATAACATTTTTAAAATATGCACAGGTGTATGTGGATGTACTAACTACTATGTCACTGCTCATACACAGTGTTTTAAACATTGTATCCATTCTGGAGGAGTTGTACGTATGTGTGGTTAGGTTCCTGTAAACTCTTCCATAAATACATGTACAATACACAGGTAACGTGTAGTTTCACTAAGAGCTACATGTACAGGAATGACATGCATCCATATAATTATTTTACACACTTAAGAGGAAACTGTTATTGAAAGTTTCAAATTTGTTTAAGAGATGAGTTCATAAACATTGATTTATGTCTTGATGTCACCATCTTTACTACCTGCATGTGCATGTACATGTACATCATGTATACATGTACATGTACATGCACATACTTTGTACATTTTCTTAAGAGTGTTGCAACATGAAGTCATTGTGAAAATAATGAATGCTGCTCAGAATTTCCCCTACCCCAACAAAATGAGCTACCCATACATGTGTGGGAGTGTGTGCATACTAATCGTAGCAAAATATTCATTATTGTAAGTGAATGTCCTAAATGACCAAGTGCTGATTGATATTTATTCATTCTACTTTTTCGATTATTTTATTTTTATGGTGTTTTAACTGACAAAACTTGAGTTGATTGTTTATGGGAATGAACGTGAGATGAGTTGTCATTTAAAGAGTGCAGACCAGTACACTATATACATGTATTACCGTGATGACCAGCATTTAAACGCGATTGACTACTTTAATGACTGGTTCTTAAAAAAATCCAAAAACCAATTTTGAATTTGTAAAGATGAGCTGTTTTCCTTATAATTTGTTTACCAACACTACTCTGACCTTCCCCTAGCCTTTACCCCCACTCTCTCTTCCCCTCCCATCCATTTCAACATATTGACTTGTAATATCAATGAACTGATTGAGTCATCTCACGGTCGCATACCTCCTTGGCTGCGGGGGAAATTATGCATAATGTCATGTGCAGCAAAATAAAAAATGATAATAAATACATGCCATTATGAATTCCTTCTCATAGGGGTTGATTGCTGTATAGTGTGTATGCTAGCTTGTTGAAGGCCACTTTTAATGCCTCCAATTGATCCCCAAATTCTTTGTTTTTCAGACTGCAAAGGTCTCTAGCAAGAGTTACAGGGATAAGTTTGATGATATCCAGATTTTTGCTAAATTTTTATTTCACATTTTATTTTTCTGATAAATATATGTTTATTTCTATAGCTATAACCTGTTCAGATACATGTTTTGTCATCATCCCTGCTGATATTTACACCTAACTGTAGATCAGAATTAAATTTTAAAAGCCTGATGCATGTAAGTTCTAGAACGTGTCTTTGCTGAGTTTCAGATGCTTCATGTGAAATATTTACTGGGGTTTATTTTTGAAACACAACTTACATAACTGTTTATTTTCATCGTAATTTAAGATGGTTTATCTTTGGGAATGTGTACCTAAATAATATTTTTAACTTTGGGGGTTTACATGTACATGTACATGTATTATGTACATGTGCAGTTCCAGCAAAACAAATTGCATCTGTATAAAACATGTACAGTACAATCAATTTAATTAGATGAATTAAACTAGTACCTGAGTTTGCCCACAATGTTACTGGCCACCTCTTCTGCCTTGGACAAGCACTGCCACTAGACCCCCTACCAGTCAGTAAGGACTTTAGTAGCCCTGTCTAGCAGTCAGTTTTCATTCCTCAATCATTCACTTCAACGTCAATCCTCAAACCTATTCCAATCCAAAGGCCATCTACATAATGAAAATAGTCAACCAAAATTATTTAAACAAGGGATGCTACAGATGATTATCAACAATCAAAAAAGAAAATGTCACTTTGTTCTTGAAATATTTACCTTAATGGATGAACTCAAATAAAATACTGTAAAAAGGTCATTTGCAAACCAAACTGTGAATAAGGTAATCCCTACACATTGGTATGTTCAGAATTTGATTAATACTGTAGGCCTTCACTTCTTGATTTAAATGTATAAATTAAGGCAATATTGGTTTAAAACTTACAGGTTTTGAAGGCGTCAGACTCTTTGGTTGTACTGGTTGGGTCTCACTGCCTTCATTCATGAATGTTCAGCCTCAAGACCACACCCACATTTTGAAGATTTTCCCCAGTGGCTGAGTGTAATGCCATTGAGCATTGGTTTTTGTACTTGCACTATGTTTTGCTAACTGAAACACAAATGTGCCCAATGGGTGGCTAGCATTCCCTCACACAACCACTCTCTTTAGAAGTTAAGAATAAGACTCACATTTCTCCTACTGCCCTCAATGATTTCCACACTGAGTTTTCCACTAACTCTGCTTGTATTCAACTACACCCTTACTTAATGTTTCTGTCATTCTTCTCATTTTATGCTCGTACTATTAAGCTGAAACTAAAAGGACACATATAAACTGTGCAGCTGAGGGTTTAGGCTGCAACTTTGTCATTTCTGTACCTCAGTAATTCTACCTTTAAGTTCTATAAGAACTAATCAGAAAGATTCAAAAGAACTGTGCAATATACCAAAATACATGTACATGTAAGTGTAGAGATACATGTACAACAAAAGACTGGCTTCAACAAAAGGCACATACCACAAGGAATTGCATAATTGAAAGTCATGGTCTGATTAACTTGGTGTTTCTAAACTAGTTCAAAGTATGCAAACAAGACTCTGCCATTAAGTTTGGAAGGTAAGCTACAAAATGTAACGTAAAGGAATAAAACATTATGCTCAAGTGTTCAAAAATATATTTGAAACTGGTAGTGTCACTCTGACAAATCTTAAAATTTTCTTTTTTAAGTGGCCTTTTTGTCATATAAATTAGCAACAGGTGCACAGTTATTTAAAGACTTACGGAATTAGTTATGATTATCAAAACAAGATTTGATTACATGCATGTAATCTGAAAACACCCTGGTTGTAAAGTTTTTATTCACCAAGGAAAGTTTTTTTTCTGTGTGAAACACTTTCAAAGTGAACCAAAACAGAAAACGTGAAGAAATTCCAAGCCACTTTTTAGTTTATTTTGATTGCCACAATACAAATAAGCAAATGAATGTGCACACAATTTTTGTTTTGACAAACAAAACAAGATCTCATACAATAATGTATGTAGTTCTCATTTTGGTTGGATGGTGTGTTTTATTGAGAACTAGAAGACAGAAATAAATGTATTCTTCTAAAACTCATTGATAGATACATAGGTCTGTTAATTCAATTTTGTTAATTTAATTTGAATGTTATTGTTTGTTTTATAATGTAATTTTTCAAAAAAAAATCTTGTTCTTTTTCACAGGCGATCTTCACCTTCCTTTGTTTGGCCATATGGTATTAAATAACATTTGAAACTTGTATTAAACTTTTCCTTCTCCCGTTGGCTGTTGGTAACGACAACAAAAAAACCCACTGTGACCTGGGTGACCCCTATTCAGTAAGTCATACATTGCGGCTCAACTCACGCTTGCTGACCTGTGTAGTCTAATATATAAGGGCAGGCAGCCTGTATGAAGTGTGACTCACCTAAGTCTGGCATTATTGTTAGATGTGTGTATACTAACGACCTCACCCAATCTACCTGCATCATGCATTTAAAAAACAAGCTCTCTCTCTATACATTCCCAGTACATGTACTGTACAGCAAACAGGGCAAGCAAAGGCTAAAAGTTATGTTTTTTTTAATCACAGGTTGGTTGTACGCTACAAATATTTTCACCCAACGTATGTGTTCAAACTTACACATAAGGCACAGAGTTCTACTACATACATGTATACTATTGTACAGTACACTGTACATATATACAGTACCGGCTACAAGTTATTCCAAAACCATGCGAGTAACGTGCGGGTACCTGCGAGTATACTGCGTGGGGTCTACAGGGCTAATCGAAGCCCAAAGGGGATTTTCCGGAGACACAACGGGGGCCCCGCAAACGGGGTATGTGTCGTGGCCAAGTCTTGCGGGGACCCAGTAAGGCTCCGCAAAGAACTCGCAGAATAATTTTATGCATGGGTTATCATGAATACATTCAATGATAAATGTAACACAGTAGGACTGCATTAATTCACGCAAATTTGGAGGTCCTTTAACATGTCAACAAATGCACTTATTTTGACAATCATCATGTGAGTGGACTGTTGAAAAAAGTTTGAACATGTACGGCGTCCTCAATTGCATTTGGAACATACTGACAATAACATAGCCAACGCCTACCATTTTTGTGGCGTAGAGTCGTGAGCCTCCACCCACTCAAAAACAGCGAGGACAATGACCAAAAACAGGAAGAAGAAAACCCTTATATTACAAATTATATCAAGGGTATCCTACATGTTGTCATTTAATCGCAGTAAAGCCTACAGATAATATATATTTTTAATAAGTAAACAGCGTGAGGTTTCCATGATGAGTCGACAACCACGCTTTCCTAAAGGCAGTACAAGACATTACATATGTTGTACACATCAAAAAGTGCATGAACCAGAGTAGTGCTGGGCGACTAGTGAAATTCACTATTCGAGTAGTCGCACGTCAACTATTCGTGACTACTTGACTAGTCGCAACTTTTTTGGCAACTTATCACAATGTGGACGTCCCCCCTTCCACATGTGTATACAGCACACAGAACACAGCAACATCGGTGAGACACAGTGAGTTATAGTGTTTCACTGCTGTTCAATGTACAGGAATTTAGGGTTCGAAATAAGCGGTCGCCGGTCGCCAAATACGAGTGAAAACAGCGAGTCAAAAACCGTCATTTCGTAGTCTGCTGGGCGAGTCACAATTAATAAGGGGTACTTTGGTAAAATCTTATAGGTTATTTTAAAGTTTGAAAAATGGTTTGACAAGTTTTGATATTTGAAAATGTTATGCCCGTGATCGTTTTACTAGTCACTACAACCACGCATACACAATACACGGTGATGCATTGTAAGCTTGGGTGGTTTTTCGGTAATACCGAGTAATTACGGTATTTGTTCAACACCGAACAATACCGTGAGCTGTTTACCGTCACACTCGGTTTTCAATTTCAATACCGCGATATAAACAAAACAGTGACCGCATGTGCTGCAGCCTCTAGAAAAAAAACAGTGAGCAGATTCAGAACTGTACCGCAGTACAATGCTTTAAGCTTATATCTGTATAGTGTATTATGTCATTTACGAGAACAATGCAAACCCAGTCATCCATTCACCCGGTGCAGTGTGTTTATTTGTGATCCAGTGTCCATCAGTAGTCGAGCGAATCCCATGCTCACGATGTATTACGTGATTTGCGTGAGCTAACTGTGTAGTGGGCGCTGCATTTTTATAGCGCCCTCTACCGGCAGCTCATGTAAATTGTGGCAAAGAGCGTCACTCAGTGGCAAATTTCTGATAAACTCTGTCAATCTGCGGCGTCCTGTTTACACGTGCAAATCCAGGGTATTGGCGCGCTGGTTAACAACTACTTTATAAGCAATGTAACTGGGTGTGCGGGTACCAAGAAACCGATTGTACACAAACACACTGAGATCTCGAGTGTATCACGGTATTTTCATCAAGTGTCATGTCAACCATGTCAATTTCATAACGCTGATACATGAACAGTAAGCTGTTTTTGATAAGTTTTATGTTGAAAATAAGTCATATTATTTATCTAGTTATTCTTAAAATATAGACACAAGCTCAGTGCTAGATTTTGGTGCTAAATAACAGTGCCTCAATTCAGCTAATAGACTTCGTGTTTTTTTAAATTTTGTTATGTTTCAGCCCCATGAAAAAAGTTCCTGGTAATACCGAATACATGTTCAGTTTTATAAATTGAAAATTACCTGTTAAATATGCTCTTGTTTCTATTTTGTCAGGCATTTAAAGCAGATGTAAATACAATTTTCTTGAAGATCATAGACATAATATCTGGTTGAAAATGTTCTAGTACTTAAAGTATACTGTACATGTACATGTATTCCACATTACCATGTACACGTATGTAGACCTACATGTGTGTTTTACTAGTATCAACTTTAAACCCGGTATTTGATTAAAAAATCAACAATATCTTACCAATATTTACGAATCTGTGCAATATACACACTACATTGTATATATAATTATGTTGCCGATGTTTACATTTTAGTTGACAACATGTCATTTGAGTGAACCATGTTCGCCCTCATGGTTCATCTGTACAGTGTACACATTATTCCTGAACACTTTGAGCTCTGACAAACATCCCTTGGGATTTGTCAAGCTTGTTTTATTGTTTCAAATAACAGCAATTTGTTTACCAATAACTTAGGGTCAGTGATCTTCATAATGATAGTAGAATTAAGCAGGAGTGGGTAGCACTGGTACACATCCTGACAATGCTTACATCAACAGAGTGACCTCAATATGGCCTTTGGCAGTTCACTGGAGTGCATTGTACAGTGTTACCAAGGGGACAGATCGGAACAAAACCGCCACATTTCCATTAGTACAATACAGGGGACAAGCAGACATGCATTAGCATACACATATTGTGCCATAAAAAACACAAGTATGATCATAGGGCTCTGTGGTACGACAGGTATTTTCTTGTTGCACAATTCTGATTCTTGGTTTCAAAAATCAAAGTTTGGCATCAGTTATTTGAATTTATTTTTTTATAAAAACTGCTATTAAGTATTTGCATAACCTTTTTCACAACGATATTATTTGTGTTTTACCCATACACCGATGTGTGTTAAGCATTTTCCCAAGTTCTGTGAAAAAAACAACAGGCATTTTACTCTGGTGGGATTCGAACCAACGACCTTTGCCATTCTAGAGCAGATGTCTTACCAACTAGACCACCGAATTCGGTAAAGTACTGAGTATACATGCTCAACACACATCGGTGTATGGGTAAAACAAATGATTTTCTTTGTCCCCGATGCAAATGTAATGTCTTTTTCATATCCCTGAATTATTTTGTGTGTGCATGGAACAACCAACCCACATGTGTAAAAGTTTCATGTGATTGCTTTTGTTCACAAAAAGAAAGGGAAAAAAACCAAACATATTCAGGCAATTCGCATTATCCCACAGGTTGTAATGGGGGAATTTATGAGAGAGTGTCCTTTCACAGACAAACTTGTAACGAATGACATCTTACTTGAGTGTTCCCTTGACTAGAGATTCAACTTGTTTCTGGCTGTTGCTGATGAAAATGAGATTGGAAGTGGTATTCAAATGTTATTTGTTGTGGTCAACCATGTTGTTAGCCAAGGGTTAAGAAGTTCACTAGGTCAATCTTTTCCACTAAGGATGGGTTCAGTGAGATGATGAAGAAGTTATACAGGCAAGCAACTGTATTGTGTCCGTTGAACAGTTTGTGGCTAGATTAAGATCTTAATCTTTCCATTTGCTATTATTGAAGTGATGTTACATGTGGGTGTTTTTAACAACTGTCAAAAATTCCAACAAAAAACCATTGTTTAAGTTTTACTTTTGAAGTTCAAAGAGAGGTTTTTTGTGCAATACAGAGGCAAATCACACAATGTCTTTCAGATGTAAGGTTCCCCCCTTCACATGTACCACATTTGCCCATTGGGGCACCTTGCCAAGTTTGCCTGAGTCACCAGCAAGAAAATAATTCTACCTTGGACCCAAATCAGAAAAGCCGGTTAAAAATAGTGTGTAGGGGAACGATAAAGGTCATTTTTACTAAGCGTCTGTCTGCAATTGTGTGGTGATGGTTTTATTTTGTGGAAAAAGAATCACAAGTTTTATTTTGTAATTTCCCGACAAAATGTACTATAATGCATGCCGATTTAAGACACAAACATCACAGAGCCCGCCTTGTCTGCCATGTGGGGAAATGACATGTATTTATGTTCACTGGTTAGAAGTTGCATCCAATTGCACGACATTGTTGGGAAGCGTGCAGACAGTGGTAATTTGACTCTGAAAATGGCACATGAGTTGGTAAGGGTGTCATTTACATGTACAGTGGGTCTGACATGGTTGAGTATATGGTGCCAAATTGGACACATAGTGCAAGTATATGCTGTATTCTTGTACAACATACATATGTAACTACATTTGGATCATGCCATTTTTGTGAGCGTTGAATATCCTGTTTAATGTTTGGTGCAGAAGGATGAATTCTCAGATGGGTTTTAACCAGTTCCCGTCGGGATTCTTCCATTTTTCCAGCCAGCCCGACAAGATTATTTTCTCGGAATTGTTGGAATCATTTTATTTTTTTTATTTTTAGAGTACCACTGTCACAAAGAAACCTTGACTTGACAAGCCAAGAGAACAAAGATTTTCTTTATTGCTTATTGATTTTTGTTTTCTCTATCGAGAAAATGTCAGATTCATGCACTGTGAAATGCAAAAACTTGGCCTTGTGCCACGGCATGTGATTGGTACTAAATCCGGAACCAAGGCTGGATCCCCGGTTAACTCTGACTTACCTCCATTGAACCGAAATACAATGAATGAACAATGGTGGAAGCCTCTCTATGTCTTGTAATCCTCTTCTGGAACAAAAGGAGAAGGTCTGGAATCAGGGATAACATAATAACGACTGCACAATAGCCCAAAATGTGTCATGTTTCTGTGGGTGAACGAAGCGTTAAATGGTGTGTGCATGCTTTGCACACGCTCAGTGGTGGAATGTCTTGGCAACCTTTGTTTCGATATACCGATTTTACATAATGGCTTTAACGTCACCCGTTTGCTGGCTCAAAAAATGTTTTCGTGGCTACACATCACCTGCTGCCAACTGGTTGAAATTGTACAAATCAAGCCAGCATGAAAAACTACACAGTTTCTGCCAGGATTAATAGTCAAATTTAATATCCATCCCAATCAGAATGCAGGTTGTATGATACTCAAATTAAAGTGAAAGGGTATCTATGAAGTACACACAGTACATGACATACATGATTCGCAGAGTTTCTTTTTAGCATCATTTGGTACAATGTATTAAAATTTATACTTGTACTACTAATGTACATGTGCTTGGAGTTATTTTTGTTGGAAAAATGCATCCATTGAAAATTCCCTAAAAATTCTACATGGAATTTGATTGTTCAATAAGCACATTCTTGACACACACACACACACACACAAAAGAATCCCTTTTAGCAAGAAAGAAGCTGATTCATTATTAGACATGTTAGATGGAACGGACTCTCTATTTCTCTCTCTCGCTCTCAATCTCTGAGCTGGATTTACAATGTAAATCAACTCCAAGTGAGTTGTGCCCAGCCCTGATCCTAAAGCTCCTTGCCAAGGAGGCCCAGATATAGCCCTCTGACTAGCTACCCCCATGCCATTGGGACTGGGTGCTACAGGAATAACTCAGGGCACTTGTTGATATCGACACTGTGACTCATGTGAAGTCCAAGGGTTCATACATGTTCTCCCCTCCTGTAAAATAGAAACCACAGCTGCCTAATCATGCCTGAGTCACACAACATGCATCAAGTCAAGTTTGCACCGATTTGGATTTACATCATTGCTGTATAATTGGATGATTGTCAGAAATTATCAGGCCTAGGCGATATCAGGATTTTCCCTGATTTTAGAATTTTTTTCCCATGTTCGAACCTTAGTTAAGCATTTGTGGTGGTGTGGAGAGATTGTACACAATGTAACACCCCAGAAAGTTTCAGGGGGTGTCACTGTACACCTAGAGGTGACGATATAGTTTTAGGCCAAGAGTTACACGGAGGTCACAGAGGCCATGACGTCTGTTGCCCTGGTCTTGGCCTTGTTGCCCCTTCAAAAGACTATTGTTGCCCCTTCCCTAAGACTATTCCAAGTGCCCTTTGCAAAATGAAAATGACATTGTGTACATCAGTACAAAATAAATAGAAAGGGGTCAAATGGGCATTTCCACAGTAAAAGGGTACACAAATGTATCAAAGATAAATTTTTTAATGAGGTATGAGAGGTTAAGATGCAATGAAGTATTTTGCCCAGTTTTTTTGCATTGGTGCTGTCAATGAGTGTTCCTACAAACATTAAAATAAAATATTAACATTTGAGTAATTATAGTGTAACTAAAAAAAAAAGTAACTATGATACAAAAGACAGAAACACATGGACAGGACAATGACAAAATAACAAATTTCTTTATTTAAAGGGGTTCCACCTACATCCCTGACCCCTTATGATTGTGCAAAGTAATAACTAAGAGATTTTTCTGGGCATTTAGGAATTAGAATAAAAAATGTGTCACCTACTTACAATAACAGGAAAAAACGTGAAGTTTTTCCGTCTTTGTTATGGACGCCCAATAGTTGGATGGCTTAACTTTGGCTAATTGTCCGACAGGGTTTACTGCATTGTACTAGGATAAAGTTAAGGTAAAGCAAATAATTTAGGAGTGATTTCCTGCCATCCAAAGACATTTCTGTCCACGTAGAAATCTTGGAGAGGATCCCCTGCAATGTCTTAAAAAACAAGTTCCTTGTGTCTTAACTTTTTAAGCAAATCTTCAAGAGCCTCTAACTGAACACAAGAAGAAAAAAAATGTTCCTTTATTACTCTTGTGTTCAGTGTTGTCCTAAGATGTCACAGAAATGTTCCCCGTTTCTATAGAAATGCCCCAATATCAAGCTTCCACAGTGTAAAGGGGGTCCAAGAGGATGGACTGTGCACTGTTGTAAAGCCAAAGCCCTTGACCTTGTGTACATCTAAGTTGTTTTTATTGATTCAGAAGAAATGTCAAAGACTTTGCATTACTCTGTATCCCTTATTATTATTACATTAATGTAATTTTGTTTTCTGGACCCCCATGTGTTCAGGTAACATCAGGGCAATCATTTGTTATGTGTACAATGTACTACAGCAAGTGATTTATGTGCAAGATCACCTCATCAACAAAACAAAACAAAGTACAAAGTGTTCATGTAAGCCCACTGTCATTACAGTTTTTACAAAGTTACCAAATTTTCATGTCCATTTGACAATCCTGTGTGACATATCCATCTACAGCATGTTTATGTAACTGTATTTATTTCAATTCATTTACTACATCACATGTACATGTACATGTATTTATAGTGTATGATTTAGCGGTACATAAAGTTTGCTATGTACAAATTACATATACAGTGCAGCAATAA
Organism: Marthasterias glacialis; assembly: GCA_911728455.2. Taxonomy (NCBI): domain Eukaryota; kingdom Metazoa; phylum Echinodermata; class Asteroidea; order Forcipulatida; family Asteriidae; genus Marthasterias; species Marthasterias glacialis. The sequence continues at coordinate 15,217,788 of OU452227.1, read as the reverse complement.
TTACAAGCAGAATTAAGTACGTACACAGTACAGTAGTAATGATAATTTTCGGCAGCCAAGTGGCTGCCAAAAATGATCTGCTACTAATACTAACTGTGCAATACATGTATCTTGAGATTCATAGGACTTTGATCAAGGCCCTGTACACATGTACTGCACATATTGTACATGTACACAGTATACAGCCCAGCTGCGAGTTTATTATAATCGCACAAGCCTTGTCTCATCGTCTCTTGTATGCCCCTACATGCGTCTAGATTACTGCTGAAGATATTCACCATTATATTGCACAGATCGTGCAGTGCATGCACTATAGGCGGACTCTAATACACTCCTACATGTAGTTAGGAGATACATGTATGTCAGACGTACCATGTATGCATGCCACCTTGCTATTTAATTAAAACACACTGGCTTGTCATCCTGAAGAATTTAAATCTCATGCTCAACTACAAGGGGCGCAAAAGTAGGTACATATTTTAGGTTAACTGACACCAAAAATTCAGAAAAAGTACTTACACATAAATTTACATCACACACATTTTCCAAAAGTTGTCTTCAGAAGCTGGAATGAACGAAATATATATTTGGTTAAAATTTTAATATGTCATCCAATTACTACATGTACTGATAAAGCTAGAAAGGATGCCCTATTGTATTATGTAATCATGAGGATTTGTCCTTAAAAAAATGATCAAAACAGTTTAACATTGTCACTGCATGTTTACATGATTTCATCTTTTGACTCGTTGCACTGTTAATGTAAGTCTATAGACATGATGTACATAACGTACGCACTATGGAGTGTACTTTCTCTTTGCTGACTTGCCCTTAATCTTTTAGCACTTGTACCGCCCGGAAGCAGCCCACCTATGACTCTGCAAACCGCCCAGAACCGCCCTTGAAGTTTGACAAGTTGTAACTTGAGTTTTATTTACGCGATTGAAACGCATCAAACAGCGCAATCTCAAACTTACAATGGTCTGAAAATAGTACATGGTGCCCATAAGAAAAAAAAAAGTTGTCTACCTCCAAAGATCGGAAGTCGTATCACCAAACGAACGCATGCACCCATGTGGAACACTATACAATTGTTGTCTGCTGTGATGTGGTCCATGCTGTTGTGGACACCCGAGGGGGCAGATGGCACCCGAGGCGAAGCCGAGGGTGCCATCAGCACCCCGAGGGTGTCCAAAACAGCATGGACCACATATCACAGCAGACAACAATTGTTTTGTTATACCATGGTATTATATTGCAGGATTGTTAAAAAGGCCCTTACCGACATAGTTTGCAGATGACAATATTCAATTCAACAAAAGTGCGGAGATGGCGGCAGCAGGCGATCGATTACAAATTTTTTATCAACCAAAATGTATCAACTGGTCCCTATTGCGAGCATCATATTGAAAGTACAGTAGCGTGCATAGTACCAGTGGTTGCATAGTAACCTCTTTCTCAGGTAGTACCGCTAATCTGGTTGTACAGATCAATGGGGACGATGAAATGAATTTTTTTTTAGGACGATCTAGGTAATGGACCCCGACAACATCACTTTTATGAGAAGACATGAAGACATGAAGACATGAATTTTGTATTATGTCACGTGATTGGTTCTCAACCAATAAAAATTCATAATCTAATACCATGGTATACATGTAACAAAGCGAGTTGTTGTTTTTCTGTGTGTGTGTGTGTGGACGGACTGTTTTTTATGTACAATGTATTTCACGCACAATGTACACAGTAAAGCGTGGTTCATACTTTGCGCGAAAGCAAATGCGAAGCGAATTTTGGTGATGTAACAATTCAGTACGCGCTGTTTTTCAATTGTGATGCAAGAAAATTTGCTTCACTTTCGCAATTCACGTTAAGTATGAACCGTGCTTCTTAATGGCATCCGCATTTGTTCTCACTCTAAAAGTTATGGTTGGTTTTGCATACGGAATACCATGATTTGAAAGGATTTTATAGACAGTTTTAGGTACAAAAGTTTGTCTGTAGATAATAGAGGCATTTAATCTTATTTCCAAAGGTATGTTGTGATTATTTGAAATCTTTTTGTATACATTTTTCTTTTTCTTTGAGATGACAGTACAGTTGAGCAAACGTTTGTGCACATTTTCCCATGTAACCATAGTTTACATCGTACACAGAGTTTCTTATAGTTGATCTGTCAAGTATGTTTCCAACCTCAATGCTTTTATTTGGTAAAGCAAATAAAACAAATTTGCAAATCATTCAAAAGGTAGTTTCATCCTCTACACAATAAACTAAACTTGTACTAACAAGAAATAAATCACGACAAAAGTTATCAAAGGATTTCTATGCACAGTAGAAAGTCTTGTGAATTTCGATGCCCCGTGGTGATGCATTCATCAGGTATGCAGCTTTTCAGCTGATCAGCTGATTTTTTTTAAATAAAGCACTGCCATATAAACTGAAAAACACTACAAAGTTCAGTGTGTGCTTGGCCGTTTCCTCTCTTTTTTTGCCAAAATTACAAGTTACCTGTTTGATGCTTTGTACAATGCACATGTTGCTTTGTGATTTTAAAGACTATGTATTTCATGAGTGCACTATACATGATGTGCTCAATACAATGTTTTATTCCCTCTATTGTACATGTACCCAGTGTGCATGTAGTAGGACTTACATGTAAGTTTTTCACTGTATGTGACATATTTGCATACAGTGTTTGTGCAAGATAGTTGTTTTTGTATTAATTATATTAATTTCAATGCAGTATTGAGTGTATTTCTCATGTATAGTACACGGACATGAACGTGTGATTTGTTCATTGTACCATTCTGTATGGTGCAGGGACCCATGTACGACTGTACACACTGTACCTGTCCATTTACAGTGCATACAGTTTACATGTACATGTACATGTGTACATGAATGCTCTTCTCAGAATCTCGTAATTAATTGTCTCTGATGCCAATCCAAGGCCAGTAGGGAGTATGGCCAGGGCAATTTGCATCTGTAGGGACAGCATCGCAGGGTTTTTTGTTTTTTTTTTTGTGTGTGTGTGTGTGTGAGGCATGTAGGCTACATGTATTTGTACTATGTACTGCTCCTGGCCCATCACTGTGCATCATGTATTTTCCTTCATTTGTAATGTGCCTGGTAGATCTGTAGATGTTAATCTGTGATTTACACTGACTTCAATGCTTGAGGCTGGCATTTAATTTAAACTTTAAAGCTTATTAGTACTTGGATCACCAAGACCAAGGTTTTAGTTTACAATTAAACATATCAGGGAAAAAAATGCTGTAAACATGTATTTATGTTCACAGACTGACAAGTGACGGATTAAAGAATGGCGTTGGGTATACTTTGCCTTTTTGTTTACATACGTACCACATGTAACATGAATGTATATATATACATGTACACATGTACTTTGATCAGTTTCAATCTAATATGTTTGTTGATTATAAAGTTCATACCAATATCAAACCTTGGACAGAAAAATCTCCATCTGATATATTGTCATAATAATAATTCATAATATTTAGAAGAAGATCACTTATTCAGCACCGGTATCCGACTATACACTAATCTGAGCAGCTCGTCCATAGTGGCTAGCACCACCACAGCTGAGGCCGCCCCACGCGCGCGTCAACGCACACGCACTGTGAGTCCTCCATCTGGGATTAGTGTATAGACAGGTGCTCATGGTGCTTGAGGAAGAAACAAAGAGTTTGGATTATCTGAGTAAGCTTGCTTAAGTACAGGTCAGACTCTAGACGAATAGCATTTGAAATCCCCACAAATCACTGTTGCTTACATACATTGTACTTGTATAATTGGTATGTATACTGCATTTAAATAAGCCCAACATAAAAATATTATGTAGGACAAGAGGTTTTAGTGCATCACCTAATTCATCTAAATTAACTGAAGTAGTGTTGTGTCTGTAAATGTACATGTAGCTTACATGTTTACAGACAATATGAGGTATACAAAGTGCATAGATGATGAATGATGTCATGGCCAGTGACACACAATGCACACTGCTCGTATCATAATAACAAAGAGCAGTACCCATCCCCTCAGGATGCACTATCTTTCTTGTTTTTCTCCACCAACAAAACTCTTGTGAAATGCATGTCAACCATTTTTGTGGTCAAATCATGAAATGTAAAGTGGTACCTTCCCTTTAAAGTGCTGTACATGTACAATGTATATGTAGATGAACACCAAAGACGCTCTACACAGATAAGATATGAAGTGTGTGTGTGTGTGTGGTGGAAACGACTAATGAAGTTGCCGCTTAGCTGTAATGTCATGTGACTAATCTTGTTAGGCGCGGGAGTATGAGTGATGTGGTTGTAACTTGATGGGTGATATGCATTGTACATACCAGGGAAACATGTAGGTATACTGTTAGTCATTGTATCTCAGGGAAAGGCTAGCCAAGAATTCCAATGATGTTTGCACAACATTAAAGGGGCTGTTCAAAGGGGCTGTTCATGGTTTAAATTGATGTATTATGTGGATGCATCTTGGTTCAGTCTCATAAAGCTGTGAAACAGAAATTGTAGAGCATGGTTTCTCCCAGGCACAAACTGGCATAATGTATGGCATTTGAGCTGATGTGCAAACTACATTATAAATGGAGACAAATATACTCAAAAATTAATAAAAAACTATTTTACATGCTATAATTTGATCAAAAGAGCACATTTTTATGTAATAAAACTTAAAGAGAAAGTACAGCATTTAGTTTTGAAAGATGAAATTTGTTTCCTGGTGGCATTGGTGCAAGGGGTCAATACAATCAATCTAAAATTTTCAACGAATTCAGTTGACCTGTGTTACGGAAAGCGGTGAAAAATCTTTTAAGATTTTCTCTGAGATCACCCACATTTTTTTCTCTTCAAACTAAACTGAAGGTAACCCTGCCTAATTGATAGTCAGGGCTCCAATTTGACACTGGACCGCAGTCCTGAGGCCAGTGATTTAAGTGTCGGGCCAGTAAACGCAAGACCAGACAAGTCCGGCAGTCCTGTGTGTTTTAGTTGAATAATAATACCTCACTTTCTTAAACAAACCAAAAGGTTGTTGACTTTGAGTCTGGTAAACATCTTTCAATTCTGTTGAGACAAATATACTCTTAGTGCTTGTTTAAATCAAAACAGTTTACATGTTAAACTTTGAAGATTCTGGTCTTGTAAAATAAATTTTTGTCCGGAAATTTTTTGAGTGTGGTCTTGTGGAATTTAACCCCAAATTCAAGCCCTGATATTACAGAACTTTTTGGTGTGCAGAAATGAGTGGGAAACCAGCCACAAGCATTGTAAACTGGGGAAGTGTCTCTGAATAGCAAATTATTGTTTTGATTAACAGCAAAGCTTAATTAGATTGGGCCATCGCTTTGTTTGAAAAGAGGGGTGTTGCTTTATTTACGAAACAGGTACTGTACATGCGTGCCACAAGCAGAACAATTTTCTAGGGACTTGAACATTTTTTGTTTCAAATTAAATCGATTTTCAAAACTGTAATAAAATACCTGGTGTGGGACAAATCATGGACCAGGTTTCATTAATGTAGGTTGTTACTTAAAAGCAGAAGTCTGTAAAGGTGTTCCGCTTTTATAAGTCGTGGGTATTGTTGATGTGAAATGGAAGTGGAACTGCCTGAATGGGCCTTTGAAATGTCTTTTTAGAACTCGAATGGAATTGAAACTTGGCTCTTGAGTGAGGATTTCTGAGTTGGCATTTCGGTGACATTGTGATGCCTTGTCAAAAAAAACAGAGTAATTGAAATTTGATATTTTTCTGTAATTCTGACCTCAATTAACGTGATTAAATGGGACATTTATGAGGAGGATGAGTGGTTACATGGAGGTCACTTCAATGGATGAGTGTTAAGCAAAGATACATGTAGTTCCAGATGCCGTCTGTAGATTCATATTGGATGTACATTATGTTCCATTTATACAATGCTTAATGTTGATCAACAATTTTTTTTTTTTGTTCAATGGGGAGGGAGGCTCTTTAAGTTGAACTTGTGGGTATTGTTGATATAAAATGTCATTTGTGATTTTAACCTGATTGAAGTCTGTGACATTACTTTCCTAACAGGCAGGGTTTCAGCCAGAATGTTGAAGTTGACAGTTCAAATTTGCTGCAAATTCAAAAACAGGTTGTCCAATTTGCTCAGTCACATTACTTATACCCGTGATAAAGCTGGTTGAGTAGGGTGTCGAAAATTCAAAGCACATGTAGGGTGTTCAGGTACAAACGACACTTTTAAATCATGCTAAGAGGAACTGTACAGGTACTGCAAGTTAAACCATAGTTTCGCCCCAGGAGGCAAAGTTTTAAAAATCAAATCAATTTCTTTTTACATGTTCACAAACAAATTTGTTGCCGAACTGTCCATGAAGTTTTTGCATATTATCATATGACTTCTTAGTTTGAATTTGTGTGCATTTGTTTTGCTCTGTAGTTGGTATCCCTTCCATCAAATGGTGCGGTGCAGAGGGGGACTACAACGTGATGGTGATGGAGCTCCTAGGTCCGAGTCTAGAGGACCTCTTCAATTTCTGCTCGCGGCAATTCGGCTTAAAGACAGTGCTACTATTGGCTGATCAATTAGTAAGTAAAGCAGAAAAACAAGGTGGTTTGCAGGTTGCCGCTGGGAATGTTTCATTTTTTCTGATTTTTGTTTCTCGAAATTGCTGGAATCATTTTATTTTTGAGAGTACTTCTGGCACAAAGAAAACTTGACTTGACAAAGCTACATGTAAGTGAACAAAGTTTCTCTTTGAAGCACCGGAATTTTTGTTTTTTGTATTGACAAAATGTCAAATTCACGCATTAGGAATTGCTCTTCAATCCGCAACTTAAGGCTGGAAAAACTCGATTAACTCTGACTTACCTCCATTGAGCCGAAAACAATAAACAAACAATGGTGGAAGCCTCTTGATGTCTCATAATCCTATTCAAAAAGGATAAAGGTGTGGGATTGGGGATTACACAATCCCTGCATAATAATTGAAAATCGGCAAAACATTTCAGAACATGTTTCCCCTTTGTGTGGGTGAAAAAAAGTATTTGACGGCGTGTGCATGCTCAGAAGTGGAATATCTGGGCGACCTTTGTTCCAGTATTCTGATTTTACACAGTGGTGCGTTTACACGGCCTCCGTTTGCTGGCTTGGACAATATTTGTGTGTCAAGTCATTCGGCGTCTACTGGTTAAAGGATTATGTAAAAATGACTATATAAAATCAACTGCTTTCATCATCTGATAATTTTAAGACCCAAGTTTGTCTTTGTGGCAATTGTGTTCCACATAAGACAATAGTGTAGTCTTTTAAATTTAACAGACCTTTGAGCATGAGTGATTCGCTAGTGCTCAATAGTCTTGTTTCATGTCAAACTGGAGCATGTCAAGAAACTATTTTATATGTAGCACAGCCCAATGGTTTGACTAGACTGATCCATTCAGGTGTTGTGCCAAACCTAATGATGTGATATCAGTAGACAGTACAAGGAAAGTGACCACCACTCCATTGTTGTTAGATTTCAGGCATTCCATTATCAGATTGATGCAACTGCAGAGTGGAAGAGTTACGCAGATACAAATAATCAATACCAATAATTTCGTCACTGACACCACAAACTAGCACACATGTAGACAACAGTAAAAAGTAGCAATCGGAGAAAACGGCGTCTAAAGCTGAACGCTTTTGAAAACACCACTATCCTTTAGAATTTCAGGGTGTTTTCAACTAGTTTTCTCATTGTGGATTCTGGATGCTTTGAACTTGATAAATATACTGCTTTTGTCCACTTTGCATTTTAAATTAACAAACAATAAAGGAAAAAAGGTGCGTGCTAGTTCGTGAAACCGAAAAAGAAGCAAAATAGACTATTTCCGATTTCACGAAGTAGCACTCTCCAATGTATTAGTAATGCAAACTTGTGGGCGCGCGTGCATTTACTTCGCGCACAAGATTTGTGCTAGTTCGTGAATTCGTTTTGTTCACATTTTGAGTATGGTGTGCGCCGTGCATTTCAATGGTAAATGTTACTTGTGTGCTAGTTCGTGAAAACAAAGATTGTCAATTCCGGGCAAATGTTGCCATACATAATTATTATAATTAAAAAAGTAAAGCTCTTGAAGCTTTGAAACTTCATGAAATTGCAGGGCATGACGAATGTTGTATGAAAATGTAAAAAACTGAAAATTGAAAAAAATATGGTTTTGTACACAAGGTGTTAGTTCGTGGCGTCGGTGACGATTTGTTCCCAATACAATCAACATGCAATCCAAAATCTGTTGTCCATAAAATCTGTGATTAACTGTCTGACTGTTCTTGGTAAGAGTTGTACAGAAGGTACGTCACATGGTGTGTACGCTACCACTGTCTGTGAGGAAGTACTTGCTTAGAATGTGTTCGCCCCTCCCCATGCAATCTCCGTTGGCAGCCATCTGAGTTGCTTCTGAGCTAAGAGACAAAGCCAACAAACCCTGACGCCATTCCACTCTGGATACACCTGACTGGCCCCTTCTCAATCCATGCATTCAAAAGATGTACTCCAGCTCCCCGATGAATTCCCTCAACACTTCAATTTCTCATCTTCCTGATGAGTTCCATCAAATTACGAAATGAATCCTACATGTACTAGTTTTTCAAGAAGACAAAAAAGGGACAGGAATTATTATCTGAAGACACAATCCTTCAACAAGAAGAAATGACATGTGTAATGATGCTTATTGTTTTACCCTGAGGAGTGGTGTAAAAATAGCCTAATACAAGGCCTACACATTGATGATACCTTTAATAACAACAGTTTGAGGTCAATAGGTGACTGTAGATCTCTTAACTTCATTAAATCCATTTAAGAAAAGGTACAATAAATGTGACCTCTCGGGTCCTACCAGACCTAAAAGACCTCTTATAAATGACACGATTTATTGTGTCCTTATGGGGGGGGGATGTCAAAAATGTTATGTAAATAATGCATAGTCTGTACACATTTCAAGCAGCATGCTACGTGTTCATGTCCTTGGATCCAATAATGTACTTTTTGTAAACAGAGTGTATTTAGCTATACATTTACACATTGTACAACGGTTCCATTTGTATATACAATGCACAGTGTGCATTTGTTTCTGTTTTTTCTGAGTTCAGTTGGTGAAGAGCTCCCAAACCATAATGACAGTATCCTACTCTTGACGATACAGACATACAAGGCCTCGACTTTAATAAAAGGGGGGCAGGCCAAATCAGAGAAATTGCACATTTCTCAAGAAGGGCATGCTGGCCAAGTTGGTAGTGACAGTGTAATTTTTCTGTAGGGCACCTGGCCAACTCGGAAGGGCATCGAGGCCAATGGCCTCGGTGGCCTCGGTTAAGTTGGAGGCCTGATACTGGTACATGAACAAGTCAATTGCACATTTTACTGAAATATTTTTGTTACAAAAAACTATTTAAAACTTTATGGGAAAGTGATTGCAAAGGGTTTTTGTGACAGTGAACACTCTAGTTTCCTGTCATTGTATTAACCATGTGTTAGACTTGATATGTAAAATGTTTATTTGGAGTAGATTTTGACCTGTATATTATTGCTACATATGTGATCAAAACACCAGTTTGAGGGTGCTGTCCATGCCAAAAAAAAAGTCTGTATTTACCCAGCCTCGCTACCATGGGTGCGCGCTGTATCGATACCTCTCGTCACTAAGCCCTGGATTTGATGTGCTGCAAATCAACACTGATTGACTCCCAAAAGTGACTGCTTTGCGTGCGCGCCCTTTAAAAAACTTTTGGGTGCCTTTAGTGCGCTTGTATAGTGCTTAGTACGCACATGGTATGGTACGCGCGTATCAAAATGCAAGTATCTTAACGCGATTCCACTTAAATTGAATGGTGTTTTACACAGTCACCCTAAACTGCATACAATAAGACATGTGAAAAGATCAACGCTCTATGACATTGATGCTTCTTTTGCGGCAAACATACATGAGTGCGCGCGTAGAGTGGATTGGCCACATACCTCATAAAAATGTGCCATATTTTAATGAGCCAAATCCAGGGGTTATGATCGAGCAAGGCATGCAGAAAAAAATGGCGCGGCGAGATCGATAACCCATGGGAACGAGGTTGGTATTTACCCAATTCAATGATGTCGTCATCACAATAAAATTTGGTTGTGCAATTTTAGGCCACGTGGCTTTTACACGCTAACTACAACTTTTACATGTACTTTTACTCCCAAAATGTTGAGCGTGGCGAATCCACGTTGGCAAGAAACAGTACAGATACAATTGGTGAAAGGCTTTTGCTGAATGTATAGCCCTTGTACTAGAGCCTGTATGGGATTTTGCTGCCCAAGAGATAATGCACCTTATTATAGTATCTCTTGACTTGTGCTTATTTCGCTGGTGTAGGACTGCAAATGTAAAATGCAACGATTTTTCTTTACAGATCAGTCGTGTTGAATATGTACATAACAAGAACTTTATCCATCGGGACATCAAGCCAGACAACTTCCTCATGGGTCTTGGCAAGAAGGGTAACCTGGTCTACATCATCGACTTTGGCCTGGCCAAGAAGTACCGTGACATCCACACACATCAACACATACCCTACAGGGAGAACAAAAACCTGACGGGGACGGCAAGATACGCCAGTATTAATACACATTTAGGCATAGGTGAGTCCTACCATTGGTATAAGACCTGGGGCACGGGACCAAGTTGAACCAAGTGGTTCAACGAATGATATCAACACACAGGACTGATACTTCAGGGAGGAATTGCTTTGGTGTCCTTGAAATATTCCAATAAAAATGTACAATTTCCTCATGGAAGTAGCCTTTACCATGCCTTGGTGCCCTTGCCCTTTCAAGAATGAAGCATACAGACCTGAACACACACTAGCACTTACCCTACTGATAAACAAGACTTTAACAGCAGCAGCCAAACATGCCAGAATTAGTATGCATGTACATGTACATGTACATGTAGGCAACAGAAATAAATGATTAAGCATTGAATTTTAACAGATAGATGGCATCCACAAAAACGTCAACACATTCCCTTCAGGAATCCTACAGGGCTTAATTTTAAGGTGGTGCTTACCGCAGGATTCTGCGATTACAGCCAATAGAATCATGCGCTATTACAGGGCGCCATAAGCGCTTAATGCTGCAGTAAGCAGCGGCATGACATTGAGCCCAGCACTGAGGTACACACACACTTACAGGGAAAATACATCCTCTTTGTTTTCAATAAAGACACCATTTAAACAACCCATGAAATGTCATCACATTCAGTAGTCACTTGATCAAAGAGGCAGAGATGCATCCCATGTCACCACTGTTGCTTAAGTGGGCATTTTGAACCTTTACTCCACTTTTCTTGATTGAAACTATGTGGTACTGAATCCAGTATCTCCCCCTGCCCCCCAACATCACTGTCGCCTCTTCCCCTGTGGTTGACAGGATCTCCCATGAAGCGTGATGCATTAGTCATATTGTCAACTCCTCCGCTATACCATGCAGTAATAATACTCAAAATGTTTATCAGGGACTGACATAATCTTGACTCTTCAATATCGGAATACATCTTGTAGATGATTAATTCCCTTGGACTATTTCAAACATTCAGAGATCAAGGAGAGATCGCTGGGGACTCGTTTGAACTTCATGGGGTTTTTCAAACTTGAAACATGAAATGTGGCAGCATACAAATGTAGGCTGAACTTTGGATGATTTGTTTGTATCAAGATGTTAAGAAAAGTAAAACAGCGCACTCTTTAAAAGCTTACAATGACATTGATGGTAATAATATAAATTTTCTTCAAAGGGGTTGTGGAGCAATTTACAAACGGGTATTTATAAACATTGAACTAGTGAAATATAATGGATGATAATTTTTGCATTGGGGATAAAGAAAATTTATACCCATACACTGATTTGTTAAGCACTGTATACTCGGTACTTTCCCGAGTCTTGTGAAAAAAAAACATCCACAGACATATTCTTCGGGTGGGATTCGAACCCACGACCCCCGCCGTTCTAGAGCAGATGTCTCTTACCAATAGTGAAATACAAAAGTAATTTCTTTTGCAACCTGCTAAAAAAAAATACAAAAATTACTGTTTCATAGAACTTCACTTGCATTGTTATGGTACAGACCTCACACCATGTGTATATCTCTAGTCCAGAAAGGTACATGTACAGGACACGTACACTGTACGTGTAAGTATTTGGAAATCTACTCAATTTTCTTGAGCATGACTGCTGTTCAGACAAAAATATGACACTTGGTACCCAAACCAGCCTAATGTCCAAAAGGCCTTCTCATGACAATTGTATTTATTTTGTATCGAAAGGTTTACATTTAGCAGTTTAGTAAGCTTGCTAAAATATACAACTTCTTGTTAATTGAATAAGCTTGCAAAAATAAACACATTTCTTGAGGAAGTGCGTGTAAGTATCTAGAACGGTTACCCCCTCACAACAAACATTGTATATTCACAAGGTCTCAATTGTGTGTGTTATTTTCTGTCTTTGAGGAAGCAAATTCTTCATTTCAGCTAAAGGTCAGCCAGGACATATTGGCATTATTACTTGTAGTATTAACTCATTTGTAGTCAAGTACTTTTCCCACCAACGAATGCATGTCAAGTGTGCCTATCCTAAATGACCGGTCCATCTTAACCAATGCAGTCTGAATATCAAGTTGGATGGTACATGTACACCTACCTAAATGCATGTGTAGTAGATACATGTAGTGTTGTACATATACAGTTGTGCAAGGCTTTAAATTATCAAGAATGATTGAGGATCACACTGTGTTAGACAGTTGCCTACTGCATTGTCCAGATCTGTTTTTGATAGTCACTTTGTCTTGGTGACCTTCCTGCGTCCAGTGGGTCATCCCGTTTGACCTCACAAGGGTAATGGCTTGAAATTGTTGTAACATCTGATCTCAAAGTACAACAAAAACATGTTGAAATACTGTGTCTGCACTTGGACCATACATGTACATGTGCTGTTGCTGTTTTTAATGGTCTGTGCATTTGAATGACACGTAATGTTTTTAATGCACACGTATGTACATGTACAGTAGGTTGACAAAGCATTTGAGTGCTATGGCAGGGCTTAGGTTGACAATTTAGTACGTTTATCCAATCGCACATTTTGCAGTGACTATTTGTACGTACACATGCATGTAGCATAATTTTGGTTTTTCCTTATATTGTATGTATACATACATGTAAGTGAAACATGTATAATAAACCTCTGCTGTTATGTTAAAATTATCCAATAGTGGCAAAAAAGCCAATTTAATGTTTATTTACATGTACAGTGTTTGCACATATGATATTCATAATGCACATTGTTAGCATCAATTAACAATCAACCACTTATCACCCTGAAAAAATAGCTGTTGTTAAGATGCTCTCATCGTTATGAAAGATGACTGAATTGAAACAGAGATTGCAAGCTAAAAAACAAAAATACCTGCCTATCCATTTCACCTCAGATTATCAATTTGCATACATTGATGAAATTGAGGATCAACGTTAATGGAGAGGTTTCTAGGCTCAGTTGGTTGAACACAACAATGATATGCAACCTGCATATTCTGGGGCAAAACTCCTTAATTGGTAATTTTTGTAGGTGTTTTCCCAAGTTTAATGAGCAGGAGTAGAGAGTTGTACTAATGTTAATCAATTGTTTGTTTATGATGATGATAATGATGTTGGCATGAACGTATCAAGCATAGTTCTACATGTACATGATGTACAAGTTTGTGGTGATTAAGACAGCTGGAGTCACAGCTGTTACAGAGTAAGAGTGTCCATCCTTTGCCTAATGAGTTCAATCTCTGTCATTGCCTCTGATTACATGACATGTGTACAGATTAGTTTAGTACCTGCAGCAGCTTCAGTTGCAGTGCCTCTTGAGCCACTTATTTGATTGCAATTTTTACTAGTGTTGGAGGAGGGTTGGGACAATTGAAAACAATTAGCATCAGTAATTATTCAGCAATAGTTGATATAATATTAAGTATTATAATACATTTAAGCCTGCACATGTAACCATGAATGCATACATTTTGGAGTAATTGGGATAGATTACACATGAAGTAAAATTATTTTATGTTCCCTTAAACTCTGTCAGTTTTTTTTCTGAACTATAGGACACTGTATATGTAGTCAAACCGACTATACATGTACATGTACTTGGCATAGGGCCAGCCATGTCAGTCTTATCAAAGGCTTGGGTGTTGAGTTTCCATACGTATTGGGGACAATTGGCTTTGGCAAATTTATACTTAGAATAGTTAATCTGTGTAATCTTTTTTTTCTGAATATAAGGTTTTCAATGTGGACATATTTTATCTTTGAAATAACAGAACAAAGCCGGCGAGATGACTTAGAATCGCTGGGCTACATGTTGATGTACTTCAACCTTGGCAGTCTACCATGGCAAGGCTTAAAGGCAGCCACCAAGAGACAAAAGTACGAGAAAATCAGTGAGAAGAAGATGTCCACAGCCATTGAGACACTCTGCGCTAGCTTTCCATGTGAGTCCAGTCAAAGGGTCCGGTAACTGGACAAAAATATTAATATTAACTGTCTGACCATTCCATATCATCTACATGGTTTTGTATGATAGATGCACTCTGCTGGTTTGCAGAATGATATCATGTGAATGCATAATACAGAGTACACAGTCAACCCCCTTACTATCTGACCATTCAATATCATCCAGAAGGTTTGGAATGATAGATCCACGTTGCCAGTCTACAATATATCATGTGATGACAGATAACCATCATGGTTTTGAATGATATAGATGTACTTTGCCAATCTACAATATGTTATTATGTTGTGAATGCATCTACAGAGTACTCAAATATTTCTGTGCCCAGTTGTTCAACCATACACAATCCGTAGAGTTAAATGGGTTTAAATTGTAGGTCAACTCACTTACTTTTTATGCAGAGTATATGAGTTGTATAAGCCTCAGTGACTACTAATCCAAGTTGCATAAAGAAAAGGAGCAAAACGCACATCTAAACATTATTGTGGTAAAAAGGGAATTCAGTTTAGCATTGAAGGTCATGAGAAAATATACAAGCAGATAGTTTCTGTAGATAGTGCCCTCCAGAGGTGAGGTGGCATCACTGTAAAGCTCTTCCCCTAACATGAGATGCCACATTGGTTAAGTCTGCTGAAGTGAACCAATGAGAACATTTGTCATCATCAAGATAATTTGTATTTCTGTCTCCATCAGCGGAATTTGCCACTTACCTGAATTACACAAGGTCGCTACGATTCGACGAGAAACCCGACTACTCCTTTCTTCGACAGCTTTTCCGCAATCTCTTCCACAGGCAAGGCTTCACCTACGACTATATCTTTGACTGGAATCTTCTAAAAATAGTGAGTATTCTTGTGTATAAATGTTGAAGTGGGTGTACTGGTTACGGGGCATGCACATTGCCAAATTCGAAGGAACCACTAGTTAAGCATTGGTTAGCAGTCAGACTTTCTCATGAGGAGGTGTACAGTTTATGTGATAATTAAAATGACGTCACAGGAAATGGCTTCTTTGAATGGTTAGCATCATTACTATCATCCAAGGAAGTTGATGCAGGCATTCAACTTTTCAGCTATCAGCTGATTTCCTCTTTTTTTTTCTTTAAGAGGAGTGCCATAGAAAAACACCACAAAGTTAAATGTGATTTACCATTTTCCTCGTTATTTATTTATTTTTTATTTTTTAATTACAAAGTTGCGTGTCTCTTAATGCTTATTCTATGTAACTGCTTTTAGATAATTGTGGTAAAGAACAATGATGTAAAGGCCTGTTAACAAAGGGTCAATGCCTTTCAAGGTTGAATAATCAGTATGCGGAAGTTCAACCCTACATTAAGTATTAATATTGATGTACATGTTCCTTAATAAGAAATCATCAAACTGCTACTGTACCCTTGCTGAAAACGTTCACCAGTGAACTCCCATTGTTGTTTGAAACAGAGCACAGGCAAACCTCATGATGAGGAGCGTGACAGGCGGGACGACAGGGACAGACAAGGTGTGCTTCATCACCCTCGTAGCTCAACCACGCGAGCAGTAGCCACCACGGCGGCCACTAGCCGGATCAAAGCCACAGAAGGACCTCCTCAAGGTCTTGGCGCAGGTGGTAAGTACACATTGAGGGTCTGATGCTCTGCATGAGTTGACACGAGACACTCCAAGAAGACTAGAATCCACTCCATTGTCCATCCAGACTCAGTTTGGAGGGTGTTGACTTGCATTGAAGAGTCACCATATTTTAATGGACCCTTTAGCGTGCAGCAATCACTATCAACCCTTGCACCTTATCCCTTCTAAATTGGATGCCCTTACCACTCAACCCCAAACCATACTCCAAAACCCAGTACCTTAACAAAGCTGGTTCATTCTAGCTGACTCACACCCGCTGTAGTGATTATGTCTTCAGAACTACCCCTGTCAAAAGAAAACAATTGTTAGTCATTACCTGATAAATACTAGGGTGTTCATTTTGCCAATCTTCACAAAGGGTCAAAATACCAACTGTACCACTGACTTTAGCATTGGGACAGTAACCTCACAAGCAAAGTCCAATGGTCTAGTTTTTAAACACATACAGACATACTTTTTAGGTTTACATAGTCCAATTTTTTTTTCAAGTCCAATAACGCCCCTGCATACTTTATAATTCATAATTTGTAGTGTAAAAAAGGAAAGTCTTGTCAGTCTAGTGAAAGCTTGAGCTACCAGAGTTGTGGTTAAGTGCAAATTTTTATGAGTTTCAAGCCCTCTTGATTCAGATTTTATCTCCACCCAATTTTGTCATGTATTGTGAAATTGCAGGGTAATGTATGTAAACTTGCTGTACTCCCAAATAACCAGTACTTGTGCATTATGCCCAAATATCATGTCCCTGCTCCCTACATGTACATGTACCTTTTCCCAAGGTAGCTTGCACCTCGTACCATACAACACCAAGACCTTTTGCACCCAGTACATTTACCATATGACACCCAAGACCTTTGTACTCACTACCATCAGGCCTAGAATTTACAGGGAGGCCACAGCCTTCGTTGCCCTGGGCCCAATTTCATAGAGCTGCTTCAAAACAAAAAGTAGCTAAGCACAACAAAATAATGCTTACAAGAATTAGGTTACCAGTCAAAATACCATGTCACATGTACCATCTGTGACTGGGTTTCTGCTCCGTTTTGCTCAGCAGCAAGTTGCTTAAGCGACTCTATGAAACTGGGCCCATAGACTTTAAGATTTCCCAATGGAAGTGCCCTTTGCAAGATGAAAATGGCCTTGCCCTCTCAAAGATGAAATTCCAGGCTGTACCATATAAGTTAGTACCATACAACACTTCAAGGCTTCTTGATACCTCACAACCTCATACATTACACCTAACCCTATAAAACCCTACCCTCAACTCCTTCATTGTAGTCAGCAGCGCCCAGGCTGTTGGAACTGCCAGGAAATCAGCCATCGATTTCAGGGACCAGCCTTCTCGCAGCTTGACTGTGCAGCCCGAGCTCGCTTGTACTAGTAAACAATCAGGAGGTCAACTCAAAAAGAAACACTCAAGCGACCACAAGCATAAGACGCATTTACCTAGGTAGAGAGAGGACAGGGTTAGTGGTAGAAAAACCTATGAATTCTATGTAGGAAATAAGTCAGTGAAAAAAAGCAGATTTATTTTTAATTAACCACTAGGGTATACCCTTGGCTGTGTTGGTAGAGAGAGATCAGGGTTTAGTGTGTTTTAATTAGGTGGTCATTGGGGAGAGATAAGTGACTGCAGAACTTCTTGCACTGGGCACTGAGCAATTTTCTTACCTGGGTAGAGGAGAGACACAATTAGTGATGGTCTAACTAGAGAAAACTATGGACAAATATGACTGAACATGTCTCCTGTTTTGTTTTACTGACCACTGAGGGATGCTTTAAACAGTGCATGTGTATGAAGAGAGGGTAGAGTGAGTGGCGTTCAAATGTGTACATAGATTTAAGGTAGCTATGATATTGTGATAAATTATCAAACTAGATTTAACATTAATGGGATGTTCTAAAGATTTAAACCTACGTGTACATGTGCAATGTAGGTAGAGTGAAAGGGTGAGACATTGTCTCGCCCTTAAGTTTCATGTAGTCACTCCTAAGTTATGACTGAAAACTGATTTAAAAACTGACCAGAAAGGGATGCTGTAATCTAGGTAAAATGAAGACCGGGGTTTTAGTGATAGTGAAATATGTCAACTATTTGGTGGTCCATGGTTCTTGGTACAAGCTTTTTGTATTACTGACCCAGAGCTACATGTTGGTGTCCTTTCCTTCATGTGGGTAGAGCAATAACAGACTTGTGTTTGTAGTGTCGAATAAATCTGCAAATAATTTAGGCAGGCGCTAACCAGAAGTAATATAAACCAGGATGCCAAAGTTATTTTGAATTTGTATTAAGGTAGAGTTACTAATGTACATACTGTATGCTGAAGGATTATAGTGGATGTAGAGGGTCTCTGTCCAGAGGGTTGGCTTAAATTTAGGGTCCTTGCCTTTCAGGACTAATTTAAGATATTTTTGTAAGGTCTTTTTTCAAAGCTTATAAAACCATGATGGTATGGAACTAAACTTGGTGTATGCATGTACATGTATGTATGAACATTGATTGATAGTGGAGATGTAGTAAAGAATTATCCTTCTTGTAGAAAGGCATTATCCATTGGTAAGTTTGAAGTGTTAGTGTTATCATTCGTTTGGATGCATTCATTTGTAGTTGGGATCAGGTTGAAGTCATAGTTGTACACTCATCCTTACAAGTTAACTAATTCGTAAAACTACAAACAAATTTTGCTTAGCGGATATAATGACAAGCCTGGTTCATACTAGGCCTGGGTGACTAGTGGAGTAATCGCGACTGTTGATTGCAACTACTCGAGTAGTCGCACCGCCACGACTGCTTCAACAGTACTCAAGAATAGTTGCCCAATGAACCGATTTCTCATTCACAACTGTAATTCACAACATAAAAAAAATACAACACTATGCTCCAATGTGACACACAGACACGTGTTCAACGCAAGTGCCATTACACCACAGCGTACAACACAATATTGTCCCACACAGTCAAATGAAGCCAGAAACTGTACACACAGCGACCTTTTACACAGACTCATCCATATTCAACAGTTACGTGGCTAGTGATTGGTCCGGAATTGTTCATTCAGTATACGCTTCATATGCAGCTCTTTTTTACCCTGCCGTTGAACGTGTGCCAAGCCATGCAAGTTGAAGCTTTCTTATGAATATGGATGTTTCATCAATAGCCAATCACAGCGTGGCTTACGTTGGACTTTGTACCTACTGCATATGTAATGTGCTGCATCTACAAACGATCTAAGGGGATGACTGTTGTGTGTACAATGCATCACCGTGTATTGTGTATGCGTGGTTGTAGTGACTAGTAAAATGATCGCGGTTATCAAATATCAAGAATTGTCAAATCATTTTACAAACTTGAAAATAATCTATAAGATTTTACCAATGTACCCCTTATTAATTGTGACAGACATTTTTTGACTTGCCCAGCAGACTACAAAAGGACAGGTTTTGACTCGCCCATCGCTGTTTTCACTCGCATTTGGTGACCAGCGACCGTGTATTTCGAACCCTGAATTCCTGTACATTGAATAGCGGATGGTGACACTCTAACTCGCTGTGGTGTCGCACCAATGTTGCTGTGTTGTGTGGGACGTCCACTGTGATAAGTTGCAAAAGAAGTCGCAAAGTAGTGAATTTCACTAGTCGCCAAGCACTAGTGCATACTTCACGCGAAAGCGAGTGCGAAGCAAGTTTTGATGATGTAACAATTCAGTGCACGCTGTTTTTAAATTGTGATGCGTTTTTACAATTCGCTTCAGGTATGAACCCGGCTTTACTGACCAAAACACAGTAATGTTCTATACTTGTACCATACAATGTTAGTCAATGGTACCCTACGCACTTGCCTTGCTACTAATTGCCTTTTCTGCAACGTTAATTTTTCCTAATATTTACAATGTTTATTTTATTGGTTGAGATTGTTTGTTTGTTATCTAGCAGATGTTAGCTTGCTTACCTAACATGTCTGCATACGTACAGGTAGACCCCTTGCGATGCAGCTTCCCCATTTTCTATGTGGAGGTCAAATCACCAAAAGGAATGATGCAAGTTAACTACATACATCGTAGTAGTACCAACCATGCTGTTTGATTGTATGCAACAAGTGTTTCACTTGGTTTAAAGTTTACACTTGAAAGCTCTTCAATTAACCCTGTAATTTTCACTGTAATTTGCTCCATGTATATGTAGTTTGTAGACCTACCACTGTTTAAGAGTAATTCTTGAATGGTTGAGTACTACAGTAACTGCACAAAGTATGCCCAGATTTTTCTTATTTATTCCTTTCTTTCTGCATGCTTGGCATAATGTTTTTGTCATGACACAAAATGGTTTGAATAATACTGATAGCCAATGTGATCATGACAGTGGATCATCACCAGATGGCACATTGGCTACTAACCTTTTTTGATCAGCAAATTTCTGCACAAAGCAGCTCCATGAAATTGGTTCTTGTAACTTTTTAGAGTTAAGAAGTACATGTATCTGGAGTGACTGGATTTAAGATTGTTTTGCTTTGTTTTGTTCATTTTGCAGCCAATCCTACATCACCCCGTCCAACATCTCGAGCTGACGCCCAGCGCTCAGTCAGCCGACGCCTCCACCGTGGCATGGCACCCCAAGTGATGTCCGGACCAGAGCCTGTACGACGGGATATGGGCGTAGGACGCCTCAACGCTCCGTATTCTGCAATCAACGGCGGTATCAATAGTGGGATGGGATCCAAGCCCAACGAGCTCTCCAGGGAAGACGGGGTCCCGCGGACAGCCTCGTCACGGTACCTCCGGAAATGACCGCCTTGATGGTGCTCTGTTATAATTGTAAATGAGAACTCTGAAAGGGTAATGCAATAGGACATGCCAATAACAAAATGATCATGTGAAGAAAAAATTCACCGTCAGTGATTTGCGTGAGATGATTTTTCTATAAAAAAAACACAAAAACAACGCCTTGACACTGGACGACTGCGAAAGAGAAACAAACAAATCACCTGGTGGCCACTGAATGGCAACTGGACAAGCACATCAGCAGGGTACCAGGCTATTTCACGTGTGACAAGCATTAATGGATGTGACTTCAGGCAGAACGCAACGATTAGCTTTGAAAGTAACATTTTTTGAAAAAACGACAACAGATTGACTTACAGTTGTAAATTCTGTTGACGGAATTTGATTTTAGAATGCAGGCATAAGTCAACAGAATCAAGCATGCACTGTTCCTCAAGAGAGTACGGATATATATCTATACATACAAAAAGTTAAAGAAGATAAATACATGTATATCAGTCTTGAGTCGTTTTATTGTAAGCTGGGACGCGCCGCTAAACCTATGCTTTTGTTTTCTAAACTTTATTCTGGTCTGGTGTCATAATATGATGAACTGTTATCTTCTGTAATTAGTTGCTCAGTGTTTAAGATGTTCACAACAAAAGGGCACACGCTCCCACATGTATTAAGTTGTTCTGAAATTTTGTGGTGTTGTTTTTCTTAAAAAGAAAACTACAAAATACAAGGAAATTTGACACCCAGAATTACTTCACTAAGTACTTGTATTTTTCATTGGGAACAAAAATCCAGTTTGGGCATTATATTCATGATTGTGTTTTCAATTTTGCATGCCAGGCCAAGAAATACTTAAGCGGAATAGAAAAACAATCCTTGAATAGATAAACTGCACCAATCCAAAGATATATTTCTGGTCAGATTTGGCGTGAAAAATGCACCAGACAGTTGAAAGGGAAGGGTTTGGTAGTTTGGTCCAGATGCATCAGAAAAACATTTTTTCAGAGGTAAAAATGTTTCCACTTATGAATTTTAAATGATGAAAAGAAAGTTGCATGGAACAACTTGGTTTGTTGGGTAGGGAGTTGGATCTGACTCTGTGGGCCCACACCTGCAGCTGGCTTATAAAGTGCATGATATAGTTGTTATTCAGATTTTCTTGATGTTAGTGGGAGATACAACAATGTGAAGCGGAAAAGCAGGCCATTTAGCAAGTTATACATCATTTTCAATACCAAAATAGCACTGACAAGGTGCCTGAATTTGCAGATTTTAACAGAGCGGGTATGCTTGGGCTTTAATGAAAAGTGGGTTGGAATATAATTTGGTCAATCGAAGTGAGGAAAAATCTACATTTGAATCCTGATGGGTTTGGAGCATTTTGTTGATAAGTTCACAGAAATTGTCTGCCGATTAAAAAAAAAAAATGATGTAGTCTCCCAAGCTAAATGGTAACATTTTGTGCTACCCATGTTTGAATTGATGGTTCTGTCCGTACTCTATGAGCTAAGACATTCCACCACTTTGTGTAGCCATTACACCAATGACATCCAGCAGTTAATTATTGGTCATATCATGGTGATAGTAAGACCAAGAGCTCACAGAGGTGTTTGTGTGTGTGTGTCAAGTTTGGCTACCCTGGTGTTAATATTGTAATATGGCCCTTTTATAAAGTGTTCATGAGAGGGTATTGTGACTGTGGCAGGAGACTGGAACTACAAAGCAGGAAACAGTGATGTGGGGACGCTCTCACAACTTATTTTGTTGTATGCATTTATATGGCAGAGGAACAAGATCACTGCCCAATGAAAAAGCTCTATAGTTTGCGGAAACTGGAGATCTGTTCTTAGAAAATTACAAAGTATTGTTTTGCATTGGTACTTGACTCTGCCAAAACGGGTAAACTTTACCACTTGGTACTTTTTTCTTTTTTATTTAGCTTCTCCAAATTTGTGGGGTATTAGTGTTTTGTAGGTGTAATTACTGTAATACTGCTGTTGGAATAAGGGGTTATTTTCCCCTCCCATTTGTCTCTTACCCTCATCATCAGTAGGTAATGTACATGTATCTTGATTCATCTGCAACATCAATTTAAAAAAAAGTCATGTTCCCTGATAACAGGTCAGGAACTACTTTGCCAAACTGAAAGGGAGCCAGACTTAATCTGTCTGAGCCTCGAGTTGATCTTGTAGCCTTGTAATGATTGAAAAGTCAAGATGGCGGATGGCGTGATCAGGGGTTGTGGTCGGTGGGTTTGTTGATCACTAGCCAACAAGTGGGAATCTTTAACCTTAAATGGCCTCTCTACAGTAGGAGTAGAGGTGATGCCATTTATAGACAGGTCCCCTGTCTTTATCTGCATGGGTGAAAACAGACACTGGTCTTATAAACCCAATGGTTTCATTGACACGCAGTGCTGCATAACTACCAGACTAAAGCCCGGTTCATACTTCACGCGAAAGCGAAGGCGAAGCGACGTTTGGTGACGCAACAATTCAATACGCGCCGTTTTTTAATTGTGACGCAAGAAAATTCGCTTTGCTTTTGCCATTCGTGTGAAGTATGAACCGGGCTTTACAGTGATATAACACCAGTGAGTGTTGAGTGTAGCATGTGTGTGTACACCCACAGTACTAATGGCATGCTAGGTCAAAGGTACATCTGGTAGCAACCTGCCAGGTATAAAGGCCGGTAGCTGGCAATATTCACAAGCCTTGACGTGTGGCGTCAGATGTTCAGGCTAGTTGCGGTTGTGGTTGGATCGCTGAGACCTAATGGGCTATTCACACAGCCTGTATTAGGAGTGTCTTCAAATAGACCAAATGTAATGTGACAAAATTAACAAGGCACCATTGCACAACACATTTTCACACACCTTTATGGAGAAATCTTTTTGAGTGGAGTCAGTTGTTTAATTCGCTTATGAGGAATTTGACAGCAAAAAAAAATCATCTACAATTTTGTAACATTAAGACAGTCATTCGATGAAAAAAGACTTTGACGTTTATTTATAAAAACTACCACTCTGTTTTTTGTATCCATGTGAGATATGTTTCTGCATGGCTGTTAAAATCGTATTGACCATAATGAATGTGAAACGTATAGGGACTCTCTAGACATTGTACGTACGTAACGTTTTTGTATGCTTTGAAGTAATTCATAGATTTTTTGTGAAAAAAAACAACAGATATTTTAAACTTGGACTTAAACAAACGAAAGCCAGAAGACTGACATTCGAAATAAATCTGGTGGTAATTCTGCCAGATTATAAACGGAATAATATGAAATCTAGTTAAAGCTCTTCCATGTCTTTGAATGTTGTTAATGCATGGGTTTCTTTTATCTGAAAAAGACGTTTTTATTTCCATTATAACAAAAGTTCAATTTTGATTCTCAGATCAAAAGCACTGCAGTGTTTGTAAACTTACATAATTGGAACTATCTGAATACGTTTTTCTATATGTTGTGATGGTGAGTTGACCATGGCTTGTCAGGACTATTTTATAGTAAATTTCTCAGTGTTACAAAGTCTTGGGAGTTCTAGATTTGGAGCTTTCTGTAGACTCTTTGTTTTTTCCTGTGTCAACTCTTTTCAAAGGACAATGAAATTCAACTGTATCCTGCAGGATCAGAGATGGGTCACTGGCTGTGTAACCATCTGTAAAGTGAATAAAAAACAAACAAAAATCCGTTGTTTTGATTTTCCCTGAGATGTGTTGGTAAATTGCCACACATTTCTCTTGATATTTACAAGTAGACAATTCTGGGCTGGATTTCACAAAGCACTAAGATTCATCTTTAAGATGAGTTGTCAGTATTACCATAGTAATTTATATTGTGACATCACACTTTGCTTAACAGTTGAGATTGATTGGCACTCAAGATCCACCTTAGCTCTTTGTGAAATTGAGCCCTGGTTATTGTACTAAGTGCAATTCCTGTATTTGTTTACTCACCTAAAGGTCTTGACCTTTGTTGCCCTTATCTTGTCCCTGGTATCCCGTCAAGATATTCCCATATACAAAGATTTTTCAAAATGGTAAAGGCTTCGTCTCTTGCAAGATAAAATCCCAGGCCTGAATTTATCTATAGTTAGAGATTCAATTTCTATCAATAGATCAAATCTGTCAAACTTTTATCTCATTTCTCTGTTTAAAAAAAAAAGAAGGCAAACAACAGAAAGAAGAACAGTATTTTTGTCTCCATTCTGATGCGGAGATGAGTGGGTGATCCAGATAAAAAGCAACTGTTGGTGGTTCCATGTAAAACGATCATTTTATTTAACTGTATAATTCCTCAGGAGGATTGATATCTTAACAATACATAATTCACAAATCAAGTTTTTGTAAAGGATAATTTAGATTCTTACTGCATTTATTATTCAAGAAGCCAGTTCTGTATGCCCCCAGTTCATCCTAATTGGAACAAACACTTTATATCCAAGCAGGTTCAGAATTCAATCTAAGCACAGACTCTTGATGACCACTGGCAGTTCTATTTGTAGCACTCACAACTAAAATATCAGGTGCTGTATGCTGGTTATGACAGGTTACATTCCGTGTTTGGTTCAGGTACAAAATCTGATCAACGTTGTCTTTTTCTGCTCAACCATTAAACAAAATTTGGTCCAACTGCGTGTCATTTGTCAATTTCAACCACCAAATTCTAAAAAGATCCCTTTGCCTGTAATTTAAATGAATCAATTATTGAATTCTTAGAAAGAAAGAAAAGGGTAATGAGAAAACTGGGCATTCTTGCTATTTATATGTGGTGTACACCAGTTAAAAAACATCAAAATCGCAGACAATCTGCATATCTAATTAATTAGTCAATGTATTTAACAAACTGGTTGCTGCTCCTCCGTTGCTCAACAAAATTAGTCTCTCATTAATTTTGCTGAGCAATTGTAAGTGTCCCCCTGTGCCCCTTTACTCCCAGTTCTCTGATTACTTTTGAAGAAAAAGAATACCCTTTTGTTATTAATATTAATATATATTAATGTAAATATTTACAGAATTTTTTTTGTGTAGATGTCAATGCTTATTATACCAGGATGATATTTCTTTTGTGTAAGTCAAGTCTGAGATTGTGTGTGTTTATATATCTTCTTTTTTTTGTTCTTTTTTTTGAGGGAAACTACTGTATATGTAGGCTATTGACCCAATTCACCTGACGTCATCATCACAAGAATCTTGGTTGCGCATTTTAGGAGTCAATGTCTCCGTATGTTAGACACTGTAATGCGCATTTGAAGTGATGCAGTGTTTACACGCTCACCTTGCGTGCAAGGGGTCAATACCTCAAATTCCACATGGCAATTAAATAACTTCTTCTCCATGGTGAGAGAGCTTGACCGCAGATAAACCTAATTTGATTATTGACATGTCATTGTTGGAAGAAGGGGAGTGGTCAAAACTTAAGGTTTTCAATGTTATTTTGTGATTCTAAATTGCAATTTCACTGTCTTTGAATAGTTTCTATAATATGCACTGCTTTAGTTCTTTTTGCTTCTTGTCGGTAGACAATTGCTGCATCTTTCAGACTCCCCCCCACCTAAAAAAAAATACAATCCAGCAAATTGGAGTTGATTTACTGTCAGTCTACTCCTATTTATCAATCTTTAAGATGCAGCATTGTTGTTTACAGTTGATTAAGCTTGAATCAGCACTTCAAGTAAAGTAAAGAACGATTTAAAAACTGGGTAAACATTCATTTCAATGATTATTACATTTAACTTCACTGCCATTAACCCCCTCCCTCTCCTCACGTAACACCCTTTCTTGTGAATGAAACAGTCTTTCACACATGAGAGGTGAAGAAAACACGGTGTGCATCCTTCATTTGATTAACTTTCTTAAGTTTGTAAGAAAAGAAAAAAAAGCCCTAATTTAGTGTGGTGCAGATTTTGCAACACTGTGTAGACAACACTTTCAGATGAGCTTCTGTGGGAAGCAGAACTATTTTTTACTCGGTGGATTGTGTTATTCCCTCATGCGTGTTAGAAGACATAGTGTTATATATAATGTGATCGTTAGACTCTAATTATTATCTATAAGAAAAAAAAAATGAAATAAAATTGTACAGAAACGCTGATAAAAATATAAACGGCTTGGCTTGTTAATTGTTTGTGTTTTATTTATGGGAGATGGAAGGGACATTTATTTTAACAAACCGAATGCTAGCAGAAAACAATTACATAAAATGTGTCACATAGCAACATGTTCCAGTGCACGTGACCAGAAGTGATCGACGCGCAAAGGATTCTGGGTGAAATACGAGTCCAAACATCGGCAACCATCATGACCCGCTGATTTTGAAGTAATGCGCTACACAACACGTAAAACCTGGCATATTTACATGCAAACAACAGCATAGCGTCCATCTTGGCAACTTGATTTGTTTTTTAGCTGTACTCAGTTTCCCAAGATGCATTGCAGATATATTTAAGATGGCGCTTGTGCTATTGGGATATTGGGCTGTTTCTCTTAAGAGTACCGGGCTTAAAGTTAGGGTTGGACTTGATAATAAAAGCTGTAGTCCAGTGGCTCACTCTGGGGCTGCTCACTCCGTGGCTATGTTCCATGTCATGTAAGTTTTGTGCATTTTGTGACGAGAGCAAAACAAAAACAAATTCAACAAATCGGAGCGAGATTGACATGCAAACAATTCAATAAATTTAATTTGGTCAAATATACCCAGCGAGATTATCGTTGGGGTGCAAATTGATTACACTCTAAGTGCTAAGACAAAAACATTATGTGCATTCTAATACATTCATTTGGGTGCACAGAACCAAGAAAAATAATCCCATTCATATTCATTTGTTTTAGACTTTTAAATATTGTTCATTTAGTTTTCAATTTTTTTTTTATATATAATTTTTAAATAGTTTTCATTTAGTTTATCTGCATATAATTTCTGTATAAAAACATTTGAGGTATATAATATAAAAGCTGCTTATTACTACTAACTATTTAAATTGTAAACTCTGTTCCCTAAATATATGTATAAAGAGTTCATTTTGATGAAAAAGTATGCTGCACCCCCCCCCCCTCATTTATCCTGTTGGTAAGTGATGACATTTCGGAGCCGGAAATGCAGTGTAACAAGCATGATGACTGTTCATGTACATGTATGTTTACCATTCGTTTACATTGCACTTCCAGCTCCAAAACGTCATCACTTAACAAGATTGCCACAAGTAGGTGCAAAGACATGGTACATAAGTAACATCATTTTGTAAAACAAATGCCATAGTAAACTTACATAACAATGCCGTTTAGTTAGCCTTGTCCAAGGATGCCTAGCTCACAACCGATGTCTGCTGAGGGAATTACGGCTTTCCCTCCCCAGCTTGCGTCAAGGCTACTGTGAACTTGGTGGGAGTTCCTTATTCAGGTGTCCAAACTGACAGTGAGTACAATGTGCAGTTTGTGCACGTGTTGCCTGACTGGCTTGTGGTATCATCTATATAGGAGCTGGCTCACTCACGTACAAAGTCCTTGAACAAGACTACCGTTTTATAAAAAGATCATAAACATTGATGAATTAAACATTTCATTACATTACTTCCGGATAAACTTTGTATTAAATCAAGAATCTTACGCTTCCATCAAAAACGTCACATCAACATTTGTCATTCATCCAATCACTGTGTTCATCATCTGTAGGAAAACAAAAACAAAAACATGAGCTTACACTGAATGAGTTCCTCCCCAAAAGTTGGAGTTTACCCCAGCAGTGCCCTGTATGAATTATGTATAACGCCATGTATTTTAAAAGAAATTGCAAATCAAAATTCTAGAAACAATGAATGCAGTCAAGGCATACACAAGTACAAAGCTGACTTCCCCAACTTTGTTTTGGTCTCAAGTTGAATTTGGTGTGTTGTCGCCAATAATAATAACAAAAAATAATAATTAAAACTTGTAAAGCACCATCTATCTATGACTTAACATATTCCGAGGGGCTTGAAAACAAAGAGTACAAACAAATAATGTAGAGAGTAACAAAAAAGATTACAAAGTACGTATAGGCAAAAAAGTGGTTAAAAAATAATACACAGAAAGTCAATTGTAAAAAATAAAACAGGTGAGTTTCAAGCAATGTTTTGAAAATGTCCAGAGACTCTGTAGATCGGATATTTAATGGAAGAGAGTTCCAGAGAGTGGGTGCAGCTACAGAAAAGGCACGATTGCCGTTGGAAGTGGTTGTTTTAGGGACAGTTAAAAGAAGTTGGTTTGTGGAGCGAAGATTGGGAGTTGGCGTATATGGTGAGAGAATTTCTTTGAGATAGGGAGGAGCTCTATCATTCATAGCTTTCCAGGCAAGCAAAATGATCTTGAATTTATACAAATGCCTTAAAGATTGGGCCGATTTAATCGGAACACTACTGGGGTTAAGTTGAACAGTGCTGTTGGCTGATATTACCTCATGAAGTTCAACATGTTCATGTGCTAGAAGTTGTTACTTTCACAAGCTCACAAGCTCAACAGTGTTGGATATTTTGGGAAAACTCCTTTTATCACCTAGTATTTTATTTTAGATAAAGTCAAAATTCTTACCATAGAGCTGTTATATTTTGACTAGAGCGCTGTTAATACGTCTTGTTTGTCAAAGCAGCGTGGGCGCATCAATGTTTGTGTACAAACCTGTTACAGCTGACATCTTGTACCGCTATTTAAGAGTGCAATCTTTTCTGTGAGTGAGTGAATCTTTGTAATGATAAATTGAATATTTTTACCACGAACATAACGCAAAGCCGCCTATTGTGCACTTGCATCAGTTTCAACACATGCAAGCTATGCAAAATATTCACCGGTAACATTCTTTTAAAAATTGTAATTGCTTCATAATCACAACCATGCCTCAAACTTGTCTTCAACCAGAAGGATTTTAGTCACACTATAAATCTACCTGTCAGTCATCCAAGAGGCTTGGATCACCATGGAATACATCTTCAACATCAACATTGCAGAGTCCTCTTACATACTTCACACCCGCCCCTGAAAAAAAAAGAAGAAATTAATATGAAGTTGTAGTGACTTAATTTGCTAATTAATGTGAAAGGAACAGGTCTTCGATAAAGGCATAAGGCACAAATCCATCCAAAGAGTTAATCTGTTCATTACAGTGCCTTTTGCCTGGGGCAACCGAACCATGACCCTGTGAAACAGTTGCCTGAGTACGTGCAATCTGCAACAGTGTCTCACCACACGTGGCCTGTTGACATGACCACTGCAACACACACAAACTCCAATGTTAATAAGCCCATCTCTGTGTGTTGCTTCAAAGCAGACTGGTTACTTGTCTTGCTCAAGGATAAAATAATAACAAAAACAGTAATAATAATTTGGGAGGCTAATCATCCTTACTCGCAGCTGAGAAGCTGAATTGCGAAGGACGCGGCTACACGTGTTCGAGCTGCAGGCATTCAAGGGCACCTTTGGCAGCCAGCCACATCAACCCATATATGACCACAGAGCACAGCCTGAGATCGAAAGTGTTTGGTTTTTCCGGAGAGAGGAAAACCGGAGGGCCTGGAGAAAAACCCTCGTGGCACAGGAGAAATCCAAGCCACAAGTCTACTCACATATGGCCCTAGCCGGGAATCGAACCAGGGTCACATTTCTAAGAGGTGACTGGTTTCACGCACATGCCACCCATGCCACCCAAAAAGCAACGACCTGGACCCAAACCCACATTCTGAAAACATCAGCCACGGCACTCCATTGCATGCTGTACCATACCTTCCTATACCACACCAACACTTACCAAGAGTCTTTCCCTGGAGAATTCTGGAGTAAACCGTGTCCGTACTGGGGGGATCAACGGCCACAGCGAAAAAAAGATTCTCAACTGGGGGTAGATCTGGTATCTCAAACACCTCTACAGAGACCACACCATAGCTGGCTAGGGACAGTATATGACTAAAACCCACAACACCTGAATATGAAGAAACACATTATCTGATATAAGTATAAGTATGGTCAGAACAATTTTATGTCTTGTGCAAATTTCTTTACACAATATATGCAACATGGGGCAATGCCAATAAATGTTACAGCAAAGGTTCTGATGATTTGGGAGTTGTAGTGTATCACAAACAAGGTGCTAATATGGAGGTTATAGCTGGGCATATGTATCAATCATCATGGAGGATTCACAGTGCGTGCTGTGCATCGACGGGCGTGTAAACCACCATGAACGAGCTGCTCAGATTATAGTGTATACATAATCAATTCAGTACAATACAATTCAGTTTTCCTGTTGCAAGGCAGAGTAAAAAAACCAAATACAAAATAGACACAGTTCCTCATACAGCCCACACTCTGAAAATTCTAAAAACCCCTCTAAACAACGTGAACAACTCCATGTAGACACAGATGCGCTATATAATTCAGTATTTCAGGCGCAAATAAAGAATTTATATTCAAGAAAACTTGACGCACGCAGCTTAGAATAGTGCAATATGCTGACAGGACAATACGCAGTGGTAATATTACAACCTTTTGCACAGTTTCTCTTTTGTTTCACTCTACTGCTCAAAAACATTGGGAACGAGGATGATCCTAACTGTTGAATGGGAAATACTATTCCCCATGGACAAATATGACTTTTTAATTGCCGATGCGTATGGGAGTAATATTGAATGTCACGTGATGTAAGTTCCACCAATCAAATGACAGAGATCTGTAAAATACTTCCCAGCTTGGACAGACGGACGTTCAAAAAAGATACTGAAATCTATCACCCAGCCCCTGACAATCTTATAATGTCCACATTCTTTCTTTTACTAGAGTACTTCAAATGAAAGAAACAAATGCATTTCAGATGATCAGTATTACAATACCTTCTAGCCTGAAGAGCTCCAGCTGCTCATATTCACTGACTACGACTAGGTACAGATCTGGACCCAAATGGAATACATCCACGTCCACTGCACCAGTGAAATCGATTGTCTCATAAAGCTCAAATAAACCACTCGTGTTAGACCAGTGGTACACCTGCCAAGTGGGAAAATAGACAAACTTGTACTGATCGGAGAAGTAGAAAATTTGTTTCTCTTGCAATAAATGCTTGCGTTAGGGAAGTTATAGTGACGTTCCGCGCCAAAACCAGGCTCTTCTCCCCCAAAATCAAAACTGGGTTTATTTGCTCATCAAATTGATGAGCAGAGCTTTCAAATAACACTTAATTAGGGCCTAAAAATGTCAGTATTTTCTCAATATATGGAATGTTTAAGATATCACATCATATCATTGCTGATGTTTTGGTTGTCTTCACTTTTAATGACATGGCATTATTTCCTTGAAGAGCCTGTTTTTAACATGGGGCATGTGTCAAAATTATTATAATTTCCTAAGCTTTCCACCAGACTCTGAGGCAAAACATTTCTGAGACACACTGCCACGGTTTCAAGACAGTGGAAGAGTAGAGGGTTTACGCATGCACCCTTGTTTATCAGTTTCCACAGGCTTCGAACTAGCTAAAGTGACATAACCTAGTGAGGTTTGCAGAGACACCATGTACATGAAAACTCTCTCTCTGAGTTGTGGTGGTTCTGAAAAGAACCGGTGGTTTGACGATTCAACGTTTAGATCAGTATGCTTTGATCGTCATTCTCCTAAAGACGATCAGAACATACTGATCAAAACGTCAAGTTGTCAAATATTGGTTCTTTTCAGAACCACCACAACTCATAGGACAATTTTCATTTACATGGCGTCTCCGCAAACCTCACTATTTAAAGTGGCATAGTTCATTCTAGAAGTATTCATTCAGAGATCCTAGGTCCAATTTTTGGCCCATTTGACTAGAAAATTTAGATTTAAATTTTAAATAGCTATTTTGGTAGATAGGTATTGCACAACAAAAAAATCCACCAATGATAAGTGGTAGTTAATTACTCTAAAAATAAATTGTTGTCGAGATCCTGACAATATCTTCTAACCATCAGCCATGTACAAACCATTTTGCAAGTTACATGTGTTTTGTGCATTGTCCGTGACATATGCAAAAGTTTTTGCATGTTTTTCGTTTTGAAACAGCATCATCTGTCAAAATTCATTCTGAGAAAAATTGAAAAAAAAAAAAAATTATTCGGCGAAAATTAGGCTATGCAACTTCAAATCAAAGAACAATAAAAAACTAAAAGCAGATTCTACAAGAATTTCTGTTGTACATTGTGAAGGGCCAGATGGTTTTCTGACAACTTTTGAGTATTGGAATCAGGAATGATGTAAAACTAACCGATACTGGTACATCGTAGGAGATTTTATTGTTGGCTAATCGTTGGGCATGGTTGGCAAACACCAAACCTACATTGCTCTGGTGCTTGTAGGTTGCTACTGAGGCAGCGTAGCTGGTTGGTACATACTGGTGGAGGTCAAACAGACCGCTCTGTATGGAAGATGGCAATTTTTTATGATGGATTTTAATTATCGTTATGACTCTCAGTAAAACAACTTCTAAAAGATGGAATTTACTACAATGGAATGTACTCAAATAGTCTTTCCTTTATTGCAAGACCAAATTGTTGTTTCATATGTTTTGTGTTTTTTTAATATTTATTTTACATCTACATACAGTTATTATCCCCAAAGAAAATAACTAAGAGGCATTAATAAAAGTATTACAAATATAAAATTTGTTTTGGTTATAAAAAAAAACATGTAATTTTTAATGATGTAATAATTTCATAGGGTGTACGCCAAAGTATGATGAGCACTGTATGCTTAGTACTTTCCTGGGTCCTTAGCAAAAAAATCCACAGGCATACTACTCAGGTAGGATTCTAACCCAAGACCTCTGCATTCTAGAGCAGATGGCTTGCCACTGGATCGCAAGAGTGTGTCCAGTGACAAGAGGCCAGTTTGAATCTTGTGACATTAGCTCTAGAATGGCAGAGGTTGTGGGCTCAAATCCTGTAAGATCTGCCTTAGAATGGTGGGGGTTGAAGGTTCGAATCCCACCAGTGTAGTATGTGGAATTTTTTCCACAGAACTTGGGAAAGAATTGCTTATTATACATCAGTGTAGGGTAAAAAACAAAATAATAGGTACGCTGTTGAAATGGAAAACATGGGAAATTGTCAATCCAGGATACCACCTGTAACTATGACCTTTTTGATTGGATGGACTAAGTCAAATCTTGCCGCCATTTTCAGGTACAAGTTGTTTCTGGCCGCTGGTCTTAAAGGGTTAAGAAATAGTAAGGGTTACCACATACCATTGCCAACAGTCTTACCTGGTGATTATAGATATAGATGGGACTCTGGTCAGGATTGACAGTAGCAAACACCAGGAAAGTGTCATTCTCAATGTGAACAAATTCAACAGAAGAAGCCCCTGGCAGAGAAAACAAGTCGGGGCAAAAAAAAAGAGTTCAGGTTTATCCAGGTTGATTTATTTCCACAGTATTACACCAAAGAAAGTAAAATTAATCACAGAGAAGTTACATACATAAATGAACTATACAGAGATGGGAATAAAGTAAATGTGATACTGTAGAGGGGTCCATTAAAAAGCAAAGCTGTAAACAATCGTCACTGTAAAGCATGCCCATGCATTGAGCCATCTAAACCCGGTTTTAAACAGTCATGTGACCACCTTTCAACCAATAGGACTGCCTAATTTGTCCCAAACTGTCAGAGGTATTTATGAATGCCTTATTAATATTATATTATCATATTAGTGTTATTATTATCTTATTCTCACCTCCAAGGGTAAAGTTTTGTACTTCATGGAAGAGACCATCTTCTCCCTGCAAGTAGAGGAAGGATTCAGCAGTGGTTCTGATGTTAGCCTGAACGAGGTAGAGGTCTGTACCGATAAACGCTGTATCAATCTCTCTAGTCTCCATGGCATCCAATCGTTGAAGCTCCACAAACTGACTGCCGTCATAATAGAAGATCCCATTAGTCACATTGGATTCTGTGAAAAAAAAAAAAAAAATGGATTAAGACATGGAGATTATGGGAAACAATAAATTGAGAAACACTTACTGTCCACATATTGGCATGTATACCTTGCAAGACAAGAATGTGAAAATATACAAAATAGACACACTGAAACAAGTCCAAGCCTTAAAATACTAGCCATGTTTTGCATTTTTGGCTTTTGACAGATTCTTAAGCACTTGACCCTGGTGGCTGTCCAGTCATACACAGATTTCTAGGGGAGCCAAATGAAGGTCAAGTAAACACACATTTGGGTTGTCTCATTGGGTGCATTGGATAAGCTTCCGCCGGTTGACCCAGGTCTTACCCCAGTGCGTTTGAATAACTTTGACGTCATTGTCGTGGCTCACCCGGGTCAGTCCCAAGTAACCTGCTTTTGGAGCAGGTTACTTGGGACTGATCCCGGTGCATAACGTCACAACAAAAACCGTTCTCAATGGCCACCATTTTTTTTGTTATTTAGTAGGAGACTTTCAAGAAGTTTGACGCAAATTTTCAGCGACTGTGTGAGCATTTTTGTATTCAAAGACAGCTAATTTTGTACTAAGCCGGGCTTGTAAAATAATTCAATGTTGCAGTTTCACCATGAGAATTATTCTTTTACAATCTTTACATGAATCACAAAGAGTTTCAAATGTAATGTAACCCTCCCTAAAATCCTCAAAAGAATTCCTGAAGATTTCTAGAACACAATGAAGACACAATAGGAGGGGGGCACACCCTGCCACATATTGAGCACCAAATGCACTTGGAAGGTTTTGTGTAAAGCCAAGTACAGAAGGCAATGGAATCACTAAAAAAAATCCAGGCCAGCGTTTGTTTGTCTGACACACCAGGATTTTGTTAGACTAAGTGGCTGCCCTGATTTTTTCCATTGTTTTTAGTACTGAGGTGAGTGCAAGAATCCAGCATGTCATGGGCTATGATCAGTGGTGGCTTACAGCTTAGCAACGGCCGAGTCGCACTGGACAATAGGGCCTCCATGCAAGAACTAATAATGGAAAACTAAATCCCAGTGCTAAAGACCACCATGTTGGGTGTCTTTACTTCCACATGGTTTCATTTACAGCAATCATATTTCCCCACCACATTTTTTTTTATTATTCACTGAAAATAATACCGAGGGAAGACGATACAGGTTGAGATGATTCTGGCAGCAACTGGTTGAACGAATAATCTTGCTTTACTTTGTGTGCATGAAATCACCAACAGTGTATGAAGGCTTAAGCTTAGAGTAAACCTTTGAATTCTTACCTCCAGTGCACGGATTGATTCCTTCATTGGCCAAAGCTAGATACTGTGTCTCTCCACTCACAAATGCATGCCAGCTATATCCGCCGTTCGACGGGAACGCAGCTACAAACAGTAAGACAAACCAATGAAAGTCAATTTTGAAAGGTGCCTATACAGTCATCGAACCCAGCAATGGGTAAACATTTTATAGATAAATGCAGCCACTGGACATGGGACCTTCAAAAATGCGAAAATTCAGCTCATTTTTTGGTTCCGTCAGCCATTTTTCAACATTTTTATCACTTTTGTCATTAAATTCCATGCTGAAATACATGTATTTCCTCAGGGTAAGTTTATTTTTTCAGGGGATGATTGGTGGATCAGGTGGACCCCAGGGAATGTCTTGTCAACCAGTTCCTACCCTTTGCATGGTGGCATGGGTGGCAAGTGCCTCTCACTACTGTGGCCCTGGTTCCATTCCCGGCTAAGGCTATATGTGAATAGAGTTGGTTCTCTCCTATGTCAGCCACAACGGTTTTTCTGCGGGCCCTACGGTTTCCCACCTTCCCGAAAATTGTTAGTCTCAAAACGTTTGGCAGATGTTTTATTTTCATAAAATGGACCTTGCTCCTACATTAGCATAAATGTTCTCATTTTTTACACCTGGATTAAGATAAGCAATTATGGTTAATTATCTTGCTCAAGGACGCAAGTGTCCTGACCAGGATAAGAACCAGCACTCCAATGACTGGGCCATCAAAACTTGAGTCCAATGCGTTCAACCACAAGACACCAAGTAGTAAAAACACTTTTGTATCGTTTAGCTTTACCTTCAGTCACTTCTGAACACATTCCATAGAGCAACAGTTTGTACTTTGTAAAACTTGCCATCTTAAAACCAATACTCCAATGACTGGGCCATCAAAACTGAATGCAATGCACTAGACCACGACATGCCACGAAATGTAAACACTTTTGTATTGTTAACCAGTTGGTACCGGATGACCTGTTTACATGTAAATTGATCCCCTGCCTGGAAATGGAGGCTGTCTTAAAACGCCAATATGTAATTTTGGACCGCCGAACCAAAGGTCGCCCAGTCATTCAACTGCGGAGTGTGAGCAGACCGCACACATGATGTCTAACGCTTCGATTCACCCACACAAGGACAAAAAAAGGTTGTGAATATACTCGTATTTTGTGGCCATTGCGAGGCAGTTTTTGTGTAATCCCTGATTATAGACCTTTGTCCTTTTGTTCCAAGAAAGGGATTACGAGGCATCGAGAGGCTTCCACCATTGTTCATTCATTGTATTTCGGCTGAATGGAGGTCAGAGTGAGCCAGAAATGGAGCCATGGTTCCGTGTTTAGTGCCACTCCTATGCCGTAGGTAACGGCCAATGTTTTGCAGTTCATGCTGTGTGAATTTGATATTTTCTCGGTTGAGAAACAAAATGATCCAACAAAGAGAATCTTTCTTCTCTTGGCATTGTCAAGTCAGGGTTCCTTTGAGCCAGTGGTGCCCCCCAAAAAAAGAATCCCCATGGCAACTGTTTAAGCTTTATCTTTAGTCCCTTCAGAACAAATTCCATAGAGCGACATTTCGTTCTTTGTAAAACATGCCATTTTAAAATGGCGAGCATGGTAGACAGTAGCCGCATGTGACAATGGCGCAGGGGGGGTCAATACGTACCTGTCTCCTGGAAAGTATAGGTAGTGCTATTCCACATATAGATGTAGCTATCCACACACAGGTTGTGAACATTGTCAGCATTGATGGCGAGAGCCAGATACTGAACCCCGTCCAGTAAAAATGCCTCAAAGCTCTCCACCCGAAAAGCAATCTCTTGTATCTCAGAAACGTGAGTCAACAATGCCAAAGCATCTGAAAGTATAAAAGACAACAGAGGGTTTTCATTGATATACTAGTAATAATATCAAGTAATAAACCACAAGGGAAACTGAATGGGTAAATTTTAATTCAATTTTGGGGTGAAAAAAAGAAAAATTGACAAGAGCGGGAGTTGAACCTGCGACCACCGGAATAACGTGACAGCATTCTACCAACTGAGTTATCTAGCTCTAATGTTGGAGGTCTCCCTATTTTGTCGTTATCCTTGTTTGGGATGCCAGTCAGAAGCCATTCAACCTTAAACTTCCATTTAACCAGGGATCATACCAAAGTTATTATACACAAAGATATTGACAAAATAGAGAGACCGCGAACATTAGGGCTAGATAGCTCAGTTGGTAGAGTGCCAGTCTGTTAATCCGGAGGTTGCATGTTCAAATCCTATGAGCAAACGAAGACAGACACAAAATCAAATTAAGGAGACAGCATGGTATATTGTTGCAGTTGAATTTTTGAGTTCTTCTTGAATGATGTAGTGGTGTTCAGAGACCGGATGTGGTTGGAGGACCACAGATGGAAAAAGCTTCGTCTGACAAAGTGTTACTTGTTCTTGACTCTGACAGCATAGAGTGGTATCTGAGCAAGATTGAAGGTCACATCTCCCAGGTGTGTAGAATTAGATGGATTGGCTGAGATATTGTGTGTCTTTGTTGTGGATGCAATTAAAGATGTGGAGTGTAAATTGAATACTTTGCTAGGGGAGGAGCCAGGGGAGTCTTTCCAGAGCTCGGTTTCACAACTCACTAAGATTCAGGTATGGCATTCGGGTATGGCATTCAGGTTGGCTCAGTGGTTTCTTTCCCTGCCTTTCACCTCTGTGACCCCAGAATCCCGGACCCACCTTGCATTTGGATTGGGTTTTCAGTCCCTACCTGATTGTGTGGGTTTTCCCTATTTGGGGTTTTCCTCTCACATCTAAAACTGATATTTCTTCAACATCTTCTCTACACAGGTATCTTCAGGCCTACGAGTCACAGTGCAAGTCACTTTTGAGGGTCCCTTGGTTTCATTACCAGAAGGATATAATAATAATCTCAAGATGAGCTGTCAATATCACCAAAGTGGTTTGTTTTGTGACATCACACTTTGATAAGCAATAAAGAATAACACACAGTTAAGATCAATCTTAGCTCTTGGTGAAATCGGTCCCAGGTTACTTACTAGCATATAACTCCTGCAGCTCATCTATTGCATTACACTGGTCCCCTGCGATCAGCATGAGGTTCCTTATGTCTCTCCAGACCCATTCGCGCAGAGCCTCGTGCATTTTCCACAACCCGGATAGTGAAATCCCATCAAACAGGGCGGCAGAGACATTTTGATTAAAGGTCACATGACCCTGAAAGGTCAGCTCACCGCGGACGGCCTCATCCCCAGAGAGCGTTGCTCGGTCCTGCATGAGGTCAGAGAGGGTAACTCCACCCACTGTCCCTGGAGAGGAAAAATAGTAAAATTGCCTTTAACAATGGCATTCATCAACATCCTAGCGATTTAATGGACTACCCAGGATAGAACTTTTTGAATTTGTTTAATTTTTTTCTTCATTATTATTGCAACTATTTTAGATTTATTTCATGAAGACTCATTTTTGGAGAAACATTTTCCTTCTCAAGTAAGAGCCCTCTCTACAAAATGTAGAGTGATCATCAGTGTGATCCCCTGATGGTCAAGGGTCAGAGACCCATTTGCCACCCCCTGTACTTGATCACAATTGCTAGGCATTTGCAACGATGGGTTGGGCTCTAACGGTCAATGCATTAGCCGTTGTCTAGATATTGATCATGAACTATTACCCCTGACTGTTAGATTGCCGTCCATGGTAGTGATGGAATTGAAGAAGATAGCACCCTGTAGTGTCTGACTGGTGTTCAGCGTGACAGCTTCTTGATCCAAGTCTACCCCATCCACTAAGCCATAGATGATGACGTTCTCTGTCTGGACGTCTTGAACAAACTCCTTCACTGCTGTGATATTCTGGAACACCCCTAGCTTGAAGCTCCTATCGTAGATATCTGAGATGTCATACCCATTCACTAACTCTGTCATAGGAAGTAGTACAAAAAAATCTCTTATCATCAAGGATTCGTCTGAAGCGCACTAAGGCCAGAAATCCTTGCGTCTGTCTACTTTGTGTGTGATCCATCATCAGTTTCAAATGCTCCATAGAGCGTATTCTTTTCTGACAGGTTATGCAATAGAGAGAAATGGATGTATGCTCAATGCTTGTGTGTGTAACACAGGCATATGATCAATAACAATTTATTCTTTTCTATCGGGCAAAATCTACATGAATATGTTCAAATGCGCATCACCAGGGCTCGACATTAGCGGTCGCCCGGTCGCCAAATGCGAGTCAAAACAGCGGCGGGTGAGTCAAAACCCTTACATTTGTAGTCCGACGGGCGAGTCAATTTTTGTGAACAAGTTTAGGATATAAGCTTGGGTGGTTTTTTGATAATGTCAAGTAGTTACGTTTGTTTAAAGTACCGACTAAATTGTTGTGGGAATACTAAAAAAAACACGTCTGATTCCCTATTCCACAAGACGTGCATTTATTAACAGTGCGCGCGCTGTCTGAACACGAGCTCTGTATAATCACATACACTATTGTCTGGTTGCGGCCACTGCGCGTGGTGCCGATTCGCCCCTCATAGAAACAGTGTGTGTTTGCGCCCACAGGTATTGACAATACACAGTAGTCTGGTTCCGTTGCGTGGTGTTTTTCGCCCTGCATAGAAACCTATACATTTTAATAGCACACGTGGGCTGCGGCACAGCGCATCATTATCGACTGGAAAAAGGTCGGTCTGATGTTGCTGACTTTCGGTTGATTCAACTTGAAAGAGCTCTGTATAGTGCAAAGTAATTATAAAGTTTTTGCTGAAACGGTGTAAACAGATAATGATGCATTTTATAATGATTCTATTTTTGACTGAAAAATTAGTGCAAAAAATGCGGGCGAGCTAAAAAGCTGGCGGACTACCCAAAAATCTGGTTGGGCAGACCGGACGGCGAGTGAAAAAAAAAGTTAAGGGAAAGCCCTAATCACATAAACAACATGTATACCCAACACATGCTCACAAAGGACACAATATGCAGCAGATCCAGAAACACTGGGGCAAGCCCCTTCTCTTTCACGATTAAATGTCCTGGGTGTTTTATGTACAATACACAATACACAGGACCTACAGTTTTACTTCCCATCAGAAAGACTTGGGCTGATGTTCAGGAGCCCTATCATGTCCCAGACAAGCCACCAACCATGACAATACATGGAATGGTCTCCCATCCAATTACTGACAGTTATATCACTAGCTCTTCCATTGAGCTATAACTGTCAGGGATAGTTATGCAAATAAGGTATCCAGTGTTTACCAAGTGCTTTGTGTAATGGCTTATTTGCAGGAAACTTATTGGATAATTCAGTGAACTAAGGGTCTGTTGAGTTTGTGTGAGTTTGTATACAAACCTGAAACTGTGATATGTTTATTGGAGGTGACTCTTTGGGTGAAAGTCTTGAGTCCAGTAATCACCTGATATCCTGTGGTACAAAACAAACTCAGAATTAATTGAAATCATCAAGGCACCGGACTGTTTTAGATGTGAGCCTCAGTTTGGGCCTCACAGAGTTAGAGAAGAGTAAATTTGAAATGGGCATCAGCCTCAGTATGAGACTCATAGCAGGGTGTATAATAATTCAAGATTATGCATGAATAAACTGGTCTGGTACCTACCATCCTTAGTGACTATGTCCTCAATGTAAATGCCATCCACAGTTTTAACCACCCGCACAGTTCTTTCAGCAGTCAGAGTCCCTGCAAGAGTTTTTGATCCTGTGATATGCACCCAAAATAAAATAAACATTTCAATTTTAGACATTAACAAAAAATGGCAGAGTTACAGCAATTCACTCTCTCCATCTCTACAAATAGAAATCTAGAAGACTGGTCGTCACAAGACCTCTGACTTTCTTGTTTGTAATGCATCTTCACCTTTTCCAAGAAAATCTGAAGGTGTAGGGTTATCAAAATCTTGACATCAGGGACAATCCAAACAATTTACAGGCATGT
This sequence comes from Marthasterias glacialis, assembly GCA_911728455.2. Taxonomy (NCBI): domain Eukaryota; kingdom Metazoa; phylum Echinodermata; class Asteroidea; order Forcipulatida; family Asteriidae; genus Marthasterias; species Marthasterias glacialis. Next base: position 15,175,629 of record OU452227.1, on the reverse strand, counting down.
ACTTCTTCAAGAAGTTTAAGGTGTTTTGGGGGGCATTACAGAGTATTTTGTACAATGAAATCCCGAACCTGTAATGGTAGCATTCCCAGTGAGGTTCACGGCATCAGCTACAAATTCATCAAAGTTTCTTCCAAACACTGTACCAACGTCCATGTCACCAGTCACAGCAAGATCACCAACGACAGTAAGGTTGCTCAAGAAGGTCTTGATGCCTACAATAGACTGAAAAGTGCCCCAAAACAAGAAAACTTACTGAGAACAGGAAAGTTAATTCTACAAACAGTTCCAAGTTCAGGCACAAATATAAATAATAGTAATAATGGACATTTATATTGAGCAGGTGTTCGTCAATTCGGACACTCATGGTGCATAAACTCTGTCACTGGGCCATTTATTTCTTTTCTTATACCATCTCAGCTCCCTGGGGAGTTTACAGCTTGTGCTGCCAAGCATATCAAGCTAACTCAATCGCAAGAACCATCTCTGCTCTCAAAGGTACCCATTTACTCCTGGGTGGAGAGAAGCAATTACAGTTAAGTGTCTTGCTCAAGAACACAAGTGTCATACCTGGGACTCAAACCCAGACACCCAAATGACCTAGCCAGCAGAACTTGGCCACTTTTTTGTGAAAACCTATAGTATTTATCAACGAAGAATTAAAAACAAAACTGTGTCTTTATAAGTCGTAAACAAAGAGAGGAATTGTTACCTCGTTTGTGTGGAGTAAGACTACGTCTTCGTACCAGCCAGAGAGATTCAACCCGTATATCAGCCCAGTGGCTTCCATATAACCATCAAAGGTCACGCCCTGGGTGAAGGTCAAATTACCCCGAAGGTCAAAGGGTTCATCCAGCATGATCGCTTTGAGGCGCAGTTCTGATATGTCGACTCCATCCACAAGACCGGTGACTGTAATATCAGTCATTGTGGTCAGATCTAAAGGGGTATCAATGTAAGTTTGCACAGTACATGTAGAGTGTTATAATATCATATCTTAATAGATGATAAATTTGCATCGGGGATAAAGAATGTTATTTGTGTTTTCACCCATACACTGATGTGTGTTAACCACTGTATATCCAGTACTTTCCCCGAGTCCTGTGAAAAAAATCCACAGTCATTTTATTCATGAACCCACTACCTGACTACCTTTGCCATTCTAGAGCAAATGTCTTACCACTAGACCACCGAGCTTGCCCGATAGCTAGAGGCTGTTTGATTCCTGTTTTAAACGATATATTAATATTAATAAAAACACTTATAAAAGTGCACTAATTGCTTCAAAGTGGTAACAATTAACAATAATAACAAATAAAGACAAGATTGGAAAACAAGATTAAAAATCTATAGAAATATGTACTACAAGTGAATAAATAAGTTACAGGTGAATACGTGTCAGCAGCAAGTTCTAGACCTACCAAAATGTAATGATAATGATAAAAAGAGATGTTTCTGTCGCAGTTAAAGATAAAACAAAGGGTCGTTAATCATCCAAGTACTGATTAGTCACAATCTGGTAGATCACTTATTATAAAGTTTATACCAGTGTGAATCCTTCAGAGAAATATTTCCGTCTGAAATACTATCAAAGTCAGGAAAATAGCATCAGAAATTTTGAAATTTAGTTGCACTAATCTCACATGAACATGCACAAAATCCCATACAATAACCTCCCTTTATTAAGATAGGAAAATAGAATTAGCTGCTGCAAACTGTTCACCAACCAAAATGACATGTGGTATAAATAAAAAAAATCATTAAATGGCCTTTAATTATACATACTCTGAACAAACACCAGTGGTGAGCTGATCGTCTGGGTGCTAATCGTTTTTACAATGGAGTTGTTGAGATAAACGATATCAAAACCATTGATGAGGCCTGTTACTATGGTATCTGGTGCCGTGGAAATGATATTCTCAGTGACAGTCCAAGAACCTAAAGAGAGAAGAGAGTGAAATATCACCAATGTGACCAGGGGTGGATTTCACAAAGCGCTAGGGCTGGTCTTATCTCGAGTTAGGATGAGTAAGTAGTCCTAACTTATAGGACTACTCACAAGTTAGGACTAGTCGTAAGTTAGGACTAATTTTGTGAAATCCACCCCTGGTCCTACAACATTGGGTTCGATCACGCCATGCCCGATATGTGATAGAGGGAGTTCCCCCCCCACATGTTCCTATACTCTTAACACACTCTTCCCATCGTGTATAGAAGTATACCCCCCAAACATCCTCTCAAGAATTCCTGAGATTCCCAGAACACAACGAAAACACAGTGGGAGAGGGGTGTACACCATGCCACATATCAAGCACCAATGGGTGTTGTACAAAAAAGCAAATATCCCAAAATTTGAGTACCTGTGAGATTCTGTGCTGTGGTCTTGGTCATGACCTCAGTGCTCAGGTCGATTCCATCCACCGTCCCGATCACAAACACATCTTGCTCAGCATACAATCCATCTGAAAATGTCTATAACAGAACAAGAAGGAAACAACTCATGATCTATTAACATGCCAACTGCTAAACTACAAGTACAGCATAAGCCTATAACAGGTGTACCATCTTGCCTTGCCGGTATGAGTACACTCATAGTAACAAGTGCACTCAATTATACTGTGCCATCACGTGTATTTGCAGTCACAGGTGTAATAGATTTTGTATTGTCGATAAGAGTAAACTTATATTAACAATTTTATCAGAGTCCACACTGTAACTGCAACTACAACCAGTGGCATAACTAAACATTTTATTTACTTATTTTATTTTTACTTTTTATTTTGTTTGGGGGAGGCTGGAGCAAAGAAATACTTAGGGAGGCTTTATACGTTACCGAGAGAAACTATCTGCAAGACATAGGCTACATATACTATTAGTTACATGTAAATTAGTTTAACCAAGGCATCATATTTTGCCCTTGGGAAAAAAAGACAGTTTTACTGAGTAAAAGGGATGACGTGTGTGTACCCATATGAAAAACAGAGTGCTAGCTTACCTTTGTGCCAAGAATTTTGGTTAGTTTGTCAGGATATATGATGTCTGACATGAAGAAATCCAGGTCCACACCATCCAGGAGTCCTGTTAGTTCTAGACTCTCTAAAAGTGCTGTTTGATTTGTAAATATCTGTATTCAATAAATTCAAAGACAAATTACTCTGTTAGCAAAAAGGAAAACAATTATGTACCTTTCCACTACTCCAAAGGATTTTTTTATAAGTACATTCATTTGGCTGAACAGTGACTGAATCAGACAGAGTTGCAGACAAACATGCCCTAATATGTGTCACTTGTTTACATAAAATCACTTGCAGTTTGTTTTCAAAACTTTGGGCTCGATTTAAAAAGATTTTTGTATCCATACATTGATGAGTTTTAAGCTCTGTATACTTCATGCTTTCTGAACCCAGTGTGACAAAAAAACACAGGCATACAACTCCTGTGGGATTCAAACTAAAGACCCCACCACCAACGCAACCCCACATTCCAGAACAGAGGTCTTACACATCAGTGTAAGTGTAAATCAAAAACAAATGATATTCTTTACCCTCAATGTAATTATTACACCTATTAAACTGTTGCAGTACCCACTGCTAATTGCAGGATTCGAACTGGCCTCTTGAATCCCACCTGAGAAGTATGCTGATGGGTTTTCTTCCCTGCGGGACTAGGGAAAGTACTGAGTATAAAGTGTTTAACACACATCGGTGTTTGGGTAAAATCAAAATATTATTCTTTATCCCCAATATTATTATTACATCTATTAAAATGTATGATCTGGGGTGGATCTCACAAAGGGCTAGGACTAGTCTTATCTCGAGTTATGAATAACTAGTCCTAACTTTTATGACTTGTCAGTAAGTTAGGACTAGTCCTAAGTTAGGACTAGTTTTGTGAAATCCATCCCTTGTCTCTTAATTTTTCACCAGTATTTTCAGATATAAACTAAGCAACATCATAATATGCAGATCTTCTCCAGTCGTGCATTTAGTTCATTTGTTCCATGGAGTAATTGCTAAAATTAACAACCAATGCTGTACCTTGTCTGGGCAAGACTTTGCAGGTGTAATTCAATGAGGTACTGACCTTTGACCCCGTGACTGTCTGTGGTCCGTTGAGGAGCATGGCTCTCAATACAAACTGATCTAGATCCACACCATTGATGTAGCTGCCCAACGTCACATTACCATGAACAACAGAGTCTAGAGAACAGACGGATCAATGACAAAATTCAAGTTATCAATCTGAAATGTACATTTGAAGAACTGGAAAAGTTTCTGAAATTTGAAGCAGGAAACTTGGGTATAATTTGCATAATGCACCTTAGGATACTGTTTGTTTTTTCGGCTGTTAGAGGCATACAATGTGCATTGAATGAAATACTTTGAGATGAAAGTGGCTAACAAACCACTATATTAGCTAAATTTCCATTGTTCATATGGTTCTGAGCACGCGCACATTTCTGAGAACAACAGAATTTACCAGGAAAGTCTGCTGCCACCTAGTGTCGATGAAAGTCTCTCCTAAGAATCTATTGCCACTCTGATGTCACCCAGAATAGACCCCTTGCGTACGCCGCCATCGCTGAGGTCAAACAATGGAAATGCGCACAAGTATAAACGTCACGCACAACTCTCAGCAAATGACAGGTCTTCCTTTCAGTGAGGGCGCTATTTGAGTTTGTAAATACATATGCAAGGGGACCCGATTCTCCTGACCTTATCATCACAAATAATTGGTTGTGCCATTTAAGGAGTCAATGTCTCCATGTGTTATACAGAATGTGTAGCGCGCATTTTAGACGACGTAGCGTTCACACACCCTGCGGATTGACTCCCAAAATGGTGAGTAGGCAAACAATAGCCGCATGTGATGTTTGAGCAAGGGGTTAAAACTTAAGATGTGATACCAGTATCATCAGTGTATATTACCAGCCAATATTTTGTCCCCCGTGATCGTCTGCTCTTTGGTTTTACTCATGATGTTATCCTTCAGCGCAGTCAGATTCACACCGTTGACCAACCCTATGATGTCCACATCATTAACGGTCACATTACTGGCAGTAATACTGTGGTTGGCATATATGTCCTGATAAATAACAAAATAAGACATCTTAAGAACCTTTGCTGGATGTCTGTGGGACCTAAGTTAGCCCCATTCATTCATTAACAACTGAAAACTTACTGGCAGTGAGGAAATTTACAGCACAGTGCATGAGTTCGGACAAGGACAATTGTCCACTATTGTTGGACTAACTGGACTCGAAAGTTGTCCAGTCACATGTTGTTAGTATTCTCTAATCAACTAGTTGGAACCAGTCTACTGACCGTGGTTGCTTCATTAGTTATCATAAGCTTTTTTCGTTTTTTACTGTGACAAAAAGGCATGGGAGTTACAATGCACACAAATTATTGCCAAATGACCAAATCTTTCGCTACGCCGACGGTGTGGTTGTGACAAAAGTCTAGTCACTAGACTCCAACCAGCCGCAGCCACACTTGATTGTTAGTGAGCATGTGCAGCCATAGACCAAGGGTCGACCATGGTTCCTTGTCTGAATTTGCTTATAGATAGTTGCAGAAGGCGCCAGTGTCAAAGATCTTTTTAATCTATTTCATTGCTGTGGAAAAATTACACTGACAAGCAAAACACATCAAATGGCATTTTGGCTTATAACCTGTTTTGCTAAGCATGCTTTTTACTTTGGTAAGTAATTTTGTGACCTTAAAACTGCCATGTGAGATTTCTCCCAGATCCTAATTGCTGATAAATAAATAAACTTTTGCTCATTTATACCATACCTGATCGGACGTCAGATCTACTCTGGTCAGTACAAAGTATGTCCAATTCCGTCCATTGATTAAGACTTCCACATTAACATTCCCATCAACTGATGCATTCTGGGCTACAAGACGCTGGAACGTCTTAATACCTGCAACTCACCAGGAAAGAAGAACAATGGTGAATGTGCTATCCACTTCACTGCGCGTTATTGTGTACAGAGGAACTACCTACTCGACAAACAAACCATTTTTCAGTTTGCGTTGGCCATTAAATAAAAGTACAATGAACTGTGGATATCGTCACCGTTTTCATGAAGTAACAAATCTGCACCACAGCAAAAAATCTGTGTTTGGAGAAAATCGCGTTTGGGGTTGAACTATTTTTGAAAATGCTGTTTCGAAGGCTGCTTTCTATTTTTTTTTTTAATTTTACTACCAAAATAAAGCTGACTTTTTCATTCACGCAGACCTGTCAATATCTTCCAAAAGTTTGGATGAGTTATTAATTCCTAGACGTATTTGTCACTTTGTGAAAACGAAAAAATGAGCATTGTGTACAAACTAATGCGTACTTCAGGAAAACACTTAACTTAAATAGGTCAACATATATTCATCACTTCTTGAAAACATATGTCATACTACGCATGTTTGGCACCGTACCAGCACTACAAGCAAGTATTTCAATGGATAAAGTGGCGAACAAAATTCAAATCTATAGCCATTCGTCAGTCATGCTAGTTAGTGTAATTACAAAACTATTACGTGCCTGAAACTTGCTGAAAATGCTAACAGCAATGAGTATGTCAAGAATTTGTACAAAACAAAAACTTGCCAAAATTTGTGATTTTTGACACATTCGTCACTTTGTGAAAACGGTGCACATTGTGTGTCTATTTAAAGGTAAAATGAAATGATGTGCACAAGATGTGCATAAGTGATCAACTTTTACAAGACTCACCCGTAACGATTTGATTCCCATTGACAGTGAGTACATCGGTATCTATATAAATTCCATCCACTGTACCAGTGACATCCACAGTACCAACAATGCTAACATTAGCTAGAAAAGTCTACAAATAAAATGGAATAAAATATTTCAACACAACGTATGGAATAAAATATTTTAACACAAAGTATTTCACACAAAATGTATGTACATGCATCGTTAGTTCTGATCAACTATTCCCACAATAGGTTTGTATTTTTTTACTTTTGACCTACATGAGATCAATACTGTTCATCCTTTGACCTGTGGGGTCAAAACGGCTGTGTCCTAATTAAGCAACTTCTGCTACGACTTCGTCCATTGGCTGCAACAGCGTTGAAAAATAGGACTTTTTGGAGTTGCAGTTTTTTTTCACTTTTAACCAGTTGCCGCTGAGATTCTTTTTTTTTTGTCCCGTCTCTCTGGTGGGATTCTTTTGGTAGAATCTCCAAAAAAAGAATTCTTTGAGGTGACTGCTCGCACAAAGAAACCCTGACTTGACAATGCCAAGAGAACAAAGATTCTCTTTGTTGGATTGTCCGATTTGTTTCTCAATCGAGAAAATGTCAAATTCACACAGCGTGAATTGCAAAACATCGGCCGTTACCTACGGCATAAGAGTGGTACTAAACACGGAACCATGGCTTGATTGCCGGCTCACTCTGACTTTCCTCCATTGAGCCGAAATACAATGAATGAACAATGGTGGAAGCCTTTCGATGCCTCGTAATCCCTTTCTCGGAACAAAAGGACAAAGGTCTATAATCAGGGATTACACAAAAACCACCTCTCAATAGCCAGAAAATGCCAATATGTTCACAACCTTTTTGGGTCTTTGTGTGGGTGAAACAAAGCTTTAGACGGAGTGTGTGTGATCTGTGCACGCTTCATAGTTGAATGACCGGGCGGACTTTGCTCTGGTGGTCTGAAATTACATGATGGCGTCGTAAGACGGCTTCCGTTTCCAGGCAGGGGAAACATTTGCGTGTTAACAGGTCATCCGGTGCCAACTGGTTAATCAGTGCTAGTGATATTTCCTGTTTTCATTTAGGATACAATTCAGCCTAATTGACCTATGACATGAATGATTTTTCCCCTTTGACCTATGAGGTCAATAGTATTTACCCTTTGACCTCTAAGGTGGGCTTCTCTTCCTTTAAGTAGTGAGTTTCTGTAGAGGGCTGTCAGGTCAACTCCAGCAATTAAGCCCGTTACATTGAGACCAGCATTCGCAGAAAAGCCATCTAGGAAAGTCTTACGTCCTGTCCAGACGAAAAACAACAAATATTCAAAACAAAACAATTTTAAAACAGGTGCTGCCTACACGTGGAAAATTGCTGTGCACTTCATCGATATTAATAACATCATTTTTCTGAAAATTCATGGTACATTAATACAAAAGTTCATCATTTATTTTTTTATTTAAACTTGTTTATACACAGTAACCCATTCAACCAAGGTTGTTTTTCAAGAGACACCGTTGCATAAAAACATCTGTAAAATTTGAACAATACACAAAGTAATTTGTGGAATTAAATCATAAGATAAAACAAATTTTAAAGCAAAGTAAATGACTGAGTCAGTGTACAAAAAGCAAGACTAGATCTTAACCAGTTGTTGCAGGATGTTGTGTATACAAGAAAATATTATCTGTGGCAGCAAACGAGTGATGTGTAAATATGCCATTGTGTACAATCGGAATACTGGAACAAAGGTTGCCCGGATATTTTGTTTCGGAGCGCGCACAGAGCATGCACTTGCCGTGATACACCTTGTTTCACCCACACAAAGATGACAGATGGAGTGGAATATTTCTGATCACTGTGCAGGGGTTATTGTGCAATCCCAAATTCCAGACCTTTGTCTTTTTTTGTTCCAAGAAGAGGATTACGTGGCATTGAGTTTCCAGCCCTGGTTGCGGATGTAGGACCAATCATAATGTGGTACACGGCCGAGGTTTTGCAATTCATATCACGGTGCATGAACTTGACATCTTCTTTGCTTTGTTAAGTCATGGTTTCTTTGTGCCAGTGGTACTCTCGAGAAAAATGATTTTGGCAATTCCGAGAAAATAATCCCACCAGGCTGGTTGGGAAAAAATGGTTAACTGGTTATAATGAGAAGAAAAAAAAATAAATCACAAAAACCAGACAGATAAAACAGAAACTACAAGCACATGATAATACTTGAAATCAAGAAAAAAAAAAAAAAATAGGATATGTAGGTTAGGGGTTATCAGCCTTATTAAATAGAAGAAACATAATTTGTTACCTGTAACAATCTGATCAGAGTACTTGTCAAGGAAATCTTCTGTCATGTTATTCCCATTGATGAGTCCCTGGAAGATGATATGCCCAGAGGTGACGGTCACTGGCTGAGTGAAGGTTTTGCTCCCTCGTATCAATTGCTCTATAAAGGTCATTTTAGGACAACTGTCATGACTGTTCAGCATGCATACAAGTCAAACAGGAACTAGTCTATTTTAACCACTTCACGACAGATGTCATGTTTAGATGCACAAAAGGACACATGATTGGGACTGTGTAAACACGCTTTAGAAATGTCTATGTATGGGTGGGTTGACGTGGCAACCCGCTCGGACTGTTCTGCATGGGACGAGGTCAAGAGCGAATGATGTGTTGGCTGGCACAATACATGCACTCATAGAACCCGGCTTCATTGAGCTGGTACTGACAAGAACAAAAGGCACTTAAATGAACGGTCAATTCACTCTTTACCTGGGCCATTTGTGTAATCCCCAATTCCATACTGTCAGTCTTTTGTCTGACAACCCAAGATTACTATTACACCACTATAGATTACCACAGTTTCCATTGTTCTCAGCACTGAGGTAAGCACAAGATTCCAGTCTACCATGGCCGAATATCAGCAGTGGCTGACAGCCTAGGAATGGCCAAGTCACGGAGAGCAAAGAGGGTTTCCATGCAAGTAAATCCCAGAGAAAAATACCACGTTTATTGTCTTTATATTTTAGGTAGTCAGGGTTTCATTTCGACAAAAATAGTCCATGAAAAGAAAAGTTTGGATAGGGGTTCTGAAAATAAGTAATAGGGTGGTATCGTAAACAAATTTGGAAAAGCCGAATTGAACTGATTAAGAAACCATCTCCACTTTGACAAAAAGTATGCAAGTTGTTTTTCTTGAGCAATATCCAGCCAACCAGATGTTAGAGTTTGAGAACGGATGAGTTCTATGAACAAGGGAAAGTTGAGACAGTCAAACACTTGCCTACAGTGGATATATTAAAGAAGGTATCTCTGTACAATGCCTGGATATCAATATCGTTGATGAGACCGTCGACTGTGAGATTGGCTCTCATCGTTGAGTCATCAAAGAACACCACTGGACCTATATGAGAAAAACAGAGAGCAGAGAAACAATAAAAGTATTCCTTTTTATATAATGAATCTCAGTGAGCATTTTCATCCAGCAAACACACGGAATGCTAATATTGAGTAGCAAATGATGATTTTTGGTACATTTTGTGTAGCATTTTGCTATGATATACAAGGGAAATCATTCACTTAAAGTTAGGAGTTTACCCCTGTGTTTCTGGCATGGTTGGCTGCAAACTGCTTCGCAGTACCTTCTAGCCCTGGCAAGGCGATTGGTCTTGTCATATTTAAAGTAGCTTAATATATCGTAAATATAACGAGCGCTTTGAAACACCTGTGATTAAGTGCTATTCAAATAGCACAAATTTTTGACATTGGCATTTATTTCACACTAATACAATGTACATGTACAAGGTACACACACTATAACTTTACAGAATTAATAAACATTATATTACGTTGTATAGAAAGATCTCATTATTGCATTATTGTTATTATTACCATTTAACAACAAAAAAACAGGGTTGAGTGAAAAACATGAACCACAAGATGCAATAAAGTAAGGTTCAAACTTACCAACACTGTGTTCATGTCCCCCCCCCCTCCAAAAAAAAGGACAAATCTTTGAGGGGCATTGTTTTACCTCGGATCGTCTGATTGGTCGATAATGTCATCACATCACTGGCCCAAGCAGACAGGTCAACCGTATCAACATTCCCTGTTACATGAATGGCCTGTTCTGCATTTATGCCATCAATGAAAGTCTTCTTTCCAAGGATGGTGTGATTACCTGTAAAAGATATGACAAATGTTCAGCCGTGCAAATGCAGTTTATCCCTGAGCTTTCCTTAAACCATCTCAACTCCTTAGGAGTATGCAGCACCGGCAGCCAAATGGGCACACAGGTTGCTAATGTGTCACCAGATAGAAACAATACAACAGATAGAAACAATACACCTTTATAAAAAATAGTACAATACCAAGCAGGCCTCTTAAAGTGCCTTACAGTATTATTGCCCCTGTTCATCAGGCTCTAAGCATTCCTGACACCATCTCAACTCCTTAGGAGTATGCAGCACCGGCAGCCTAATAGGCGCACAGGTTGATAATCATTCACATCAACAATCTTTACCCTCGCAGGTACCCATTATTGGGTATGAGAGACAATTATAGTTAAGTGTCTTGCTCAAGGACACAAGTTTCATGGCTGGGATTTGAACCCACACTCTGATGACTCAGCAACCAGAACTTGAGTTTAATACGCTAGACCACTCGGCCATGACACGTAACTCAATAATGGGACACAATTATGTCTGCATCTTTGTTGAGCACAGGCTTCATCTTGCATCTTGTTGGCATTTCATATACATGCAAAAACATCATTGGTCAATGACGCCTGTGATGCATAAAAAAAAAGAACGCTGGGCACAATGTACGGAAAAGTACATATACTGAGTAATGGTGGCACATGATGTCATCTCAGATTTATCTGTAATTATTTTCTTAAAAAATACGAGATAAGAATTAATGTATTTCTTGGATAGTGAACCAACCTTTGAGTGTGACAACATCCTGAGTGAGATTCAATCCATTCACGTATCCATTGAGGTCTACATCACCAGCTGCTGTTACTGGTCTTGTGAATACCCTGGGTCCAGCTAACGTCCCGTTAGCTTCAAGTAAATAATGGCAGGAAAAAAGCTCAATAATTGCCCTGACATTCAGTCAAGCCTTTTTTGCATAAAAAAGTCAAACCACAAATTTCAACCCATTTTTCTTTTTATACCAATCAGCTTCAATGACTCCATGCTAGATGGGACAAATAACAAACTCAAGAAACTACCTAAAACTTACAGTGTTTTCTCAAAGGACTCCGGAAAGCACTGAGTATACAGTGCTTATCACACATCTATGTAAGGTCCAAACCAAACTCATTTTCTTCATCCCTGATGCACTTAAATCCATTAAAATTGTTGCGGTACCCACAGGATTCAAACTCTCTTCACTGAGCACGTTTGGTATTCTAGTGGTTAAGACATCTGCTCTAGAATGTCGGGAAACGAGGGTTTGAATTCAATCCGAGAAACCTGTGGATTTTTTTAACCACAGGACTGAGTATTGACCCCTTGCACGCACGCCACACACGGCGACTGTGCCATGGTCACCATTTTGGAAGTCATTAGGTACATGTAAATATTACGTTGACTAAGATGCGTACAACATTGTATAACACATGGGGACATTGACTTCCAAAATGGTGCAACTTAGATAATTGTGATGATGACATCAGGTGAATTAGGTCAATACAGTGATTATCACATGGGTGTAAGTGATTATTATCACATGGGTGTAAGTGATTATTATCACATGGGTGTAAGTGATTATTATCACATAGGTGTAAGTGATTATTATCACATGGGTGTAAGTGATTATTATCACATGGGTGTAAGTGATTATTATCACATGGGTGTAAGTGATTATTATCACATGGGTGGGTGTACGTGATTATTACAAAAAGTAAAAAGTCTTTGTTTTATGTAGTATAGTAAAACCAAAATCAGTACGCTTTCAATTGGTCAGTTTTTGACCACATTAAACCAAAGAGTTTGTACATCACCATAATAACTTGGGTTCAAAATGATCAAAAACAATGTTTAAAATATCTTTTTTAAGTTGCTATTAATCATACAAAAGTTTTATTCAAGCAAACTGTAACAAATCATGAGACATATTTTCTCCAAAAAAGAACCTTTGAAAATATTTTTCCCTGTTGCTGTGTAATAATTATTATCAATTTGCAACTTTAACTATATATATATATATATTTTTTTTTTTATATTACAAGAATTAAGCAGGGTGAACACTGATTGATCTGAAAGTGCAAAGAAACACTCAAAGTAATTTACACAAAAGTAGGTCTTCAGTTTTTAAGAATTAAATGAAGAATAAAGTTTAGATATTTATTGTCTAACCTTTCAACAGTACAACGTCCTGCTGAAGATCCACATTGTTAACTGTGGTGCCAAGGACGATATCATCAGTCACTGAAACATCATCTGCAAATGTCTTTTTCCCTGTGATCTAGACAGAAAAATATGACAGTTAGTCTAAAAATGTTTGTGAAGTAGGAGAGTTTTATGAAAGATTTTATTGAAGAGTTCTTGCAGTCTGTTTTATAAAATTAGTTCAACAAAAAGTAAAAAGTCTTTGTTTTATGTAGTATGGTTGGAAGTAATGAGTTTTAAATTGAGTTAAAATAATGAGTTTAAATAAGAACTTGTCCTGCTGTTTATCTACTTCCATGGAGTAGATTGGGAATCAGGAGACTACCGAGTTTAAATAAGAACTTGTCCTGCTGGTTATCTACTGCCACAGAGTAGATTGGGAATCAGGAGACTACCAAGTTTAAATAAGAACTTGTCCTGCTGGTTATCTACTGCCACAGAGTAGATTGGGAATCAGGAGACTACCGAGTTTAAATAAGAACTTGTCCTGCTGGTTATCTACTGCCACAGAGTAGATTGGGAATCAGGAGACTACCAAGTTTAAATAAGAACTTGTCTTGCTGTTTATCTACTGCCACAGAGTAGATTGGGAATCAGGAGACTACCAAGTTTAAATAAGAACTTGTCCTGCTGGTTATCTACTGCCACAGAGTAGATTGGGAATCAGGAGACTACCGAGTTTAAATAAGAACTTGTCCTGCTGGTTATCTACTGCCACAGAGTAGATTGGGAATCAGGAGACTACCAAGTTTAAATAAGAACTTGTCTTGCTGTTTATCTACTGCCACAGAGTAGATTGGGAATCAGGAGACTACCAAGTTTAAATAAGAACTTGTCCTGCTGGTTATCTACTGCCACAGAGTAGATTGGGAATCAGGAGACTACCGAGTTTAAATAAGAACTTGTCCTGCTGGTTATCTACTTCCATGGAGTAGATTGGGAATCAGGAGACTACCAAGTTTAAATAAGAACTTGTCCTGCTGGTTATCTACTTCCATGGAGTAGATTGGGAATCAGGAGACTACAAAGTTTAAATAAGAACTTGTCATGCTGTTTATCTACTGCCACAGAGTAGATTGGGAATCAGGAGACTACCAAGTTTAAATAAGAACTTGTCCTGCTGTTTATCTACTTCCATGGAGTAGATTGGGAATCAGGAGACTACCAAGTTTAAATGAGAACTTGTCATGCTGTTTATCTACTGCCACAGAGTAGATTGGGAATCAGGAGACTACCAAGTTTAAATAAGAACTTGTCCTGCTGTTTATCTACTTCCATGGAGTAGATTGGGAATCAGGAGACTACCGAGTTTAAATAAGAACTTGTCCTGCTGGTTATCTACTGCCACAGAGTAGATTGGGAATCAGGAGACTACCGAGTTTAAATAAGAACTTGTCCTGCTGGTTATCTACTGCCACAGAGTAGATTGGGAATCAGGAGACTACCAAGTTTAAATAAGAACTTGTCTTGCTGTTTATCTACTGCCACAGAGTAGATTGGGAATCAGGAGACTACCAAGTTTAAATAAGAACTTGTCCTGCTGGTTATCTACTGCCACAGAGTAGATTGGGAATCAGGAGACTACCGAGTTTAAATAAGAACTTGTCCTGCTGGTTATCTACTGCCACAGAGTAGATTGGGAATCAGGAGACTACCAAGTTTAAATAAGAACTTGTCTTGCTGTTTATCTACTGCCACAGAGTAGATTGGGAATCAGGAGACTACCAAGTTTAAATAAGAACTTGTCTTGCTGTTTATCTACTGCCACAGAGTAGATTGGGAATCAGGAGACTACCAAGTTTAAATAAGAACTTGTCCTGCTGTTTATCTACTTCCATGGAGTAGATTGGGAATCAGGAGACTACCGAGTTTAAATAAGAACTTGTCATGCTGTTTATCTACTGCCACAGAGTAGATTGGGAATCAGGAGACTACCAAGTTTAAATAAGAACTTGTCATGCTGGTTATCTACTGCCACAGAGTAGATTGGGAATCAGGAGACTACCGAGTTTAAATAAGAACTTGTCATGCTGTTTATCTACTGCCACAGAGTAGATTGGGAATCAGGAGACTACCAAGTTTAAATAAGAACTTGTCCTGCTGTTTATCTACTTCCATGGAGTAGATTGGGAATCAGGAGACTACCGAGTTTAAATAAGAACTTGTCCTGCTGGTTATCTACTGCCACAGAGTAGATTGGGAATCAGGAGACTACCAAGTTTAAATAAGAACTTGTCTTGCTGTTTATCTACTGCCACAGAGTAGATTGGGAATCAGGAGACTACCAAGTTTAAATAAGAACTTGTCCTGCTGGTTATCTACTGCCACAGAGTAGATTGGGAATCAGGAGACTACCGAGTTTAAATAAGAACTTGTCCTGCTGGTTATCTACTGCCACAGAGTAGATTGGGAATCAGGAGACTACCAAGTTTAAATAAGAACTTGTCCTGCTGGTTATCTACTGCCACAGAGTAGATTGGGAATCAGGAGACTACCAAGTTTAAATAAGAACTTGTCCTGCTGGTTATCTACTGCCACAGAGTACATTGGGAATCAGGAGACTACCGAGTTTAAATAAGAACTTGTCATGCTGGTTATCTACTGCAGCGGAGTAGATTGGGAATCAGGAGACTACCGAGTTTAAATAAGAACTTGTCTTGCTGGTTATCTACTTCCATGGAGTAGATTGGGAATCAGGAGACTACCAAGTTTAAATAAGAACTTGTCTTGCTGGTTATCTACTGCCACAGAGTAGATTGGGAATCAGGAGACTACTGAGTTTAAATAAGAACTTGTCCTGCTGTTTATCTACTGCAGCGGAGTAGATTGGGAATCAGGAGACTACCGAGTTTAAATAAGAACTTGTCATGCTGTTTATCTACTGCCACAGAGTAGATTGGGAATCAGGAGACTACTGAGTTTAAATAAGAACTTGTCCTGCTGTTTATCTACTGCAGCGGAGTAGATTGGGAATCAGGAGACTACCGAGTTTAAATAAGAACTTGTCCTGCTGGTTATCTACTTCCATGGAGTAGATTGGGAATCAGGAGACTACCGAGTTTAAATAAGAACTTGTCCTGCTGTTTATCTACTGCAGCGGAGTAGATTGGGAATCAGGAGACTACCAAGTTTAAATAAGAACTTGTCCTGCTGTTTATCTACTGCCACAGAGTAGATTGGGAATCAGGAGACTACCAAGTTTAAATAAGAACTTGTCATGCTGTTTATCTACTTCCATGGAGTAGATTGGGAATCAGGAGACTACCAAGTTTAAATAAGAACTTGTCCTGCTGGTTATCTACTGCCACAGAGTAGATTGGGAATCAGGAGACTACCGAGTTTAAATAAGAACTTGTCCTGCTGTTTATCTACTGCAGCGGAGTAGATTGGGAATCAGGAGACTACCGAGTTTAAATAAGAACTTGTCCTGCTGGTTATCTACTTCCATGGAGTAGATTGGGAATCAGGAGACTACCGAGTTTAAATAAGAACTTGTCCTGCTGTTTATCTACTGCAGCGGAGTAGATTGGGAATCAGGAGACTACCAAGTTTAAATAAGAACTTGTCCTGCTGTTTATCTACTGCCACAGAGTAGATTGGGAATCAGGAGACTACCAAGTTTAAATAAGAACTTGTCATGCTGTTTATCTACTTCCATGGAGTAGATTGGGAATCAGGAGACTACCAAGTTTAAATAAGAACTTGTCCTGCTGGTTATCTACTGCCACAGAGTAGATTGGGAATCAGGAGACTACCGAGTTTAAATAAGAACTTGTCCTGCTGTTTATCTACTGCCACAGAGTAGATTGGGAATCAGGAGACTACCAAGTTTAAATAAGAACTTGTCATGCTGGTTATCTACTGCCACAGAGTAGATTGGGAATCAGGAGACTACCGAGTTTAAATAAGAACTTTTCATGCTGTTTATCTACTACAGCGGAGTAGATTGGGAATCAGGAGACTACCGAGTTTAAATAAGAACTTGTCTTGCTGGTTATCTACTTCCATGGAGTAGATTGGGAATCAGGAGACTACCAAGTTTAAATAAGAACTTGTCCTGCTGGTTATCTACTGCCACAGAGTAGATTGGGAATCAGGAGACTACCAAGTTTAAATAAGAACTTGTCTTGCTGGTTATCTACTGCCACAGAGTAGATTGGGAATCAGGAGACTACCAAGTTTAAATAAGAACTTGTCCTGCTGGTTATCTACTGCCACAGAGTAGATTGGGAATCAGGAGACTACCAAGTTTAAATAAGAACTTGTCCTGCTGGTTATCTACTGCCACAGAGTAGATTGGGAATCAGGAGACTACCAAGTTTAAATAAGAACTTGTCTTGCTGTTTATCTACTGCCACAGAGTAGATTGGGAATCAGGAGACTACCAAGTTTAAATAAGAACTTGTCATGCTGGTTATCTACTGCCACAGAGTAGATTGGGAATCAGGAGACTACCAAGTTTAAATAAGAACTTGTCTTGCTGGTTATCTACTGCCACAGAGTAGATTGGGAATCAGGAGACTACCAAGTTTAAATAAGAACTTGTCCTGCTGGTTATCTACTGCCACAGAGTAGATTGGGAATCAGGAGACTACCAAGTTTAAATAAGAACTTGTCCTGCTGGTTATCTACTGCCACAGAGTAGATTGGGAATCAGGAGACTACCAAGTTTAAATAAGAACTTGTCTTGCTGTTTATCTACTGCCACAGAGTAGATTGGGAATCAGGAGACTACCAAGTTTAAAAAAGAACTTGTCTTGCTGGTTATCTACTGCCACAGAGTAGATTGGGAATCAGGAGACTACCAAGTTTAAATAAGAACTTGTCCTGCTGGTTATCTACTGCCACAGAGTAGATTGGGAATCAGGAGACTACCAAGTTTAAATAAGAACTTGTCCTGCTGGTTATCTACTGCCACAGAGTAGATTGGGAATCAGGAGACTACCAAGTTTAAATAAGAACTTGTCTTGCTGTTTATCTACTGCCACAGAGTAGATTGGGAATCAGGAGACTACCAAGTTTAAATAAGAACTTGTCCTGCTGGTTATCTACTGCCACAGAGTAGATTGGGAATCAGGAGACTACCAAGTTTAAATAAGAACTTGTCATGCTGGTTATCTACTGCCACAGAGTAGATTGGGAATCAGGAGACTACCAAGTTTAAATAAGAACTTGTCTTGCTGTTTATCTACTGCCACAGAGTAGATTGGGAATCAGGAGACTACCAAGTTTAAATAAGAACTTGTCATGCTGTTTATCTACTTCCACAGAGTAGATTGGGAATCAGGAGACTACCGAGTTTAAATAAGAACTTGTCTTGCTGGTTATCTACTGCCACAGAGTAGATTGGGAATCAGGAGACTACCGAGTTTAAATAAGAACTTGTCTTGCTGGTTATCTACTGCCACAGAGTAGATTGGGAATCAGGAGACTACCAAGTTTAAATAAGAACTTGTCATGCTGTTTATCTACTGCCACAGAGTAGATTGGGAATCAGGAGACTACCAAGTTTAAATAAGAACTTGTCATGCTGTTTATCTACTTCCACAGAGTAGATTGGGAATCAGGAGACTACCGAGTTTAAATAAGAACTTGTCATGCTGTTTATCTACTGCCACAGAGTAGATTGGGAATCAGGAGACTACCGAGTTTAAATAAGAACTTGTCATGCTG
The DNA here is from genome assembly GCA_911728455.2 of Marthasterias glacialis. NCBI lineage: Eukaryota > Metazoa > Echinodermata > Asteroidea > Forcipulatida > Asteriidae > Marthasterias > Marthasterias glacialis. The sequence continues at coordinate 15,156,833 of OU452227.1, read as the reverse complement.
TTTATCTACTGCCACAGAGTAGATTGGGAATCAGGAGACTACCAAGTTTAAATAAGAACTTGTCATGCTGTTTATCTACTTCCACAGAGTAGATTGGGAATCAGGAGACTACCGAGTTTAAATAAGAACTTGTCATGCTGTTTATCTACTGCCACAGAGTAGATTGGGAATCAGGAGACTACCAAGTTTAAATAAGAACTTGTCATGCTGTTTATCTACTTCCACAGAGTAGATTGGGAATCAGGAGACTACCGAGTTTAAATAAGAACTTGTCATGCTGTTTATCTACTGCCACAGAGTAGATTGGGAATCAGGAGACTACCAAGTTTAAATAAGAACTTGTCTTGCTGTTTATCTACTGCCACAGAGTAGATTGGGAATCAGGAGACTACCAAGTTTAAATAAGAACTTGTCTTGCTGGTTATCTACTGCCACAGAGTAGATTGGGAATCAGGAGACTACCGAGTTTAAATAAGAACTTGTCCTGCTGGTTATCTACTGCCACAGAGTAGATTGGGAATCAGGAGACTACCGAGTTTAAATAAGAACTTGTCATGCTGTTTATCTACTGCCACAGAGTAGATTGGGAATCAGGAGACTACTGAGTTTAAATAAGAACTTGTCCTGCTGTTTATCTACTGCAGCGGAGTAGATTGGGAATCAGGAGACTACCGAGTTTAAATAAGAACTTGTCCTGCTGGTTATCTACTTCCATGGAGTAGATTGGGAATCAGGAGACTACCGAGTTTAAATAAGAACTTGTCCTGCTGTTTATCTACTGCAGCGGAGTAGATTGGGAATCAGGAGACTACCAAGTTTAAATAAGAACTTGTCCTGCTGTTTATCTACTGCCACAGAGTAGATTGGGAATCAGGAGACTACCAAGTTTAAATAAGAACTTGTCATGCTGTTTATCTACTTCCATGGAGTAGATTGGGAATCAGGAGACTACCAAGTTTAAATAAGAACTTGTCCTGCTGGTTATCTACTGCCACAGAGTAGATTGGGAATCAGGAGACTACCGAGTTTAAATAAGAACTTGTCCTGCTGTTTATCTACTGCAGCGGAGTAGATTGGGAATCAGGAGACTACCGAGTTTAAATAAGAACTTGTCCTGCTGGTTATCTACTTCCATGGAGTAGATTGGGAATCAGGAGACTACCGAGTTTAAATAAGAACTTGTCCTGCTGTTTATCTACTGCAGCGGAGTAGATTGGGAATCAGGAGACTACCAAGTTTAAATAAGAACTTGTCCTGCTGTTTATCTACTGCCACAGAGTAGATTGGGAATCAGGAGACTACCAAGTTTAAATAAGAACTTGTCATGCTGTTTATCTACTTCCATGGAGTAGATTGGGAATCAGGAGACTACCAAGTTTAAATAAGAACTTGTCCTGCTGGTTATCTACTGCCACAGAGTAGATTGGGAATCAGGAGACTACCGAGTTTAAATAAGAACTTGTCATGCTGTTTATCTACTGCCACAGAGTAGATTGGGAATCAGGAGACTACCAAGTTTAAATAAGAACTTGTCATGCTGGTTATCTACTGCCACAGAGTAGATTGGGAATCAGGAGACTACCGAGTTTAAATAAGAACTTTTCATGCTGTTTATCTACTGCAGCGGAGTAGATTGGGAATCAGGAGACTACCGAGTTTAAATAAGAACTTGTCTTGCTGGTTATCTACTTCCATGGAGTAGATTGGGAATCAGGAGACTACCAAGTTTAAATAAGAACTTGTCCTGCTGGTTATCTACTGCCACAGAGTAGATTGGGAATCAGGAGACTACCAAGTTTAAATAAGAACTTGTCTTGCTGGTTATCTACTGCCACAGAGTAGATTGGGAATCAGGAGACTACCAAGTTTAAATAAGAACTTGTCCTGCTGGTTATCTACTGCCACAGAGTAGATTGGGAATCAGGAGACTACCAAGTTTAAATAAGAACTTGTCCTGCTGGTTATCTACTGCCACAGAGTAGATTGGGAATCAGGAGACTACCAAGTTTAAATAAGAACTTGTCTTGCTGTTTATCTACTGCCACAGAGTAGATTGGGAATCAGGAGACTACCAAGTTTAAATAAGAACTTGTCTTGCTGGTTATCTACTGCCACAGAGTAGATTGGGAATCAGGAGACTACCAAGTTTAAATAAGAATTGTCTTGCTGGTTATCTACTGCCACAGAGTAGATTGGGAATCAGGAGACTACCAAGTTTAAATAAGAACTTGTCCTGCTGGTTATCTACTGCCACAGAGTAGATTGGGAATCAGGAGACTACCAAGTTTAAATAAGAACTTGTCCTGCTGGTTATCTACTGCCACAGAGTAGATTGGGAATCAGGAGACTACCAAGTTTAAATAAGAACTTGTCTTGCTGTTTATCTACTGCCACAGAGTAGATTGGGAATCAGGAGACTACCAAGTTTAAAAAAGAACTTGTCTTGCTGGTTATCTACTGCCACAGAGTAGATTGGGAATCAGGAGACTACCAAGTTTAAATAAGAACTTGTCCTGCTGGTTATCTACTGCCACAGAGTAGATTGGGAATCAGGAGACTACCAAGTTTAAATAAGAACTTGTCCTGCTGGTTATCTACTGCCACAGAGTAGATTGGGAATCAGGAGACTACCAAGTTTAAATAAGAACTTGTCTTGCTGTTTATCTACTGCCACAGAGTAGATTGGGAATCAGGAGACTACCAAGTTTAAATAAGAACTTGTCCTGCTGGTTATCTACTGCCACAGAGTAGATTGGGAATCAGGAGACTACCAAGTTTAAATAAGAACTTGTCTTGCTGGTTATCTACTGCCACAGAGTAGATTGGGAATCAGGAGACTACCAAGTTTAAATAAGAACTTGTCCTGCTGGTTATCTACTGCCACAGAGTAGATTGGGAATCAGGAGACTACCGAGTTTAAATAAGAACTTGTCTTGCTGTTTATCTACTTCCATGGAGTAGATTGGGAATCAGGAGACTACCAAGTTTAAATAAGAACTTGTCCTGCTGGTTATCTACTTCCATGGAGTAGATTGGGAATCAGGAGACTACCAAGTTTAAATAAGAACTTGTCCTGCTGGTTATCTACTGCCACAGAGTAGATTGGGAATCAGGAGACTACCAAGTTTAAATAAGAACTTGTCATGCTGTTTATCTACTGCCACAGAGTAGATTGGGAATCAGGAGACTACCGAGTTTAAATAAGAACTTGTCATGCTGTTTATCTACTGCCATGGAGTAGATTGGGAATCAGGAGACTACCAAGTTTAAATAAGAACTTGTCATGCTGTTTATCTACTGCCACAGAGTAGATTGGGAATCAGGAGACTACCAAGTTTAAATAAGAACTTGTCATGCTGTTTATCTACTGCCACAGAGTAGATTGGGAATCAGGAGACTACCGAGTTTAAATAAGAACTTGTCCTGCTGGTTATCTACTTCCATGGAGTAGATTGGGAATCAGGAGACTACCGAGTTTAAATAAGAACTTGTCCTGCTGGTTATCTACTGCCACAGAGTAGATTGGGAATCAGGAGACTACCAAGTTTAAATAAGAACTTGTCCTGCTGGTTATCTACTGCCACAGAGTACATTGGGAATCAGGAGACTACCGAGTTTAAATAAGAACTTGTCTTGCTGTTTATCTACTGCCACAGAGTAGATTGGGAATCAGGAGACTACCAAGTTTAAATAAGAACTTGTCCTGCTGGTTATCTACTGCCACAGAGTAGATTGGGAATCAGGAGACTACCGAGTTTAAATAAGAACTTGTCTTGCTGGTTATCTACTGCCACAGAGTAGATTGGGAATCAGGAGACTACCGAGTTTAAATAAGAACTTGTCTTGCTGTTTATCTACTGCCACAGAGTAGATTGGGAATCAGGAGACTACCAAGTTTAAATAAGAACTTGTCCTGCTGGTTATCTACTGCCACAGAGTAGATTGGGAATCAGGAGACTACCGAGTTTAAATAAGAACTTGTCTTGCTGGTTATCTACTGCCACAGAGTAGATTGGGAATCAGGAGACTACCGAGTTTAAATAAGAACTTGTCTTGCTGGTTATCTACTTCCATGGAGTAGATTGGGAATCAGGAGACTACCGAGTTTAAATAAGAACTTGTCCTGCTGGTTATCTACTGCCACAGAGTAGATTGGGAATCAGGAGACTACCAAGTTTAAATAAGAACTTGTCATGCTGGTTATCTACTGCCACAGAGTACATTGGGAATCAGGAGACTACCAAGTTTAAATAAGAACTTGTCATGCTGTTTATCTACTGCCACAGAGTACATTGGGAATCAGGAGACTACCAAGTTTAAATAAGAACTTGTCTTGCTGGTTATCTACTGCCACAGAGTAGATTGGGAATCAGGAGACTACCAAGTTTAAATAAGAACTTGTCCTGCTGGTTATCTACTGCCACAGAGTAGATTGGGAATCAGGAGACTACCGAGTTTAAATAAGAACTTGTCTTGCTGTTTATCTACTTCCATGGAGTAGATTGGGAATCAGGAGACTACCAAGTTTAAATAAGAACTTGTCCTGCTGGTTATCTACTTCCATGGAGTAGATTGGGAATCAGGAGACTACCAAGTTTAAATAAGAACTTGTCATGCTGTTTATCTACTTCCACAGAGTAGATTGGGAATCAGGAGACTACCGAGTTTAAATAAGAACTTGTCATGCTGTTTATCTACTGCCACAGAGTAGATTGGGAATCAGGAGACTACCGAGTTTAAATAAGAACTTGTCATGCTGTTTATCTACTGCCACAGAGTAGATTGGGAATCAGGAGACTACCAAGTTTAAATAAGAACTTGTCATGCTGTTTATCTACTTCCACAGAGTAGATTGGGAATCAGGAGACTACCGAGTTTAAATAAGAACTTGTCATGCTGTTTATCTACTGCCACAGAGTAGATTGGGAATCAGGAGACTACCGAGTTTAAATAAGAACTTGTCATGCTGTTTATCTACTGCCACAGAGTAGATTGGGAATCAGGAGACTACCAAGTTTAAATAAGAACTTGTCTTGCTGTTTATCTACTGCCACAGAGTAGATTGGGAATCAGGAGACTACCAAGTTTAAATAAGAACTTGTCTTGCTGGTTATCTACTGCCACAGAGTAGATTGGGAATCAGGAGACTACCGAGTTTAAATAAGAACTTGTCCTGCTGGTTATCTACTGCCACAGAGTAGATTGGGAATCAGGAGACTACCGAGTTTAAATAAGAACTTGTCCTGCTGGTTATCTACTGCCACAGAGTAGATTGGGAATCAGGAGACTACCGAGTTTAAATAAGAACTTGTCTTGCTGGTTATCTACTTCCATGGAGTAGATTGGGAATCAGGAGACTACCAAGTTTAAATAAGAACTTGTCATGCTGTTTATCTACTTCCATGGAGTAGATTGGGAATCAGGAGACTACCGAGTTTAAATAAGAACTTGTCATGCTGTTTATCTACTGCCACAGAGTAGATTGGGAATCAGGAGACTACCAAGTTTAAATAAGAACTTGTCCTGCTGTTTATCTACTTCCATGGAGTAGATTGGGAATCAGGAGACTACCGAGTTTAAATAAGAACTTGTCTTGCTGTTTATCTACTGCCACAGAGTAGATTGGGAATCAGGAGACTACCAAGTTTAAATAAGAACTTGTCATGCTGTTTATCTACTTCCATGGAGTAGATTGGGAATCAGGAGACTACCGAGTTTAAATAAGAACTTGTCATGCTGTTTATCTACTGCCACAGAGTAGATTGGGAATCAGGAGACTACCAAGTTTAAATAAGAACTTGTCATGCTGTTTATCTACTGCCACAGAGTAGATTGGGAATCAGGAGACTACCAAGTTTAAATAAGAACTTGTCCTGCTGGTTATCTACTGCCACAGAGTAGATTGGGAATCAGGAGACTACCAAGTTTAAATAAGAACTTGTCTTGCTGGTTATCTACTGCCACAGAGTAGATTGGGAATCAGGAGACTACCGAGTTTAAATAAGAACTTGTCATGCTGTTTATCTACTTCCATGGAGTAGATTGGGAATCAGGAGACTACCAAGTTTAAATAAGAACTTGTCTTGCTGTTTATCTACTGCCACAGAGTAGATTGGGAATCAGGAGACTACCAAGTTTAAATAAGAACTTGTCCTGCTGGTTATCTACTGCCACAGAGTAGATTGGGAATCAGGAGACTACCGAGTTTAAATAAGAACTTGTCCTGCTGTTTATCTACTGCCACAGAGTAGATTGGGAATCAGGAGACTACCAAGTTTAAATAAGAACTTGTCATGCTGTTTATCTACTGCCACAGAGTAGATTGGGAATCAGGAGACTACCGAGTTTAAATAAGAACTTGTCTTGCTGGTTATCTACTTCCATGGAGTAGATTGGGAATCAGGAGACTACCAAGTTTAAATAAGAACTTGTCATGCTGTTTATCTACTGCCACAGAGTAGATTGGGAATCAGGAGACTACCGAGTTTAAATAAGAACTTGTCATGCTGTTTATCTACTGCCACAGAGTAGATTGGGAATCAGGAGACTACCAAGTTTAAATAAGAACTTGTCCTGCTGTTTATCTACTGCCACAGAGTAGATTGGGAATCAGGAGACTACCGAGTTTAAATAAGAACTTGTCATGCTGTTTATCTACTGCCACAGAGTAGATTGGGAATCAGGAGACTACCAAGTTTAAATAAGAACTTGTCCTGCTGGTTATCTACTGCCACAGAGTAGATTGGGAATCAGGAGACTACCGAGTTTAAATAAGAACTTGTCATGCTGTTTATCTACTGCCACAGAGTAGATTGGGAATCAGGAGACTACCAAGTTTAAATAAGAACTTGTCCTGCTGTTTATCTACTGCCACAGAGTAGATTGGGAATCAGGAGACTACCAAGTTTAAATAAGAACTTGTCCTGCTGGTTATCTACTGCCACAGAGTAGATTGGGAATCAGGAGACTACCAAGTTTAAATAAGAACTTGTCCTGCTGGTTATCTACTGCCACAGAGTAGATTGGGAATCAGGAGACTACCGAGTTTAAATAAGAACTTGTCATGCTGTTTATCTACTGCCACAGAGTAGATTGGGAATCAGGAGACTACAGAGTTTAAATAAGAACTTGTCATGCTGTTTATCTACTGCCACAGAGTAGATTGGGAATCAGGAGACTACCAAGTTTAAATAAGAACTTGTCTTGCTGTTTATCTACTGCCACAGAGTAGATTGGGAATCAGGAGACTACCAAGTTTAAATAAGAACTTGTCCTGCTGGTTATCTACTGCCACAGAGTAGATTGGGAATCAGGAGACTACCGAGTTTAAATAAGAACTTGTCTTGCTGGTTATCTACTGCCACAGAGTAGATTGGGAATCAGGAGACTACCGAGTTTAAATAAGAACTTGTCTTGCTGGTTATCTACTTCCATGGAGTAGATTGGGAATCAGGAGACTACCAAGTTTAAATAAGAACTTGTCCTGCTGGTTATCTACTTCCATGGAGTAGATTGGGAATCAGGAGACTACCGAGTTTAAATAAGAACTTGTCCTGCTGGTTATCTACTGCCACAGAGTAGATTGGGAATCAGGAGACTACCAAGTTTAAATAAGAACTTGTCCTGCTGGTTATCTACTGCCACAGAGTAGATTGGGAATCAGGAGACTACCGAGTTTAAATAAGAACTTGTCTTGCTGTTTATCTACTGCCACAGAGTAGATTGGGAATCAGGAGACTACCAAGTTTAAATAAGAACTTGTCCTGCTGGTTATCTACTGCCACAGAGTAGATTGGGAATCAGGAGACTACCGAGTTTAAATAAGAACTTGTCTTGCTGGTTATCTACTGCCACAGAGTAGATTGGGAATCAGGAGACTACCGAGTTTAAATAAGAACTTGTCTTGCTGTTTATCTACTGCCACAGAGTAGATTGGGAATCAGGAGACTACCAAGTTTAAATAAGAACTTGTCCTGCTGGTTATCTACTGCCACAGAGTAGATTGGGAATCAGGAGACTACCGAGTTTAAATAAGAACTTGTCTTGCTGGTTATCTACTGCCACAGAGTAGATTGGGAATCAGGAGACTACCAAGTTTAAATAAGAACTTGTCTTGCTGTTTATCTACTGCCACAGAGTAGATTGGGAATCAGGAGACTACCGAGTTTAAATAAGAACTTGTCCTGCTGGTTATCTACTGCCACAGAGTAGATTGGGAATCAGGAGACTACCAAGTTTAAATAAGAACTTGTCATGCTGGTTATCTACTGCCACAGAGTACATTGGGAATCAGGAGACTACCAAGTTTACATAAGAACTTGTCATGCTGTTTATCTACTGCCACAGAGTACATTGGGAATCAGGAGACTACCAAGTTTAAATAAGAACTTGTCTTGCTGGTTATCTACTGCCACAGAGTAGATTGGGAATCAGGAGACTACCAAGTTTAAATAAGAACTTGTCCTGCTGGTTATCTCTTGCCACAGAGTAGATTGGGAATCAGGAGACTACCGAGTTTAAATAAGAACTTGTCTTGCTGTTTATCTACTTCCATGGAGTAGATTGGGAATCAGGAGACTACCAAGTTTAAATAAGAACTTGTCCTGCTGGTTATCTACTTCCATGGAGTAGATTGGGAATCAGGAGACTACCAAGTTTAAATAAGAACTTGTCCTGCTGGTTATCTACTGCCACAGAGTAGATTGGGAATCAGGAGACTACCAAGTTTAAATAAGAACTTGTCATGCTGTTTATCTACTGCCACAGAGTAGATTGGGAATCAGGAGACTACCGAGTTTAAATAAGAACTTGTCATGCTGTTTATCTACTGCCATGGAGTAGATTGGGAATCAGGAGACTACCAAGTTTAAATAAGAACTTGTCATGCTGTTTATCTACTGCCACAGAGTAGATTGGGAATCAGGAGACTACCAAGTTTAAATAAGAACTTGTCATGCTGTTTATCTACTGCCACAGAGTAGATTGGGAATCAGGAGACTACCGAGTTTAAATAAGAACTTGTCCTGCTGGTTATCTACTTCCATGGAGTAGATTGGGAATCAGGAGACTACCGAGTTTAAATAAGAACTTGTCCTGCTGGTTATCTACTGCCACAGAGTAGATTGGGAATCAGGAGACTACCAAGTTTAAATAAGAACTTGTCCTGCTGGTTATCTACTGCCACAGAGTAGATTGGGAATCAGGAGACTACCGAGTTTAAATAAGAACTTGTCTTGCTGTTTATCTACTGCCACAGAGTAGATTGGGAATCAGGAGACTACCAAGTTTAAATAAGAACTTGTCCTGCTGGTTATCTACTGCCACAGAGTAGATTGGGAATCAGGAGACTACCGAGTTTAAATAAGAACTTGTCTTGCTGGTTATCTACTGCCACAGAGTAGATTGGGAATCAGGAGACTACCGAGTTTAAATAAGAACTTGTCTTGCTGTTTATCTACTGCCACAGAGTAGATTGGGAATCAGGAGACTACCAAGTTTAAATAAGAACTTGTCCTGCTGGTTATCTACTGCCACAGAGTAGATTGGGAATCAGGAGACTACCGAGTTTAAATAAGAACTTGTCTTGCTGGTTATCTACTGCCACAGAGTAGATTGGGAATCAGGAGACTACCGAGTTTAAATAAGAACTTGTCTTGCTGGTTATCTACTTCCATGGAGTAGATTGGGAATCAGGAGACTACCGAGTTTAAATAAGAACTTGTCCTGCTGGTTATCTACTGCCACAGAGTAGATTGGGAATCAGGAGACTACCAAGTTTAAATAAGAACTTGTCATGCTGGTTATCTACTGCCACAGAGTACATTGGGAATCAGGAGACTACCAAGTTTAAATAAGAACTTGTCATGCTGTTTATCTACTGCCACAGAGTACATTGGGAATCAGGAGACTACCAAGTTTAAATAAGAACTTGTCTTGCTGGTTATCTACTGCCACAGAGTAGATTGGGAATCAGGAGACTACCAAGTTTAAATAAGAACTTGTCCTGCTGGTTATCTACTGCCACAGAGTAGATTGGGAATCAGGAGACTACCGAGTTTAAATAAGAACTTGTCTTGCTGTTTATCTACTTCCATGGAGTAGATTGGGAATCAGGAGACTACCAAGTTTAAATAAGAACTTGTCCTGCTGGTTATCTACTTCCATGGAGTAGATTGGGAATCAGGAGACTACCAAGTTTAAATAAGAACTTGTCCTGCTGGTTATCTACTGCCACAGAGTAGATTGGGAATCAGGAGACTACCAAGTTTAAATAAGAACTTGTCATGCTGTTTATCTACTGCCACAGAGTAGATTGGGAATCAGGAGACTACCAAGTTTAAATAAGAACTTGTCATGCTGTTTATCTACTGCCACAGAGTAGATTGGGAATCAGGAGACTACCAAGTTTAAATAAGAACTTGTCATGCTGTTTATCTACTGCCACAGAGTAGATTGGGAATCAGGAGACTACCAAGTTTAAATAAGAACTTGTCATGCTGTTTATCTACTGCCACAGAGTAGATTGGGAATCAGGAGACTACCGAGTTTAAATAAGAACTTGTCATGCTGTTTATCTACTGCCACAGAGTAGATTGGGAATCAGGAGACTACCAAGTTTAAATAAGAACTTGTCCTGCTGGTTATCTACTGCCACAGAGTACATTGGGAATCAGGAGACTACCGAGTTTAAATAAGAACTTGTCATGCTGGTTATCTACTGCAGCGGAGTAGATTGGGAATCAGGAGACTACCGAGTTTAAATAAGAACTTGTCTTGCTGGTTATCTACTTCCATGGAGTAGATTGGGAATCAGGAGACTACCAAGTTTAAATAAGAACTTGTCTTGCTGGTTATCTACTGCCACAGAGTAGATTGGGAATCAGGAGACTACTGAGTTTAAATAAGAACTTGTCCTGCTGTTTATCTTCTGCAGCGGAGTAGATTGGGAATCAGGAGACTACCGAGTTTAAATAAGAACTTGTCATGCTGTTTATCTACTGCCACAGAGTAGATTGGGAATCAGGAGACTACTGAGTTTAAATAAGAACTTGTCCTGCTGTTTATCTACTGCAGCGGAGTAGATTGGGAATCAGGAGACTACCGAGTTTAAATAAGAACTTGTCCTGCTGGTTATCTACTTCCATGGAGTAGATTGGGAATCAGGAGACTACCGAGTTTAAATAAGAACTTGTCCTGCTGTTTATCTACTGCAGCGGAGTAGATTGGGAATCAGGAGACTACCAAGTTTAAATAAGAACTTGTCCTGCTGTTTATCTACTGCCACAGAGTAGATTGGGAATCAGGAGACTACCAAGTTTAAATAAGAACTTGTCATGCTGTTTATCTACTTCCATGGAGTAGATTGGGAATCAGGAGACTACCAAGTTTAAATAAGAACTTGTCCTGCTGGTTATCTACTGCCACAGAGTAGATTGGGAATCAGGAGACTACCGAGTTTAAATAAGAACTTGTCCTGCTGTTTATCTACTTCCACAGAGTAGATTGGGAATCAGGAGACTACCAAGTTTAAATAAGAACTTGTCATGCTGGTTATCTACTGCCACAGAGTAGATTGGGAATCAGGAGACTACCGAGTTTAAATAAGAACTTGTCATGCTGTTTATCTACTGCAGCGGAGTAGATTGGGAATCAGGAGACTACCGAGTTTAAATAAGAACTTGTCTTGCTGGTTATCTACTTCCATGGAGTAGATTGGGAATCAGGAGACTACCAAGTTTAAATAAGAACTTGTCATGCTGTTTATCTACTGCAGCGGAGTAGATTGGGAATCAGGAGACTACCGAGTTTAAATAAGAACTTGTCCTGCTGGTTATCTACTTCCATGGAGTAGATTGGGAATCAGGAGACTACCAAGTTTAAATAAGAACTTGTCCTGCTGGTTATCTACTGCCACAGAGTAGATTGGGAATCAGGAGACTACCAAGTTTAAATAAGAACTTGTCTTGCTGGTTATCTACTGCCACAGAGTAGATTGGGAATCAGGAGACTACCAAGTTTAAATAAGAACTTGTCCTGCTGGTTATCTACTGCCACAGAGTAGATTGGGAATCAGGAGACTACCAAGTTTAAATAAGAACTTGTCCTGCTGGTTATCTACTGCCACAGAGTAGATTGGGAATCAGGAGACTACCAAGTTTAAATAAGAACTTGTCATGCTGGTTATCTACTTCCATGGAGTAGATTGGGAATCAGGAGACTACCAAGTTTAAATAAGAACTTGTCTTGCTGTTTATCTACTGCCACAGAGTAGATTGGGAATCAGGAGACTACCAAGTTTAAATAAGAACTTGTCCTGCTGGTTATCTACTGCCACAGAGTAGATTGGGAATCAGGAGACTACCAAGTTTAAATAAGAACTTGTCCTGCTGGTTATCTACTGCCACAGAGTAGATTGGGAATCAGGAGACTACCAAGTTTAAATAAGAACTTGTCCTGCTGGTTATCTACTGCCACAGAGTAGATTGGGAATCAGGAGACTACCAAGTTTAAATAAGAACTTGTCTTGCTGTTTATCTACTGCCACAGAGTAGATTGGGAATCAGGAGACTACCAAGTTTAAATAAGAACTTGTCTTGCTGGTTATCTACTGCCACAGAGTAGATTGGGAATCAGGAGACTACCAAGTTTAAATAAGAACTTGTCCTGCTGGTTATCTACTGCCACAGAGTAGATTGGGAATCAGGAGACTACCAAGTTTAAATAAGAACTTGTCCTGCTGGTTATCTACTGCCACAGAGTAGATTGGGAATCAGGAGACTACCAAGTTTAAATAAGAACTTGTCTTGCTGGTTATCTACTGCCACAGAGTAGATTGGGAATCAGGAGACTACCAAGTTTAAATAAGAACTTGTCTTGCTGGTTATCTACTGCCACAGAGTAGATTGGGAATCAGGAGACTACCAAGTTTAAATAAGAACTTGTCTTGCTGGTTATCTACTGCCACAGAGTAGATTGGGAATCAGGAGACTACCAAGTTTAAATAAGAACTTGTCCTGCTGGTTATCTACTGCCACAGAGTAGATTGGGAATCAGGAGACTACCAAGTTTAAATAAGAACTTGTCCTGCTGGTTATCTACTGCCACAGAGTAGATTGGGAATCAGGAGACTACCAAGTTTAAATAAGAACTTGTCTTGCTGTTTATCTACTGCCACAGAGTAGATTGGGAATCAGGAGACTACCAAGTTTAAAAAAGAACTTGTCTTGCTGGTTATCTACTGCCACAGAGTAGATTGGGAATCAGGAGACTACCAAGTTTAAATAAGAACTTGTCCTGCTGGTTATCTACTGCCACAGAGTAGATTGGGAATCAGGAGACTACCAAGTTTAAATAAGAACTTGTCCTGCTGGTTATCTACTGCCACAGAGTAGATTGGGAATCAGGAGACTACCAAGTTTAAATAAGAACTTGTCTTGCTGTTTATCTACTGCCACAGAGTAGATTGGGAATCAGGAGACTACCAAGTTTAAATAAGAACTTGTCCTGCTGGTTATCTACTGCCACAGAGTAGATTGGGAATCAGGAGACTACCAAGTTTAAATAAGAACTTGTCATGCTGGTTATCTACTGCCACAGAGTAGATTGGGAATCAGGAGACTACCAAGTTTAAATAAGAACTTGTCTTGCTGTTTATCTACTGCCACAGAGTAGATTGGGAATCAGGAGACTACCAAGTTTAAATAAGAACTTGTCTTGCTGGTTATCTACTGCCACAGAGTAGATTGGGAATCAGGAGACTACCAAGTTTAAATAAGAACTTGTCCTGCTGGTTATCTACTGCCACAGAGTAGATTGGGAATCAGGAGACTACCAAGTTTAAATAAGAACTTGTCTTGCTGTTTGTCTACTGCCACAGAGTAGATTGGGAATCAGGAGACTACCAAGTTTAAATAAGAACTTGTCCTGCTGGTTATCTACTGCCACAGAGTAGATTGGGAATCAGGAGACTACCAAGTTTAAATAAGAACTTGTCCTGCTGGTTATCTACTGCCACAGAGTAGATTGGGAATCAGGAGACTACCAAGTTTAAATAAGAACTTGTCTTGCTGTTTATCTACTGCCACAGAGTAGATTGGGAATCAGGAGACTACCAAGTTTAAATAAGAACTTGTCTTGCTGTTTATCTACTGCCACAGAGTAGATTGGGAATCAGGAGACTACCGAGTTTAAATAAGAACTTGTCCTGCTGGTTATCTACTGCCACAGAGTAGATTGGGAATCAGGAGACTACCGAGTTTAAATAAGAACTTGTCCTGCTGGTTATCTACTGCCACAGAGTAGATTGGGAATCAGGAGACTACCGAGTTTAAATAAATACTTGTCTTGCTGGTTATCTACTTCCATGGAGTAGATTGGGAATCAGGAGACTACCAAGTTTAAATAAGAACTTGTCATGCTGTTTATCTACTTCCATGGAGTAGATTGGGAATCAGGAGACTACCGAGTTTAAATAAGAACTTGTCATGCTGTTTATCTACTGCCACAGAGTAGATTGGGAATCAGGAGACTACCAAGTTTAAATAAGAACTTGTCCTGCTGTTTATCTACTTCCATGGAGTAGATTGGGAATCAGGAGACTACCGAGTTTAAATAAGAACTTGTCTTGCTGTTTATCTACTGCCACAGAGTAGATTGGGAATCAGGAGACTACCAAGTTTAAATAAGAACTTGTCATGCTGTTTATCTACTTCCATGGAGTAGATTGGGAATCAGGAGACTACCGAGTTTAAATAAGAACTTGTCATGCTGTTTATCTACTGCCACAGAGTAGATTGGGAATCAGGAGACTACCAAGTTTAAATAAGAACTTGTCCTGCTGTTTATCTACTTCCATGGAGTAGATTGGGAATCAGGAGACTACCAAGTTTAAATAAGAACTTGTCATGCTGTTTATCTACTGCCACAGAGTAGATTGGGAATCAGGAGACTACCAAGTTTAAATAAGAACTTGTCATGCTGTTTATCTACTGCCACAGAGTAGATTGGGAATCAGGAGACTACCAAGTTTAAATAAGAACTTGTCCTGCTGGTTATCTACTGCCACAGAGTAGATTGGGAATCAGGAGACTACCAAGTTTAAATAAGAACTTGTCTTGCTGGTTATCTACTGCCACAGAGTAGATTGGGAATCAGGAGACTACCGAGTTTAAATAAGAACTTGTCATGCTGTTTATCTACTTCCATGGAGTAGATTGGGAATCAGGAGACTACCAAGTTTAAATAAGAACTTGTCTTGCTGGTTATCTACTGCCACAGAGTAGATTGGGAATCAGGAGACTACCGAGTTTAAATAAGAACTTGTCTTGCTGTTTATCTACTGCCACAGAGTAGATTGGGAATCAGGAGACTACCAAGTTTAAATAAGAACTTGTCATGCTGTTTATCTACTGCCACAGAGTAAATTGGGAATCAGGAGACTACCAAGTTTAAATAAGAACTTGTCATGCTGTTTATCTACTGCCACAGAGTAGATTGGGAATCAGGAGACTACCAAGTTTAAATAAGAACTTGTCCTGCTGGTTATCTACTGCCACAGAGTAGATTGGGAATCAGGAGACTACCGAGTTTAAATAAGAACTTGTCTTGCTGGTTATCTACTGCCACAGAGTAGATTGGGAATCAGGAGACTACCGAGTTTAAATAAGAACTTGTCATGCTGTTTATCTACTACCATGGAGTAGATTGGGAATCAGGAGACTACCAAGTTTAAATAAGAACTTGTCTTGCTGTTTATCTACTGCCACAGAGTAGATTGGGAATCAGGAGACTACCGAGTTTAAATAAGAACTTGTCTTGCTGTTTATCTACTGCCACAGAGTAGATTGGGAATCAGGAGACTACCAAGTTTAAATAAGAACTTGTCATGCTGTTTATCTACTGCCATAGAGTAGATTGGGAATCAGGAGACTACCAAGTTTAAATAAGAACTTGTCATGCTGTTTATCTACTGCCACAGAGTAGATTGGGAATCAGGAGACTACCAAGTTTAAATAAGAACTTGTCCTGCTGGTTATCTACTGCCACAGAGTAGATTGGGAATCAGGAGACTACCAAGTTTAAATAAGAACTTGTCATGCTGGTTATCTACTGCCACAGAGTAGATTGGGAATCAGGAGACTACCAAGTTTAAATAAGAACTTGTCATGCTGTTTATCTACTGCAGCGGAGTAGATTGGGAATCAGGAGACTACCGAGTTTAAATAAGAACTTGTCCTGCTGGTTATCTACTTCCATGGAGTAGATTGGGAATCAGGAGACTACCAAGTTTAAATAAGAACTTGTCCTGCTGGTTATCTACTGCCACAGAGTAGATTGGGAATCAGGAGACTACCAAGTTTAAATAAGAACTTGTCTTGCTGGTTATCTACTGCCACAGAGTAGATTGGGAATCAGGAGACTACCAAGTTTAAATAAGAACTTGTCCTGCTGGTTATCTACTGCCACAGAGTAGATTGGGAATCAGGAGACTACCAAGTTTAAATAAGAACTTGTCCTGCTGGTTATCTACTGCCACAGAGTAGATTGGGAATCAGGAGACTACCAAGTTTAAATAAGAACTTGTCATGCTGGTTATCTACTTCCATGGAGTAGATTGGGAATCAGGAGACTACCAAGTTTAAATAAGAACTTGTCTTGCTGTTTATCTACTGCCACAGAGTAGATTGGGAATCAGGAGACTACCAAGTTTAAATAAGAACTTGTCTTGCTGGTTATCTACTGCCACAGAGTAGATTGGGAATCAGGAGACTACCAAGTTTAAATAAGAACTTGTCCTGCTGGTTATCTACTGCCACAGAGTAGATTGGGAATCAGGAGACTACCAAGTTTAAATAAGAACTTGTCCTGCTGGTTATCTACTGCCACAGAGTAGATTGGGAATCAGGAGACTACCAAGTTTAAATAAGAACTTGTCTTGCTGTTTATCTACTGCCACAGAGTAGATTGGGAATCAGGAGACTACCAAGTTTAAATAAGAACTTGTCTTGCTGGTTATCTACTGCCACAGAGTAGATTGGGAATCAGGAGACTACCAAGTTTAAATAAGAACTTGTCCTGCTGGTTATCTACTGCCACAGAGTAGATTGGGAATCAGGAGACTACCAAGTTTAAATAAGAACTTGTCCTGCTGGTTATCTACTGCCACAGAGTAGATTGGGAATCAGGAGACTACCAAGTTTAAATAAGAACTTGTCTTGCTGTTTATCTACTGCCACAGAGTAGATTGGGAATCAGGAGACTACCAAGTTTAAATAAGAACTTGTCTTGCTGGTTATCTACTGCCACAGAGTAGATTGGGAATCAGGAGACTACCAAGTTTAAATAAGAACTTGTCTTGCTGGTTATCTACTGCCACAGAGTAGATTGGGAATCAGGAGACTACCAAGTTTAAATAAGAACTTGTCCTGCTGGTTATCTACTGCCACAGAGTAGATTGGGAATCAGGAGACTACCAAGTTTAAATAAGAACTTGTCCTGCTGGTTATCTACTGCCACAGAGTAGATTGGGAATCAGGAGACTACCAAGTTTAAATAAGAACTTGTCTTGCTGTTTATCTACTGCCACAGAGTAGATTGGGAATCAGGAGACTACCAAGTTTAAAAAAGAACTTGTCTTGCTGGTTATCTACTGCCACAGAGTAGATTGGGAATCAGGAGACTACCAAGTTTAAATAAGAACTTGTCCTGCTGGTTATCTACTGCCACAGAGTAGATTGGGAATCAGGAGACTACCAAGTTTAAATAAGAACTTGTCCTGCTGGTTATCTACTGCCACAGAGTAGATTGGGAATCAGGAGACTACCAAGTTTAAATAAGAACTTGTCTTGCTGTTTATCTACTGCCACAGAGTAGATTGGGAATCAGGAGACTACCAAGTTTAAATAAGAACTTGTCCTGCTGGTTATCTACTGCCACAGAGTAGATTGGGAATCAGGAGACTACCAAGTTTAAATAAGAACTTGTCATGCTGGTTATCTACTGCCACAGAGTAGATTGGGAATCAGGAGACTACCAAGTTTAAATAAGAACTTGTCTTGCTGTTTATCTACTGCCACAGAGTAGATTGGGAATCAGGAGACTACCAAGTTTAAATAAGAACTTGTCTTGCTGGTTATCTACTGCCACAGAGTAGATTGGGAATCAGGAGACTACCAAGTTTAAATAAGAACTTGTCCTGCTGGTTATCTACTGCCACAGAGTAGATTGGGAATCAGGAGACTACCAAGTTTAAATAAGAACTTGTCTTGCTGTTTGTCTACTGCCACAGAGTAGATTGGGAATCAGGAGACTACCAAGTTTAAATAAGAACTTGTCCTGCTGGTTATCTACTGCCACAGAGTAGATTGGGAATCAGGAGACTACCAAGTTTAAATAAGAACTTGTCCTGCTGGTTATCTACTGCCACAGAGTAGATTGGGAATCAGGAGACTACCAAGTTTAAATAAGAACTTGTCTTGCTGTTTATCTACTGCCACAGAGTAGATTGGGAATCAGGAGACTACCAAGTTTAAATAAGAACTTGTCTTGCTGGTTATCTACTGCCACAGAGTAGATTGGGAATCAGGAGACTACCGAGTTTAAATAAGAACTTGTCCTGCTGGTTATCTACTGCCACAGAGTAGATTGGGAATCAGGAGACTACCGAGTTTAAATAAGAACTTGTCCTGCTGGTTATCTACTGCCACAGAGTAGATTGGGAATCAGGAGACTACCGAGTTTAAATAAATACTTGTCTTGCTGGTTATCTACTTCCATGGAGTAGATTGGGAATCAGGAGACTACCAAGTTTAAATAAGAACTTGTCATGCTGTTTATCTACTTCCATGGAGTAGATTGGGAATCAGGAGACTACCGAGTTTAAATAAGAACTTGTCATGCTGTTTATCTACTGCCACAGAGTAGATTGGGAATCAGGAGACTACCAAGTTTAAATAAGAACTTGTCCTGCTGTTTATCTACTTCCATGGAGTAGATTGGGAATCAGGAGACTACCGAGTTTAAATAAGAACTTGTCTTGCTGTTTATCTACTGCCACAGAGTAGATTGGGAATCAGGAGACTACCAAGTTTAAATAAGAACTTGTCATGCTGTTTATCTACTTCCATGGAGTAGATTGGGAATCAGGAGACTACCGAGTTTAAATAAGAACTTGTCATGCTGTTTATCTACTGCCACAGAGTAGATTGGGAATCAGGAGACTACCAAGTTTAAATAAGAACTTGTCCTGCTGTTTATCTACTTCCATGGAGTAGATTGGGAATCAGGAGACTACCAAGTTTAAATAAGAACTTGTCATGCTGTTTATCTACTGCCACAGAGTAGATTGGGAATCAGGAGACTACCAAGTTTAAATAAGAACTTGTCATGCTGTTTATCTACTGCCACAGAGTAGATTGGGAATCAGGAGACTACCAAGTTTAAATAAGAACTTGTCCTGCTGTTTATCTACTGCCACAGAGTAGATTGGGAATCAGGAGACTACCAAGTTTAAATAAGAACTTGTCTTGCTGGTTATCTACTGCCACAGAGTAGATTGGGAATCAGGAGACTACCGAGTTTAAATAAGAACTTGTCATGCTGTTTATCTACTTCCATGGAGTAGATTGGGAATCAGGAGACTACCAAGTTTAAATAAGAACTTGTCTTGCTGTTTATCTACTGCCACAGAGTAGATTGGGAATCAGGAGACTACCGAGTTTAAATAAGAACTTGTCTTGCTGTTTATCTACTGCCACAGAGTAGATTGGGAATCAGGAGACTACCAAGTTTAAATAAGAACTTGTCATGCTGTTTATCTACTGCCACAGAGTAGATTGGGAATCAGGAGACTACCAAGTTTAAATAAGAACTTGTCATGCTGTTTATCTACTGCCACAGAGTAGATTGGGAATCAGGAGACTACCAAGTTTAAATAAGAACTTGTCCTGCTGGTTATCTACTGCCACAGAGTAGATTGGGAATCAGGAGACTACCAAGTTTAAATAAGAACTTGTCTTGCTGGTTATCTACTGCCACAGAGTAGATTGGGAATCAGGAGACTACCGAGTTTAAATAAGAACTTGTCATGCTGTTTATCTACTACCATGGAGTAGATTGGGAATCAGGAGACTACCAAGTTTAAATAAGAACTTGTCTTGCTGTTTATCTACTGCCACAGAGTAGATTGGGAATCAGGAGACTACCGAGTTTAAATAAGAACTTGTCTTGCTGTTTATCTACTGCCACAGAGTAGATTGGGAATCAGGAGACTACCAAGTTTAAATAAGAACTTGTCATGCTGTTTATCTACTGCCATAGAGTAGATTGGGAATCAGGAGACTACCAAGTTTAAATAAGAACTTGTCATGCTGTTTATCTACTGCCACAGAGTAGATTGGGAATCAGGAGACTACCAAGTTTAAATAAGAACTTGTCCTGCTGGTTATCTACTGCCACAGAGTAGATTGGGAATCAGGAGACTACCAAGTTTAAATAAGAACTTGTCATGCTGGTTATCTACTGCCACAGAGTAGATTGGGAATCAGGAGACTACCAAGTTTAAATAAGAACTTGTCATGCTGTTTATCTACTGCAGCGGAGTAGATTGGGAATCAGGAGACTACCGAGTTTAAATAAGAACTTGTCCTGCTGGTTATCTACTTCCATGGAGTAGATTGGGAATCAGGAGACTACCAAGTTTAAATAAGAACTTGTCCTGCTGGTTATCTACTGCCACAGAGTAGATTGGGAATCAGGAGACTACCAAGTTTAAATAAGAACTTGTCTTGCTGGTTATCTACTGCCACAGAGTAGATTGGGAATCAGGAGACTACCAAGTTTAAATAAGAACTTGTCCTGCTGGTTATCTACTGCCACAGAGTAGATTGGGAATCAGGAGACTACCAAGTTTAAATAAGAACTTGTCCTGCTGGTTATCTACTGCCACAGAGTAGATTGGGAATCAGGAGACTACCAAGTTTAAATAAGAACTTGTCATGCTGGTTATCTACTTCCATGGAGTAGATTGGGAATCAGGAGACTACCAAGTTTAAATAAGAACTTGTCTTGCTGTTTATCTACTGCCACAGAGTAGATTGGGAATCAGGAGACTACCAAGTTTAAATAAGAACTTGTCTTGCTGGTTATCTACTGCCACAGAGTAGATTGGGAATCAGGAGACTACCAAGTTTAAATAAGAACTTGTCCTGCTGGTTATCTACTGCCACAGAGTAGATTGGGAATCAGGAGACTACCAAGTTTAAATAAGAACTTGTCCTGCTGGTTATCTACTGCCACAGAGTAGATTGGGAATCAGGAGACTACCAAGTTTAAATAAGAACTTGTCTTGCTGTTTATCTACTGCCACAGAGTAGATTGGGAATCAGGAGACTACCAAGTTTAAATAAGAACTTGTCTTGCTGGTTATCTACTGCCACAGAGTAGATTGGGAATCAGGAGACTACCAAGTTTAAATAAGAACTTGTCCTGCTGGTTATCTACTGCCACAGAGTAGATTGGGAATCAGGAGACTACCAAGTTTAAATAAGAACTTGTCCTGCTGGTTATCTACTGCCACAGAGTAGATTGGGAATCAGGAGACTACCAAGTTTAAATAAGAACTTGTCTTGCTGTTTATCTACTGCCACAGAGTAGATTGGGAATCAGGAGACTACCAAGTTTAAATAAGAACTTGTCTTGCTGGTTATCTACTGCCACAGAGTAGATTGGGAATCAGGAGACTACCAAGTTTAAATAAGAACTTGTCTTGCTGGTTATCTACTGCCACAGAGTAGATTGGGAATCAGGAGACTACCAAGTTTAAATAAGAACTTGTCCTGCTGGTTATCTACTGCCACAGAGTAGATTGGGAATCAGGAGACTACCAAGTTTAAATAAGAACTTGTCCTGCTGGTTATCTACTGCCACAGAGTAGATTGGGAATCAGGAGACTACCAAGTTTAAATAAGAACTTGTCTTGCTGTTTATCTACTGCCACAGAGTAGATTGGGAATCAGGAGACTACCAAGTTTAAAAAAGAACTTGTCTTGCTGGTTATCTACTGCCACAGAGTAGATTGGGAATCAGGAGACTACCAAGTTTAAATAAGAACTTGTCCTGCTGGTTATCTACTGCCACAGAGTAGATTGGGAATCAGGAGACTACCAAGTTTAAATAAGAACTTGTCCTGCTGGTTATCTACTGCCACAGAGTAGATTGGGAATCAGGAGACTACCAAGTTTAAATAAGAACTTGTCTTGCTGTTTATCTACTGCCACAGAGTAGATTGGGAATCAGGAGACTACCAAGTTTAAATAAGAACTTGTCCTGCTGGTTATCTACTGCCACAGAGTAGATTGGGAATCAGGAGACTACCAAGTTTAAATAAGAACTTGTCATGCTGGTTATCTACTGCCACAGAGTAGATTGGGAATCAGGAGACTACCAAGTTTAAATAAGAACTTGTCTTGCTGGTTATCTACTGCCACAGAGTAGATTGGGAATCAGGAGACTACCAAGTTTAAATAAGAACTTGTCTTGCTGGTTATCTACTGCCACAGAGTAGATTGGGAATCAGGAGACTACCAAGTTTAAATAAGAACTTGTCCTGCTGGTTATCTACTGCCACAGAGTAGATTGGGAATCAGGAGACTACCAAGTTTAAATAAGAACTTGTCTTGCTGTTTGTCTACTGCCACAGAGTAGATTGGGAATCAGGAGACTACCAAGTTTAAATAAGAACTTGTCCTGCTGGTTATCTACTGCCACAGAGTAGATTGGGAATCAGGAGACTACCAAGTTTAAATAAGAACTTGTCCTGCTGGTTATCTACTGCCACAGAGTAGATTGGGAATCAGGAGACTACCAAGTTTAAATAAGAACTTGTCTTGCTGTTTATCTACTGCCACAGAGTAGATTGGGAATCAGGAGACTACCAAGTTTAAATAAGAACTTGTCTTGCTGGTTATCTACTGCCACAGAGTAGATTGGGAATCAGGAGACTACCGAGTTTAAATAAGAACTTGTCCTGCTGGTTATCTACTGCCACAGAGTAGATTGGGAATCAGGAGACTACCGAGTTTAAATAAGAACTTGTCCTGCTGGTTATCTACTGCCACAGAGTAGATTGGGAATCAGGAGACTACCGAGTTTAAATAAATACTTGTCTTGCTGGTTATCTACTTCCATGGAGTAGATTGGGAATCAGGAGACTACCAAGTTTAAATAAGAACTTGTCATGCTGTTTATCTACTTCCATGGAGTAGATTGGGAATCAGGAGACTACCGAGTTTAAATAAGAACTTGTCATGCTGTTTATCTACTGCCACAGAGTAGATTGGGAATCAGGAGACTACCAAGTTTAAATAAGAACTTGTCCTGCTGTTTATCTACTTCCATGGAGTAGATTGGGAATCAGGAGACTACCGAGTTTAAATAAGAACTTGTCTTGCTGTTTATCTACTGCCACAGAGTAGATTGGGAATCAGGAGACTACCAAGTTTAAATAAGAACTTGTCATGCTGTTTATCTACTTCCATGGAGTAGATTGGGAATCAGGAGACTACCGAGTTTAAATAAGAACTTGTCATGCTGTTTATCTACTGCCACAGAGTAGATTGGGAATCAGGAGACTACCAAGTTTAAATAAGAACTTGTCCTGCTGTTTATCTACTTCCATGGAGTAGATTGGGAATCAGGAGACTACCAAGTTTAAATAAGAACTTGTCATGCTGTTTATCTACTGCCACAGAGTAGATTGGGAATCAGGAGACTACCAAGTTTAAATAAGAACTTGTCATGCTGTTTATCTACTGCCACAGAGTAGATTGGGAATCAGGAGACTACCAAGTTTAAATAAGAACTTGTCCTGCTGGTTATCTACTGCCACAGAGTAGATTGGGAATCAGGAGACTACCAAGTTTAAATAAGAACTTGTCTTGCTGGTTATCTACTGCCACAGAGTAGATTGGGAATCAGGAGACTACCGAGTTTAAATAAGAACTTGTCATGCTGTTTATCTACTTCCATGGAGTAGATTGGGAATCAGGAGACTACCAAGTTTAAATAAGAACTTGTCTTGCTGTTTATCTACTGCCACAGAGTAGATTGGGAATCAGGAGACTACCGAGTTTAAATAAGAACTTGTCTTGCTGTTTATCTACTGCCACAGAGTAGATTGGGAATCAGGAGACTACCAAGTTTAAATAAGAACTTGTCATGCTGTTTATCTACTGCCACAGAGTAAATTGGGAATCAGGAGACTACCAAGTTTAAATAAGAACTTGTCATGCTGTTTATCTACTGCCACAGAGTAGATTGGGAATCAGGAGACTACCAAGTTTAAATAAGAACTTGTCCTGCTGGTTATCTACTGCCACAGAGTAGATTGGGAATCAGGAGACTACCAAGTTTAAATAAGAACTTGTCTTGCTGGTTATCTACTGCCACAGAGTAGATTGGGAATCAGGAGACTACCGAGTTTAAATAAGAACTTGTCATGCTGTTTATCTACTACCATGGAGTAGATTGGGAATCAGGAGACTACCAAGTTTAAATAAGAACTTGTCTTGCTGTTTATCTACTGCCACAGAGTAGATTGGGAATCAGGAGACTACCGAGTTTAAATAAGAACTTGTCTTGCTGTTTATCTACTGCCACAGAGTAGATTGGGAATCAGGAGACTACCAAGTTTAAATAAGAACTTGTCATGCTGTTTATCTACTGCCATAGAGTAGATTGGGAATCAGGAGACTACCAAGTTTAAATAAGAACTTGTCATGCTGTTTATCTACTGCCACAGAGTAGATTGGGAATCAGGAGACTACCAAGTTTAAATAAGAACTTGTCCTGCTGGTTATCTACTTCCATGGAGTAGATTGGGAATCAGGAGACTACCAAGTTTAAATAAGAACTTGTCTTGCTGTTTATCTACTGCCACAGAGTAGATTGGGAATCAGGAGACTACCAAGTTTAAATAAGAACTTGTCATGCTGGTTATCTACTGCCACAGAGTAGATTGGGAATCAGGAGACTACCAAGTTTAAATAAGAACTTGTCATGCTGGTTATCTACTGCCACAGAGTAGATTGGGAATCAGGAGACTACCAAGTTTAAATAAGAACTTGTCATGCTGGTTATCTACTGCCACAGAGTAGATTGGGAATCAGGAGACTACCAAGTTTAAATAAGAACTTGTCCTGCTGGTTATCTACTTCCATGGAGTAGATTGGGAATCAGGAGACTACCGAGTTTAAATAAGAACTTGTCATGCTGTTTATCTACTGCCACAGAGTAGATTGGGAATCAGGAGACTACCAAGTTTAAATAAGAACTTGTCCTGCTGGTTATCTACTGCCACAGAGTAGATTGGGAATCAGGAGACTACCAAGTTTAAATAAGAACTTGTCATGCTGGTTATCTACTGCCACAGAGTAGATTGGGAATCAGGAGACTACCGAGTTTAAATAAGAACTTGTCATGCTGTTTATCTACTGCCACAGAGTAGATTGGGAATCAGGAGACTACCGAGTTTAAATAAGAACTTGTCTTGCTGGTTATCTACTTCCATGGAGTAGATTGGGAATCAGGAGACTACCAAGTTTAAATAAGAACTTGTCATGCTGTTTATCTACTGCCACAGAGTAGATTGGGAATCAGGAGACTACCGAGTTTAAATAAGAACTTGTCATGCTGTTTATCTACTGCCACAGAGTAGATTGGGAATCAGGAGACTACCAAGTTTAAATAAGAACTTGTCCTGCTGTTTATCTACTGCCACAGAGTAGATTGGGAATCAGGAGACTACCGAGTTTAAATAAGAACTTGTCATGCTGTTTATCTACTGCCACAGAGTAGATTGGGAATCAGGAGACTACCAAGTTTAAATAAGAACTTGTCCTGCTGGTTATCTACTGCCACAGAGTAGATTGGGAATCAGGAGACTACCGAGTTTAAATAAGAACTTGTCATGCTGTTTATCTACTGCCACAGAGTAGATTGGGAATCAGGAGACTACCGAGTTTAAATAAGAACTTGTCCTGCTGTTTATCTACTGCCACAGAGTAGATTGGGAATCAGGAGACTACCAAGTTTAAATAAGAACTTGTCATGCTGGTTATCTACTGCCACAGAGTAGATTGGGAATCAGGAGACTACCAAGTTTAAATAAGAACTTGTCCTGCTGGTTATCTACTGCCACAGAGTAGATTGGGAATCAGGAGACTACCGAGTTTAAATAAGAACTTGTCATGCTGTTTATCTACTGCCACAGAGTAGATTGGGAATCAGGAGACTACCGAGTTTAAATAAGAACTTGTCATGCTGTTTATCTACTGCCACAGAGTAGATTGGGAATCAGGAGACTACCAAGTTTAAATAAGAACTTTTCTTGCTGTTTATCTACTGCCACAGAGTAGATTGGGAATCAGGAGACTACCAAGTTTAAATAAGAACTTGTCCTGCTGGTTATCTACTGCCACAGAGTAGATTGGGAATCAGGAGACTACCGAGTTTAAATAAGAACTTGTCTTGCTGGTTATCTACTGCCACAGAGTAGATTGGGAATCAGGAGACTACCGAGTTTAAATAAGAACTTGTCTTGCTGGTTATCTACTTCCATGGAGTAGATTGGGAATCAGGAGACTACCAAGTTTAAATAAGAACTTGTCCTGCTGGTTATCTACTTCCATGGAGTAGATTGGGAATCAGGAGACTACCGAGTTTAAATAAGAACTTGTCCTGCTGGTTATCTACTGCCACAGAGTAGATTGGGAATCAGGAGACTACCAAGTTTAAATAAGAACTTGTCCTGCTGGTTATCTACTGCCACAGAGTAGATTGGGAATCAGGAGACTACCGAGTTTAAATAAGAACTTGTCTTGCTGTTTATCTACTGCCACAGAGTAGATTGGGAATCAGGAGACTACCAAGTTTAAATAAGAACTTGTCCTGCTGGTTATCTACTGCCACAGAGTAGATTGGGAATCAGGAGACTACCGAGTTTAAATAAGAACTTGTCTTGCTGGTTATCTACTGCCACAGAGTAGATTGGGAATCAGGAGACTACCGAGTTTAAATAAGAACTTGTCTTGCTGTTTATCTACTGCCACAGAGTAGATTGGGAATCAGGAGACTACCAAGTTTAAATAAGAACTTGTCCTGCTGGTTATCTACTGCCACAGAGTAGATTGGGAATCAGGAGACTACCGAGTTTAAATAAGAACTTGTCTTGCTGGTTATCTACTGCCACAGAGTAGATTGGGAATCAGGACACTACCGAGTTTAAATAAGAACTTGTCTTGCTGGTTATCTACTTCCATGGAGTAGATTGGGAATCAGGAGACTACCGAGTTTAAATAAGAACTTGTCCTGCTGGTTATCTACTGCCACAGAGTAGATTAGGAATCAGGAGACTACCAAGTTTAAATAAGAACTTGTCATGCTGGTTATCTACTGCCACAGAGTACATTGGGAATCAGGAGACTACCAAGTTTAAATAAGAACTTGTCATGCTGTTTATCTACTGCCACAGAGTACATTGGGAATCAGGAGACTACCAAGTTTAAATAAGAACTTGTCTTGCTGGTTATCTACTGCCACAGAGTAGATTGGGAATCAGGAGACTACCAAGTTTAAATAAGAACTTGTCCTGCTGGTTATCTACTGCCACAGAGTAGATTGGGAATCAGGAGACTACCGAGTTTAAATAAGAACTTGTCTTGCTGTTTATCTACTTCCATGGAGTAGATTGGGAATCAGGAGACTACCAAGTTTAAATAAGAACTTGTCCTGCTGGTTATCTACTTCCATGGAGTAGATTGGGAATCAGGAGACTACCAAGTTTAAATAAGAACTTGTCCTGCTGGTTATCTACTGCCACAGAGTAGATTGGGAATCAGGAGACTACCAAGTTTAAATAAGAACTTGTCATGCTGTTTATCTACTGCCACAGAGTAGATTGGGAATCAGGAGACTACCGAGTTTAAATAAGAACTTGTCATGCTGTTTATCTACTGCCACAGAGTAGATTGGGAATCAGGAGACTACCAAGTTTAAATAAGAACTTGTCATGCTGTTTATCTACTGCCACAGAGTAGATTGGGAATCAGGAGACTACCAAGTTTAAATAAGAACTTGTCATGCTGTTTATCTACTGCCACAGAGTAGATTGGGAATCAGGAGACTACCGAGTTTAAATAAGAACTTGTCATGCTGTTTATCTACTGCCACAGAGTAGATTGGGAATCAGGAGACTACCAAGTTTAAATAAGAACTTGTCCTGCTGGTTATCTACTGCCACAGAGTAGATTGGGAATCAGGAGACTACCAAGTTTAAATAAGAACTTGTCTTGCTGTTTACCTACTGCCGCGGAGTTCAAAGCAAAGTAGATAGTATCACATGGTGTTACTGCAAACCGAATATATGTTTTAAATGTTCCTCTTGATAAGCCTGCCTATACTCACCACTGTATTTTCATTTATCTTCACAGACTCTTCGTTAAGATGAGTAATGTTGACTTTGCCCAACAAACCACCGTATGTGACATCCGTATTAAACACTGGAGCTTGCTGGAACACAAGCGAACCTAAATAGTATACAGAGATGATAACAAACAGATACTGTAAACCACAGCTGCTCATCCCAAGGGACTCCCAAGCAAACTTCACACGCGCAGCTTGGAATAGCGCAATACGCAGAGGTAAACAGCACAATACACCGGGTGTGATAATATTACAACCTTTTGCACAGGTGCTCCTTTGTTTCAGCAGCGACGCTCTACTGCTCAAAAACATTGGGAACAAGGATGATCCAAACTGTTGAATGGGAAATACTATTCCCCATGGGTGAATAGGATTTTTTGATCATCGATGCGTATGTGAGTAATATTGATTGTCACGTGATGTAAGTTCCACCAATCAAATGACAAGGACATGTATGTTAGTTATACAGTTATTTATATTAACCAATAAAAAACACAGAGAATGGTCAATGCGCGTCGCCATTTTGCAATACACGTGAGTCGTGTGATATCAATTTGCTATACACGCATGTCACATCGATACTCAATGGCTACAGTAGGCCACAAAGTGCCATTGAGCTTGGGGTTCTCTGTGTTCTATCTCTAACCATCAGCTGAGCTTGTTGTAGAGCACACAGTTCCACCTGGACAATATTGCTCAATGGCATGACTCATGTCAAGGTTAGGGAACATTTCCTATACTTCTACGGATCAGGTAAATGGTCTGAGACATAATGTGGCAATCTTACATATTTAATGTCATTAACGTGGTAGCCATGAAGCTGTACATCCTCCTGGCCTATGTTATGTAATGCAAATTTCAAACCCAACACACTCAAGCTACAGGGTTCTCCCTTGACCAGTTGCCGGGTTTCTTTTTATTTCCCGTCCCCCTGCCAAAATGCTTATTAAAACACCTGAGGATTTGTTTGTGGATTTTGATTTATTTTGTTAAATTTATACACATTTTTCATTTGGCGCTCTTTTGATCATAATGGGTATGAAATTGCAATTAACTACCTTATAGCACTGAGCAGACAATTATTACCTGAGATTGTCTGACTGGTGGATATGGTCATGACATTATCACACAGGAAGCTTACATCCACCCCATCCACTGTCCCATCAGTTATGATGCTACCATCAACATGGACGACGTCTGTGAAATTCAGGTGACCTGGGGAAATGGCAACAGTTGAAAAAAGTTTCAATTGTGGATTTGATTGCAGATGTAAAAGTGTTTGTTTAAACCATCAGTTTTGTTTTTGTACGTGAGAATACTTGGGCCTTGAAGAATATTTACGTCGCCATTTTGAAGTGCGACCTCTATTGCCCTGTTCACGTTATGACGGAACTAATGGGTCTTAGAAAGAGTTTTAAACCCTTCAATCAATCAATCCATCAGGCATTTGTAGAGCGCCATCATTCTAATTGCTTACTCCAAGGCGCTTAGCAAAGTGAAGTGAGAAAAAACTTTAAAAAACAAAAACAAAAGTTCAGCAGAATTTCACATGGTGATGACCGGTGCAGTGAATTAAATGTAAGCAGATTCAAAGAGATGTGTCTTCAGCTGGCTTTTGAAGGTCTGTAAGAAGTCAAGTGACCGCAGTTGATGGGGAAGATCATTCCATAATTTTTGACGCTTCGAAATAAATTACACAAAGTCACAGGTTTACACACTTTTTGATGATTCAAGACTCTTAATGTTCACTTACATGATGCCTTGCCAATTACAATCAGTGCTTATTACTTCAAAACTGTAAACTTTTTGCTTTACCTTGTGATAAACAAATTTAAAGATCATGAAGATCATTGAAAACTGTACACCATTGTCTTAACATCCTGGATCTGCTACTTGCCAAGAGGGGGCACTATAGCCGCTTTACACATAAAGGGGGAATTTTGGGCACTAACAGTTTTCAATGTTAAGGTTAGGGTTTCTTGGGGTGGAGGGAGTTGGGTAGTGCGAAACTCAAACTGCTTTGTTAAGAACAGATTTGACAAAACTGAGAATAATCTTTTTGGATTTTCACACTGGCTTCCTCCCTCAAGTCACGCTTCATCAATTTCACTCGTCGTTTGTTGATCAAAAGTTCGATATACACCAATCAAAGAACTCTGCAGGTTACCTTTGATGACATGTGAGCCATTCAATGTGACTAAATGCTCAGATGGGTCAATTTCATTGAGGAAAACACCAGAGTCTAGATCCATGTCTTTCAGAAATGGTGTATTTTGTTGAAAGATCTTCATTCCTGCATTATGAAAACAACAGTGTTACGTTCAAAATATAGGACAATTAAGTGTTTCCAGTTACTTTTACAACTTAATCCATGAAAATATAGGGCTTGCAATGGAAGTAAAACCAATTTAACAGAGTTGCTTGAGCACAAAAACTAGCAATGCACAAAACAATCGTGCTCACCAGAATTAGGTTACCAGCCAGAACACTATGTCTTATGTACTATTATATACATATGGACTGGTAATGAGGTCACTAGTGCATGTCTATGCACTCCGTGGAAGTGTGAGTCAGCAGAAGAGGGTCCTATTTCCCCGAGGCCAAAGACAGAGGAAAATTGAACCCTCTTCTAGACATCAGCACAAATTGAACACCAGAGGCTTATGAGGCATTTGATTTGTCTTTCATCTGTTGGTGGCAACAAAAGCCTGCTTAATAAGTATGTCTGGCTTTGTCTCTAGCCTGATCTTCTGAGTCAGTTAATTCTTCCTCAGAAAACTGGACTTCCAATTCACTTTCTGACAATAATTCTGACTATTTTAGACTATTTTCCAATGTGCACAATTCCCAAATACTCTGATAAGCGTAAGCGTATGAATGTTATGCGTGGGCAAGCTATGGCATGAACGCTTTCATTCTTTACGTGTACGTGACTTGGCAGCTTCAGTCATTCGGGCTGTGGTGTACATATGACCTTTTGGGGGGCAGGGTAATCGGCATCGACAACCACTTAAAAAGTTATGAAAACTTCTCTATATGTCAAAAAGATATTCATTCAATATAACAAATTTTATCATTTCCATGTGTTTTAAAGATCCTTTTCTCTGATCCTTTAAGTAGTTTTGAAAAACCTGTTCAGAACCACTTAAAAAGTTATGAAAACTTCTCTATATGTCAAAAAGATATTCATTCAATATAACAAATTTTATCATTTCCATGTGTTTTAAAGATCCTTTTCTCTGATCCTTTAAGTAGTTTTGAAAAACCTGTTCAGGACACTCTATAAAAGAAATTCCTTTCCTGACCTGTTATATTTTGTGCTCCATACGTCAAGACGACATCTTCAGACAGATCAAGGCCATTTACTAAATATCCATCATCAAGATCGATGCTGGCCGTTGATGATAAATTCCCACTAAAAGTCAGTGCTCCATTGATGACTTGATTTGGAACATCCAATCTAGAGTTGAAAGAGGATGTAATTCAAATGATACCTTTGAATAAATATTTTACACCACTAATATAATGGAAGACTTTGGAACGATAGGCAGCAGCAGACGTACCAGGTAAATTGTCATTGTTTACATAGTTATGAGCATGCGAACATTTCCAAAAACAATGGATATACCTGGTAAGTCTGCTGCCATCTAGTGTCCTCAAAAGTCTCCCATTGGGCCTCTTCATTGGGAGTACCTAATCATTTTACAGAGTTAATTGTTTATGTAACCAAGTGCTTGAATAGTTACTAAATCTATTCTACAACAGGCCATGGGTACAGTTCCTGACCAATCACCTGCTTATGCCAGCCATTAAGCTCCACCCTTTAATGAATTAACCAATCACAACCATGAGTGCGTGACCAAAAGTCCTCACAATTCTGACACTTTAAAATCCTTTGGCCATTTGGATTGCTGCATTGTGTATCTTCAGAGTGGACATGCATTTCAAGTGCATTACCCAAGAGGGCGCCATTGTTGGGAGTTGCTATGGAGGGCGGGGTAAAATGTTTCAGTCTTTTCAATCAAGTGACACAAGAACATTGTCACTGGAATAAATCAAAACAGGTGACCAGAAACGACTATACCTGAACGCCTGCTCGTCAAGTCTGTCAATGTCCACATCATTGAACAGCTTTGTAGTAAAGGCAGTTGAGTTCAGAGGGCCCTCTATTGTCATATTTCGGATAGTCTTTAAACCAATAATGGTCTGGGTGGTGTTCAACATGACAATGCCTGGGAAAAGAGACAGCAAATTAGAAACAAAAGTTGGTACGCTTAAAATGATACAAAAATCAAGTATTTCTCAAGGGCTGAATGTCAGAACACATGCAAAACATTTACATATGTGGGTGAAAAGAAAACCAGACAGTAGGAGAAGGTATTCAAGATTCTCAAGTCAGTTTCCAATTACAAAGAATCAGCAAGAGTGACAAGTTCATTGTTAGTATCCAAGCCTTTTGCAAGTTCTTTTCTGGGATAGTATACGATGGACCAATGCCAGTGTAGAAGGAGATTCTGTCCGGCAGGAGATTCTGTCCGAGCATATGGCGAATCGTGTATTAACTCCTTCTGATAGCACCCTCTTTTGAATAAACTGCTCCAGCCCACATTAACTTACCGTATGGTGGACACATTACCCGGAGGACAGAATACCCTATGACACCGGAACCACGGGCTCTATTGAGCGTGTCTACCCATTGAAACAGAAGACTTCAACAAAAGGAATCCGAGTGTTTTGACAGAACTAGGACATCCTGGCTTCGATTTTGTGTACAAAACTAATGGACACATCAACCAAAAAACTAAGTCCAAACAATGAGAGACCAAAGAAAAGGCCTTCATTTGGGTTGACAAGATGTGCGCAAGTACCCTAGGTGTAACAAAGACAACAAGCATTATCCTACCTTCGAAAAAATCCAGGCATTCCTCGACTTGTTTTTGCTGTGCAATGGACTGGTTTACAAGATATCCTAGACTCTCGTTGGTTGCAGTAGGAGAATGAAAGGTATCTAGAAAAGGGAGGCGATAGTTAGGGGGGAAAAAATAAACAAATTATTTTATAAAACCTCTTTTGACATCAGGTTGGTAGGCCAAAAATGTTTGTCCTGTAAAAACTGTGTGTGGGGAATTTTTTGTTGTTGTCCCATCCCCCTGGCGGGATTATTTTGGCTGAATTGCCATAATCTTCTTTCTTTGAAGGTACCGCAGGCACAAACAAACCCTGACTTGACAATGCCAAGATAACAAAGATTCTCTTTATTGGATTGTCCGTTTTTTTTTCTGGACCAAGAAAATGTCAAATTCACACAGCATGAATTGCAAAACATTGGCCGTTACCTACGGCATAGCAGTGGCACTAAACACGGAACCATGGCTCCATTGCGGAAGCCTCTGGATGCCTCATCCCCTTCTTGGAACAAAAGGACAAAGGTCTATAATCGGAGATTACACAAAAGCTACCTCTCAATGGCCACAAAATGCCACTATATTCTAGACTTTTTGTTGTCCTTGTGTGGGTGAAACAAAGCTTTAGACGGCTTGTGTGTGGTCTGTGCATGCTCCGCATTAGAATGCCTGGGCGACCTCTGCTCCAGTGGTCCAAAATTACATAATGGTGTCTTTACTTATTATTATTATTAATAATTTTTGGTAATGAAACCAAGGATACCTCAAAAGCGAACAGCGAATCTAATCACTGTAGCTCGGAAGCCTGAGGAAACCTGTAGATAAGGATGCTTGCTATCTGAACCAGAAACGCCGGGGTAAATCCCTACTCTTCCACGATAAGTGTTCTGGGTTATTTTACGTGCACTACCCATACTAGTACTACGGCTTAACGTCGCATCCGAAGGACAAAGCAATAATGGTAAAGTGTCTTGCTCAAGGACACAAGCGTCACGACTGGCCAGGCCGGGATTCAAACATACATTCTGTAAACTACAGAACTTAAGTTTGGCGGACTAGACCGCTCGGCCACGACACTCCACTTTACACAGCGTCCATTTCCAGGCAGGGGAAACATATGCATGTATTCACGTCATCTGATGCCAACTAGTTAAGGGAGGATGCATTTTGTGTATCAACATAAATTTCAATAGGTAAAAGTATCTAAAAGCTCACTGAATTCTGTGAAATTGGTTTTAAAACAGCACTAACTTTTGAATTTGTTTCCTGATCACCTTAAGATTATAATGAGCGAGTTACCAAATTAAATATGTGTTGAATATACCTATCACTCTCAAA
Organism: Marthasterias glacialis; assembly: GCA_911728455.2. Taxonomy (NCBI): domain Eukaryota; kingdom Metazoa; phylum Echinodermata; class Asteroidea; order Forcipulatida; family Asteriidae; genus Marthasterias; species Marthasterias glacialis. The sequence goes on along the minus strand of OU452227.1, from coordinate 15,122,115 downwards.
CCACAGAGACAAAAAGAACTTTTACCAAATGTACCGAATGGATACATTTAAAATAATTGGGGGAAAAAGTTCACAAAATCGGCAAAATTTTACCCTACGCTTTCTTTGTAACCCTCTGAACTATGACCATCGGGAGGATCGAGTGCTACGATTGTTAAAACTATCTTTATAGGCATCAAGGTTGATATCAATCTATTTTTTTTTTCTATTTTGCAGCACTTAAGTAACAGACTCTAACAAGTCTAATGTAGTAATTAAACTGCTCTGTAGAAAATAACTGAAAATAACAGACAGTTTGAATCAACTTTTGGCTGGTAACCAATTTCTGCTAGGCACCATTTTATTGTGTAAAACAAGTTTGTGAACCAAGCAGCTACTATTTGGGCTCCCGCTTGGGCTCCATTCACCTGTTTGAAGCTCCCATAAGGAAAGTGCAAATTTTTTTAATAACTGACAGAGTCTAAGGCCAAGCCTAAGCCCAAGCCCACACCCAAGCTCAAGCACAATCCCAATACCAAGCCCAAGCCCAAGCCCAAGCCCCAAGCCCCAAGTCCAAGCCCAAGCCCAATCCCAATCCCCAAGTCCAAGCCCAAGCCCAAGCCCAAGCCAAAGCCCAAGCCAAAGCCCCAAGCCCAAGCTGTGGTTTTGAAAAGGGCCTAGGGAAACAAAATTACCATCAACATCAATTTCAGTCACGTCAGCGTCCTCGATGTTAGCGTCCCGGAATATTTTGTTGTTATAAACATCTTGGTTACCATCCAGCGTCACGCTGTCCCCAATTTCTTCTCGGGCCCGGGATAACTGGATCGTCCTTGTTGTCAAATTACTCTAGGAATAGATGCACAATAAAAAACGAACAATGAAGGATCGTTTCTCCCTAATGAGAAAAAGACGCAATAATTAGGGGGACGGATACTGATTTCTTAAAATATATTGATTATCCATAGACAAAGGGCCAGTTTTTGGCATGGATCATCACCTATGCTTCAAGATATATTCTATCATTAGTTTGTGGAAGAGGGAATTGGGATCCTACCACCAAACCAACCTTTCAAAACTTCATCAAATTATTGTCCATAGACAAGGACAGTTTTTGGCATGGAGCATCACCTATGCCTCAAGGTATATTCCATCATTAGTTTGTGGAAGAGGGAATTGGGATCCCACCACCAAACCAACCTTTCAAAATTTCATCAAATTATTGTCCATAGACAAGGCCAGTTTTTGGCATGGAGCATCACCTATGCCTCAAGGTATATTCCATCATTAGTTTGTGGAAGAGGGAATTGGGATCCCACCACCAAACCAACCTTTCAAAATTTCATCAAATTATTGTCCATAGACAAGGCCAGTTTTTGGCATGGAGCATCACCTATGCCTCAAGGTATATTCCATCATTAGTTTGTGGAAGAGGGAATTGGGATCCCACCACCAAACCAACCTTTCAAAATTTCATCAAATTATTGTCCATAGACAAGGCCAGTTTTTGGCATGGAGCATCACCTATGCCTCAAGGTATATTCCATCATTAGTTTGTGGAAGAGGGAATTGGGATCCCACCACCAAACCAACCTTTCAAAATTTCATCAAATTATTGTCCATAGACAAGGCCAGTTTTTGGCATGGAGCATCACCTATGCCTCAAGGTATATTCCATCATTAGTTTGTGGAAGAGGGAATTGGGATCCCACCACCAAACCAACCTTTCAAAACTTCATCAAATTATTGTCCATAGACAAGGACAGTTTTTGGCATGGAGCATCACCTATGCCTCAAGGTATATTTCATCATTAGTTTGTGGAAGAGGGAATTGGGATCCCACCACCAAACCAACCTTTCAAAATTTCATCAAATTATTGTCCATAGACAAGGCCAGTTTTTGGCATGGAGCATCACCTATGCCTCAAGGTATATTCCATCATTAGTTTGTGGAAGAGGGAATTGGGATCCTACCACCAAACCAACCTTTCAAAATTTCATCAAATTATTGTCCATAGACAAGGCCAGTTTTTGGCATGGAGCATCACCTATGCCTCAAGGTATATTCCATCATTAGTTTGTGGAAGAGGGAATTGGGATCCCACCACCAAACCAACCTTTCAAAATTTCATCATATTATGTGATCCTGTTTTGTCAGGGATTTTGTTCAGGCGCATATATTAAGTGCTATAATTCCATTGTGGCAATCAAATTATCCATGGTGATTTTTTGGGGGATCTTCATCACCAAATGCTATTATCTCGCCTACAACAGTACTTCAGGCGGAAGTGTTTCTATGATAGATTTGTACTTCAATGCACTTAATAAGTGAACTTTCAGATTACAACTAGTCCATTTGTTTGCAATAATGACTGTACTTTTTCTGAATAGACTGATCCATTGAGCCCCGCCCCAATACGTGTTGACCAATCACAGTCTTGGGTATGCCACCGAAAGCCCGACAAAATCTGACATAGTAAAATCCCATTAGAAAAGGTAAACATGCGTGTGTATACTTATAGCGTGCGAATTCATGTCACGCAGTGTGGCATTAAAGAGACGCACATTTTGCTGCCCACATGTACAGTGGTGATGTAGCCAATGCCGTGATTGGTCAATATGTTTAGGGGGCGGGACGTAATGGATCAGTCTATTTACCACTTAACGGCGGGTGACGTGTATACACACAAACAATTTTCAAGACACAATTTTTGAGGGCATGTAAACAAGTCTTTTTTCAAATGTCAATGGGTCGCCACTGGCAGACAAGCTGACACACCTAGACATTCCATTGTGTAGTGTGCAGTGTGCATGCACTCATGGTGTTACACTTTGTTTGCCCCTAGCAAAGCGGGACAATCAGTACTGGAATTCATGCTTGAAATCCAGGGGTTATTGTGCAATTCCCAATTCCATACCTACATCCTTTCGTCTGAAAGAGGATTACGAAACATTAAAAGGCTACCACCATTTTTTCCATTGCATTCAGCAAGGGGGGTATGTCTGAGACTCCAGCATGCTGTTACCAATTATCTGGGATCCCGCAGCAAAGTGGTTAAAGAAATAAACTTTTCAATTTGTGAGAGAGAGGATGGCTCTTTTTTACCTCCAGCTGTGAAATCAACGCTTCCAATTCCAAATTCTCAGTTACAACTGGATCTTCCACGACAACTTCAGTGAAAGCTATCTTAAAAATATTTCCCTGGTCATTGGCTGAGGATTGCTTCGACACACTGACAGCCAGATATACAGATGTGTTGAAATAAAATGAAAGGCTGTTCAAAGCACCGTAGTATTCTGCAAAAAAGAGGTTTTAGAAGCACCACGATCAAAATACATCTGAGGTTTAAAATCACCTGCTTTTATTTTATGCATTTAGGATTTATGATGGTATGTTGCTTGTTGGTGATATATCCATACTAATGGACCATCTAACCTGTGACATCATATGTTTACAAAAGAGCCACTGAGCCTAGACTTCCTGCAGGCACAATTTGTACACTGCCCAATGGAAGGAAACATAAAACCTGATATTTTATGGAGATTGCACTGTCAGATTTTTATCAATTGTTGATATGAAGAAAGGGGGAACATCTCCAAACTTGTTTAGCTGTTATTTTTATAGCTCTTGAATTTTTGTGAAATTATACAAAATGTTAAATTTCCCATATGACCAGTGCAGTATCTTGCCTGCCCGGAAATGCCCTGGAATGAACAGGGTCACTCTTTTTGTCAACAAAGGTTACATGGTCTACACGATGTAAATGTACTGTAGTGGTAGACAACTGACTTGATTGAGTCATTCAAGCCAACAGGCCCAAATCATCTAAACATTCTTCAATGTAGAATGTGTTACTGCTGAGTCAAGTAACAATTTGTGCTTAAATCATTGGGCTAAAATACTACTTTATCACACTTGACAGGCGTCTAAAAGCATTCAATATTTTTACAGCAATGCTTGAATCATACAGCAACTTGAAAGTAGTCGTGTGCCCGGAAGAAGGTCGTACAGACTTACGACCTTTTTCTGGGCACACACATTACAACTTTTTTGTCCCAGCAGAAGGTCGCAATCCATAACATGGCTCTGTTGAAAAAAGTAGGGCATGACTGTTATGTTTGTTGCTAGAATTACTCCCCAGACATGTTTTTCCATTCCCATGCAGAATTTAACTTTCCTTTAATGACTTACAAATAGCAGAAAAAACTACCAAACTCTCACACTCAGTTTCCTTGAAACACAATTTTTGACAGAATTGCTTACGACCTTTTGCTGGTCACACTTTCGTTATGACCTTCTGCCGTGCACACAATGAAGTGTTTACAAGATGATGTGGTGCAATCTGCTAACCATGCCAAGAAACACCAGGGCAAACCCCTTCTCTTAACGATACATTTATTGGGTTCATTGACATGCATCACACAAACACAAGGGGCCTACGGCTTAACCTCCCATCAAAATTATAGCAATTCAGATGGAAACAATCAATAATGGTATATGCTTAAAAATTCAGCTTTGATATTTAAAGTTGTCCATAGTTTTTTTTTCAGGTATAATGACCAATCATGTATCACGCAATAAAAGGGTATGCACAACATTGGTAAGATTGAAAATATTCCATTGAATACTTTTGCCTGAAATGTAAGAAAGAGTAAAACTACTTTTGATCTGGCTCAATGTTTGAAAACAGTGATACATTTAAGGTTTTTTTTCTTCTCACTATTTTCTTGTTACTCCGATGACCGATTAAGCTTCAAGTTTCACAGGTGTGTTATTTCATGTATCTGTTGAGTCACATAAAGTGTGGATACTGGTCTTTGACAACTACCAATGTTGTACACCTGCTTTAAACTAATAATTAAAATCACTGCAAATGTACCTGGTGGGTTAAGAGCTGTCAAGAGAGTTGTTTGATTCCAGAACTGAAAGACTGAGGTTCCTGAATCGTACATGTACGTCATGAAGGGGTACGTTCCAGCGGGGGCGGAGCTATTACTAGCAAGAATAAGAAGGGAGCCATCGTGTACTCCTGGTACGGTGACTGCTTGCCAACTATTGGCTCCAACTGTATCCATGACTTGCATTTGAATGAATACGACCCCTGAGAAAAAGACAGCAGACTTTACAAGTAAGTTTACCCACAATAAGACATTCTGATTGGTTAAAAGCATATTGCCGATATTCACGATACAACAGTTGGCTCTGACAATCTTAAAAAAGCTGCTTATACACATTCATGAAGCAATAAAGAACATGTGCTGAAATTGTCAGGATCACCTGATCAGTTTTCTTACTGGATGATAGATTGGGGGATCAGATTGGCTTAGGGGTTTCTTTCCCTGCCTTTCATCTCTGTGGATTCCGGTTGGAATCCAGCCTCGGCCTGGGGCATTGCATGTAGATTGAGTTTTCAGTCTCTACATGACTATGGTTTTTGGTTTTCCCATTTCGCCCATTTCCTCCCACATTTTAAACTGAGATTTCTTCATCATCTTCTCTTCACTAGGGTTGGGACATTTAACCAGTTAACTGTTTACTTGTAAAATAAATCTGCTAAAATCCATTTCCAAATTTCCATAACGTTTATACAAAGCCGACAGTGAAAAAAAATAAGACATTCCTTTTCCTTAAAATGTTAGCCCCAGACACTATCCAGGGAGAATGATTGGCATCTATTTTGCTGATCAGAATGTTTTTTATCTTAATCTCCTACTATACATTAATTTCAATTTCCCCACAATTTGTCCTACTTTTTGCTTTGTACACCGCCTAAAACACCACACCAGAGCACAAGGAATGTGCCCTACACTGTGGTTTTGTGACTGTCAGGACTGGGTATGGTGTTCTATTTTCAATCCTGTAAAGTGTGTTGACATCTGCTCAGACAGGTCGGCTCCAAATACACACAGAAAAGAGAGAGTCAGCACCGACGATCACGGATACCCTGCACCATAGTTTCAATTCTCAATTTGGAATCGGTAGAAATGGTTAAACGGTTAAACGGAAGCCACAAGTTCCGTTTAACCATTTAAGAAAACAAACCTACTCTATGTATCTTCAGGCCAACTGATTACAGTGCAAGGGACATTTGACGGTTCCTTAATACTTTCATTAACAGAAATATATAATAATAATACTAAATCAATTTTGGGGTGAACAAAGAAAGATTGACTGGAGCGGGATTTGAACCTGCGACCACCAGCTATACGTAATAATACTAATCATAATTATGACAATAGAGATTGACAAGGCCTCTGTATTTTGGAGGCTCATTAATCAGAAGGTCAACAAGGTTAAAAGTAGACAGGTTCCTCTTCATTGACATAACTATTTACATACCATTCCACTGGAAGAAAGTGGATGTCAGACCCTGGTCATCAATAAATATGACATAGTGTTCATATGACTCCGAGAAATATGAAACTCTCTTTGAACCCTCCGCAAATAAACTGAAAAAAAAGTCAAGAGAAATACAGTTATATCCTTCAAAAATGTGTAATCATCTTATGAAATAAAACTACTTTATAAGATTTATTGATGATAATTGATGTGATATTTGCACTGGGGGAAAAGAATAGTTTGTGATTTTACACTTACACTGATGTGTGATTCAAGCACTGCGTACTTTTGCATTCTGAAACAGGCAGGGAATAAAACTCTACAGGCAACTTGGGTGGGAATTGAACCCGTGTCCCCTGCATTCTGGAGCAGACTTCTTAACCTCTAGATCGCCACCGAGCAATTACATGATTCAAACTGGCCTCTCGTCACCAGGCACGCTCGGACGTCAAGAGGTAAAGACATCTGCTCTACGGGTCATGTCACACAGGCCAACTTTTACCGGCAAGTTGCAGGCAACCAACTGCACTGCATGCAAAAGGGACACTTTGGAAGCACAAGGGTTATTTTTCTAACAATGTCAAACAATCCTCAAGAAAATCAGGTGAAAACTGAAATGTGAGTGCCTTTTCTCCTGGGAGATTGCCTGGAACTGGTTGCCTGTAAATTGCCTCGTGTGACATGGCCCTAAGAATGCTGGGGCTGTGGGTTTGAATCCCACCTGAGTAACCTATGGATTTTTTCCCCCAGAACTCAGGAGTAGGGGTCCAAAACAAATGTAGGTTTAAAGCGTTTGTTTCTAACAAAACAAAATAGAAGCATGTCATAATCAGGTGGTCTACTCTACCAAATCTAAAGATCTAAAATCTGTAAGTCAAGTTTTCAGACTATGAGTTTAAATCTCAGGCCCACAGTTGCACAATTAGCAGCCAAAATATCTTCTAGTGCACTGCGCTGGGACTGATTCCCTGGGAATACTCACAGCTGGTACTCTCTGAAGGCACTGTGACGAGTTTGAAACTTTAAGAGCACCGACTCCTCTTGACCGACAGACACTAGGATGTAGGACCGGCCATAAATGTGAAAAGCTTGCATGTTGTAGCTGAGCACAGGCATAGTTAACTCCTCTGCTGTGATGAAATCACTGTCTGTATTTCAAAAAATGAAGCTCTTCAGGACATGAACAAAATTGTTGATACTTTTCGGGATGACATTTCATTCCAGGAGGGGCAAGGCTACTCACCATCCAACCCCCCCCCCACCCACTCCCATGAGTAAATCAGAACATCAAAAAGAAAATATTAAGGACACCAAGGTCAATACCAAGATAACAAATAACATGGCCTTCATGCTATTTCTGGTTTGACGGGTGCATGGTTTAACCGGGAATGAGATGTAAAATCCTGAAAACTTTGTACAGTTCCTCGTTCCTCTTGGTGTGGAGATGAATCCCACTGGATTTTTTTTTAGGATGTTACATTTTAGAGACTTTCTGCATCGTTTGGAGGTGAAGAGAGATATCCACTATGAAAAGAATTCAAATTAGGAAAAATCCTGATCAATCTCTTGCCTGTTTAACAAGTGATGTCTTGCATGAGCCAGGAAGTTCAAATTCCTTCTAGACATTCTGTCTAAGAACTCTATCCATAAAGTCCTCCAGTCTATAATAAATCAACATCCAACTACTGGACTCTTTTAAAATTGGCATGATGCCTTATTTCAGGGGTTTCAAAATAAGCTGGTAGCTACTTTTTAACCATAAAAAAACAAAACTGTAGCAGGAAACGTTGAGATTGAACCGCATACATTGTACATTAGCCCTTAAACTTGTGGGGATTTAGGCAGCCTCCAGACCCCGCACCATTAAGACTACATGCTTGCATTCTGCTTGCAGTGCCACTAACTTCTGGTCATATGAATGCTACCCCAATTGTATAGACCGATTGCACGACCCACGTCACGTGATCTGTAGTGGGTATTAAATGTAAACAAACACGACGTCCTCCATAGGGAAGTGCGGTACAGTACTTGATCATTGTTGCATTTGTTTATTTGATCAAGGCTTTTCTTTCTCGAAATCTTTGAAAAATATTCCAGAGTTTGTACCAGAGACATTCGAGTGGCCGAATAAAGCCAGTACAGACAGTTCGGGAAGTTTTGGAAATACTACAAGGAACGTATTATAATGTTCACGATGTCATGTGGTAGTACTAGTTACACGTTTGGACCAGACGACCGAGATCACACACTTTTTAACACAAGAATTTCACAGTGTGTGATTCCTTTGTCTGTTTGAAATTCAGCAAGGCTAGATATAAATGCTCACTTTCCCAACGTTCTTTACTCCCACTCCACCCACCCCTTTTTTTTCACAGTGATTTACATTACAAACAAAATAACAGGCGGATTGCTACATCGTCACCAGACGCCTGTAGTGCATAACTCAAAATAAACCTCTTTTGTAGCAAAATATTTGCAGTTTATGAAACAGTTATTACGATTTAAATCAATGTTACAATATACAACTTCAATAAAAGGGCTTATAACTGTGTTATTATTACCAAAAGCCGACTTTGGTGTGTCTGTCGGTCACAGCATGTATTTGCACGTAGTTTGCCATCAGCTCAGGTGACGTAGTACCCACTACAGGTCACGTGAAGACATGTAAACATTGGTCATGCAATTGGTCTATTGAAATGCCTGCCAGGTTACTCAATTAAGCTGAGGCAAAACTACGATTCGATTTTTTGAAGAAAATTTAAAGATTGACAACAAAATTCCTGTGTAAGGGTCTAATGCATAACATAGCTCTGTTGTGAAGAAGTACCCCCTCTATAGGATGAATACTTACATCTACTACTCCATATGTAGAGTCTTAGGAAGCCATTTTGGGTTAGCACTCCAATGTACAGGTCTGTGTCAACGAAAAAGTGCTGAAGGTCAACGACAGTCAGTGTCCTCAAGTCCACTAAGCTTTGGTACTGAGAATCACAAAAGATATAAAATCATCTCGGTTAAGAACTGTCCCATATCAATCAGCATCTCTTAACTCTATTCCAACAACTGTAGATGCTGAAAAGAAGGCCCCAATTGGCTCATACAAAATGTGGTCTTGTTGAGGGCATCTGGCCAATTTTTACCTCTACAAACTTGTACAGCTGCAAACTTGTATAGCTGCAAACTTGTATAGCTGCAAACTTGTATAGCTGCAAACTTGTATAGCCACAAACTTGTATAGCTGCAAACTTGTTTAGCTGCAAACTTGTACAGCTGCAAACTTGTATAGCTGCAAACTTGTTTAGCTGCAAACTTGTATAGCTGCAAACTTGTATAGCTGCAAACTTGTATAGCTGCAAACTTGTATAGCTACAAACTCGTACAGCTGCAAACTTGTATAGCTGCAAACTTGTATAGCTGCAAACTTGTATAGTTGCAAACTTGTATAGCTGCAAACTTGTATAGCTGCAAACTTGTACAGCTGCAAACTTGTATAGCTGCAAACTTGTATAGCTACAAACTTGTATAGCTGCAAACTTGTATAGCTGCAAACTTGTACAGCTGCAAACTTGTATAGCTGCAAACTTGTACAGCTGCAAACTTGTATAGCTGCAAACTTGTATAGCTACAAACTTGTATAGCTGCAAACTTGTATAGCTGCAAACTTGTATAGCTGCAAACTTGTACAGCTGCAAACTTGTACAGCTGCAAACTTGTATAGCTGCAAACTTGTATAGCTGCAAACTTGTACAGCTGCAAACTTGTATAGCTGCAAACTTGTATAGCTACAAACTTGTATAGCTGCAAACTTGTACAGCTGCAAACTTGTATAGCTGCAAACTTGTATAGCTACAAACTTGTATAGCTGCAAACTTGTATAGCTACAAACTCGTACAGCTGCAAACTAGTACAGCTCGTTCCATCGGACAAAAGTACTTATCAAGGGCCTTGAGGAAAGGAAAAAGTATTCATACTCATGGTAAAATACTCAATCACAAAATAATGAATGTACTTCATTGTACCTGTAAACCGACAGCAGACACCAAGTAGTGTACCATGTAGCCATAGGTATTGCAGATGGTTAGGCAGTAGTCAGTGTCTACGATGTGGCCCGTTTCCCAATAAGGTCGACTGAACATTTCAAATGATGATACATCTAGAACAGAATTCATGATTCCATTAAAAGCATAACATAATAACAATATGCAATTCTTATGACATGGATTTTTTTATCTCCAGGAGGTCCCCCAAGGAGTTAGCTATAACGTCTGGTCAGTGGCAGGAGGGGAGGGATGGAAGGGGAAGGGGGCAAAGGGTACATTTGCCCCCAAAAGTTTATCAACAGTAAGAAGTGCCATGAAATTCGGACCAGACGTGGGGAAACACACAGGCCATCCGCGGTTTGTGCACTTTTCTACTGGTTGAATGCATTCCATTCAACAGGGCATCTTTGAAATGACTGTTGGAATACTAGGGTGGAATCAAGTCAGGGACCTTGAGGTAAGAGTGATGTGGTTTCAGTCTTTTTACTTTTCACTGTTGCTACTTCGGAGAGCAGTTGATCTGGTTGATCCAGCTGTAGCTTAAAGACTCTTAATGTCTCGCCGACGAGGGCAGTCAGCAAACTTCCATTGTCAGTCTGAAGGAATCCCCACTCACTGACGTTATAGGCTGACACTGATGTATTGGACAGCAGCTCAAATGAGAGAAGCTCAGAATCTGGGAAAGATAACCAAAATATTAGGCTGCATTTTTGTCAGTTTTTGTTTGTGGCATGGTTCCTGAATCCTTTATCTGTTAACCCTTAATTCATATGCAGTCTGACATCCATCAAAATCCTAATCAATGGTACTCCTGGGACCAAAATATTTTGTTAGAAAATTGTTCCCAGGTCTGATTGCTCCGTTCTTGAAAGGGCAAGGGCACCAGGGCCTTTTTTTATAAAGGGCACCTCTATGAGAAAATTGTAAATTTGTACTGGAACATTTCAAGGGCACTAAGGCAATGAACAGAGGCAACCTATGAAGTATCATGCCTGTGTCACTGTGCAAAGTGGGTAACAACTAGAAAACTGACTAACCAACCAAAATGCCATGTGATTTATACTGTTTGTAGCTGGTTCCCTCTATTATCATATCTTTTTGGTAATGAAACCCCAAAAGTGTCTACACTGTGACCCGTAGGCCTGAAGATACCTGAGTAGAGAAGATGTTGAAGAAATGTCAGTTTTAGATGTGGGAGGAAAACCCCAAATGGGGAAAACCCACACAATCAGGTAGGGACTGAAAACCCAATCCACATGCATGACTCCGGCCTGGGATTCCAACCGGGGTCCACAGAGGTGAAAGGCAGGGAAAGAAACCACTGAGCCAACCTGAATGCTAGCTTCTGCCTAGCAAGCAAACTTCTGCTTAGCAGCCCTATGAAATTTAACAATGCTCTTGAAATTTGATTTATTACTGGGTGAGGTTTTGTTTTCTTACCTTCCCTATTACCAACACCAGTATATGGACTGAAGCCATGTCTAAAATCAGTCGTCTCTGATCGTTTGGACCTGTGTCTACCCAAAGACCTGCAATTTGGAAGAAACATTATTATTGCTCTACGTATATTGTTCTAGGCTGACATGTAACTGAATTGCAACAATATTACAATTTTAAATGGAAGATTAAATTAAAATTACAGTCATAAGAAACAAACAACTGGTCACACATGTACATTAAAAATACTGTAAAGATATTATTTTAACCAGTTCACGTCGGACGATGTGAATATACAGCAACATTTTCCTTGGCAGATTATGGATGATGTGAAAACCCACTTTTGTGTAAACTCGGAATACCAGAACGAAATACCCTGGACATTCCGTTGTGTAGCATGCACAGTGCATGCACTCACTGTGCTCGCTATCACTTAGTGTAAATCTAAAAAAAAAACTTCATAGAGATACATGTGTAAGGTTTACACACAGCCGAGGATGTGTGGTTTTTTTTTGCAGTCTGTGAACATTTCACAACAAAACAAAAAAACATTTGTATTTTCTTTTTCAAAGCTCTTCAGTATTTTGTAGATAGCACAGAAATTTAAAGTTAAAACCCTTACCACCCCTAACCAATAAAACTCAAACTGCATGTTTTGTTTAAGTCTGTTGGGCTGAAGACTGCACCAACAAACATATTTATTTATTGTGTTACCAGCCAATGGCACAATTAATGCCAATAACAGGATGAATAGGAAACAAGAAGAAATGTTTAGTTTTAGATGTGGGAGAAAAACCCACGGAATCAGGTAAGGACTGAAAACCAAATCAACCCTTAAGGTGGAAAGTCTGAAGTGGGACTCGAACCGGGGTCCACAGAGGTTAAAGGCAGGGAAAGAAACCACTGAGCCAACCTGATAACCTATTCTTTACATGGGATCAGGCATACCACCAAAATCAGAGTCCATTAGTTTGGGTGTTGAGTTATAACATGGTGTTGGATTTTGTTAGAGTGAGGAAGGGTCCTGGTAAATCACCCTTGGGTCCGGGGTAGGGAGTAAGGTTTAAAGAGGGTTTTGACTCCACCATGACTTAACTTTGATCATTCCACTGCTAATTTATCTATTTACATGACATGATCGATTATTGGTACGGTACATTCATTTCTCTAGTTTCAATAAACATCAGGAGTTTATCTCATTTTAGTGCAGCAATCAAGTTAACTGAAAATATTTCTCTGGAGGGATTAGTCCTTTATAATCACAGTTTTCGGATTATAACTGATCAATTTTTCCCCCTAAACAATGACCAGTCCTGTACTCTGTCTATAACCCTGTAGTGTTAGGCCTATTGTTCCATCTCAACCTTAGAATGGTCCAACTATAGTTTGGACCGGTCCCAACTTGAGTGCTACAGTTGGGACAGCCCAACTGTAGATCTGGAATTACCTGATAGTGATAATAACAGTGATAGTGATAACCACAATTGAAGTACATGTGTGTAGGCCTCTAAAGTAATTTTTGATCGTCTCAAGTTTCTCTCAGCTTACAAGTGACATCACACACAGTAATTTTCATGGCAAAACTTTCAGGAGATAAACTTGAGAAAAATCAATTGTTTCTCCATCATGTACAATGTACATACAACTGTATTCACCAGCAGTCCAATGTTGCGACCATCCAATGCAATAACAGCCACTGGTTCCCTGCTTGGTGACAGATCTCTGGATACCAGCTATAGTCGGGCCATCCCAACTGTAACATTCATTTGGACAATTCTTTAGTTGGAACAGCACATAAACAAGCACCCCGTTGATTACAGTCTCCTGTTGATTACAGTCTCCCACTACTTACCCGTGCAACCTCTGGTATTCATTCATTGCTATATCATCCACATGCCTTGTGAACACAGACAATTCCTTCCGAATCGCCAACAGTAGATCTTCACTTCCATGGCCGACGTCAGTGTCTACAGATGTTCCTTCAATAAGGCTGTTGAATTGCCAGCAGGACCACAGCAAGATTGCACATAAATCAGAAGCCTTCATTCTAGATGAAATGTTTAAACTGAAAAAGGTCATTTAGTGGATATTGGTGAACTTGCAAGTTGACTTCGAGTTTGAACAAAGAAGGCATTCAACCTTCATTTCTATTCAGAAGATCTGAAATAGCTGTCATGTATTTCAGGTAACTTGGGTCAATCCAAGTAAAACCATTAAAGTCTACTAAAGTTAGATAAATACTACTACTAGCATGGGGTGAGTTCCCATAAACATGGGCACATTTTGGCAACCCTGATCAGAAACAAGTTTGGGCTTGGGTTATTGGTTTTGAATGAAAATAATAATAATCAAGATTTATAGTGCGCACATATCCACCCTGCTAGGAGCTCAAGGAGCGGAGACAAAGAAAAACAAGAATGCAAACAATAACAAACAAAGCAGTTACAAATGAACATCCTCAACAAAGGCTTAAGACATAAGATGAGTTTAAGTAGCAACTTAAATCTAGTTAGACTATTACAAGATTTGAGTTCAGAAGGAAGATGATTCCAGAGTCTCGGAGCTGCTTGAATTCGTTCAATATGTGGCCGACAGAAGTGACCAAACTAGTTACTAGTTAGGCACGGTTGAAGATATTAATTCCAATTAAGGCCTTATAATATAGTATGTATGTAAGCCTAATAATACTAAAGATATTATGTGTACAATATGTACTTTGGAACCTACTTGTAGATCTCTGAACAGAGGTTGACAACATTGTCAGATGACAATCTAGTCATTTCTTGGATCATGTTGATTAGCCCCATTCTAAAGCTAATCCCATTTTGTTTAAATAGCCCCAATCTGGGGTGAATCCACCATGTGAAGTCCAGTATGGATTGCCCCAAGAATGGGACTAGTTGATTCATAAACTACCCAACAAAAGTGCAACGCTTACAAATGACTAACACTTAACACTAACACTGACACAGTAACACTAACAGTAAAAATAAGTTTACTCACCTTAAAATGAAAAATCAAACAAGCCTCCGGCTTAATTAATCAAGATTTCTCAACGTGTTTGATTGCCAACGAAAAAGAAACTAAAGAGAACCGAAGAGTGCAGTAAAACGCCAACAGAAAACTAACGAACGATAAATTAATGGGTGGCACTATCTCGGCCTTGGTCACCTGGTCCTGGGGCTGACGGAGCGCAAGCACGGTCGGAATTTTTGGTCTCTCCAACCACGCAACGTCCTTCCACTCCCACCCAAGATCAAGTCGGAAAAAGCGGTAGAAATATGCTGGAATTCGACATATTCTGTGGCAACAAAGCTTATACATGCCTGGCATTTTTCAGCCACAAATGAACAATAACCTTCACGGGACATGCTGATAGGACGGAGTCCGATAGGACTACAACGTAACACACGAACGCCTGTGAAAATTAAAGCTCCCGCGACACACATCCTCCATACACTTGTTTTCTAAGGTAAGGGACAAGACCAACGTGACTCCGACTACCCCCTTGTCATCATCAGAGCCGTATCCAATAGACCTTTCCATTGTTGATAAACAAACCGTGCTGGTTGGCATGGACGGCCAAATGTAGCAAAACGTTTAGGTTTTGTTGACAGACGTTGTGACCAAATTCAACATTTTTGCAAACTTTCTATTGAAAGAAAATACATCCCATTATTGGTTGGTTTGTTTCCAACGAATTCAAAACAATTTTTGGATATTTGTGAACTATTTTTACAAACTGTGATTATCTGTTGTTGCTTTGCATTGATGGCTCCCCGTAGTTTCTCCATCTTGGTTGGCAAAAAATTGGGTTGTGACGTTGCAAAAGAAAGGTCATAGACCTTTCTTTTGCAACGTCACAACCCAATTTTTTGCCAACCAAGATGGAGAAACTACGGGGAGCCATCAATGCAAAGCAACAACAGATAATCACAGTTTGTAAAAATAGTTCACAAATATCCAAAAATTGTTTTGAATTCGTTGGAAACAAACCAACCAATAATGGGATGTATTTTCTTTCAATAGAAAGTTTGCAAAAATGTTGAATTTGGTCACAACGTCTGTCAACAAAACCTAAACGTTTTGCTACATTTGGCCGTCCATGCCAACCAGCACGGTTTGTTTATCAACAATGGAAAGGTCTATAGACCTTTTTTCTTTTGCAGCGTCACAGCCCGAGTTTTTGCCAACCAAGATGGAAAAACTACGGGAAGCCGTCAATGCAAAGTAAAAACAGATAATCACAATTTGCAAAAATGCTACAAAGATATTCAAAAATTGTTCAAATATTGTTGGAAACAAACCAACCAATAATGGGACGTATTTTCTTCAAATAGAAAGTTGCTAAAATGTTGAATTTGGTCACAACGTCTGTCAACAAGACTTGAATGTTTTGCTACATTTGACCGTCCATGCCAACCAGCACGGTTTGTTTATCAACAATGGAAAGGTCTATATACGGCTCTGGTCATCATACCGGTACAGTGCCCTCTGTTGAGAGGAATGGGAGAGTTGGGAATTGGGGCTCACCACAGGCCATAATTTCGTGGAACGGTCTCCTTGTTGGGAATGACAATATATAGAGCAAGGACCAGATTGAGCATGATTGAGTGGGCATTATGATGTAATTCCCATTGCATGAAATGGGAACAAACTGTTTTGAACTTCCAGCCTGTGCTTGGTGACAATGATTTGAGTGGATTATAAGCAAGACGGTTGGCAGAAAGTTTTTGCACCCGGTCATTCCTCTACCCGCCCCCCAATCAAAACGATGGGTTCTCATTAATTCTTCCATTGTTTTGGACTTACTTTTTGTTAGCCTTATCTCCATTGGTTTTGTACTAGAAAACGATGCAACGATGTCTTCAGTCTTTCAAAACACCTGGATCTCTTTTGTTGAAGTTCTCGGTTTACAAGGGTTGCAAGCTCACCACCCCAAGCCCGCACACATCTCACACAAATATAACACACAAAACTATCACTGAGACAATGAGATCATCACAAAAAGGAGACTCCATAGATTTGTGTATTATTACAATGATTTTCTACTCTAAATCCCCCTCCAAAGTCCAAAAGTGTGGTCTTTACATCAAACGAGGTAAGCTGACGTTCTGCCTACTCATACAGGCAGCAGGTAGCATTACATCATTTTCATAATATGAACTACAATGTGTTTATTTCCCTAAAGGGTGTCATTAGAATTACTAAAAAATAAAATAAATGAGACACTTATTTATTAGAACCAAGAGTTTGTGTTCTTTATTGTTTAGAAGCGTTTGGGCGGCAAAAACAAAATACCTCTCCGTAAATTACTCATTATAATACAATTATTTCATGACCAACCAAGCCTTGCTCTTTGCTAAAACTAAGCTATAGCTCCAATCAACGCTATCAACTTTTCATCTTCAAGTTCAATACAATCATTATTTCCATTCAAAGATTTTAAAACTCAAGGTTTTGACTCTACATATTTCAAGTTTCTACGCTTGCCTTTGAACCTAGCACATTTTTTTTTGTCAGTGCATGGATTGTAACTCAACTAGCAAACATAGGGTGTCTTTTCCATGCGCCCCTTGAGCTGCTAATATTGTTTAGATTGAACTCAGTTTTGCAAAAACAAAAAAAAAGACTACCTGTAATCCATGTCAAATTCACAAACACTTAACTGTACACGTTCGCTATACTGGTTGCCAATCAGCAGCAACATATGGATCGGGGTTAAACTAATAGCAAAATGTGAAGAACAAAAATAATCACCGAAGACATACCCTTATAAAGATTAAAACTTCTAGGTATGGAACAAATAATGGATCAAAGTTGAGGGCAATAATGACAAAGAATCAAAACCAACTTCCACTTTGTATCAACAACCCCCTGACCTTTGTCCCAGACTGACCCGAACATGTGGGTCCGTGGCCAAAATAAACACCGGTTCCATATCAATTTTATTCTACCTATAGGGTAAAGTGGTGGGCTTACCTCCAATAACAATATTTACACTCATTTAACTTAAAAATGATTGCAAAAAAAAAGACTGTGAAAACTTTCTTTATACAAGTATAAATCCTATTCTAAAAGACAGTACGAGCCATACTTCCCGGTAGTTATTAACTCTATTATGCACATGCAATACATGTCTGAACTATTCTGTCCAGAAATTACATAATTTATAGTTTCGAATTCACGTGGGGATTGATATCTGATGCAAATTTGTACAGAGTGTGATTTAGAATGCCTGTCTTCAGAAGCTGTGCTCTCGAGGTTGTGTTTCGTACTCAAAAGCCGTAACTGAAGAAACAGATCAAACGCAAACAATACGCCATCCCACTCCGTTTCCAAGAAGTCTGTTGAATTATACACCAAAGATTGGTTTTTAAAACCCGCGTTTTGTAATCGATGCAACGGCAGTTGTATAATTATAAACGCAACATTTTGATTTTAAAATAATCATCTCCAGAAATTGCAGACTCTAGCTTATACACGCTTTCTAACTAAATGGATATCAACAGAAAAGAATTGTTAAAAATGGACTGATGGTTATTTTATATGTCAGATCAGAATCAGCTCAATATTTTGCCTGACCACATAAATACAAATATTTGAATACGTGGAAGCCTGAATTGTAAACGTTAATTAGTACTCGCTTACTCATTTTCTCACTTAGAATGTAATCATTATGAAACTTTGTATGTTGTATATTTGCAGCCATTTTGTGTTGGTTGAAAAGAGAGCGGAAAACCCCCATGGAGTTTGCAGGATGGTCTCTCTTCACGCTGGCGGCTCTTCTCCGTCCCCCATCAGTCCCTCATGATGAGTCGCTTGTTGCTATCACCGAGGATGAATCTACGATAAAGAAGAATTTGGACATGATAACAATGTCGACAGATTAAATCAAACTAAGTTAAGATAATTAAGTTTAGCTTCATAAGACAGATCCATCTTGAGAATTTATTAATTAGGCATGAGAAGCTGACGATCTGAAGTAGGCCTAGTGAGAACAAAAATAATATGAAAGAATTGACGGGCATTTAAATTTAACAATACAGCTTACTTGTCTTCAAACGAATGACATTAGAGGAAGGCTATGGTATAGCTATAATGCAAAAGGGAATATCTTAGGAAACAATTTCATTTACGAAGAAAACCTGTTTCTGAAGGGAACAATGAGAAAGATTTCCACTGACATCTTCCTCTTCAAAAACTTCTTCAAACACCACGGTAATTAGTAATTTAATAACTGAAGTATTTCCTCCGCTACTGATTTCCCCTAATGGTTAAAGGATAAAGAAGACATTTTTTTGTAACCCACCTGTAGAACGTTCCGGCTAATAATCCGCCGATGGTTGGTCCGGCCCAGTAGATGTAGTGCTCGTCCCAGTATCCGGACGCTACGGCTGGTCCGAAACTCCGGGCGGGGTTGAAGGAGGCGCCGGAGGAGTGCATTCTGAAATCCAATCAATCGCATTCTCCCATCAGCAAATTATACATCATTCAATATACAAAGGATTGTTGGTATTATTTTATTTTTATCAACAGCATTAACAAAAAAACAACACATTAAAATGCACAAAATATGGATTTTGGGGCATTGCATGTTGAGGAATCAAAATAAGTTGTCCCCCGGATTCTGAAATCTACTCCATGGTAGGACAAGTTCTTACAAGAACAGTCTACTGTATATAAGAAATCAGATAACCACATGGTGTTAATCAAAAAGCACACAATTTAATAAAACACTAAAAAGATCCAAGTAGATGTGGAGAAGACTAGACTGAGGTGGAAAATTGTAAAAAAAAATCAAAAAAAAATCTCTATAACCAAAAGGTTCAGTCTGCCAATAGAATTGTTCATAAAATGTTCGGACAAGCATTTACACATGAACAATTTAAAAACATTAACCATTAGAAATTGTAAGTTGTATCAAGGGAAAAAACTGTTAACTGCCACTTTAAATAAAGAAAAAGATGTTGAGCAACGAATATCGATGGGCAATGAGTTCCAGGCAAGCTATGGTGATTGTTGCATTTGTTTATTCGATCGAAGTTTTTTTTCTTCGAAATCTGCGAAAAATATTCCAGAGTTTGTCCCAGAGACCTTCGCGTGGTTGAATAAAGCCAATAAGGCCAGTCCTAGCAAGTCTTGGCAAGTAACGCTTAAATGTGCACGATGTGTACTAGTGCACGACGGAACGCTTGTGTCAGACGACCGCAAGAATTTCAAAGTTTTGAAGCTGAATCATCCAAAGAAATTGCTTTCCAAAACTGTGTGATTCCTTTGCCTATTTGAAATTTCGCAAGGCTAAGTATAAATGCTCACTTTTCCAACGTTCTTTACCCTTTTTTTTTTTACAGTGATTTAGGCCTAAATTACAAACAAAATAACAGGCGGGTGGCTACATAGTCGTCCGATGCCGGTAGTGCATAACTCAAAATAAACCTCTTTTGTAGTAGAATACTGGTAGTTTATGAATCAGTAGTGTGATTAATATCAATGTCACAACATACAACTTTAATAAAATGGCTTAGTAACTGTGTTATTATTACCAAAAGCCGATTTTTAGTGTGACTCTGTCGGTCACGACATGTATTTGCACGTAGTTTGCCATCAGCTCAGATGACGTAGTACCCACAATAGGTCACGTGATGACATGTAAACATTGGTCGCGCAATCGGTCTATTACACCTTCTCAAATAGTTATGACAGGTGGAAACACAATAAAGGGTACCGTTTTGCATCTGTCACGTTAGCAGTTTTTCCAATGCCTGAAACCAGCCAAAATTGTTTCAACACGTGAATGGACATGCAGGCTTATACTAAAATAATTTGTGTTGATTCATTTTATGTTTTGCTGTTGTTGTTGTTGTTGGTTTATTAAAATCATCATCAAAATTTCAACAACATTTGTCAAACTGCCCGTCCCTTCACATGTTGAAAAACATTTTTGGATGGTTTCAGGTACATGTACTTAAAAAAAAAGTGACAACCACAGGAAAAACTGCTAACATGACGGTAGTGGTCTCCTTAGTTGTGTTTCTTGTCTTATTTATGTTTCTGATCATAAGTATGAGTAAGAAAATGTTTTCATTATAAACATCTTACAATTTTGACTATCTGGTCCTGACACGCGGTTCAAAATCTGCCCATATTTCATGGCTTTTGGAACCCAAAATACATTGCTGGCGAAATCGAAACTGTGTCGTCACAATTAAACGACATTCAATTGTATTTATTTATTCTTACTTTTGATAACTGGAATCACAACATCATCAAAAGTTTTACCATACCAAATGCAAAGGCAGTAAAACCATAAGTGACCAAACTCACCCAGTCAAGATGCCGACAGTGATTGAGAACCCATAGGCCAGTGGTCCCGTGAGGTGCTTGCCCCGGTTATCCATGTTAGCCTGAAGGTATGACATGTAGACAAACAGCGACAGGAGGGCCTCGATGATGACGGCTGTGCCGGGAGATACACCCAGCTCATGCAGGGAGTCGTACTTATCGTAAGGTACGCTACCGCGGAACTTGTTGCAGCCACCGCGGATGTCGTTGTAGGAATCTTGAAGAAGGACGGCCTAATGAGGAAAACATTAATTACACAATTATATTCTCAATGAATGATGCACTGCCTTAAAAAGAAATGACATGGAAGCATACAAGATGGCAACTGTTTTTTTTTACAATAACATTTTGACATATGAACACAAGTGACAAGGGGACTAACCTTGACAAAGGCTGCTCCCAGCAAGCCGCCGCATATCTGTACACAGAAGTAGAGCACAGCCAGCAGCGGGCTGATGCCTCCTGAGAGACACACTGCGAACGTCAACGTCGGGTTGAATATCCCACCGCTGCAACCAAAATATAAAATAATAATGATAAATGCGTTTAGAAATACCCAATTATTTTTTTGTCTCTGTTTTTAAATTAAGAAGTTGACGTTAAACTGTACTGATTAACATTGAAATAGAACAGTTTGCTTTAATTGAGACCGGCAATTTGAGCTCGTTCATAGGCTCTTTTGTGACGTCAAAGGATATTTACTGATGGATCTTAATTTCAACGTTGGAAACAAATTTGACGACAGTATTTAACTTGCATTATTTTTTACAGGGTAAACTCATCAGTTAACATATTTGAACTAATCTTTTTTAGATTATTAAAAAGAAAGATGAAACGAAAAACGTTACTGAGTAAAATATCGTTGATTGGTGCAACAACCTGTCATCAGACTTTTTAAACCAAACATGTAACAAATAAGGCAGTTTACTTCTTTCGTGACAAGCTAAACTGGAAAGGTATAGGTCGTGTCAAACCTGATATTCAAGAAGGCAGAACACAGAAGGGCCATGGCCAGCCCCTCTGCGAATGCAATAGCTACAACATCTTGGGATGTGACCACCAGGCAAGCGATGAAGGTGAAGAACATCGTGCCGACCAACTCAGCAAAAGTAGACTGTACATACTTCTCGAAGGTAGTAATCTCCCTTTCTTCCTCCTCTGCGTCTATGGGCAGTTTTCCAACATCTCGGCCGCTCATTTTGACGCGTTTAAAACCTCAAATTAGGTGCAGATTTTCGAAAAAATAAACTTGGACACGACTGTTGTTGGGAAAATAAGCAACAAAATGGCGTTGGGTGGTGGAAAACAAATATAAAATTGTAGCCTTTGGACTTTGCGTTCTATACAACCGACGCTTTTTACTGTCTGAACGAAACGTTATCTTGTTCAGTTGACCAATAGGAGGGCTGGACTTGCGGGCTGAATTTGCATTGGGCGGCAATTGGCAGACGACATTAATAATAGTGTGAAGAACTGAACCGCTCATGGTAGACTGGCACAGCCCGGTATGTATTCTCTGTTTGATTAAGGTTAATATTAAACTTTTGTCAACAATGAGATCATTGAAGGCTTGGCCGATTCACGGGTATGGAATGGTGTATATCAATGGGTTGTATAAAAACAAGTTCATGTTTTGCGCAGTGTGCATTAATGAATGTGCAAACATAATTATTCAATAAGGATTATTCAAGTGTAACCATTTAGGATGCTAACACAGGAACCATTACAAAATAATCAGTTTAACCATACGGTGGAAGGAAAACTTTAGTTAGAAAACTTAACAGTGTTTTTTTTTAGCAAATCAAAACGGTGAAATCACCACCAATTAATATCAAGGAGTGCAAATTGCTAAAATGCGTTTCACATTCTTCAAAAGCCAACTCAACTTTAGTTGTGTGAATATAATGCCTTATTAAAAACATAAGTTCTACTGCATGCAAACGAACCAAACATACAAACTTTCAAATGTTCACATCCAATAAAACAAACATCAATTTAAACAAAACTGGAAATGCCGTTTCTATCAAGAAGAGCATTTTTTAGGTCCTTTAAAAACCTAATAAAATAAATGTGCTGTTTCAATAGCTAGCTTCTTTAAAAAAAATCCAAAACAAAAATTTTCACATCCATACAAAAATGGTCACGTCCAAACAAAAAATAAACCAAACATCAATAATTAAAAAAAATAAATAATAAAAAAATAAAACAAGCAAAACTACTTGTTAAGTCTTTGACTTAACCAAATAAATGTTATTTTAATGGCAAGCGTCTTAAAAACAACAACAACAAAACCAAACAAAAAATAAACTCAAAGCTTTCCATTTGTCTTCGACCAATAATATCTAACACAAAATCAAATTGTTGATGTAAAATTAATATTAAAATTTTAAACAACATTTAGTTAAAGTTAATTTAACAACCATAACAAATGAATAATCAAAACACAATCTTATAAAAACAAATTCTTTCGGCAATATGCCGATTTTATTCATGGTTTACTTTCAAAAACAGAAAAATCATTAAATTCAAAAGTACGAAAGGAATTGTCAACCCACAACAGCTATTAAAGTATGGGGGAAATGCTTACCATGAGGCAATACATAGATGAAAACAACAAATACAACCAGTTTGAAAAAATATGAATACATCAGAACTCACAGTCAAATTTAACAAGCAAGGAAAGTTACTTAGCTGACAAAACCGCTTAGGTTCCTTCTGATGCATGGTGAAAACTTGTGCATTTTGTCTGGTATAAAAGTGTTTATCTGTATAAGTGTTAAGCAGAGATTTTAGATGAGCATAATTCTGTCATATTTACACCCTGATTTGTAAAATCATGTGTCAAATCTTCTCTATGCATTTCACTATACTAAAGGAGAATCTTTTTCACTCTTCATGTATCTCAATTTTATATTTCTTGTCATTTGTTTGTTTGTAATATAACACCCAAGTAGATCCTTGTCATTTGATTAGAGGTTCGTAGGTCACTTAGCGCTTTGCTTTGTCGAATAGAACATTCCATTTTTCAACTCATGAAAATACTCTCACCGGTGAACTTATACAAAATCATTATGTATAATAGACAACTTTTCATATTTTTGTTTACAGATTAGAATATTGGTTTCACTAAGTATTGCTTATGGTAAGCATTGTCTTGAATTACAAATTAATATCTTGGGTTGACTTTTCATTTCAAAAACAAAAATCAAAATACACGTCCAATTTTTGTTTGTATAAAAAGTCTTAGATTGGTAAACCTGAGTGTTATTTGGAACAACAATTGAATATGTTTCCCCCGACTTCCCTGTTGAACAGTGTGAGCCCTTACTAAGTATTAGGCCTGAGAAAGCTCACTTGAGTAATAATATGTCAAGGGGGGCACCAAGGCGATAGATAACTAGGGGCATTGAGGCAATTACCTCCATCGCCTCCAGGAAATATCACGCCTGCATTCTGCCCAACGAGCTCAGGCCTCATGAATGGCATGTACATGTATGTGTACATCATTTTTTTTTGCGGAACTTTTGGCAGTGCATTTAATGCTGTGGTTTGGGAAACACTACATCATGGGGCACAGCTTACTTGATCAGTCTAGCCAATAGCCCATATGCACAAGCGCCATCTTAAATATATACCGCAATGCATCTTGGGAAACCGAGTACAGCTTAAAAAGAAATCAAGTTGCTAAGATGGATGCCGTGCTGTAGTTCACATGTAAATAAGTTGTGTATTGCATTGCTTCAAAATCAGCACGCCATGATTGTTGACGATGTTGTTTGAACTCGGATTTCACCCAGAATCCTTTGCGCACCAATCATTTCTGGTCATGCACACAATGGGCTTTTAAAGTCTACCAGTTTCTGTGATAACTATTAATAAATACTTCACTGGCCTATTATGGATTTGGTCTGGTTTAGGGTAGTGACATTACCCAAGATAAGAATAATCAAAACATTTCTTTACAATATTTACACTCTAAAACTAAAGTTAGTCAAAACAGCCTTAATTAGTCATTTTAGACCATTTTTGACAAATTTTAGTCAAAATGTGGTCTCAAATGACTAACTAACGCTGTTTTGACTAAGTTAGTTTTTAGAGTGTATAAGGAACAAGTCAGTGCTGTCAACAATTTAAAGATGATTTACTCTATATGACCAATGGGTACACTTCCATCAGATACTCTAGTTGAAAGAGGACAGAATCCCCCAAATTGTTATATATAAAATTTCATGGGTTTCTAGATATTCCCCGAAAGTTTCCAGAAATTCCTGCCTCCTTCCTAATCACCATGTGAACTCTCAGAGAAATTTATCCAGGTTGGTTGTGAGTAGTGTTTCTGCAGATACTCCAAACTAACTTGCAATAATTTTGTAGACTGAGTCATCTTCTCAACCTCCGGAACTCATCATTGACTTTTCACAATCCACTGTCATCTAAGACTATCAGGAACGAAAAAACTACATTGCCTTTGTGTGGTTTACTCCAAATGAGTAAGTCTGCAAATTGTATTGAATTGGGTCATGTACCAGGTACTCATCAACGGAACTCCTCTTTGAGTTTCCACAATCCCTCTCCACCGTTCACTCTCTGAAACACACAGATCTCATTCAGCATGGACTTGAAGAGTGCCGAATCGTTTGACGGAAGCTTTCCCTTAAACTTTTGAAGGATCTCATTTGTTGTCGCCTGGCCGTTGGTCTCCGCCTGGAAAGACACAAAGTCCCGAATGTCCAGGAGAAGATCATGCTGCGGGAGGACGACAGAAGACTGGCCGTCCGAATCCAAAGTGGAGACATTGTTGCGCTTCCGCATCTGTGCCAGAAGGGATCCTGAAGATGGAAGGGCGGTGGTCTTGGGACTGTTCTGTGATGCTGCAGTTTCAATCAACTCTTTCCCAGAGAAATGTTTGGGCTTTGGGACAGGCATCGGCTTCTGATTAGTTTAAACAAAACAAAAAGGTAAATTTATATATAGCCAGAGCTTTTATAAAAATTTGACTTGATTAACACAAATTCCATTCCCACTTTTAAAAATATAGATCTTAACCATTTAGCTTCAGGATTAATTTTTTTTACCGTGCCTCTGCGTGCGATTAATTGCCAGAATAATTTTTTTGTGAGAATATCGCTGTCACTATAGGGGAAGAGGCAGTAATGTTTATCTCGCAACCAATTCATTTACCCCTCTCTGTTCTTAGCTGTGCTGTGAAGAGACGCGTTTATATCTCGCCATGTCTTGTTTCTGCACATTAGGGCAGGTTTCTATCTCTTCAGTAGCCCACACCTCAAGTGGCCTTTGTGCCTTGTGATGGGCGACTTGCATAAAAAAAGCTATGAAACCCAGACTAAACAAAGCAAACATAACAAAGGTTCTCATAGAAAGCACCAGGATTTATTGTTCTCTTTTGAGAAAATGTGAGATTCGTTCAGGGTGAATTGCAAAACCTAAGAGTTCTGCCTGTTAAAGGGTCCTCCGCAGCAAACTGGTTAATACTGTAAAACTTTTCCAGTTTCCCTGTTTGAAAGTCTGAAAATCTTTTTACACAGTTGGACGATGAGAAAGACAGACCTGAAGTTCATAAAATATTTTACCTGTTTTTTGTTCTTTTCCTGGGACAACTTACTGCCGCCGAGCAAACCAGCTACTTTATTGTTTGACTTTTGACCAAACCTCAGTCTGTAAAGCAAAACAAAATTACAAATAAATCTCATCATATATTCTAGTAATTTATTAGGGATTCTGGAAAAGAGTTGTCATCAGTATAAATAAAGAACATAAAAACCTAAATTAAAGTTGGTGAGACACACATAATGAAATCTCAAATCTAGTAAGCTTTTTTACTTCTGCTTCCGCAAAAAGTAAAAACTGAAAACCTCAAATATTTGGGGATGAAAACAATCAATAATGTAGCATTACATTTCTTTGGAGAGGTTGTGTCACGGTGGCGCTGTCTAGCATATTGGACTCATATCGGACTCAAGCTCTAGTGTTCTGATCAGCAGAGTGTGGGTTTGGGTCCCAGTCTTGACACTTGTGTCCTTGAGCAAGATAAGTAACCATTATTGCATCGTCCTTCAGACAAAAAGCCATTGGTCTCGCACGTTTTGTAATAGTTTGCCTTGGTGCTTCTGGCTGCATCACCTTGTAAACCTTCACAAGGTGCTATATAAATGGGTCTCATAATTCAAAATCTTAGCATTTCTATACCTGTCTTATTAATAGAATACAGGCTTGGTATTCATCCCAATTTCTTTTTATTACCATCAGTCTGAAAGCTTAATGATTATGAAGTTCATACCAGTACCAATCTTCCGTATATATATTTCTGTCTGAAATACCGTCGAGAAAATAGAATTTGAAGAACCTTATTTTAATTTCGGATGTAAACAATCAAAATTAAGGACAAAGTATTTACATGCTGAAAAGTGTGCACAGTTTTTCACTATTTTCTCCTGACTCTGACGACGGATTGAGCCCAAGTTTTCACAGGTTTGTGTTTTCATGTATGTATATTGAATCATACAAAGTAAGAACACTGCACTATCAGCTTTACCAATCCTATATTTTACCTTTCAACATAATAAGTGCTTTGAGATAAAGCACTGTATAAGAACTGATTATTATTATTATCATATCTGTGTGGACCCCAGACCCACTATACACTCTTTTCACTCTTGACCCAACAGAATGGTCCATAATGCAGATAATTTTTTTATTTTTTTTTTGCTGTTTAGCTAAAGACTGAATAAAAAGAAATAAAAAAAAAGGATAGATTTACTTCTTAGGCGGGGTTGTGCTGCCTCCTTGGGCACCAGAGCCAGTCCATGTGGGTACCCCAGAAGTAGCTCGATGGCAGTGACGTCTAGAATCTCTGAGGGCCTTGACGGCATCCCTAGCAACACGCTCCGCCTCTCCCTCTACCAACAGGTAATCTGGGCTAGCTGCCTCCATGATGTTGTCATGCTGCAAGGCACTGTGTAGTCCTTCAAAAAAGTAGTTACAAATTACAGCTAAAATTTAACGATATGTGCTCACTGTGTATTTCGGCATGGCTGATTTTCTGCAGAGCCAGACATGGAAAGTGTTTGATTTTTCTGGAGGGAGGTTATTTGGAGCACTCAGAGAAAAACCCTCAGGGCACAGGAGGAACCAATGCACAACTCTACTCACATGTCCCTAGCCGGGAATCAAACAGGGCCACACTGGTGAGAGGCCAGCACTTTATGCACTTGCCACCCATGTCACCCTCCCACATGTTGCATTAATGAGAGTAGCAAACAATGGTAGGAAGATGTACTAACCTGATTTCTTTAAGAGTTTGCTCAGGACGTAGTCATCTTTCTGGGCATCGCTCTGTTCTTCCTTCATTTTGCCCTGTTCCGTCTTGGGTTGGTACACTGAGTGCTTGGCTAAGTGAGCAATACGGTGTCCTTCAAGCCCTGTGGACGACACACAATCATTAAATAAATGCATCAATAATTCTCAACAGACCAATACACACACTGCTCGGTGAACGTCAGAGACCTAACCTGCATATTAATCATGTGCCTACGTTTCAAAAGTATGGCTGCAATAGTAGAAAAATGGCGATATAATCTCCTTTTTTTTTCAAATTTGTAGATACAATATTTCAAGATAATTTGATTGAATTCAACCTGTATGAATTACTTTAGTAATAACATAGGACCTCACCTCTGCAACCAATAACCTGAGGAATTATACTTCCAAGTTTATTGGCTTTTGCTGCCCAAAATGTTCAACAGATTATTTGGATTTTCCTCCCACATCTATAACTGGTATTTTTTCATCATTTTCTCTACACGGCCTACACGTGACAGTGCAAGTCACTTCTGAGGGTCCCTTTGTTTCAAAACCAAAAAGATATATAAGAGTGAACTGAAATTAAATTTGCTCTTAAAGGTGTCGAGGGAGGTTTTTTTATGAAGTTCATTTCAAACAAAAGGAGCAGCTATGACAAAAGCTTCTCCATATCCATCATCTTTGATAATTAATAAGTAACATTTAGTTCTTTATTATGATTATTGATATGTTAAGACTTGACTTACTTGCATCCTTTTTCTTTTTCTTCCTCTTGGTCTCTGGATACTGTACAGCGCTGTTCTTCACTACTGGGGATGTTGAGTTGCTTCTCCCTGCTCTACTAGTTCCAGCCTCATCTTCCATGTCATCATCCACGGACTGTTTTCCAATACTCCTTGAAGTTGAGCCTGCCACATTATCAATACCATTCTCCAAAGACTTGCTGCATCCAGGAATGTCCTCTTGCGGGATGCCATCTTCAAGTTCACTTTTCACCTCAATGTTTTCCGTTTTGGATTCTTTATCATTATGGACCTCCATCCTCTTAATTCCATAACTTTCCCTTCTCTTCTGAACTTTGTCTTCGGTCTTGATTTTCCTGTCAATGGACTTTTTCCTTGAAGGTCTGTGGTGAGTTGTCGAGACCTTGACATCTGAGCCGACCCCAGCAAAGATGGCGCTGGTCTCCGTGCCATGCTGGATGCTGTCCGACCCCAAGGAGAAGAGCTCAAAGAGGTCGTTGGATTTAAAGAAGCGACGCTGACGAGGGTCTTTTAAGACACGATTGGTGAGGAACTGCTTAAAGATTTGCCTGTCACAAAAGACAATAATTTATGAAGAGAAATTTAAGATCACTTGTTAACTGTGCTTCCACCCTTTTGGTAAGTGATGACGTTTTGGAGCCGGAAGTGCAGTGTAATGACTGTTCATGTACATGCATGTATACCATTCGTTAACATTGCACTTCCGGCTCAAAAACGTCATCACTTACCAACAGGATTTGTTATCTTTTATCAAGGGTTATCCAGTAAACATATCAAGCAAATAGCCATACAACAGCCTTACAAAGTTTCAAATTTTTACATATGTTTGTACACAAACACAAATTTATAAGGCTTCAAAAACACTCAGTAAATAAGTGCTCTGCAGCCGATTTCATGAAACTTTACGCAACTGGGTTAAGTCCACTTGCGCAAGATTTATTGTGTGAGTGGTGCACAACTCATGCAATAAATGTTGCGCAAGTGGACTTACGCAGTTGCGTAAATTTTAGTGAAATCAGCAGCTTGTCAATATTTGTATAGTTTTATGAGTTAACAACATCTCATAGAGACTGATAATATTGGAAACCTCTCTTTATAACAAGTATGCAACTATTCAATGAAGACAATGTTGTAATTTTGGAAGTGCCCTTTTCATGTCTTGATGTACTTACCCCTTGCACTAACATCACATGTGTCTACTGTCCAACACGCTTACCATTTTGGGAATCAAAATTGCCACAAAAATATGGTAAGTGTGTAAACTCCGCGTTGCCTAAAATAGAACACACAGGGATATTGACTCCCAAAATGGTGCAGCCAAGATTTTTGTGATGACGACATCAGGTGAATTCGGTCAAGACAGAATTGAAGAAGTTCAACAAACTAAATTCTACACATGGGAGGATTTGTACCTGTGGTAAATCTTCTCCTCTATTGCACCTGCTGTGATGAGCCGATAGATGGTCACCTGGCGTTTCTGGCCGATACGCCAGGCCCTCTCCCTCGCCTGGGTGTCAGTGCTCGGGTTCCAATCAGGGTCAAAGATGACCACCCGGTTGGCTCCGGTCAGATTCACACCGAGGCCGCCTACACGGGTGGTCAGCAAGAAGACAAAGATTGAAGGGTCCTGTTTGAAGGATACAAAATGTATTCAAAATAAGAGATTCGATGAGTGTGTTTTAAGAATTATATAAAACATTTCTTCTGGTACACACTTTGACAAAAGACCTCAGCAATGACAGTGAAAGAAAATTTGCCCTTGTTTAAATGTATATCATTGGTAAACATGGAGTTTTTCCATGTGCTTGTGTTGGGCACTTTCCCTTGCCAATGATGGGAGACTTTTGAGAACACAAGGTGGCAGCAGACTTACCAGGTAAATCCACTGTTCTCGGAAGTGTGTGCATGCTCAGAACTACGCAAATGGAAATTTACCTGGTAAGTCTGCTGCCAGCTAGCGTTCCAAAGTCTCCCATTCTTCTCTAATAAAACCCTAAGCAGAAAATGATGATTGGAAGAGTGCAGGGCACAATTTCATAGAGCAGCTGAAGCACAAAAAGTAGCTAAGCACAACAAAATTATGCTTACCAGTCAAAATACCATATCTTGTGTACCATCTGTGACTGGTATCCCGCTTATTTTTGCTTAACAGCAGAAAATTGTTAAGCAATAGTTCTTGCTATAAGCAGAGCTTTAACATTGGGCCCAGAGATCTAAGGACTTGACTAAACAAGTGATTTTTAAAGCTTTGCTTGATGTAGATGATCAGTAACTATTAGTAGTAAACTTGTGGGTACAACCATGTGTAAATTTCCCTTGATAGGAGTGTTGGCTCTGAAAAGAGCTTCTGGTATGATCTCAACGTTTTCAGGAGAAAAGAAGACAAGCAGAGTATACTGTTTGAAACGTCAAGACCATACGAACGGCTCTTTTAAGAGCCATCACTCCTCCCAAAAGAAATTTAAACACAGTAAGTTGTACCTGCAAGAGTTTACTAATGCTCCTTACCCATTAGTGAGCACACTTTTATGTGTAATAATTGCCTACACTGATTTTGTTGCGAACTATTTCAGGTACAAAATGTCCAGGTAAAAAGTACGGAAAGGCCTTTTTGATACATTTTGAAATGGTAAATAGCTTAACATGTTGATATATTATGCAATAATTTATCTGATGGCCTACACTATGATCCTTTTGTGGGTGTGAAGGGGTACAAGATTACTGCTTTATCAATCTGTAGTTGCTATGCGCATTTTGATAACAGTGATTTGCTGCTACTATGGACAGAAAGGTTAAGAATGTGAATTCACTTACATTGTTATACTGCTGTATCAGAGGCTGTCTGGATGAGATTGGAGTAGAACCATCCATTCTCATGTAGCTGTAGCTTTTCTTCACAAAGTCCTCAATAATGTCCAGCATCTTAGAAACGGACAAGAAGGACCATACATTCTGAATATTTCAATAACCCTTACTCCCTGGGCCTTTTTGCCTACAGGTGACCTCAATCATCCAATATCCTCCTCTCCTATGTCACTCCACACCAAATTATTTAGACTTGGATAAGATTGGAATGCCTAAACCAGTGATATGCAATTGTTATCCCTCAGTCCTTCTGAATCCTTCGTTTCGGCAAAGGGATATGGAAGGATTTGGGAGGGCTAGGGTTTTAATGGTTCTTTTCAGAACTTCACTGATTCTGTGAGTTTCTGAGTCACAGCGGATAGTTTTGTCCATAGGTCCCCGAAGCCAAGTCCATGTCAAATCTTGAGTCTTCAAGATCAAACGTTCAGTCAAGTTTCAAGTCTTTGAGGGTCAAACTCAAGCCTAATCTCAAGGGGAAGTCTCAAGTCAAGTCTCAAGACAATCATCACTCTAGAAATTTTTAAACTAGATCTAAACAATTATGTCTTAAGTTCCCTGCCAACAAGCTTTAAAGCCCCAACTCAACATTAGTAAGAAGAACAACGTAAATGTTCACAGATTTATATATACCTTACATGGTATAAAGATAATGATGGTAGAAAACTTTCCTTGAAATATTTCTGCCTGAAGTGTTATCGTTTTTAAATAATAAATACAATAAGATCCAAAATTAATTTTTGTCTCGGTGAGACGAAAACTCTGCCTATAGGAATGCGTACAAAAATGCCAAATGCATTTTTACCATTTTCTCACAACTGAAACAACGAAATGAATTGACATTTTCACAGGTTGGTTTTATTACAAATATCTTGATTTGTGCAAAAAATGGAAGCAATTACAGTCAGTTTACCAATGTTGAGCTGGGGCTTCAAGAGAACTAAATCAGCACAAAGAAATACAGTCTGAACACTGTGGAAACCTTGCTTCTGTTTTTCAAAAGAATGACCTAAACCATAACGAAGTAGTTCACTTTTATCTCGGTTTTTGAAAAACAGTTGTCATCAAGTCCCCAAGTCATTAAAACACCAAGTCCAAAGTCAGCTTTTAACTCTCAAAGTTAATGTTTCAGTCAAGGTTAAGTCAATCCCAAAATGATTAGACACAATCAGGGATCAGTCAAAGTAGCAGTAGATGTTAAGCAACCATGCAAAACCAACCTGTTTACTCTGTGAGAACAGCAGCACCCTGTGGTCCTGCTTGTGCCACAGCTTCAGCAGCGAGTTCACAACGATCATCTTCCCTGAGCGTTGCCAGTACCCATACTGCATCTCAGGATCATTGGCTGCCTGGATGGCCTCCAGGCTGGTGTCGCCTTTGATGATACGGGGACCACCGCTCACCAGGTCAGGGTGGTTACAGATTTTACGGAGCGTTATGAGACCTGCAAACACCTGTATTGAGTGTGGGGGGTCACATTATTACCCTAGGTCAAAGGTCAATTTAAATCACAGTTCTAACCAAGGCTGCATTCTGCTTCACCAAACATTAGAAACGTTTGCAAACAATTTTCGGTAAAACAAGTTGTGCCTTCTGATGTTGGCAAACTTCTTTCTGAGGTGTTGGTTTTCTCTTGCTGCTACCAATGGCTGCTAAATTGTACCATCATACTATCATGGGATACCCTACCAACACTCAGTTCCACTGAACAAACATGTTTGTAAAAACATTTCTAATGTTTGCACAAGCATATCCATGCACCAAACATGATGGCTAGACCGTTGAGCTGGTTTATCATATCCACCGTGATAAATTTGTCACAAGACTGGTATAAGTTCAGTAGAGGTTTGACCAATGTGGTTGTTCTAGAAAGGCATACATCACTCATTCAATACACCCTTATTTTGCAGCATCACTACTTGCGTGGATATTGCCAGTACTTGGCTAACTGGAAGATTTTTGGCTTGGAATGAAAGATGTGCAAACTTCTGGCTGCCACAAGCACAAAACAAACACATCAAAAAGTTTTAAATGTATATACTTTTTATAATTTCATTTAAGTTTTAAGTTTCTGTGAACTGTCTGTAACTTATCGATGTAACTTTTATATTTTATGGTTTGCTTCTTTAAAACTTTCTCCCTCAGTCCTCGGCTGCCAATGAAAATGTTTTTTAATGATAATAAACCATGAATCAATGAATGACTACTGAAAATACTGATAGTTCCATAAACACAAAGATAGCTCTCTCTCTCTCTTAAATTGCAAACGGTGTACGATTATTTCCGTTTTGAAACAAATCTACTGTCATTACTTTTTGACTTTACCTGGTATTCCCTGTTTAGGATCAGCTGACACTCCTTGGAGTTGAGGTACTCCTTGTAGATTTGAATCTGTTCCTCGGTCAGACGGCAGAACAGGACCTGCTCGCTCTTGCTGGGGAGATTCAGGTTCAGCTTGACGTCTGCCTTGAGACGTCTCAAGAGGTATGGGTTGATGGTGTCACGGAGGACCGAGGCACACTTGTAGGCCGTCTGCACCTGTTTACAAAACACAGTACAGGCGATTCACAATACAGTGCGCAACCAAGCATTATTTTGCTAGTTTGAGTTCATCTTTAAATCAAATATTTCTCTGTTGGCAAGTAAGTAAACATCATAACGTGATACAGACATCTGCACTAGAATGCAGGAGTTGTGGGTTCAAATCCCACCCAAGATGCATTGCCACATCTTCTCACCCCTTCACTGTATCCGTTCCAAAAGCCAATACTGTGAGATATTCAAATATCTATTTCCCCCTATTCTGCTGCACTTTGGAACTCCCTACCTGTATCTTGTTTTCCACCATCTTGCAATCTATTCCAGTTTGAGAGGAATGTGAACAGACAACTTCTCTCTCTTGAAATTGTTTTGAGTTTTCTCGTAGCCTTCACCTTGAGTTTTTGGGCGAATTTTCATAAAAAACAAATAAAAAATTCAAAAAAGGAAAAAAAGTAGCCTGTGGATCGTTCTTCAGGAGGACTCGGAAACCACATAATAAACAGTGCTTTTCGGAAAAAGCCTGAATCCATTCATTGTGCAAATCCCCGCAACCGCCGTTTACCAGGTTGTTTGCATCACACCCAAAGGCTAATCCCTGGCTTATCGGCAGATATGGTTTGGCTTCTGACTTGACCTCCACTGAGCAAAGAGGTTTGGCATTGCACAGGGCCGCCCACCAACATATGGCTGGTTAGTTCAGTTGGAAGAGCGCTCGTACAGTATTTGAGAGGACGCCGGTTTGAGTCCGGCACCAGCCAATTCTTTGCTCATTCTTACATTTTAGACAGCGATACTGCTCAGGACGCGCCACAAGTGCCTGGTTTAGGGATATTCATTTAACATCCCTTACTCCCATCTGTATCATGAACAAAGCGAGTACCTGAACTTGGGTAGCATTTGAGTAGCCTCCTATTGTAATGGGAACGGAGAACTTCTCCATGAATACTGGGAGTGTCCCCAGCTTGCCTGGGAAGACAAAGTCAATAAGAGACCACAGCTCACGTAGATTATTCTGCATCGGGGAACCAGACAGGATCAGCCGATGACACGTACGAAACTATTGGAATAAACAAACACAGCAGGGTTTAGGAATTCAAATCTGAAAAACATAATATCATTTTACAGTATGTAATTTTTTTATTCTGAAATAAAGAATAAATTGTTGCAAACAGCTATCAAATGTACAGGTCATCCAGGGTAAATGTAAAATACAATACAGTGGCCCTAAATATTCAACCTAGTTTTCACAAAAACAAACTTAAATCTTCTGTTAAAAGAACCTACTCGCTTCAAAAAGCAAGGCCACTAGCTTCTATATAAACAAATATATAGTCAAGCATATATATAACCATATATATGAAAAATGTTAACGTGTACTTAAATTGAAAAAGAGAGATAAAATCTACTTTCCAATTTAAGTACACATTAACATTTTTTAATTAACAATCCGATGTATTGTGGAGTGTCTTGGCAAAGCGATCAAGTGCACCAGACTCACAAGTTCTGGTGTTGTCAGAGTATGGGTTCAA
Source organism: Marthasterias glacialis (assembly GCA_911728455.2). Taxonomy (NCBI): domain Eukaryota; kingdom Metazoa; phylum Echinodermata; class Asteroidea; order Forcipulatida; family Asteriidae; genus Marthasterias; species Marthasterias glacialis. The sequence continues at coordinate 15,085,958 of OU452227.1, read as the reverse complement.
GTCCCGGTCACGACACTTGTGTCCTTAAGCAAGACACTTAACCATTTTTGCTTTATCCTTCAGATTGGACGTTGAGCCAGAGGTCCAGTGTGTCCTGTAATACACTTTAAGGACCCGGTTCACTTATCGTCAAGTCGTGGGGTTTGCCCCCGGTGTTTCTGACATGGTTGGCGGCACCTTGTAAACCCTTACAAGGTGCTGTATAAATGGTCTCATAATTCAAGCATAGCTCCACATACCTATCGTTACAATAATAAGCGCTTTGAGATGCCCGTAGATAAAGCGCCCTATACACCAATCCGAGTAGCGCTCGTTCATGGTGTTCTACACCACCGCAGTTATGGCCACCGTATGCACGCATGACACAATAGTGCATCAGCGCGCATATGTACCAATCAGCATGTAGGATTCACAGCGTGTGTGCGTTGTCAAGCACTGTGGTGGTGTAAACGCACATGAACGAACTGTTCGGATTTGTCAATAAAAGCCGAGTACATATATTATTAAAATAAAAGGCGTAGTCATCAAAACAAAATGAATAAAGAAAAAAGAAAAAAACAATGATGAAACTGTAGTTGACAGCTGTCTCCAAGATCTTTACCTGTTTACAAGCTTGAGTGACTGCAGCATCAGGATTGCGTATCTTATGGCCTTCATCCAGGACTATATAATGCCATGAATGCTGTAGTAGTAACTTCTCTTGTATTCGCACTGCTGAATAAGACGTAACCAGAGTGCCATGGCTGAGAGCAACATCATGGATTAGTGCCTTCTGTAGAAAGACAACAGACAACCAGAGAAACAAACAAATTGAACTCTCAGTAATTTAGAAATTTTAACCCTGATTAAGATTTAATGCAGATGGGATGTAAAGCTATAGTGTATTGTGTATTAATGCACATAAAAGAACCCAGCATACTTATCATTACAAGAAGGGGTTTACCCTGGTGTTTCTGGCATGGCTGGCTTCAGATAGCAGATTGTACAAGTAGTATCAACTAAGAAAAAGATTGCTCCCACTAACTGAGTTTTTTTTCATAAATGTTTTTTTTTGGCAAAGATAATTATGTAAGAATTTTTTTTATCAACACATTTGCACTTTCGGAACCATCCATATTTGCCAACCTCTTGAGATTTCCAGTGTTTTATTTGAGTTTGCATGCCAGTTGCAATGCTGGACGTAAGTTTCAAGTCAGTGTACTGAAGGAAAAATGACATCTTGAAATTGTTATTGTTTTAGCCAATTCAACTTGAACTGGTGACACACTTAAAAGTTTTATTCTTTTATATGAATCTGCATTTCATTTGCAGTATTTGATACAAGAACATCACTCCAACAAGATGTACATCATTGCAGTAAGGACTTAATTTTTCACCTGCCAACATGGACACAAATCCAAAATTGTAAAGACATTCAAAAGATTAAGATAAATCAGACAGACTTCTCGGCAAGTTATAATTGGTGTTGTGTACTGCAGGGGTCATGGATGTATTGTTTCTTACCTTAGACCCTGTGTGTGATCCAGAGTCATGTAAGATGGCAACTCTCATCTCTGGGTACCATTTATGGAACTCCTTGACCCACTGATGCATGACCGTAGCTGGACATACAATAAGGACTGGCCCAAGACCAATATATCTACCAACAAGAATAAAATGAGGTTAGTGTTGTGGAATTCAGAAGCGGTAGCAACCTGCATGAAGAACAGAGATGTGTTAGCCCTAGGACATCACCGAAAACGAGCGACTCGACATGAGTACAAGCAAGTGTCATAACTTTGGGCATGATCCCTGCTTATGAGTGCATGGGCCTCATGGCTTCCGACTAGCCCCCTACCCTCTCCGGGTGATCCATGGACTGATCCACTGAGTGTAATAACTCGTGAATATGACACAAGGGCCCAATTTCACTGAGCTGCTGAAGCAAATAATTACACTTACCAGAATAAGGTTACCAGCCAAAATACCATGTCACGTGTACCATCTGTGACTGGTATCCTGCTCCTTTTTGCTGAGCAGAAAATTGTTAAGCAATATTTCCTGCTTAAGCAGTTCTATGAAATTGAGCCCTGGGGTGGATTTCACAAAACTAGTTCTAACTTAGGACTAGTCCTAACCTATGACTAGTCCTTTAAGTTAGGACTAGTTACTCATCCTAACTTCAGACTAGTCCTAGCGCTCTGTGAAATCCACCCCTGGCTACACACCCTACTCAGATGATGTCACTATTTTATTGCTCGTCATGCTGGAGTAATTACACGCGCTTGTCACGCAAACACGTTACTAAAACTGCATGAACATGAGTTACGAAACACAACGCTGGATGGCATCATGCATACGTATCCTACATGTACTCTGTCATCTAGCATGGCGGACCTCCCGCGTTGCTGTCGAAATGTGACGTTAGTGAGAAGGCTCTATGCTGTTGGTAAGTGATGACATTTTGGAGCAGGAAGTGAAGTGTTACGAATGTATGCAAACCATTTGTTTACATTACGTTTACACCGGCTCCAAATTGTCATCACTTACCAACTGGATACAGCATGTATGGGTTTCCTCACTTATGCTTAGCATCCCAAACGTTCTCCAAAAGAAAATCACACAGCAATTTACTGAAATTCTGCCCACAAAACTTGTAGCACAATAAAAGGATTGAGCATTATTTTTGTAAAATCGTTACTTTACAGGATTCCGACCCTATTCTACCCTTTTTAACTCCTTCAGACTTACCTGGATCCTGGATTCCGTAACTTGCTCACTTTGAGTCCAGCTAAGAATGCAATCATCTGAATTGTCTTGCCAAGACCCATCTCATCCCCTACGATGCCCCCTGCCTGTTGCTGATGAAGCTCCCACAACCACTTCACTCCAACCTTCTGATACCTAATGAAAACCCAAGGAAAACATATCAAGGTTTTGTCAAACTTTCTAAATGACACTTGAAGTTATACATGGTGGTAAAAGATACAAGTAAGGTCTGCAGTGACACAATGTGGTATTCTCTTGTGGGTAGAAAAGAGGCTGTTTGTTACTCGAGGTTTCGACAAGTGTGCTCTCGGGTCGTCTTATGGAGAATAAAATTGAGCACGACCAAAAACGTCAAAACGTTGAGTAACCAACCAACGTTTGACCAATGTGCTCTTGGGTCATCTTACGGAGAAACAAACTGAAGGAAACCAGAGTACCCTGGTCAAAATGTTGAGTAACCAACCATAGCTTTTCTGAGCAAACACTACTTAAAAGAGATTACCATAAACCTTACCTGTGTCAAAATTTTTGTTTCAGTCTTAAATTTTTAGTTGATTTATTACACATTTCACAGCAACGTAAGTCCAAAGTAATAGAATGTTATAGCTTGGTTATTTGCTAAATGAACCAAAGTTACTTTAGTTTATCACTTCAGAGACCATACTTTTCTGTCTTAATCAAAGAGCGTCAAGACACTGCAGACATTGCCGACTGCTTATAAATTATAACAGATGCTAATTTTTGCATGTGTTTTTTACCCCCTACACTGATGTGTGTTAAGCACTGTATACTCAGAGTCCTGTGAACAAACTATTTTCAAATAGCTTTCAAGTGATTTTCTCAGAAAATAAACTACACAACAACAATGTGGTTTTATTTTTAAAGTGTCAACGCGAGAAACTTCAGAAAGTTATTGATTCGGGACATGCTTTATAGATGCTTTTCTGCCAACAGGATGCCAATGCTGTGGACATTTGTAGCTGCTACTCACTTGTAGAGATTGGACCATATTTTGCCTGGTATGGTTAGACCACCCTCAAACTGCATATCCTCAGGCTCTGAGTCACTGTCCACCTCCCCTCGCTCGATCATACGCTGCTTCTTGAGCAACTCTGACCTACGATACTCCCTGGAAAGAAACAAAATTCACAAATTGCCACCAAAACCAATTTAAAGAGAATGGACATTTTTTGGCGTATTTTTTGGCGTATATAGGCTGGTTTATAGTTCGTTGCGCGATGATAATCGCTCGATACTGTGATCGCTTGACGCTGAGCCTTATCATTGCAGTCTATAGTCGCTGAGGAGTCGGCGTCGACTATAAACTGCAACGTGCGGCAATTTTACTGTCGCGCGACCAACTATAAACCAGCCTACAGGCGCCCAAACATATAAGATGCACACCATGACCGCCCGCGCCACTCACTGTCAGTAGTTCGCTATAAAGGGGTTATTGTGTTGGTACCTGTCACTTGGACATTTATTTCATTCCCAGCTGGAAAGCATGGCGTACCTAGCTAAAATCAATCACAGGAACCATCTCTGCACTCACAAGGTACCAATTTACTCCTGGGTGAAGAGGAGCAATTATGGGTAGGTGCCATGACCAGGGTTCAAACCCACAATCTGATGACTCACCAGAACTTGAGTCCAGTGCACAAGACTGCTCATTCATGACTTGCTTATCAGTCATGGGCTTTTTTACTCTTTCTCTTAAGACTTACAATCATGAAGTAGTAAATCAGAAGGGGAAACTGATTGAGTAGTTATAAATCAATTTTGGGCTGAACAAAGAAAAACCGACTAGCATGGGATTTGAACCTGCTACCTCCGGGTTTACATGCCGGTGCTCTACCAACTGAGCTATCTAGCCTGATGTTGGCGGTCTCCCTGTTTTGTCAATATCTTAGTTTTTTAATTAATTAATTCCACTGTTTCACCTTCTTTCCGTTTGTTTTACTGCGCCTTGAGCACCCAGCAGGGTGGATATGTGCGCATTACAAGTCCCTTTATTATTATTATTAATATCTTTGTTCGGCGGGGCACCAGTCAGAAGCCATTCAACAACATACTGCAGTACAGCTAGGGAACACACCAAGTTACTGTTCATACTTACTTTAATCTACGAAAGTACAGATCCTGCGTTGCATCGTCCTTGCATTTGAACTTCCTGTGACCACTTGAGTGTTTCACTTTGACCCCATATGACTTCTTAAGGTCATCCAGACATGCAATGGTACCATCTTCAAAGTCTTCGGTTGAGATGCTTCCCTTACGACCCCGCTTCTTGGCTTTCTTCTTTGGTGTTGCGGGCTCTTCATCTGAAGATGAAAAAAAAAAAACATATTTTCAAAACATTTGTCTTTGTACACTGTGCTTTTTTAACACATCATAACAGTGCTTATCATTACGTTCCCTGCACTCTCCGGGTGATCGCTGTTTCTCACATTCTGGGCCATCTCTTTGGAACAGCCTCCCACTCCATCTCAGACAAGCAGACACTTGCTCTCATTTTAAAACAACTCTTAAAACCTATTTATTTCTCAAATCATAGCTTTGGCCTGTTGGTTGTCTTCATGCTTTTCAGCAGAGCTCGTGTAAATTGCGCCAGGAGTGTCATTTTTGACAGACATGGGGCAATCGAAAATGTACATTATTATTAGTAGTAGTATGAAATAAATGTCATACGTCAAGTAAATATCAGTGTAATCATAAAACAAAAACAATATTCTTTATCCCTGATGCAATTATTACGTGTATTATAAAACTGTTTGCAGTACCCACTGGTAATTACAGGATTCGAACTGAACTCTTGCCAGTGCTAAAATTCAGAGGTTGTGGGTTTGAATCCAAACCCAAGTAGTGTTTTTTCTGTCTTTTCAGGATTATATACAGTGCTTATATCGTTGCAGGGCAAAAAAACAAAATAATATTCTTAGTCCCTGATGAAATTATTACATCTATTATAAAATCTTTGACTTCAAAAAATCGCCCTTGAAACTAAAAAAAAGACTTGACACGCCGGATATGAGGCTGTGAAGTCTTGAAACTATTTTTGCATAAAGTAATTTGTTCAAGTAATTTATTTAAACGCTTGTCACATTTCTGTCACAAAGGAGATAACGTCCCTTTATTAATGGGGTCAGGTTGGCTCAGTGGTTTCTTTTTCTGCCTTCCACCTCTGTGGACCCAGGTTCGAATCACACTGCAGACTGGAGCCTTGCATGTGGATTGGGTTTTCAGTCCCGACCTGATTGCATGGGTTTCCCCCAATGGGGTTTTCCTCCTACTTCTAAAACTGAACATTTCTTTGTTGTCTCCTATTTATCCTGTTATAATAGCGCTTCCACTGTTGGATGTGTAATAAAATAAATAATTTGGGGTGAACAAAGACTAATTTATAAGAACGGGATTTGAACCCGCGACTTGGATTACCGTGTCGGCGCTCTGCCAACTGAGCTATCTAGCCCTAATGTTGGCACTTTCCCTATTTTGTCTATATCTTTGTTCAGGGGTGCCAGTCAGAAACCATTGATTTAACCCAGTCAGTTTCCCTTGTGGTTTATTACTTGATAAACTAAATTGTTGCCTGTTTTGTTGTTGTATTGATAAATGAAAAAAAAAATAAAGAAAATGAATCTAACCATCATCTGAGAGGTCGTTGAACCCTGGTGTATAATCCTCATCACTCTGTTCACTATCACCATCATCTTGGTAGTCACTCAACTCGGCATCACTCCCCCAGTGAGGCTTCAGATCTCTCATCTTCTTCTTCCTCTTACGAGACTTTGGAAAACTCACGGATGACTCACTCCTCACTGGCTTGTAAACAAAGTACGTGTCATCACCCGACGAATCGCTCTCAGTGGTTTTCCTTTTGGCTTCCTTGGAGGGCTTTTTCGGCGCTTTATGTTTCAGCTTTTTCGAGAGTTCTTTTTGCTTCTGTTTGACATCCTGATTCTGCTGGACTGGTACTATTTTATGAGTAGGTTGTGAATTTTGGGGTTTGATGGACTCAGGCTTAGCTTTGACAGGAGTCGTTTTACGGGGGATTGATTTCTTTCGGCGGGTCATGTCATCTTGGGTCTTCTGTGCCATAAACTTCTCAAAGTCTGTCATGGGTTGGGGTTGAAGGGTTTTTTTACTGGTTGATGCCTGGGACTGCACCATTGAGCCGAAAGGGGTCATTTCTCCGAGGCGTATAAGGCGTTCTTGTTCTGTTTCTTCTGGGGGTTGTGTTGGGATACCCTCTGAGGTTGGGCTGCGACACAAAAGCTGTTGGTATGTCTGAACATTTTGATCTTGACCCTCTGTACATGTAAACAAAAAAACAAACAAGGGTTAGGGTATTTTTGGACACCACAGCTTCCACTTCTGCCCAGGTTCAGGCTTTGCCACTGTCACAGTAATGCCAGTAGCTCTTTGCTCTAAAGCCAGAAACTATTTTGCACAGAGATCGCACACTGGTTAACACACATTACATGTATGATGTACAGCATTTCGGAGAATCAAGTGTTACAGTTACAAGGTTTGGTCTAGACAACTGTTCTTTACACTGGCAGCGTTTTTTTCCTAAAATCCACACCTTTTCCATCCTTCATTTTGATAGCCAAATTGAGAACGATCAATAAAACAAATTCAGAAAATGATTGGCGTGAAACACACATCGCGAACATGTTGTCCGGTTAATGGCCGAGCCATGGGCTAGTCTTTGTTGTTCCGCTACTTTGCATGCACTACAATACATGCAAGAACCATCAAACGCTAGCGGGCACTTCATAATGATCATAAACGGGAGCATACGCCCTCTGTTGGTGAAATAAATTAATGCAGTACATGACAGCATTCACACGTTTTTATGAACGTCTTGACAACCAAGATTATTTATCTTAGCGTGCGCTGTCAAGGAATTGTTTCTGGCATGATGAATAAATGAGCGCTGGATTTCTCTGGGAAAAATATGAAAAAATAGCCAGAAAACTGACATCTGTGTTTGGCAGTGATTTTGAAATCAGGCAATTTCCTAACATGGCTTCAGAAAGGTAAAGTGTGACACGTTGTCAAAGACATGGCTTCAAAATTGATCATAGGCTATCCCCACACTGTGACCATCTTTGTCAGGTACCCTGTATAAATGTTTAATTATGCACTGATAATAAATGCAGGCACCAGCCTGTTTCTTCAACAGCCACAGCCATATCTGAAATTACTTAATTTTGACCCAGCCTTCTGGGAGGTTTGTAAACTGCATGACTGGCTGAAAGAAATATTACAAAACAAAATTCCCAGTCACAAGTAATTCCATCAATTAATATTTTGATCTTGTTTTGTTTACCTTCATCATCTTCATCTGAAACCTGCAGGTTGGCATCGGAACCACTCAATTTGGTAAGTAGTGAACGCTGTCGTGCGCGAAGAGACTTGAGTTGTTTTGCCTGAAACAAAGTGAGCATTGAAGTGGTCTGAAAATATCTGTTTATTTAAGATGTTACTTGCGTGGGTTTTCCCCATTTGGGGTTGTCTTCCCACTTCTAAAACTGATCATTTCTTTATCATCGTCTCTTCACATGCACCTTCAGACCTACGGGTTACAGTGCTGGTAACTCTTGAGGGTTCCTTGGTTTACCAGAGAGATTAATTAATTAAATGATTAAGTTCAAGATTTTTTCAGACCATGTGTTGTTTCAAATCTCATGTAAATTTTGTAATCCATCATTAATTATTATTTGTGTTTTACCCAACACCGATGTGTGTTAAGCAATGTATACTCAGTTTCTTCCCAAGTTTGGTGGTCTAGTTGTAAGACATCTGCTCTAGAATGGCAAAGGTCGTGTGTTCGAATCCCATCCGAATAACATGCCTGTGTTTTTTTCCAACAGGAATCGTGAAACTAATGAGTATGACAGTTACTAAACACACATCGGTTTAGGGCAAACCAAAAATAATATCCGTTACTCCCGATGCAAACTCAACATCTATTAAATCCATCATTACTTTACAAACTCGATATAAAGTTAATTTGATGTGCAACTGCAAAGTATTTGAACTGGTGTGTTAATGAGCTTAACGACTGTGTATGGTTTTGGGTAAATTACCTTATTGTCTCTCTTTGTACGCATAGAGATGAGATTCCTCTGCACTTCCTTCTGAGCAAATGTTAAAGGAACTGTCTTACTGTTCATTGTGGACATCACTTTGTTAATATGACCCAGGTCCTTCTTGCATGACCTGTAACACCAACAAATAAACCAATCGGAAAAGAAAACAGCAGATATTAACAAAATATTGAAGAATACTTATAATTTGTATTCGTGGCAGATGGGCAAGGCAAGACATGGTATGATTGAAGACGAGCAGAGTACACTTTTTGAAACGTCAAGAACACTCCTCCCAAAAGAGAATCACAAAAACTCACAAATTGTACCTGCATGTTTACAAGTAACAGTAACTTCCAATGGTATGATTTGATTTGGGTAATTCATATTAAAATGGACTCTAAAAATTCACATGTAAAGTGAGGTAGGTGAGAGACTGATCATTTTGAGAATCATTTGTTTGAGAAATTTGTGTTTGAATCTGAATGGAATTTCCTTCCCAGGTAAGTCAAACATTTAAAGATATGTGTACAACTTTAAGAAATCATCTAAACATTACAATTCTTTTTTGTGAGAAGCTTAATTCTTTTACATTTTGACAGGTTTGATTTCACATAAGGTTCTTCAAACAAGATGCTTTATCCCCCAAACAAATGCTGTACCGTCCCTCGAACAAAATTGACATATTGCCTTGAAATCCATGTTCGCCATAAAATCCATTTATCAGATCTTACCTTATGTCCACCAGGACAGCATTCAGGTCCTTCTCTGCCCGCTCACGGTCGACAACTTGCTGCCTGGCTGAGATGGCCTGGTCAACCTGCTCTAAGACCCCTCTCTCAAACTCCTCCTGGTCAAAGACGCTGACCCCTTCAAGACCCTGAAGCTCTGATGCTTGCATCTGGTTGGGTACAGAGGGGATGAGACTCCTGTCGATGGAGAACACACCTGTACTGGTCGACGCCTCGTCCTTGCTGCTGGACGACTCCCCATTTTGAGCCATGTTACATGCCAGGTGTTTCATAAACGAGCTTGCAGATGGCGTCGAGAGATCTATGCCCAATAAAGAGGTTTCAGTTTGTGAAACCTCAGAGCTTGTAGTTGTCGGTAACACATCTATAGTATCTGGACGAGAAAAACAAATCAGGCATTTTGTTCTTATTTTCATTTCAGAAATCTAAGTTTGGCGGTAAGAAGAAAGGCTCTTGGAGAGAAGTACAACTTTTTATCTTCTTATTTCTTTCATTTGGGACAATAATGCAGCAGATAATACTGCAGTCAGGGTTCTCCCACACCACAAGCTAGTGCATTAAACTCTCATTCTAGTGGGACCAAAATGGGGTTTTCATCCAGGCCTGGCCGAATTCAATTTACTTCTGTAATTCCACTATAATCCCCCATTCCTTAAACCAGAGGTCCAATGCAAATACATGAAACTTTTTTTTTTTGCAACACCAACAAAGGCGTGATTATGAGCACACATTCTCTGTAGAGTGTTTTCCAGTTTTCTAAGGTGCTATGAAAAAAGAAGAGCGAGGAAGTCGGCTGATCTGGACCAAATTTCATGGCTTGCGGCCCATAGAAATACGTGTTTCACAGTGCACCGAGAGCGCAGAATTGTATAATATGCAGTGCTATGAAATTAGGTCCAGCTGAGAACTTACATGTTTCTGTAATGCTCAATGCTAACTACACAAAGACATAATACTACAGGTTTGTGGTAAAACCTTGCACATAATCTCTCTATGAGTTGCGGTGGTTCTGAAAAGAAACGATGGTGAATAACCACCACAACTTATACAGATGTTTCTTTTACATGGGTGGTACTGCAAACCTTAGATTGTACCTTTACCATGTAAAGTTCCTAACCCTACTAAAAAAAGGAATAACAAAGGCAGAGCACTTATTGTGGGAAAGTCAGCCAGTTAGTTTTACCCACAAACCCATTATTGGAATGGAACCTGTTGGTTGTTCTACAAAATTTAAACATTCATTTCTGAACTTTGGAGGCCAGGCCTGAAATTTCACCTTTTAGAGGGCAAGGCCATTTTCATTTTACAACAGGGTAATTCAATTTGAAAATCCTAAAGTCTATAGGAAACTTTTGAAAGGTAAACAAAGCCAAGACCTGGGCAAGAGGGCCATGGCCTCGGTGGACTCCATTTAATTTCAGGCCTTGGAGGCGATAGAATATTGTCACTGAATACATCATGAATAAAATATATACATTGTACACCCTTTTTTACTGTTCCAGTTTCATTTCCGAACAGAGGTTAACTTTGCTTTTGAGGCACATTTTGGTGTCATGTACAGGTTTTACGAAACAGTAAAATACCTTGTCCATTGTCTGGGAGGTCAATCCCAGAGGTACCACCAGCTACACTCTGTGGCTGATCCCTCTTCTCATCCTCGGCACCTGCCATCGCTGTAGCCATTTAAATGGTTTGCGGGGCAGAGTGTCAAAGCAACCCGACGTTGAGTATCAGTCATCAGAGGTGTGGAATGCACTGAGTAAAAATCATGTAGTTTTTACACCTGAAGTTAGGATAGAAGCAACAAAATAAAAATAAATGATTAATATCAAAATTCACTTTTTACATGATTAACCCCAACTTCCTTGAGTGATTTACTAGGATCCTCCGTTACTCACACAAAATTTAACTTTAATTATGGTAACTCTGATTACGTTGGTATGCCTGATCCCATGTATCAGTTTACTATGTGCAGTCCTCAGTCCAACAGAATCAAACAAATCATGCAGTTGGAATTGAAGGATTAGGGGATGTTTAGGGTTAAAGTTTACTTTTCAAGATCAGTAAAACTGTAAGATTTAATTGGTGGTTGGTTTGGAATAAGTTAATGCCCTTTTTGAACATAATAATTTAAGTAGATTATGATCACTCATCATAATCTTGTGCCATTTATCTTACTTTACAATACATGCAGTTGTAAAATTTGCATTCCTCCATGATTCAACCATGCACGATTAACATTACATTAGTCTTGATAAATTGGGAAATGAATGATAGGCATGGGATATAATTATTGTTTTAAATTAAGAGACTTTTTGGGATAATCAACAAGAAATATGTGTATCACTATCACTAGATCAGTATCACTATCCAATCAGTGTTATTTTCAGAGAAGACCAACATGCAAGAAAAATTGAAGCAAAAGAGTACATCCCCATCTCCCATCACAGCCTAACACGATCACGAAAGTGGCGACACTGATGAATACTGACAAAGGACTTTTTAAAACTAATTGTTGTGCAAATGCAATAAGAAAACGCTAACTAACCCTTCCGTTACTGAATTGTTTTAAGATAACCACTGGTGATCAACCGCATTGTTTGACCACTTATTATCACCTTAAGATGTTTACACAGCATATATCGTATTGAATTCCCTTTGGCCTTTCATTTATAATGATAATCTAAAAAATCATTGAGATCAGCCAATAAATGTCCAAATTCTTGGTCTTTGTTTTCTTAGTTTTATCTGAAAACTGAAACACCATTTTGTACACAACCTGATGGCGCTTCGTAGGTGTCTAAGCATTTCGTATCTTTCCACTCCATTCTGAAGGGATTGCATTGCATAACACTAAAGCGAATTTGACGTCACTCTCTTGATCCTGCATTCGCAGTGAATTTCGCAAAAAGTTAAACACAGTTTGACTTGAGTAAACTGTTCGTCGCAAATTTGTGACGTCAAATTTGCTTCGCCTTCGGATTCGTGTGAAGTATGAACCAGGCTCAACAAATAACAGCAATCTTATTTTATTTTATCTTCATTAGAAAGATCCAATCTTTCTCTATTCAAATAGACCCAGCCCAGTAACAGGGGCGCTGTACTTCTTTTGTTGTTGTTGAGATTTTTAAATTATGACCGATAATATCAAAATCTATAAAAAAAAACCAGGAGGGCTACAGTGCCCCAGATACTGGGTCTACTTTGCAACAATATTTAGTAAGTGGAGGGTGAACATGGACAAAAATACAGATTGGTGCTCAGGCTTGAGTGTTTTTGTGTGTAAGCTTGGGCGACAAAAGTCGCCAATGGATAACAGAAGAGGGGTGGCATTAACATTCCAATGACAATGTGTTCAATATAAATAATAAATTGTAATTTTCTAAGGTTTCTTACAATTTTATTTACATTCAAAGACCGTCAATAATGTTATTTTCCGGTGAAAAAATTGCATGATTACGATTCAGATGTAACGTCATTTAATCCAACCTTAATCACACCTCTTTTGACTCGACTTCTCCCTTTCAAACTGCCTCATAAACAGAATAAATTCGGGAAGATGCTTCCAGGCAGCCCTCAGCCATTGAAGATTCCATTCGTACAAAACGTTATGCAAAATATATTGCACTACATTATGACATCGGCCACAAAAGGTAACACATGAGGGCGCCACCAAGTGGTCATCTGTCTTTTTTACTCTTCGGGGTGGGCGGGGCCATTTTGGGGTAACAATAATTAATAACCATTATTCTGATTAGTTTTGAATTAAATTTTAAATGACTCGTAAATATTGAGAGATATGGGTACTATCTCAGCCTCATAACTATTTGATGACATATAGAACGATCAATTTACTCATAATGTAATAATTGATGAAATAGTTGCAGCTATAAAGAATTACTTATTGAGGCAATTTACAGGCAACAAGTTCCAGGCAATCTCCAAGAAGAAAATTCATCCACATTTCAGTTTCTCATTATTTTCTCGAGAATATTAAGTAACAGCAAGCCGAATGTCTATTGTGCTGCTGAAGTGTTCTTTGTGCTTGCAGTGCAGTTGGTTGCCTCCAAGTTGCCTGTAAAAAATGCTCCTTGTGACATGGCGTTTACACTCAGACTCAGACAGACTTGAATTGTTTGGGGGAGGGGTTCGAAAGAACGGGTAAAAACCAAAGAGATGCTTTTCATGCCGCCCACCGCCCACCAGTATGAACAACCCAAGATTTTTTAGTTTTAGTAAAGAAGTAACAAACCTCGATCGGTGAAGAGACATCAAACCTGATTCAAGCGACTTCGACTACGGCTAGTATGACCCGTTGGAGAATAGGACTTTTCAGCAATACAGCCATAGCCACTGCTGAAGCCGTTAACTCAGACACGCCCTAACGCTCCATAATAATTGAAAGTAAATAAATAAATAAATCCGAGACGAGAGTGGTATGGCCGTCTAATCGCCAGGGACTGAAGGAAACCTAAATGGGTTTAGTTTTAATACGTTTAAACATTATCTGGGGCAGGCATCAGTAACGTAATATACAGGAGAACCATCGGAGCAAGGACTTGCACTACACTTGAACCTTTGAAAAATGAAACTATTTGAGTAAGAAAAATTCATGAATTAACAACCCAACCATAACACTAAGCCCAGCCCACAACAATTAAGAAGAAATCACCCAACGGCCAGGAAGTTCCAAGGTCTTCAATTTCTCTCAGTGTCTGCCTCGAGTACACGAATCGGATATGCAAACTCCTCAAGGTGTATTAGCATGCAATTTCGTCATGTTTGGGAGATGTCTCAAGAAGAAAAAGATATTAAAATGTCAAATTCCAATGTAAATGAACATTATGTCATGCTTATGATGATATCACTCTTCTTTCCACGTCTTCTTCTAATTTAAATTATTTACATTATTGTCTCCTATTCTGGAATATTACAGAGTATCGGTTTTGTAATTAATTTTCCGATATCAAGTTATTTATCAGTGGTCCATAAAATTTTAATAATGTGTCTTGGGGCCACTATGCACTTCAGAAATGATTATATTATTATTATGTATATTTTGTCTAAAAATAATTTCTATGTGAATCTATACGCAGTGTGTCATGCTTCTTATTGTGAAGTTTTAGATCGAATGCTTGCATGAAGCTTTTTTATTCAGCTTGCAATGTGAAAGCTTCTTGTTTAGTCATGAAGCCAACAACTATTATGTCTAAATACTGGATCAATGTGCACTGTCAAATGAATGAACGTTCGTGTATTGAGTGTCGAAAGCCGATGCTGTACAAACACAGATCTATACGTCACCATACGCTTCCAAATAATAGGCCTGTAATAATATTTCTTTGGAAGGCAGCAATCATTTACCCAAATCTGTAAGCAGTTCGGGAAAATCATCATTCCAGTTTGATGCAAATTCTAGATATCTTTAAAATTATATCTATAATCAGAGTATTCTCGTTGGGACATTTCTTTCACAACAATTAGGCCCAAAAGTAACGAAGTTGCTGTCAAAATTGATTTGATTTCGAATGCGAAAAGGAAGCTCAAATGGATGAGCTCACTTTTCTCATTCGAGATGGCGGGTAATTCTGATGAAGTAACACAGCTTATTTGCATATACGGAAGTAAAGATCTTGAAACCAAATAATCAAAACAATTGATTGCACTCATATCAGCAAATCTGTGAGAAACTTTTTGGTTTTTAGCAAAAGCATTTATTAAATGGAAACACACCCTCCCCCTCAAACCTAGGGGGGAAGGGGTAACGTTTTTGTTTTCTAGTATAGATGCATAAAGCTAGAGCACTGGGTCCTAATTACCCAAACGGTACTCCGGCGACGATACACAAGGCAAGTAAATCAACATTTTCTTGACACCTGATTATGTTTTGCTAACTGCTGTCCTATTTCGTCAATTGGGTTTGACGACGCCTCTTCGTTTACACTACTAGAGTCACATTTTGTCCCTTCTGTATTTGAAACATCTCCGACTTATTCTGGTTTAATGTTCACAATATTCGGCGTAATTATTGACCAAAATTTCCAACCAATGTCAAGGACTCGTTAAAGTCTTTAATGACAAAGACACCTTCAAGGTTTTATTGGAGCAATATTACAAGCCCGGCACTATGAATGATGAAAGATTCCCCTATGACCAGGTATTACAGATAACCGACTTGTGCAAGTTTACCTCTCAGAAGCTCGACAATACTGCACCATCACATCAGTGCATAGCCAATGTGTACCACAGACCTTGACTAGGCCTACTTGTTGTACAGTCAATGACTTAATAATACACTATCAACTCAGCATCCTTGGATATAGCATCTGGGCTGGATAATGCTGGATAATGCAGCCGTTCAAGTCAAGATTTAAAACCATCAGTAATTAAAAGGTAAGAACAGTCTTTAAAAAAATGTTTATTAGCAAGGTAGTCTGCTTCAAAAATTGAGTCCTAGGTCTGTATCACTGCAGCGAGAAATTCAGCGCAGATGGAGAGTTCTAACCCGAGGAGTGATGTGTGGCGACACGGCACACATATCCCGTTGATCGGAAAAGATGATAAAATACAGAGAATATGTTCCGAGGAGAAGAAATCTACGGGGAGTCCGGACGGTGAGCTTCAGCGCAGCTGGGAACACATTACTACAGAAATTAATCATTCTTCTTGGCGAAAAAGAAAAAGAAATATGAGGCTTTGGGTGAACGATACAGTACATTGCAGCCGAGCGTGAATTTTGACGCTATGCATTGTGTTCTGAACACTAAATTTAATTATATATGTCAACTATATTAAAGGTATGGCATAGCGTTGGTTTTTGGAGAAGTGAATTTATTCGAATTTCTCTTCTTAGAGATTTCAATGATCCACCCAACATGTGAACATAAGATGGCATATGATCACTAGATTTCTTTTCAGAAAACACCGAATGTTTGTGTGTGGTGTGTGTGTATTTTTTTCACTCGGGTATTTACCAAAGCTCGAGTAGGCCTACGGTACCTGTTTCAATTTGGCAAACCAAAATAAGAAATCGAAAGTTGGGGGACAAAATGTTTCTCGAACGTGGACGTATTTATGACCAAAAAACTAAGCTTCATAAGTTTGTGGGTGCGGGTGGGGCTGGAAGGCTCGTGCGCCTTTGAAAAAATGTTGACCCACAACCTGTACAATGAAGGAAAGAACTGTGAACTGTGCATGAAAGAAAACAGTACCGTTGCTCTGTGTACGCAACTGCTATTTGTAGAAGGACTTTGGCGAGGGAGATTTTTCAAAAGAAGCTGCACGGCCTAAAAATAAAACAAAATGAAATAAAATCAACACCCCCCCCAAAAACAAACAAACAAACAAACAAAAAAACAAAAAAACAAAAAACAAAAAAGTCAGGGGGAATGATTTTAAATGACAATTAAAAGCAGCAAAGATGCAATGCCTCCTTTGATGGTATATGGGTATAAAGGGGATATCCTGAATGAGACAGTTGACATCTTTTCACAGCAATTTGACGTTTCGATCTGTGCGTTCCAGATGTCTTCATTGTATAGAAGACACCGTAACCCTTTCAAGACAGTAAAACTAGGTTGCTCCCCCGTTGATACAATACACATACAGTTCTTCAGTGTAGATACTATTGATCACTGTCCCCATTAGGTCTTCTGCATTACGCTTGTTTGTTGCAACTCGATATCCACTAAGCACTACTATAAATATCACTCGACCTTTGTAAAGATGCATGAGCTTAAAGACAAAAACAGGTAGAAGTATACCCCCTCAAAAAAATAAAAATAAAAAAAAATGGACCAGTTTGGAACAGATCATGTAGATAATATCAGATCGCATCAGATTAGAGCGGTCAGATCTGATTAGATCAGACCGGATCATGCTTAGAGAGCAGATCAGATTGGAACAGATCATGTAGATAATATCAGATCGGATCAGATCAGGTCAGATTACAGCAGATCAGATCATCTTATATCAGACCGGACTACACTAACCTTACCGGATTAGATCAGATCAGATTGGATCGTATCACACCAATAAGATCAGATAAGATCAGATCAGATCAGATCAGATCAGATCAGTTTAGATCAGATCATGCAAGATCAAAATCATCCGATTAGATCATATCAGTTAAGATTACAGTAAAGTGGATTAGAAGAATTCGATCAAAGTACAAAAAGTTTTTATTTCTGAGGTATCATTTCCCACATTTTTAACAAACTAGACATGGGAGTTAACCCCGAACTACTATTTCCCATATACAAACACACCAAAGCTACACTTTCCAGGAAGAGAATAACAATAGTGGCAATTTCATTGAAAAGGCGCCCAGGTTTTCGTGAAAACCCCCAAATATTTTAACATTGATCAATAAAATACAATTCACACTATTTCAGACACAGATGTTTTTCAGGGTATGTTATAGTGGGCCCACCAAAAAGATTGAAAATTGACAATTCATTGCTGTGTATAATAACTCCGTAAATGCAATGTGTCTTTAATTTAAGACATATGTATTTGCAATACCGAAAATTATAAACATATTCATAGTGGTCGGTGATGCATGATTCATTCCATACTCATTTTTAGCAATATGTGTTTGCCTTCGAGTCAATGGGAACGGCACGTGGAATTCTGGGTCCTTCGACGGTTGCCATGCAGAGTATTGTTTCAATAACTGCCACTGATTTATTAACGGTAAAGGTGAAGCAGGTTGGGTTCCATGCTACCATTCTCATCATTAGCAACGAGAGTAGTTCAAAGTCGATGGCATTATGCTTACAATCTAGCCTTTATTCAAGGCGTCGTAGCCCTTTGACGATGGCAAGTAAATGTTTCCTTAGAGACTATCGCTGACTTAATAGTAGAGTTGAAGCCAGTTGGATTACATGCTACTCATAAGCAATGGGTGCGTTCGAATAGCCTCACGAAGTTACCCGGGTTAAGTTATTAGTCACACCTTCTTTTCGTTTTCCTCCTCACAATCATATGACAATTTAAAGAAATCCACTTGCAAGAAGTTAAGAGTTTGACTTTTGTTTTAATCTGTATTATGTAGGCCTATGTATTTATCTTTGCTACTACTATTGCTACTACTATACTATATTTGCTATTATATTTAGGTTTCAATCCCTTCTTTAGCCCATATCTCGAGTGGCCTTTGGGCCTTTTGATGGGCGACTTGCATTTAAAAAAACAACAGCAACAACACAGCACAGCAAGAGCAAGAGCAAGAGCAAGAGCAAGAGCAAGAGCAAGAGCAAGAGCAAGAGCAACAGCAACAGCAGCAGCAACAGCAACAGCAACAGCAACAGCAAAAGCAACAACAACAAACTAATGTGCAATGCTCACATGCACAAAAGTATTATTTATTTTTTGTCTTTTTCAGTGGAATATCTTTCAAACATTATTAGTTGAGCCGTTTTGGCATGGCAGCCTTTGGTGGCACAGATTCAAATCCACAGCTTATGGATGACGAATGCAAGAGGCTCAGGACAGGCTACCTCGACCAGCTGAATCTTGACAACGGGAAAGTCAGAAAGGTCAATCTAATGAATGAGTCCATTACTTACTTTATGATTTTAGTAATTTGTCAAAAATGTAGTAGGAATCAATTCACATGACAATGCATCATAAAATTATTTTTGAAACCACTGTCTAACTCGGCCACCATACACCATAATCATGATCATAGAGTTATCTGCGTGACATAGCGAGTGCTAAAAATGTTGTGATGGTCACGTGGTTTGTGACGAAAAAAAAGTTTCTTGTTTGGAGCTCTTCAATATGTTACTTTCCCCCCACTTTGGCATCATTTCCAACAGAAATATTCATCTTTGCAATATTCCAGACAGAAACCAACCAGTGTTTTTTTTCTTTTGAGAATTACAAATCCTGTAGGCCCCTACGCTTTGTCAGATTAGGCAGTCAGTTATAATTAATTAGAACTAATAATGCATTCGTTTGTTATTCTATGGTTCCTATAGCGCGAGTAGGGATATTACCGTGGCAAGACATTCAGAACCGGTCTATAACTTATACTATACGCACACGAAGCTTCATTTGAAATCAGAAAAGTAATGGATGTATGGTATAAAATTAACGCATGCAAATCCATCTATCTACCCATCATCGCAGTGGGATTTACATAAGCTCGCGCTTATTATCTATAATATCACTGATTTGGACCCTTTGAGGCGCATGAGGTGCTCAAATATTTCAGCACTTTACCGTATAAGTATATTCCCTCTCTTAGGCTTTAAAGGCCGGCACGATCTACACATAAAAAATAGGTTAGGAGTTTCAATCTGAAAGCGCAATCATTATGAAATTCGTATACCGATGGAGAAAATTTTCTGTAGGTTGAAGGATAACCATTTTGAAGACCCCACAAATCAGCATTGCTTATTTTGATTGCCACGATCGAAATAACATTGATGTTGAAAGTGTATAAAATCCCAGACCAAGCGTAAAGTGTTTTTCGCTGTTTTCATTCAATATGACCGAATAGGGGGCTTTTGAGGACACTAAGTGGCATCAGACTTACTAGACTGGTTCCCGGTCCCTACATCGTTCTCTTCTGATGTATATAGGGACCGGTAGCTACTACCGATATGACGCTTTTGATAGGCCCTGGATTGCGCAGGCGCAGTAGTAATTTTCTAGTTTTAGTGATGACGTTTGTGACGTGTGCATGTTTTTGTTTGACACTAGCACACGTGTGTATCGTAACCTTTCACCCGGACATAATTATAGTGAACCAACCTTCAACATCAAATTCAAGCTGACTTTAGAAGAATATCTTTAAAAAACGTTAGTCTGCACGACGGGAGATTCTGAGACTCTGTGCCCATCATGTTTTGTGTAAAGGCCGCATTGCATTGGGATTACAAAGACCTCTATGCTCATTCTAATAAGCACCTGGCAGAAATCTGCCAGGTATGTGCTAATTTTCATTACCGGCTACCGGTCCCTATATTCAGTCAGAACGTAAACGATGTGCGGACCGGGAACCAGTCTAAAGACTTACCAGGTAAATTCAATGTTCTCAGAACAACGCAATGGAAATTTACCTGGTAAGTCTGCTGCCACCTAGCGTTCAAAAGTCTCCAATTGGATAAAAATTTCAAGGGTTGGTTGTTTGGTGTGCTTATTGAAAACGAGAAGCGTAACCAGACATTATCGTCACCGTTTTCACGAACAGGCAAATTCGCGTACGCAGCAGCAAAATAGCATTTTGAGAAAAGCGCTTTTGAAGTTTTCGCATTTTGAAAATTGTTTTTTGACCGATCTTTTTATCGAAAGTATGTAATATCTTCCTGTGATACGGTGGTGTATAAGTTAAATAACATGAACAGACACCTTTTATTTCTTTGGGTGTTTTGTTTAACAGCTGCTAAGCTCAGAAAAGGATTGTCACTTCGTGAAAACGCAAAATGCTGAGCACAGCAGTTAGGTTCTTTATGTCTGTGGTTGGTTTTGCCCCACTAGCGCGCCATTCGTTTACACATGAAGTACGCACACGCGCTGATTGTTGTTTACACACCACGCGCGGATTTGTCCCTTCGTGAACACGCAAAACGCAAACGCAATAAGTACAATTATTCGCATTTTTAGCAATTAGCGTAATAAGCAAACCAATTACTTTTAAGACATAAAACTTTGCAGAAATGTCAAGGACACCAAATACATTTAGAAAATTGGAAAAACAAAAACTGTCAAAAAATATTTTCGGGGCAGATTCGCTGTTCGTGAAAACGGTGACGATATTAGGGGGGACCTTTGATGTATCAAACCACTTATCCGTGCAAGTGCAATCCCATTGGAGGAGGGGGCAAGGGTTCTGGGCGGAGTGAAAGTGTGCTCCCGCTCCCCTACCCTGCTGGTTACGTCACTGTTGAAAACTAAAGAAGACAATAATATTATCTTCCAAAAAATTGTAACTTTTCCATTTAATAAGGCCTATATCTATGGCTACACAAAATATTGGCAAAATGTTGTGTCCTACAGGCTTTTCTTTCACTCATTTTATTAAGTGACGCTTCTGTTTGGTTATATCTAATATAGAGATGGGTCATTTTCCAAGGGAATCAACAGAGTGGTGAGTAATTTAATTCGTTTCATAAAATGCGAATCCACACCACAAAAGCAAATATTCAATCCTCAATATTGTTCCTTCAAATACAAAGAATATCTTAACCTCGCGAATAGAACAACAGAAAAATCATTCCCCTCCTATCGGCAACATTTTTTTCGCTTCCATTTTTCATAATATAAAAACTGGATATTATACCTCAGGTCTATTTCAGGTGAAAATCTACAAAAACGAGAAGGAGAAAATCCTCAAGAGTTCGTTCACATTGACCAAGGAGACCCTTGTCGGCACCGAGCGGGGAGCCCTACAGAAGCCCAAGAGAAAGCGCGAGAACTCGGCATACTGGGCCGTGATTCTCGTCACAGACACCGTAGTGTTTCAGGAGCCAGTGCCGTGTGATGAGGGAGGAATCGGTATGGAACTACGCTCGTGGGACACGGTGGTTAAGTCGTACTTCAACAATGGTTATTTATACTCCTTTTTCAGTTGTATATTTTGAGTTACATGATTCTCTGGAAGTTGTCAGGAATTTAGGTTTCATTTGTGATAAAAATATGTTTATATGGATTAGCCAAAGCCTTTATGTTACCAGCAGTTGCTGCCTTTCACTACCGCATGTTCTCTTGCGGTCTACAATTTTCCAAACCAAAAATATCAAAACTCACTAGAAAGAAGAGTAAATTTAAAATCCGAACATCTTTGAGCGCAGAGAAATGGCTCCTAATCCAACCCAACAGCTACTTGTGTTCAAAATCCGCACCCTGGTTTAAGCAGTCCGGCTCTCTAACAAATAACTCAAAATATCTCTACGCCATCCCAATAAGTACTTCCAAAACCTGCAAAGTCCACCTATCATTATTAAATATTGTATACTTCTGTCAAAAAAAGATACACGTGCCAACTTTGAACAAAGCCGTCATGAGCTCACAAGAGTTATTTCCAACTGACATTTCATGACATTCTCATAACAGGAAGGCTGGCTGGCAGTATGTGCCTGCCATTGACATTCATGTATTTCCTACTTGGAAATTGAAAGTCTTGATAACCCAAATATTACTTTGCACGGCTTCAATCAGGTTAAAACAATTATTCACAGCTTAAAAGTGGAATACAGGGTTGGCTTTCATCCCTTTTTGTATTGGTATCAGCCTGAAAGCTTTAATACTGGTTATGAAGTTCATACCAGTATCAATCTTCCTAGAAGTATTTTTGTCTAAAATACTGTCAAAGTCTAGAAAATAGAATTATGAAAACCCCGATTTTAATTTCGATTGTAACAATCAAAATTAAGGGACTGTTTACATGCTGAAAAGTGCACGGTTTTTCACTATCTTCTCCTGACTGGGACGACGGATTGAGCCCAAAATGTTCATTTTTTTCATGTGTATACTGAATCACAAAGTAAGAACACTGCACCATCAGCTTCACAAATCCTATATATAATTTTTTTCTGAAAAGTCAACAAAGACAATACATGTTAACATGTACTCGTTTTAATTTGAATCTTTTTTTCTGCAAACAGAATCTGACTGACTGACTTTTTGTGACGAGTAACTCAAGTTCATAAACGAACTAATCTAGAGGGACACTTTTTACGTCGCGATTTTGTTCTTCCCCTTTTTTCAGAAAGCTGGGTGGTGAAAACATTGAAAGGATTTGTAGCACCCGAGTTCCAGATGACCCTGCACGTTACCCGTCATGCATTGAGTCTAGTTACCATGAATCCACCGAAATGTTGCAAGCGTTGGGAGCTCAGGAAGATTTCCGACTACTGGTCCAGGGATGGCATATTTTTCTTCAAGGTTGACGCTGGGTTAAGCGGCGAAGCAGGTAACGGACCCTTTTCAAAGCTGTGGCCATTTTGGTCGGGTTCCATGTGATACTGTAATACTGACTTTCATTGTACCACAAAAGGGACCAGAATGTTGTCCTTCCTGTCTCGTTTTCAATGAGCTGCAAGGTGTCTGAATTGTGGTAGAATGGAAGCCCTTCACAAACAAAACCCGCGTGCCGAATTTCGTCTACCGACATCAAAGACACATAATGCACTGCAGGTTGATTTCATCAGCTAAAATAAGCTGGTAGGCACAAGCCAGTCACAGACGACACACATTTCATATTGACCGACAGCCCGTTCTGTTTTAAAACTCGTTTTGTACGAGTCAGTCTGCGAAACTGACCCCTGTTCGTAATAAGGAACGCATTTCCGGCTTCAAAGTAAATGGCCCAGACGCGCTTTTTGGTTGGACGTGAAGCATCTTATCTCCGAACGAAATGTACCATCCGTTTCCCGTAATCAAAAACCAAACTACTGCAACTAAAACCATTCCAGCTGAAAGTTAGCCTTAAACTTTCAGGAAACATACAAATACATTGTGTACACCTAAATGGTCGCATTCATTTCAAATTTCGACCAAATTATATAGGAGCTCACATTTAAAGTTTTACATATAAAATACTCCTCTCTCTAGATTTTGAGATGAAGGCCGAGTCCGAAGCGCATGCACGACGCATTCGCATGTGCCTGGACAGAGAGCTTGTCGGCCCGAGTAGTATCAGGCCACAGAGCCTTCATTCCGACCAACCACCGCTCCCCAGTGATAGAGCGCCCTCTCCAGGTGAGATCAGTCACAGTTGAACTTTTATTTCACCCCTTTTCGAATCGATTCCTCTGTGCTGATTTTTCTTAATTGAATGTTTCTGGCATTGTGCTCAGGGCCCGATTTCACGGAGCTGCTTAAGCTGACAATTTACAGCTTAGCCTAAATAAGCAGGAAACCAGTCATAAACGGCACCTTCGACACGGTACTTTCAACTACTTTGACTGGTAACCTTATTCTGCTAAGCATAACTGTATTGTGCTCAGTTAATTTTTGTACGTAATAAGCTCTTTGAAATTGGGCCCTGGTCTCAAGAAAATAAAAAACATTATGTGCGTTGTTCTTTTGTTGACAGAGAGGTACACTCCATCACCAACTCTCCAGAAGAAGTTCCCGATATCAGCAACTCTTCTCAGCCCAGAGGACATCTGAGTTTGTCATCATTATTGCATCAGGACTTCCATGTGCCCATCAAATATAAAAACATGTACATTGTACAAAACACAAAAAAAAAATTAAATGGTGCTTAATTTTTAATGTTTTTTTTTTTAGTTTCAAGGTACAAAAGATTAGCAAACGGTGCTTAGTAAGTCAATGAAGTAGACCCTCTTGCACATGTCACAAGCTCAAACAGCGCCCTCACTGCTAACTGTCATTGGCCGAGAGTTGTGCATGGCCCGTACATACCAGCACGTTTCCACTGTTTGACCTGTGTTGGAAGCCTATTCAAGGGGTCTATGGACTGATGGACCTTGTTGCAATTAGAATTTTTGTCATCGGCATTGTGTTGCTGGATGGGTTGGGGTTTTAAAAGTGCATCACCTGGTTTGGGCCAAAATGATGGAAAATTATTGATTTAAAAATGTTACGCTATTCAATTGGAAACAACTGGCTTTGTTCCAAGACAATATTCTACAATTATAACAGGGGCGAGAGTTGTTGCTGACAAAAATGTCTGACACAAGAATCCAAATTGTAGAAGGCACGTTAAAATAGTGGCATTTCCACCCGTCCTTTTGGTAACCATGGAGTTTATATTTCAAAGAGCTTTTTGGAACAGTACCATCAGCGCTACAAGAAGTAGATCAACGAGCATGACGTCTTCATATATGAAGAAAATAACAGCATTTTTGTTTCACCAGGCCAACATAAAATGTCTGAACTCAGATAAAATTCTGGAATTGCTCATCCTCGTTATAATTTTTAAGGAAAAAAAGGGGTTATGCAACTTCAAACCTGTTCAGAGGCTTAAATGATACGAAGCATATTAAACTTGTATAAAAACTGTATATTAAATGTATCATCGGCACTGCAGATTAACTCCTGATGGAATGGACCTTTAAATATTTGTATCATCTGTAAAACGCACAATGATTTTTTGGGAGTATGGTTGCTCTTTTATTTTGGTTGTAAATAAATGTCACTGTTTGAAAGGGTAAATCCAACAAACGTAAATGAGTAAGCTTGAAATGAGTTTCTGAGTCGTACTCTATGTAAACTGATTCAATTGTTGGTGTTTCAACCCCCCTCCCCCCCAAAAAAATAAATAATAATAAATAAATAAAAAATGTCATGTGAACTGTGTTTATCAATAACATAAATCAGGTTTTCTGAATAACTTCCTCAATATTATGTTTTGAAATATGTTTTTAGAATTATTCCTGTACTATTTTGAAGATTTTTTTCAAGGTTATTAAATTCATAGTATTTCGCATAGGTATTTCTCTGGAGGATTGGTACATGTATAAACTTTATAATCAGCAAGCTCCAGATTCTTTTATTTGTCTTTAACCCTAACCCTCTCAAATCCTCTTCATGAAGTTGTGCGATTGCGGTGGATTGTGGACTGAAGGCCCTAACAACAATTGCTCATCAGTGGGTCATGCATACCAATCTAATCCTATTCCATGCCTGTTACTTCACAGAGGCAACAGAGGCAATTGCCTCCAGTGCCCCTGGTCATTACCTTGGTGCCCTTGAAATATTCCAGTACAAATCTACAATTTCTTCATAGAGGTGCACTTTGGTGCCCTTGCCCTTTCAAAAACGAGGCAATCAGGCTTGCATTTTGGTGTTGGGAGACCAGGGTGGAGGATAATGGAGGATTGAGATTGCATGTGGATAAGTGGGCCCAGTAAGTGTTACTAAAAGGTGCATCATGATGTTTCAAAGGGAGATGCTTTAATGAAAAAAAATGACAATTAACTCAAACTTTCTTTTTCTCTCTCTCAAGCTTTCCCTTGAAATTTATTTTCTATATACATCTGAAAACAACCGTTAAAAGTTGACAGAAGTGATATTTGACAACGAAGTCCATCATATTGATTTTGGGGTGCCACCGGGTTTAGTATGGAGACACTTGCCTTCTTGGGTCATATGCAAATCAGATGAGGTCAAAGGTGAACAAATCCGTCACTCCCATTTTTCTTGACTGTTGTCTCATTTGATTTCTTTAACTTGGAGACCTATTAAGGTAAGAAAAAGATCATTTTTACTTGTTTTTGATTTTTAAAAATAAATGTTGTATGTCCCATAACAGTGCACTTAAAAATATACAGTAATATTGATTGCCTTATTTGGCCCAAGACAATATCAAAAGAATGTACAGTATAAAGATAAAAATTTACCCGACGTCATCATCACAACAATTTTGGCTGCACCATTTTGGGACTCTATCCCCATGTGTTAAACAGTGCAGTGAGCATTTTAGGCAATGCGGCAGTTACACGCTTACCACAATTCTGAGCAATCTGACTCCTCAAATGGCAAGCTTGGCAGACAGTTCCCATTGGTGCAAGGGCTCAATATCACAAACCAGGGATCAATTTTGATATAGACTGTGCAAGTCTAGGGACCTGTTAAAGTGCATCATTTTGTTTCCTTCTCATGTTGTGGGACTCACACAGCCCATTACAATGTTTGAACTTGTAATAGCTACTCTATAAATGCATGGTTGGTGCATACTTGAGAATAGTACAATAAAATAAGCCAATAATAAAACACACTAAGCAGAGTTATGATTCCAAAGCCAACCAGTAAAGCATGAAGCCTATGAGCCTCCTATAAACCACCTTTTTCTTCCTTTGTGACTCCAACTTTATACAAGGTTTTGAGGCAAACAGTAGTGGTTTAAACTGTTCAATCCCTAACCTTTCCAGGGGTTTCCCCGTCCAATTTGTAATGCTCATTGACCCTACATCAACTTGTATCTTTCTTGCAAGAATGTCAGACTTTCGTAAGCTTCAATATACAGACAAGCAACCGCAGTTTGTTGAAAAAAAAAATAATAATAATAATAAGGAAAGTGGCAGACTTTACAAGACTTTGCCTTGTGTTTTTCATTTTCAATGACACAGCTCAGAAAGTTGCATGCCTCAATATAATAAACTGGCAAGTCTACTCCCCATTGCAGGATATCATTGGATGTGTCTTTTCCACCTGAATCAAGGCACTCAACAGATTTTTAATAAAATCACGAACTGAACTCGCATCTTATGAAATCGGTCTTACCTGGTGGGAGTGACTGCTTGAGTTTCTCAGCCTTCTCTGTGTCCTTGATAACCAGGGTGTAGAGGAAGCGACTACATCGTACCTTGAACTTCACACAGTCCTTGTTCTTCTTTATCTTGACAGCTGTTACCCAACAGAAGATTTTACAATCAATGTGTGATGCCATGTGGATCTGTCCCTATTAACGCTCCCCACCCATCTACTCCTGGCAGGAAACAGCCTCAATCCTCCACAATCAATCCATACAAGTATATGGAAAATCCCCACTGCATCCACTCGTCCAAAATCAACTGAGATGAGATTACGCAGGATCCCTACTGATCCAATCTTCTCAAATCAACCGAGAGGAGTTTATGCAGGTGTAGATTTCACAAAGCCCTAGGACTAGTCTTATTTCAAGTTAGGACGAGTAACTAGTCCTAACTTACAGGACTAGTCATAAGTTAGGACTTGTTTTGTGAAATCCAACTCAGGATCCCTACTGACCCAATCTTCCGAAATCAACCATGATGAGTTTATGCAGGATCCTTACTGCCCCAATCCTCTCAAATTAACCAAGATGACTTTATGCAGGGTCCTTACTGCTCCAAGCCTCTCAAATCAACCAAGAGAAGTTTATGCAGGATCCTTAATGCTTTCATGTGAAAGTCAAACGCACCTCAGTTTTCCAAAGTAAGTCATCAGAACCCTTTAGTTGATTTCAAAGGACTCAGGAAGGTTAGGGCAAAGACCATACTTTTCTTTTCTGTGCATCCCATCACTATTACAAAGGTGATAATACTGACCCAGTTAAACTTTTTCCTCTTGCAATATTTTCAAAGGTCTTGTTTCAGAAAAGGCATACTTTTTCACTTGAGCCAGTGCTATTTTACATGAAGCCTACATTAAAAACATGAATCCTGAGCCCCATTTCATGGTGCTTATTACTGTGGTACAAAACTGCAATAACGCCAGAAGTAAATTTTCACTGGTTAGCAAGTTATTTGCATATAGGCATTCATTCTTCCAAACGTTTCTCAGGCAGCCAAGAAATTCAGCGCCAACTTTGTTAGTCTCAGAGAATGGTGTCTGAAAGCACAGAATGTATCAGTAAGCACTACCATGACATTGGACCCTTCAGTATCCCACAAGGCTCTATACTTGGTACTCACATTTGGCATCCTTTCTCCTGGCTGTCAGGAGCAGGTCCTTAATCTCATGGATTTCTCTTGGCTAAACATTGATGGGAAAAAAGAGGAGAAAATGAAAGACTTTATTAAAAAAGTTGGGCTTAAGAAATGACAGACTGCAAGGTTTATAGTCCCCAAAAAAGCATCGATTTGGAGGGCAGAAAAGGATCATGAGTACAATTAAATCAGGCCTTGATCTTAACCGAAGCCACCGAGGCCATTGGCCTCATGCCCTGTCGAGTTGGCCAGCATGCCCTTCAGAAAAATTGCACTGTCACTACCAACTTGGCCAGCATGCCCTTGTACAATTTCTCTGATTTGGCCAGCAAAGGCCTGCCCCCGTTTTTCTTAAGATCGAGGCCTGATTAAATGCCAATTATATCATCTGTGATATCTTGAGAAGCCAGTAGGCGATTTTCAAGCTATTTTGTCATGTCCTTGTTGTCATTTTGGGCAATTTTGTGCAGAAAATCTTAGCAAATAGTCCATCAACATTTCATCTCCAAGGGTTCCCTGCGGCGCTAGTACGACTGATAATGTCAAAATCTCAAAAAAGGAGTACAGCGCCCCAGTAACTGGGTCTAATCTGATGTAATAAAAGTATGAGGGACAAAGAAGAATGTTACTTTGGTTAGAATCAGTATCTTACTGCACATAGTATTCGACACACAACAAACATTACTTGCAGTGCTGCGTCCTGTGACTTAATCGATAGTGCAACAGGCTGGAGAGGAGAGGAGAGGAGAGGAGAGGAGAGGAGAGGAGAGGAGAGGAGAGGAGAGGAGAGGAGAGGAGAGGAGAGGGGCGGGGGGGGGGGGGGATTGCAGTCAACAACAGAGGGATGCATTGATGCACGTTGGTTACCCTGGTACAGTATGGTAGGGTTGTGCATACATGCAAGAGGGCGCTCTTCGTTTGGAAGTCACATTTTGTTAATGGAAACTTGTGACAAAAATTTGGCCTTTGACGAACGCTTTCCGCGACCAGAGTAATTAAAAAATACATTTATTTTCACACTATCTTATTCTTTAGACCCAGTAACTGGGGCGCTGTACTCCTTTTTGGAGATTTTGACATTATCAGTCGTACTAGCGCCCCAGTCCATGATATATTTGGGAATTGTGACAAAGCGGATTTTTTATGAATCAGTTATAAAATTGTAAAAATTACGACAAAGACTCAACAGAATTATTAGAAAATCCCCTACTGGCTTTTCAATCTATCATGGATGAAATAAAATGCATTTAATTGTACTCATGATTTTTTTCTGTCCGGCAAATCGATTTAGGCCAACCAAAAACGCAGTCGTTACGATCTGCGTTTTACTACTACGTGACATCAACTACTGTTAACAAAATGGATTGCGTGTTCGCTGATGCCCTGACTTGCATGTTGTTTCGCACAATCAACGCAGGATACCAGCTATGTGAATCGCGCGCTCAGCCAATCATGACTAATACAAAATTCGATAGTGTGGAACGCGCGTTGACTTATGGAGACTGGTATCCTGTCTTGACCGCGCAAACCAATATCGAGCCAGGGCATCAGCGTACTTGCAATCCTTTTCGTTAGGAAACAGTAGTTGATGTCAGATTCATAAAGAATCCGCTTCGTCACAGTTCCCACATACATTACAGACTGGGGCGCGAGTACGACCGATAATGTCAAAATCTCAAAAAAGGAGTACAGCGCCCCAGTTGCTGCGTCTACTTATTCTTATAATCAGTACTTTCCTGTGATGCATAACATGAGAATAAAGACCAAAACTTTAAAAAATCTAGACTTTCAAGTATTTTTAGTCAAAATCCACACGGCAAATAATGAAATATAGAGATCACAATTTGGTCTAATGAACACATGTGTAAAGTGTCTTTTGATTTTTCCTTTTTACCATCACAACATTACTTGTTTCTCTGCACTGCAGAACTCGACAGACCTATAGCTTAAAATGTAGCCTGCAAGCCATTCTTCAAAATGCCATCAAAAACTGATGTAAAAAACATTTTAGAATTTTTTATACCTATCCCCAAGTATGGTGATCCGTTCTGTTGGTGAAATATTGACCAACCTGGTAACTTTCCCCAAAAGACTTGCATTGGAAAAAAGAGCACTTACCATCTTGTATCAAATGTTTGATGTCACCTCGAGACAGAAGGTGGAGGTCAATGATTACCTGCAATAAATAAAAAGTAAAGCTCTAACTTTAGTTTATTATTACTTATTTATTAATACTTAACACTAAGATGTGAGGTTGTTACGCTGACATCATATACATTAACCTCCAGTCATAATATGTCAAATGCGATGCGGGAGCATTTTTGTGTCACATTTGCACACATTATGTTACATGACCTTTCTTGAAATCACGTCTCCCTAAATTTAGGGCTCAAAGAGTCTAAGCCTGTAACTAATACAGTCGACTCTCATTAATACGAGCTCGGATGTTACGAGGTTCCGGTTAATACGAGGTATTTTGCCGGTCCCGAACTGCCCCGTGCGTGTTTTAATGCATTTAAATACGGATGATACGAGCGCGGTCATAACGAGAACACGGATAATACGAGGTATTCTTGCGGCCCAGTAACTAGCAAATGTATTGTTTGTCTTACTTTTATAGCGAGTTTGGGGAATCAATTGTTGGGCATCGATAGTTTACCTTCATGGAGGTGAAAAATTGACGTCCCAGCCTTTCAAAACATGTGCTACCGCTCCGTTGATCATGATCAATAGAGGTGCTATTTGAGCGTTGGCAATGGTACCAGTCTATTAAATGGTAGTATTTGTACAACGCAGATGAGAGGTGGACACCAGACTGTTTATTGTTCGCTGGTATCCCGCCTTGGCTATGAGCTATCTCGCATTACTTACTAAGGTACGGTGTGACAACCAATGAAAATCAACATTCAACTTGTCATGTTGGCCGTTGCGACTGAAACTTGGCTGCCAAGAACGGCAAGTTAAAGTCATATGCGTTCCTTTTTCAGTCATGAAAAATGTAAATTGTTTCATAAATTGACTTTCGAAATAAATTAAATAAATCAAAACAGTTTTAATTGCCCAAAATGTTGTATGTTTGTATGGTACATGTACCTGTAAATTATCACAGTTATGCAGTTTCTATTGCAGTACGGGTGCATTTATACACGTGCGTCCATTTATGTTATGCAATGTGCATTGTTAATACCGCGCTCGGATAATACGAGGTTCGGTTAATACGAGAAAAACAGGCCAGTCCGGCGGACCTCGTATTAACGAGAGTCGACTGTACTGTGTTCTTTATCTCAATCAATGAGCTCACAGTCACAGTCATATATTGTAACTCACTCATATTTTTTTTATACAACACCAACTTAGATTTGTGACCAACAATATTGGACACCAGAGTTGAGATAAGCCTACACCAAAAGAGCAATGATAGAAAAACAGAGCCCAAGTGAAATACTTTTGACCTTTTTAGGTTTAGAAGTTGTTCAGATGTTTGCCCCATAAATAGAGCCAATCCACTTCGTATCCTACCTTGGCCCCAGCACCAATGTAAATCAATCTTTAGCCTTTGAAGAAAGACTCTGCTAAAGTGCTAGGGTCGAAACGTGAGGACATTAAAACAATATTTTGGGTTGTAATGTAATTGTAATTGTATTGTACTTGTAAGTTTTACAATACTGTACGTTCAAAACTAGATTCAGTCCAACGGATATTTTCAACACGATATTTCATTAAGATACTGAAACACCAACAAAAAATGTTAGCATAGACGCCTAGCTAGAACTTTTACAAAGAACATTTCTCCATTCACTTTCCGCGATTACTAAAAAAAAGGTATAATTTTAAAGATTGCAAATGTTGGATTAAAGGTTTCACCAACCTCTCAAAACACCTCCGTATAGAAAAGGCAAATATAACTGTGCCCAGACGCAAACTGCATACTCACAGCGTGTAAGAAGCAGGGCACCTGCGAAATTGAGGCAATCACTGTCAACAGAGGGCCTCTTTTTAGCTGGCCATTTGGAGGAGGGAAATTGGAGGGGGCTGTTTATTGCTGGTTTGGTCGGGTTCGGGGGGAGTGGAATCAAAGAGGTAGACGTCACATGCCGAAGGTGGCCTGGTAACAGGCGCAGGCATGCACGCAAGGGTGTCAACAAGTAATCTACAATACATTTGATTCCTCTTGCCTTTCAATTAACGGGAACAGTCATAAAACCACCTCCATGATAAAACTGACATTTTGTAACAAATTTACAAGTTTAGAGAATCCTTTCTCTATGATAGGCCTAACACACGATAATTAGTACAAGTACCTTTTCTTGTCACTGCCAAAAAGAAGCTACTTTTGGGAAATAAAATATATGTGAAGTATTGTTTCACGGAAAGTGTATAGTAGCTCCAACGGTTTTTAACATACTAATTGACTGGTAAAATTTGCAACACAAAAAGGAGGAAGATATGTTTGTATTTCGTGATATACTTATTATCTTTGGAAAGTTGTTTTTTATTAGAATCAACTGGAAGGGAGAGCCTCTCGACAGAAGCTTTGTTTCTTTTAGGCAATCCATCGAGCTCTAGTTGGTTCACTCATCTCTGCATAGAGCAAGGATCTCTGTGTTTTTATTGTTTGTTGCTAATGCTACTTTTATTGTTGATGCACTTTTTAACTGCCCGTGAAATTAAATAAATATAAATATATATAAAAAAGTGATATCAGCACGTTCTTCAGTGTTTATTAATTAACTTGGCAAAAATTGACTAATACCAAAACGGCGCCGGTGTCTGGCAGATTTTCAAGTTGATAGAAAGTATGTTCAAATAATCAAGATATTCGATGTTTAGGAGAGAGCTATCATACGTTCAATTCTGAGAACCATGGAGGCAACTATAGCTTCTGCACTGTAGCGTTTTAGTCACGGATGTGACGGCGTACCTGACGCCACTAGCAATTATAATGAACAACGCAGTGACTTCTTATAACCCGAACAATGCAAGTGCTATTCTTGTCAAGACCTGAACAACAGGATCCCCCTCCGGTTTCAACATCTATTATACCCATTAAAGCCCAGTAGGTCCATTATTGTCAATTCGTTAAAGCCAACTCCAATTAGTACATTCCCATTATTCATGTGCACTAGTCCATGGTGTCCTAAGTCTATCTTTGAGTATGTTACAAGGAGATGTTTCCACGTATCGTGTATAGAAGGGCCGCACAGGCACTCCCTTTTGAATTAAAAGCTATAAATAAATGCAGCTTCAGTATCCTGGATAAAACTACGAAGCAGGTCGTGTCGTACCCAAAAACTAATAATGATGACCAAACGGTAAGTGTTTATGTTTATGACAAAAGTGTATGATATTGAGTAATGTCCTTGAACAAGACACTTCACGGGAAAGATGCCGAACACGACTGCCACTATTTAAATACAACTAGAAAAATCTGGGTAAAAAAGACATGAGAAGAGACCAAAGTCTGACCGCGAACAACAGTTTTGATGTTATATTATTTTATAACGCACCATAGAGAGGCTTTTTGAATGACAAGCACAGTCCTTTGCTGATTGGACATAAAACCGTAGATACCAAGGAAAAGATGAATGGCGGGATTGGTAAACAAGTATAGATACTGTGTGTCGTCGTAACGGAACCCATGGCATCAATGGAAGAAAGTGGTTAGCTTGCCACTGTTTTTGGCAGTGTGTGGCAAAGTGCGCCAAAATGTCTCACCAAAAAAACCCAACCTTTTCGAAAAAAATTATATGCAATGTTTTACTGTAAATTCAACTAGCCTACAGCTCAGACGCGCCAAGTTGAATAACCTCCATCAGGATTTAAGATGGAATATGATCTGCTTGTGATTATGTTCCAGGGTGGATTTCGTCATTGAAAAAATAACGAATTACTTGTCGGATAAGCGCGGCGTCCCACACTACATTTGTTTCCCTATTTTGAGCAGGCCTATAGGTTCTTTGATTTTGGATCTCAATTTCTAGCCTTTCAATTCCCATGGGTGCTAGTTTATCGCGGGAACAGGACAGGAAAAAATGATTTTGTTTTCTAATATTGTAAAGTGCTTGAAAGTACGAGAACTACGCGAGCTACGTGATGAAATTTACATACGATTTTTCATCCTCTGGCATGTGTCCTTCCCTAAAGGTATAAAAGTATTTTGTTCGAGTTGGAACACCTATCAACAAGGCCTATCTGTACTTAAATGAGATAGCTTCTGCTTTTTCTGCTCGTCACAACGACTGTTGTATCAGAGAGCTTTCCAGGCCCGCTTACTTGCAGCATCGCATGTTTGGACACACTCCATTGGACTCACATCTGCCAGGTAGGAAACGCGTAGTGGCATATCCAGCTGGGAAAGGGTGAAGGAAGACAGAGGAAAGGGGAAACCCTGCAAAAACTTTGATATATTCCAATAACTGCTGAATGCATCGTTGTAGTCAACCCTGTGAAAAAATTACAATTTGTACAGTGTACTTACCGAAGAATGATCTCAAAACCTGGATATGCCACTTTTGAATGAACTTTAAGGATTGGCTTTTTGCGGATAATAATTTTTTCACAATCAATAACTGCTTACACTCGAATTCTGCACTCAGGAATCACTCAATGATCCAACTGTCAAATTATTGGTTTGCAAGAAATGTTTTCTTTGTGCCTGTGTATGTCTTTCATGTAGTTTTCCCTTTCCTGCTTTCCTTTTAGAGTGATCTTAATGCACAATATTTTGATCCTGGAACGGAGAGGTTGAGGTAAGTGATTGACAACTGGGATGTAGAAAGATAAATAATTATGGTATAGGTATATAAAGTATGGTTTCGAAGGGCGTTGGTAAATCAAAATCCCATCCAGCAGTGAGCTAATAACGAATGGAGAATATTGTGTAAAATAAAATGTTGTTGATGCAGGTGCAAAAATCCCATTCATTAACTCAATGAGATTGCAGACGAAAACACTGCCTTATAGGAATGCGTACAATTTTTTCAGTTTTCTCGCAAATGAAACAACGAAACGAGCTGACATTTTCACAGGATGGTTTTATTACAAATATCTTGATTTGTGCAAAGAATGGAAGTATTTACACTTAGTTTACCAATGTTGAGCTGAGGCTTTAAGTCTCCCTCAAAGTTATACGTTCGAAAAGCAGTATGGATATTTTGACAGGATGGCAATTTCAACCAATGAAGCAAAAACCTTGTCTCTTTTCTCATTCATTGTAATTTAAAATCACTTCTGGAATCTTTCATCACAAACATAATCGGTTAGGCCCTATTATATCTCCCCTTAAATATATTATTCGATCGGCTACTGTTGCACGTCATGAACAAAACTTGTCTTTCCCTCCCCCACACTCAATCTCTCTCTCTCTGACTCTCAAACCGGTAATCCCGCTCTTGGAAAGTTAATGTAACCGGGGGCCAAAGCTCTTTCACCTGTCATTCTACGAAACCCAAGCTGATAATAAAAAATATATACTTGTATATATAGGCCTACATGTATTGTTATCCATGTGTAAAGAAGACAGTTGGGTGTGTGGCTTCATCCAGTAAAAAGGAAGGAGCTCATCACTACATAACTGTACATTGTTCCGTAAAAGACAAATAAACTCTCTGATCACTCGGTATAGCAAACATTTTGAGTTTGAAATCACCATGGAGCAGAGATCCATGGGTACGAGTTGATCTAGCCTCATCTGAACTTTTGTTTCTTTGATGAGCAAAGCTTGTGGGAAAACTAGTTTTATCTAATGAATTCGATACGCTTGAGAATGAAACAAGTTATCGTTTTGGCTTTCAATTCAAACTAAAAAATAAGTCTTCTTTCAGAAAGCATTAGGTGATCTCAACATGAATTTATCGTACTTCAAATAATTAAAACATAAATTTGACACCGTCTGTCATCACACGTTTTTATTGCCTCCAATAGTTTCTATAATCATGAATATCAGCGTCGAGGAGACCCGGTGTTTGGCTGTAGAGATCGCCCTGACGTGCAGCCTTCTGCCCATCATTTCAATGGCCGTCGTTGGGAACATCATGGTCATCTTGGCAGTGACACGGTCGTGCGAGCTGCGAAACCACGTGTCCAACGTCTTCATCGTCAATCTTGCCATTACTGACTTAGCATGTGCAGGTAAAAATGACTTTGGAAACGTAAAGAAATGTTACACTCTAAATACACGTGTTAAATCAACACTTAATTGTGTTAAATCATCACTTAATCTAAATACCGGTGTTAAATCAACACTTCGCCTAAACACAGGCGTTAAATAAACACGGTTGAGACTTCAATTACTGATAATGTGCGGGTAAATAACTTCAACTAACAACAAAACACCAGGTATTAAATAAGCACTTTTGTAGGTTAAGTCCACTCAGGATGTATACTGCAAAAACTGAAGTGTTGATTCTCTTGGTATCTATAAGTGACAACACCGACATGGTGTTAATCTTTTTTTACCAAAGATAAAGCAACGGAGATAACTAACACCATGTCGGTATTGTCACATATAATGTACACAAAGAAAATCAATCTAACACCCCAGTTTTTGCAGCGACACCAAATATCATTTGACAATTTGAAATCATTAAATTAACTCTATGATGAAATTTCGAAACGCTTGGAACAACGCACTCTGAAAACCGGTGTTAACAACACCTCTCAGAGTTCGGTCGAGTTAGGACTTAGGATGTGCTTGTAATTACAACCCAAAAGTGTTGTTAATTCGTAAGTGCTAGGATATCCTTTTAAAATATATAATAGTAACGACTTCAAAGGTCAGAAGTAAACTGGTTTCAGTTAACGCCATAAACCTTTATCATGGTGCATCCATCTTGTTTTTCTCCCATTCAAATCAATGTAAAACCGAGAAGGGCAAATAGTCAGGTTCCTTTTTGAACAACGAACATCAGCATCCATTACTGTTATTGGATGCAGGGCACATGACCAAGATGGTGGCAGCATGATAAAGGTCTATAAAAGGGATCTAAAGTAAATATACTGTAATTATGTTTATCTTTTTACTCATGCTTAGACTATGTCTTACAACTTACATTGAGTTTTCACAGAACCAACTCCAATCACTCCAGTTTTACGAATGTTATAATTGAACGTTATTATAGCGAAGAAATACAATTTTTTGATTTTTGATTTTTCTACCAAACATGCTTTAAATATTTGCATGGCAATGATATGTTTTATTTCTTGATGGTGTCTTTATTTTACAGTAACAGTGATGCCGTTTTCGTTGGTGTCCGTGTGGTATAATGAGTGGGTGTTTTCATCATTTTGGTGCAAGTCAGTGTGTTTCTTCAATTACCTTTTCATTATCACCTCCATGTTTACCCTGGCACTTATCTCGGTGGACCGCTACATCTTCGTCGTCTACCCGCTTCGCTACGACATCATGGTGACATTCAAACGCGCCGGTGGCCTGGTCATTGCGACCTGGGTCTGCGGATTTGTCTTCGCGGTCATCCCGTCGGGCGTCGGGTGGGTGTGGTACGACAACAGCGAGATTATCTGCACGATCGACTGGGAGACCATGCCTACAGAACCCGTGAAGATCTACACAGTCTGTGCATTTATCACGTGCTTTGGTATTCCAATCCTGGTGATGGTGTGCTGCTATTGGGGCATCTACAGAGTGGCCAAAAGGCATGCTGCCCGCATCATTCCAATACCTCTAGGGTCGATCAACAACTCATCATCAGACGGTGGAAGTAGACATCATGTTTCACCACGTCAACTCGTTAATTTAGCAGAGGTGCATAAGCCATCCAGGCAAAGCAGCCAGACACCTTCCATGGTATCCATACCACCAGAATCAGTTTCAAGTGGGGGTCGGAGGTTCTCGTCACAGAAATCTAACAGTCGAAAAAAATATCCAAAGGCCGTCAAGCCGATCCTGATCGTGATCACCATCTACCTCATTTGCAATTTGCCGTTCTCACTCACAAAACTCATTAAGGTCATTTGGGTGGATAATTCTGTCGTGCCGTTTTATGTGAACACTTTAGCGTCCTGGACGGCCTTTGTGAATCCATCTTGTAATCCCATCATTTACTCCATCTTTAGGGAAGACTTCCAGATGGGCTTCAGAAAGGTTCTCCCCAGAATGTGCCGAGGGGGATGCGGGAGAAGAAACAAACCAGCAGGGTCAGATCCGAGCCTCGTGGCTACTGGCATAGCCGGAGCGATTTCAGGTACAGACTGTCCATAAAAAATGCCAAACCGTTAACGTGAATTCCAAAGCTATTAAGATACGTAGTAAGAGCTCCGAGTATTATTGCAATGCTAATCTGTTTACAGCTTATTTCAAGAACTAAAAGCCATTCAGTATGCCTATATACTTACGACCACAAATTATTATTACATCGTTGCTATGTAACTTCCTGGATTCCGTAAAGAACAATCATTGGTGTAATGGTGTGACACATGTCAAACTTGTTGGGTTTTTTTTAACTTGCAGGGGAATTCAAAAACTTACTTTTTTTTATTGAGGATACTTCTATTTTTTTTAGAACTGTAGCTGCATCATTTTCTCATTGTGTGAAGTTGGTTAACTTTTGTTCATCGACCCTTATAACGGCTCCTGCCGGACCCCCTTGCTTATTTTTCGAACATGCAAGAGCCTTGAAGTAAAGGAAGAGCTGTTTTTGTTTCTTCCATCCACTAACGGAGATATCCCCCTGTAAGAAAGACGCGGCGCCTTTCGTAAGAAATTGTGGATCAGTGTATTTTACACGCTTTTATGGGATTCTTTGCTTCCTACATAGGAACCTTGTAAAAAGCCTCGCACATTGCAGCTGTATATTGTACATGTACATTTATCATTACATACCATTATGAAGTAATGGCACATTTAAGTGAAGGTAAAGTTTAATTAAACAGTGTCAGACCGTGGTATATTATGTCGTACTGCCCGGCTGCTTCAAAGTATACTGCTGTAAACAATTTGTAATTGTGACACAATCTTTGTTATTCTCGTTAAATCCTATAATATTATACCAAATTTAGACTGGAGGGGAAAATAGTCTTGTCCTCATATCAGTATTTATGAGAGCAAGTCAAGTCACAATAAAACTCACCATTATAATAGATGTTAATGTTTGCATTGGGGATAAAAAATATTACATGTATTATTATTTTTTTTACCCATACACCGATGTGTGTTATGCGCTGTATACTCAGTATTTTCCACACATATCGGTGTGCGTTAACACATCGGTGTATTGGTAAAAAAAATATATATATAATTTTCTTTATCCCCGATGCAAAAATTAACATCTAAATATATAATAGACCGATTGCGCGACCCGCGTCACGTGACCCCTTCTGGGTATAAATGTAAACACACACACGACGTCCTCCATAGGAAAGGGTGGTACGGTACACGATGATTAATGCATTTAGTTTATTCGATGGAGGCTTTTCTTGCTCGAAATCTGTGAAAAATATGCCAGAGTTTGTACCAGAGACCTTTGAGTGGCTGAATAAAGCCAGTAAGGACAGTTCCAGCAAGTCTTGAAAATTGTACAAGTAACGTATAAATGTGCACGATGTGTACAGTGCACGACGGAACATTTAGGCCAGACGACCGCGATCACCACACACTTTTCAACACAAACATTTCAAAGTTTTGAAGCTGAAATCCTCCAAAGAAATTGCTTTCCCAAACTGTGTGATTCCTTTGCCTTTTTGAAATTTTGCAATGCTAAGTATAAATGTTTCTCCCCCTTTTTTTAAAAGTGTTTTATGACTAATGTACACAACAAACAAAATAACAGGCGGGTGGCTAGGCGTCCGACGCCGGTAGTGCATGGCTAAAAAAACCTCTTTTTAGTAGAATTCTGTTAAATTATGAAACAGAGATGTGATTTAAATTAATGCCACAACATACTACTTCAAATAAAGGGGCTGATTAACTAATTTATCACTTAACAAAAGTAAAAACGACTGTTTTCGAACTCACTCTGTGTCACGGCCTATCTCTTTACACGTATTTTGCCATCAGCTGTATGGCGTTATACCCAGTAGGAGGTCACGTGACCGCATGTCAACATTGTCGCGCAATCGGTCTATTGTTGCGGAATATGCCTGTGAATTTTTTTCACACGACTTGGGAAAACACGGAGTATACAGTGCTTAACACACATCAGTGTATGGGTAAAAAACACGTAATAAAAAGCACCATGTTCCAATAAATTGCCCTTTTTTAAACCGTTTGTATGTAATATTCGAAACATGTGGCAACAACATTAGTTTTTTAATTGCCTGAATTTGTTACAAAACATCACGAGTAGAATTATTTAAGAATTAAACAAGGGTGTCTTTGGGTCTGAATGTCATACGAAAGATTTTCTCGCTCCCAATGTTTTAAATTCTCAGTGTGTTTTTTGTCAATAAATGTTTTAAGCTAGGTTTAAAAAATATCAAAATTGTTTATTTCTTTTGTATAATTTATATTTGATTTGAAAACTCATTAACAGACATTCATTTGAATTAATTGTACTTGAACAAGCATACCGGTAGCCATCCCTGGGAGACTGTCAGACTTGTTTAGTTGTGACTATGCTGACGGGCAAAATATTTATTTGTACCTTTTGTTGATCTTTTTGCATGAAGGTTTGTCATATGAAACTTCAACTTCCGGTTTTGACAGGAACTAAAGGTCAAATGGGGGTACATGATATCTTGAATTGCCCGATATTTAAACCACGTTTAAGATATATGTACCACGTTTCATTAATAAAATAGTATGTAAAAACTCATACTTCCGGTTTCGTCCGGAAGTGAAGGTCAAATGGGGTCACACATTGTAAAAATTTGTAGAATTTGTAGGGCCTTAAAATCAGGTTATTATACTATTATACAAATTTACGTTATTCAGATGATTTTGTATATAAAAAAACAACTACTTCCGATTTCAACCGGAAGTAAAGATCAAATGGGGTCACACCCTGTGTAAGATTTTTTTTAATACTTCAAGACCTTCAAGATCATGTATGTAGCATGTATTATTCTTAAGATTGTTTTAGTATAAAACTTCAATTTAATGTAAGTACGTCATCGATGACAAAAATGTTGCTTTGTCATGTACACACTGTGGTCTAGGTATATACATGTACATGTAGTAAGTTTCAACTTTAACTTCCGGTTTTGACCGGAAGTAAAGGTCAAATGTGGTCACGTTGTGCATGACATTTGTAGAACTTTACAAGAGGTTTTCATGTAAAGGAAGAATCTTGAGTTTGGCGTTTCTGATTCTGAAGATATGAATTTTCAAATTATTTAACGTTTGTTTAACGTAATGACGTCATCAATGACGTCACCATTCCAAAAAAGTTGCGGTTTCGTCTACTCACCGAGGTTAATGTTCATTATAAGCTTCAAGTTCATACAAGCTTCAGTTTTTTCAAAATGTCGGAGAGGGTTCATTGAGAAGAAGACGAGGAAGACATTTAGAGTTTGTGAACAAACTCACGGTGTTTGGCTAGAACGTGATGAAGTGATTGCGTAATTGAAAATACATGTACACTCCCTTGACCGATCTTTGACGTAACGTCCAAATGGCATTGTCAGGAGTAAGTATAGAGTGTAGAAGTGTTTTGTCTGTATTCTAACATGTATATATAATCAGTGCAATACTTTTTATGAAATAAATTAGTTTGTCTTTTTGAAAACCGATGGACGAAATCGGGGTCGACATACAGTCTGGTGTCCAACCGTTTGTAAGTAGAGCTTTACATGTGAACAGTAACCAGACTACCATTTTTTTTTAAATTGTTTGCCTCTTCGACAATTTCAAAACGGAAAGGATGGTCCTTTTGATAATTATCAAAAACTAAAATACAACACTACACTGGGTGGGATTATGTTTTAGGGTCCACACGTCACATCACAGTTATTGCATATTAAATGATGTGTGTAACATTTTGTATTTTCTAAATCCGGGAATTATTAAAACAATAATTTTGTTTTCAATTTCAGTACATGTGTGTACATGTACATGTATTCAGATTAGTAGGGATGAATTTTTGGCAAAAAAAATCTGTATCTGACTTCCACATTATGTCCCTCAATTTAGTTCAAATTATATCTTCACCTGTCTAGAATTGCAAAAAGTTGAATGTTTACATGCATGCTGGAGAGGAACAGGCACTTTGAACTAAAACAAAGCAGGCGTAGTGTCAAAATCATTACAAAAAAAACGTTTTCGGATCAAAAGAAAAAGAGTACACAACGTTTCTTGCTACTGTCATCAAAAAACACCTCTCAATAGCCAACAAATGCCAAAATATTCAAGACCTTTTGGTTTTTGTGTTGGTGAAACAAAGCGTTAGACGGCGTGTGTGTGGTCTGTGCACACTCAGCGGTGGAATGTTCGGGCGACCTTTGTTCCATTATTCCGATTTGACACAATGGTGTCTTTACACACTTCCATTTCCAGGCAGTGGAAACATTTGCGTGTATACACATCATCCGGCGCCTACTGACTAGTTAAAGGTCAATAAATAGCCCCGAAAAAAGTAATACAACATTTTTAGGGAAGGCACTCTTGTTTTGTATTTTGGTTGGCTGAAACATAGCCCCATAAATAGTGCCAATACGCTGACTTTCTTCAGGCCTTCA
Source organism: Marthasterias glacialis (assembly GCA_911728455.2). NCBI lineage: Eukaryota > Metazoa > Echinodermata > Asteroidea > Forcipulatida > Asteriidae > Marthasterias > Marthasterias glacialis. The sequence continues at coordinate 15,042,365 of OU452227.1, read as the reverse complement.
GTCCAAAAAACGTGAGATGAACTTTCAAATTGAGACTTACAATTTTTTGATTAGTCGGTGATTGCATGATAGTAGTAGGTAGCACATTAGATTCGCGATGCGATCACACCTTTTGGTGAAATTTTATGAAAAATCTCAGGGCTGATACTGACACATTCCAACATCGTTGGAGCCATGATGGTTGCTGTTGCGCATGTGTGCTGTACAGCACTATGACCTGGGCCCAATTTCATGGCGCTGGTTACCAAAGAATTTTGCGCTTAAGCACAGAATAGGGCCCTGTGTAAAGTGCGTACTCCTATGGGCTGCAGCAGGGCGTAAGCACAGAATTCCGCAGTAAGTCATAGAACTGTACAGTGGACCCCAAAAAACAACAACCTAAATCTCGAACTAAAGGCATTCCTTTAATTGTTGAATTGGGTATTATTGAATTGCTTATATTAAATGAGTCGTTGTTGAATTAAAACAGTTCAGCTCAACAAAAAAAAAAAAAAAAAAATTATATCTATTTTTTTTCATATGTTGGACTGAGTTGTCATAATTTTTTTATTTTTTTTTAATAAATGGAATGAAATTGCGCATAAAAATACATGGAGCATACAAACTAGTAAAGCCAAACACATGTAATACATTAAATGGTATTTATCTCTTCCATGTTTTAGAGTTCCAATGTAGAAAATCTCTCACCCCAGGTCATTCGACAGGTCACAAAAGAAGAAGGTGACCTTTGTTCTGACCCTCCAGAAGGTATTAAACTCCTTCCCAGTGAACAGGATATCACAGATATCCAAGCATCTATAGAAGGACCAGGTAAGTTAATGGATACGGTAGTGTATTGGATTAATTCACAACACACAAACATAAATGCCAATAATTTTCATTAGGTCCAACATAATAATACAAAAACACAGTACATAGACGTTTAATCATTCACTGAAAAAACAAAACCTATACAAAAACAATTCCGGTATTGCTAAATAAAAAATAAGGAACAGGCCACTGTTGACTTCATTTTAATCTGTAATTATTTTATAGTTTAAACCATGTTAACTTTGTGTCCCAGATCTTTTCTTTTAATGATTTCTATGATATGTTTCAATTATGGTGTGTTTCAATCTTACTTTAAGTCACTGTCAAAAGTATTAATCTTTGAATTTTGGTGTGAACAAAGAAAATGGCTTCTGACTGGCACCCCTGAACAAAGATTGATAAAATAGGGAGACCACCAACTTTAGGACTGGATAGCTCAGTTGATGGAGCGCCGGAACGTTTATCCGGGGGTTGCTATAGTTTCAAATCCCGCTCCAGTCAATTTGTCTTTATTCACCCAAAAATTGAATTAAAAATTTACCCAGTCAGTTTCCCTTGTGTTTTAATGCTTAATATTATTAATCTTTGTCATTTCCAGGATCATTAACATTTTCCTGCCTAATCAACCTCAAAATATCCTGTTGGTCTTTAGGCCCTAAAAAATAAATTGCTCTGTTTGTGTTCTGTATACTTTTTATTCGGCTTAAAAAAAGAAGGGAAAAAAGACAAAGAAAGAAAAGGGAAAACAAATTAACAAGACTTGGATTCCTACAAAACATGTCTGACTTTGACCAATTTAAAATGTAAAAGAAAATTGAAATTAAACAAGGACGCATCAAGAAAAATGTACCGATGTCATGCATGGTTGGAGTCTATTTTGTGATCCACTGGCAGCGTAATGTCAAGCTGAACAGGTTCTATCATATCAGACTTTAAAACAAAACCTGCCTGAAGACATTTTGTTGCTTACATGATTTGCACTGGTATAGATCTATGGTTAAAAATGAGGATTTTGAAATTAAGTGAAATTATGTAAGTCTTTCAACTTTAGTTGTCAAAAACGGATACTATTTATTTGTATAACCTTTTGAAATGAGACGGTCATTGCTAGTTATTAATGTACACCAAATACACATGAATTATGTCTAACATAATGTAAAAATTGTTTGTATGAATTAAGGTATGCTTAATGAATTTGTAAATGCAATAATTGTTACTCGGATATAATTTTATGAAAGATAAAGCTGATCTATTGTGGAATTGCTGCCTCTGTGTTTTCATTTGGTTTCTTATGTTTACTCTCATCAAGCCTTACTGTACATGATGTAATAATGGCCTGGTAAAGGCCGTCATCTTTTCATGAGGGCGCTGTTGACCAGCTGCCACACCTTTAGAAATGGCTCTGTAATTTTTGTTCAAAATCCATTTTTATCTCTTCAGTTTTAAGCCATCCAATATTAATCTTCTTACCAGTTGTTACCCACTTTGATGTTATCCCTTTGGAGTGTGTATTTTTGTGGATTTTGATGTTCTACCTTGGATTTTATAACATTTCATGAATCTTTGATGACACTAGCTGCACTTCCATTTTGGATATTGACTGTACACATTCAGTTTTGAGATTCTTTCATCGACAGTACATTTGTGCAAGTGTTTGGGTATGTGTTTTTACCTTGATCGTGATGCCATGTATGACTATTGGAGTGCTTTATTGTAAATTAGTAACCTCCTGCTGATATAATATATTCTGCACTACAATTCAAGATGGCTGCCATAAGAATTGTTACTGTACTCCTTGTTTTATCATCATGCCACCATTTGATACAGGCAAGGAATTATACATTACAGACTGGTATTGGATGTAAGGATGTGCTCTCAACAGATTTTGTTAATCCATGTGGCATTTTTCAGACTTGCTCAATAACAGTGAATTTGTGTCCTACTGGATTCCATTCAACAAAATTTGCATTAACAAAATGGTCGAAACATGGGCAGACCTGCTTTTTAATCCCTGGACACGACCCGCCTCTAGACATAACTGTATCAATGGATGTCTCTATAAACCCTGGTCCAGTTAGTAACTATAATTACCCGCATGGAAATGATGAACTGAGCAACCAAAGTACATGTACGAGCGAGTCAATCAAGTATTCTCGTCATCAACTTTTCACAATTGGCAGATCCGCACGAAGTGTGATGCAACATGAGAAACTCAATGTACTTAAATTGAATGGAATTCTTCGATTCAGGGGAAAAAGAGCAGGCCGTCGCATTACATCTTTAAATGCAACAAATTCCATGAATAATTTGCATAACCGAATTCCCGTTGTGCAATGTCGTCAACGATTTAAAACTTTGAATCTTCGTCAAATTGACCAGTCAGTCCTGATCAACATCCGTAAGCTCCATTTACAGCCATGTTTGCCATCTGTTGTGTTACCTCATGTTTTAACTGTCCCATCAGACCCTATCAACAACCAGTCTGACTCTCGATTGAATCTGGATGAGCCAACTAACTGCTTTGAAACCATATCCAATCTGAAGGGCCTAAAGATTGCACATCTTAACATTGTGTCACTTATGGCTAACTGCAAAATTGAGATGCTGAGAATGGCGTTGATTGACAAACCTATAGACATTTTGTGCTTGAATGAAACAAGACTTTCACATAAAATTAGTTGTGATGAAATTGCCATAGATGGGTATACAGTTTACCGACATGACAGAAATCGCAAAGGAGGTGGTGTGGCAATATATGTATCTAAAAATCTTCAAAGTACCCACAATTGTGATTATGAAAGTAGTGATGTTGAAAGTGTGTGGACTAAAATTAGTCTGCCAAATACAAAACCAATTGTTGTTGGGTCTATTTATAGACCACCTTCATCTCAAGCAAGTTTTATGGTTACCTTGGAAAACCACATATCTGAAGTTGTAAATCTGGCTGGTAACAGTGATATGGTCATCACAGGTGACTTCAACTTAGATCTGCTTAAATCCAAGTCAGCTAAAGTCATTACCCAATTATGTCAACGATTTCAATGGCACAATGTTATAGGCACACCTACACGTATTACAGAGAACAGCTCCACATGTATTGATTTGATTATGGTATCTAATGAAAGTAAAGTGTTCTCATCAGGTAACATCTCAGTCGGGTTTAGTGATCATAATCTTGTGTATATGGCCTTCAAAGCCCGTAAAACTAGAGCTGAACCAAAAATTCTAAAAATAAGGACCTTCCGTAACTTTGACATAGATGTATTTAACCAAGATCTTAGTAATGTTAACTGGGACTCGGTGTGTCAAATGATTGATTCTGATATGGCATGGAGAGCTTTTAAAAACAAATTTATTGAAGTTGCTGATCAACATGCACCACAGGTAGATATTCGTATTAAGGGTAATCTACCTCCATGGTTTAACCAGGAAATTGTGTGGTTATCTAATGATCGTGACTTTTGTAAACGAGTTGCTCAGAGGAGTGGTAAAACAAGAGATTGGGATATATACCGCACTAAAAGGAACCATACAACTAATGCGATCAAACGAGCTAAGAAGTCATATTATTCTGATACTATTGAGCATAATAAGAATAATGGCAAAAAGTTATGGAAAACAATTAAATCTATTCTTCCTACAAAGGGCCGTGAGTGTGTTAAGGAAGTTGTAGTAAATGGTATTGATTTAAAGGAGCCCAAAGAGGTTGCTAATGCTTTAAACAATTTTTTTACAGAAATCGGAAATAAGTTGGCCCATAATTTTACCAATGATGACAATGAGAGTGTGTGCACAACGTTGAATTGTACAAATGAAATTCTAAATTTCAGAGAAATTGATGAGGAATTTGTTTTTAAGCAGCTTTCTGCCCTCCAATTGGGTAAGGCCACAGGTATTGACGGCTTTAGTGGTAGATTATTGAGAGCGGGGGCCTACCAGATCGTAACACCCCTTACACATGTGCTTAATCTTACTCTCCGCACTGCTATTATCCCACTTGAATGGAAGAAGGCTGTTGTCTCACCTATTTTTAAAGATGGTATAAAAACAAACTGCAGCAATTATAGACCTATATCTGTCTTACCAGAGATCTCTAAAATCCTTGAGAGGGCCATCCACACCCAGGTCTATGAGCATTTGCAAAGAAATGGGCTTTTTTCTACTTCACAATCTGGCTTTAGGCCTCAACACTCAACTCTTACTGCAATAACTGATGTCACTGATTATCTCTATAATAATATGGACAAAGGCGAAATAACTGGTGCTGTGTTTTTAGATCTGAAAAAAGCCTTTGATACGGTAAATCACAAGGTTCTTCTGCACAAACTATCAAACTATGGCATTCATGGCAAAGAGCTGGCGTGGTTCACAAACTATCTCACCAATAGAGAGCAAATTACAACCATTAAAGGCAGTTTTTCAGATCCTAGACAAGTAACAGTCGGTGTACCCCAGGGTTCAATTTTAGGCCCACTTCTTTTTATTCTTTTTATAAATGACCTGCCAGATATTATTAGCAAGAGTAAGATAGTTTTGTATGCAGATGATACCGCTATTATGTACAGCTCTAAAAGCATAATTGACATCAATCGTGTTTTGAATGAGGAATTGAAAATTGTCTCTGAATGGATGTATAATAACAAATTAACTCTCAATGCTTCAAAAACCAAAGTCATGACTTTTGGAACATCTCAGAAAATAAAATATTCTAACAATCTGACTGTTAAAGTCAATGAGGATATACTGGAGAATGTGACCGAGTTTAAATATCTTGGTGTTTGGTTTGACCGACGTCTTAGATGGGACACGCACATTGACAAAACTGCTGCCAAAATTTCTCAAAGACTTGGAGTGTTGAAACGGTTGAGTTGGTATGTTAATCAATATACACGTAATACATTGTATAATGCTCTAATCTTGCCCCACATTGATTATTGTTGCACAGCCTGGACTCGAGGTGCCGATAAATATGTTAACAAAATTCAGATTTTACAAAACCGGGCAGCAAGATTAACACTAGGCTACAGGGTTAGAGATGTACATGTCAGTGATTTGTATAGTGAATTGAATTGGATGCAGGTACGTCAGCGGGCAGAGTACTTTACAAACATTCTTATGTACAAATGCGTTCATGGCCTGGCTCCGGAGTATTTGTCGAATTGTATACAATGTCAAATGAACACTCACTCTTATAATACCAGATCCAATACCGGTAACAACATCTCTCACTCTGCTGTTAAAACTGAAACTGGGAAACGTTCTTTCAAATTCTCTGGAGCCAGGTCATGGAATAACCTTCCACCTGCCATTAAAAGCTTGCCAACTCTCATGAATTTTAAAACGCACGTCAAGGAGCACATTTTAAATCCAAGTAATGTGTAATAAGCTCTATTTTGATATATTGGTGGTAATTTTAAAGTCTTTTGTACTGGATTTTATTGTACTTTTTATATTGCTGATTTTGTGGGGTTTTTTATTTAAATTTTTTAATTTCTTACTTTTTATTTTTTCGCTGACATGATTTCTTATTTTTTAGGCCTTTATTACTTATTTGCTTTGTATGATACTTTTGTATAATATTTTTATATTTTATGTATGTACTGAGGGCCCCCATGGAGAGCAGTGCTGTGCACTGATTGGGGTTTACCCTCATTAAATATGACTTTAAATAAAAAAATAAAAATAAATAAAAATCTTGGTTTTTTTTTTCGTCTCTTGGTCACTGGTCAACTTTTTTTGTCACCACATTGGCTTGCAGCTAGGGCTGATACCTGTTGGCTATTTTTAATTTCATGTACACAGCTTGTTGGAGAAGATAATCTTATACTTTACATTTTCCCATCAGGGCAAGTCCTACACAATGTTGTAGCTTATGACTTGACTTATTTAAAGAAACATGACGTCATCAGGTGTCAACTTGCATCAAAATCAAATCAAAGGATGTTCAAAGAATAGTATTTGTTGAACCGCGTGACATAAATTCAGTCTTTGTGACATATTTCAGCTCATTACAAAATGTCACATTTCTTACTGACACATGACCTGAATTACGAAATTGTTAGTGAAGTCGAAGCTTTCTAAAAAAAATAGGCTTTTTGTAGACGCCTTCATAATGTTCCAGTCCATTTGAAAGGTAGAATCTTGAACCGTTTCTTATTAAACAGTAGTTGAGTCAGTTGTATGACGAAGTTGTTGACGAAATTCAAGATATTTTGGTGTTCTCCAGAGTTCGAGGTTCACGTCACTAGATCTGCATTTGTGAAATACCGTGTCCGAATGAATAGCTTTTAAAACTTATGACTTAACTTATTTAATGAAACAGATGACGTCAACACATCACCAGGTATCAAAGGATTTAGTAGCCTACATGTTTTTGCATATTGGTGTGCATGCAATCTGAGACAATTCCTGTCTACATTCCCCTCGATTTGGAGCAAAAGTTTTCAAGAGTTTATAAAGAGAATTCCATTTGGTCGGTTCGCAGTGTAGCGGTCTTAAAAATAGGGGTACTATCCGGACTAATTTTGCTGATGATTGGTTGTTTAATTATTATAATTAACACCACTTTGTTCACTTTGAACTTCAGGGAATGTGCGGTCCCGAAGCAAAAGCCGGAGATGCAACTTGTGAAATGTCGGACTCGGTTAGTGTGAAACAATCATGGTCATCATTTGGAGGTTTATTGTCGAGGCCGCAGCGTCGCAGCGAAGGCATTTTCTTTGCGGGGGGGGGGGGGGGGGGGAAACCTAAATTTGCAAACTGACATCAAATGAAAATAAAAGCACAATGACATGAGACTCACCAACATGTGGGGGTTTGGGGGCATAGCCCCCGAGCGCTCATGAGGATTTTCAGTGATTCCAAGGTTTAAAATGGCCCTCAGATGCCGATCATTAGACGACTCATATTCGAAGTGCAAGCTTTGGAAACCGTAATTTGTTTGCGAATCCCCTGTTGGAGTATATGAACACAAATTCTAGTGGGGGTCAAGGAGGCGAAGCCCCTGGACGCTCTTCGGTTTTTAGTGCTTTCAGGTATAAGGAGGACCGTTAAGATGCCGAAAATAGACGTTTAATTTTGAAATTCAAACTTTAAATACTTTGGACTCGGGAAAAATCCCCTACTGTTTAAGGTTACTGGGGCAACCATTCTTATGGGAGTCCGGGGACGAAGCCCCGGACGCTCTACGGCTTTTAGTGTTTTCAGAGCGAAGATTTCCGCATATTGCCGAGAATATTAAATTTGGTGATTCAAAGTTTGACTTCTCACACGACAAGATTTAAACCCATTTGAAATTATGAATTTGCTTTGTTAGCCATTTTCAGTCGGCGAAAATAAGAGGGCACGTACCCGCTGCGTCCAACTCTAAATCTGCCCCTTTGAATTTTTGCCAGTTGGAATGTTCTCAGGACATTTGGTATTGGCATAAAAGATAATTAAAAAGACTCAAATTGTTCATAACTTTATCATTATACCAATCTGATCATGTACACCACGTTGATGTTGTAAGTTTATCTTTTTTTACATTACATTAATAAACGTGTTTCTATTTCGGATGTGTTATTAGTTGACGCACACAGATGGTCTATTATCAGTGGCATGCGATTGGGTTTCGAAAAAGACCATGAATGAATACAAAGGGTGTCTCTATAGCAGAGAACAGCGCTGGTGAATTATTATTGAACTTCGATTACTAGGCAAGAATACAAAAACATTCAATTCACTTCAACTTCCCTCAATAAATTTTATTATTTCCCTTTACCAATTTTTAATTCAAATCAAAATTTTGTACAACTTGTAAAAACTTTATTGTCCATACTTATGGTACATAAACGTGGCATGGATCTTCGCTGATCTGGGGAAACGACCGATGGTAAAACTGAAATAGGCTAAAACATGACGACGTTACATATCTCCGTGTCGTGATATCACGGATCACGTTAATTTATCATTACAGTGTTGCCGCTTCCAACCTCCAACTCTTGCACAACTTGAAAACAAATGATTAAACAACGATGACCTTAAAGTAATTTTCATTCACATCATAAACGACTTCATCTCGTGGTTTTGCAGTAGCACTCAAGATAGATGCTTGACGACTGGCCTTGCTTCCCACCAGACGGATCAAGCATCATTGTAGCAGGTACGACTCCTGAAAAATTACGGGAGAAATACGGGAGAAATGATCGTAATAACAGTGTGATTCCCGTTTTGCAAACTTACTTCTTATTTGTATTATCCTTTATGCATTTGATGAACAGACAAGTAGGCAGAAGATGATTAATTGAATTGATTTAAAAAACAACAACAACAGATAAATATAATAATACAATGAATGAGAGGTTTTACAAAAAGACAAAAGTTACAATATCAACTTCTCTGCCTTGTTCTCCTTTTGACCATTAGACTGCCTAATTCCTACTTACCCAACGAAGGAGTTGTAGTAGGATTTACTGCACGTCGACCAGCCTGGTTCATCACGATGGTCATTAGCATAAGCTGCCATAACGTATCCCGATGATGAACAACCATTGCCGTCACTGTCATGGCTTAACCCCATACTATAGATATGTATAGAATAAAAGAATTTGTGAAAAAGAAAAGGACCGGGTTAGAGGTTTGTCAGATGTTTCCGTGCCAGGTCGTGTATTACTCCAAAGTGTACGATGTGTTCACGCATGAGCTCAATCTCCTTATGCGTATAGGCCTACTCTTTTATCTAGTGTTTATCATTGTTCTTGATGGTTAAAGCTTAGCAAAAACTAGGGTGTTAAATTGATTCTCTTTGTATCTATATGTGACAACACCTATACATGGTGTTAATTTGACTAACGATAAAGCAATAGGGATAACTAACACCATGTCGGTGTTGTCACATATAGATAGGCCTACCAAGAGAATCAATTTAACACCTCAGTTTTTCAGTTTTCTGGTTTGAAAGCAAGTTACACATACCCTTGCATACGAAACTTACTAGCTCAAAAATAACGTCTGTGTCTTAGCGTGATCGCAATCAAGGAAATCCAGAGATGGCTCAGTTATTGATATCGTGCATTTATGGGTATTGATTATTGCGCAGTCCGATTGGAAATAGTGAATTAGACACACTGTGTGCCCACACCGGATGACTTTGTACCCTCATGTGCTGTGGGGAGTTAAAATAATACACGCACATCTGCCTTTATTAAGAATGGTTATACTTACTTATGCCCAATCTCATGGCTGAGCGTGTCGGTAGCATGCAAAGAACGGAAGGTGTTGACCGATACTGCATTTTTGTTGCCACAGTTGCCTACATATGCAATGCCAAGTGTAGATCCAGAGTCTAGTTCCCATCTGCCAAGGTATATATTGCAATTTGAGTTTATTGCTTCCGCCAAGAAGGTGTTTATGTTATTGCCCTAGTTTGTTTACTTATGGACCATATCCATTTGACGATCAATTGGACCTTATACATTGACGTCATCTCGCAGCCATCTTAGAAGTAAAACAATGACAAAACAATGGAAAGCGCCCATCTATGGCCGTTTACGAAACCACTGGGCTTGGGCTCTGGCTTGGGCTCCGGCTTGGGCTCCGGCTTAGGCTCCGTCCGCCAGTTTGAAGACCCGTAAGGAAAGCACTTGTTTTATAAATAACTAACAGATCCCAAGCCCAAGTCCAAGCCCACAAGCCCAAGCCCAAGCCCAAGCCCACAAGCCCAAGCCCCAAAGCCCAAGCCCAAGCCAAAGCCCTAGCTCAAGCCCAAACCCAAGCCAAAGCCCCAAGCCCAAGCCCAAGCCACCAAGCCCAAGCCACCAAGCCCAAGCCGAGACCCAAGCCCAAGCCCAAACCCACAACCCAAGCCCAAAGCCCAAGCCCAAGCCCACAAGCCCACAAGCCCACAAGCCCACAAGCCCACAAGCCCACAAGCCCACAAGCCCACAAGCCCACAAGCCCAAGCCTAAGCCCAAGCCCACGACCACAAACCTGAGCCCAAGCCCCCAAGCCCAAGCCCAAGCCCAAACCCAACCCCATGCCCATGCCCACAGGCCAAAGCCCACAAGCCCATGCCCACAAGCCCAAGTCCAAGCTCACAAGCCCAAGCCCAAGCTCACAAGCCCAAGCCCAAGCCCACAAGCCCAAGCCCAAGCACCTAAGCCGTGGTTTTGTCAACGTGCCCATCTTTCTGACTGTCCGTCTTAAGCGGAATATTTGAGAAGTTATGGATGGATTTCAATGAAACTGTGTGAAGATAAAAAATCTATCGTGGGTCGGGGACCAATCGATTATAAGGCCGTGTCCGAATTAACGGCTTCGGCAGTGGCTATGGCCGGAACGTCGAAAAGTCCTATTCTCCATTGTTGTCGTTGCAGCCAATGACCACAGCCGTAGCCGAAGTCGTTTGATTCGGACGCGGCATACCTTATATTTCAGTGATGGTGACATGATTGCAATAAAGGATTTTAAAAAGATATATTCATATGAAGTCCAGCCCTGAAAGAGGACAATCCTCAAAAAATTTGGCACCAACTTTTTGGGTAAGCACAGTTTCTTTAATATTTCATGTTATCTTGTCTGCATCTTCTGTGCTACACAGCATCTTCATTAGCTTTATTCACATACATCTATATATATTATATAAACTAAGGTATAATATTTAGAAATAGCAATATTGGTTGAAAAGGAAGAGCGAAATCATACATGTAGCATGCAGAGAGATTGTATATAGGGAAGACAGTGTTGCCACGAAGACAGTTTTTAATGGTTTTTTGGAAGCATGTGCATCAAACAGTTTATGGGCATTAGGACAGACAGAAAAAAATTATTATTGTAGGGGTTACAATTAATAATTAATTAAGAAATCTTTATGCCTAGATTTGAAATTAGCAAATGGAATTAAATCAAAACTTATTATTTTAATTATTTAATATTTTTAGAAACACAACTGTTATGATCTGAAGCTTTGCATCATTTTGTGAAGATTAAATATTGACGCCTTTGGGAGTCAACAGGTAGGTACGTGTAAGCCACCGCGTCGCCTAAAATGTGCACCACACTGTATAACACACAGGGACATTGGCTTCCAAAATGGCGCAACCAAGATTGTTGTGATGATGACGTCAGGTGAATTTAGTCAATACGCAATATTTTATGGTATAGTGGTGACCTTATTATTGACCTTGCTTCCTGTCAAACCCGGAAGTTCATATAAATAGATGATGGGATTATGTTCATTGTTCTTGGTGGAGTCTTGGCTAGTCTGGCTCATTGCAAACTTTTGAAAAAGAAGCTCAAACCACTTACCCGGTCATAATAGCAGCATTATCCCAGTGTTCTGATGAAGATGATGAAGGGTTGTTGGCGTACTGCCAAGTAGCTGAACGTTGTAGGGATGTCAGTGAGTCTGGACAGGTTTTCAAACCAGTCTAAAAACCAGAACAATCAAAAAAAGTCATACACATTCACATTCATTAGATTCCAAACATCAACCAGTAGTTTATTTTTATGTTACTTTTTTTTACCCTGCATACGATTTACTTCTGGTGGAGAGTTGACTTACCTCAGTACTTGTAAAGATCTTCACTTTCACCAACTTAGGTATCAGGGTATTAGATGCATCCAGTGAATTGAGTTGCAACACATTCTTCGCCTGTTGATATTGAACAAAGGGTATCTGATTATTAAAATCAAATGTAACATAGGCGAACGAGCCGGGTGGAGGGGAAAACAGTGGGGGAATTCGGGCAAAGGAAGAAAAAAATGTTTTTATTAGAAATCGGCACTTGTATTTGTATCTGTATAAAATTTCGGGCAAATCGACCCCTCTCCCCCCCCGTAACCAAAGAGTCCCAGTACACATGTGTACATGGATGTAAATTAGCAGTCACCTTTAATGACTCGCATTATGATGTTCACATTAAATCAATATGTTCCCCTTTTACTTGAATTCACGATGAGTATCCTTTTGGTATATACATACATGGTATAGTGAACTCATATGTTCCACTCAGTGAGATATTTCAAACTTGATTCTAGATGTGTATAAACACAACATGCGTCAATATTACACTTATTGCTATTAAATCGTAATCAATATTTAATATGTACACAACCCAGATGCTTCACTAGTTAAATAAACTGAAATAAATTATCATGCAAAACTTTACTTAGAACTACTAATAAAATAATGTCTGTGTGATAGACCAGAGTATATCACTCACTGCGTTAAAAACCGCCGTCAGACAATTCTGGGTATTGCTGCCTCGTTGATCATACAAAACAGAATCGCTGATGAGAGCAAGTTCCAGGTATTTGGTTGACTTTGTACTAATATCATTATCATCGTCCTCTACATCCTCGGCAACGAACGAAGTCTCATCTGCCAAGAAATTAGTCGGAAAATATATTGTACCCCGCTTGCAAGGTGAACTAAATCAAGAATGAGCTTTTTACAACAACCGTACCATAATAAACTGGTCACTGCTCTTGTTTCTTGGTATGGTGAACAGAAATGACGATTGACAACAATTGACAAGATAAATCAGTGGTCAGTAGCGTTTGTCTTGAAAGCGTTGCACAACCTAAGTGTGTAACCAGCTAACGGCACAGCCTAACCAGCACAACCTAATGTGTGCAACCAGCTACCGGCAATGATTACGAATGCAGTGAAAACAATGGGGGCACCAAATATCGGAGTAGCCTTTGCGCGGTAACGAAATCTTTACTGTAAAACTCATGGCAATTCATTCTGCAAAGGAGAGATGATCCTAGCGAAATGGTTCAATACCGCATAGTTGGGGTACATCATCCCCGTTATGTTACACCCAGTCGTTGGTTAAATGAAACATTATGGCAAATTCATCCATAAATTATTTGATTGTTCAAAGTGGTTTTGAATCCAACAGCAAACTGAGTGTGTACACGCCAAATCATTGAAAATTTCGGCATGAAACATTACTTAAAGGCCTAGGTCTCCTTCTTTTTACTTTTATTCCTTGTACTCTGGTCTGGGTTTAGTCTTTACCTACTGTGACAGGACATGCAGGACCGTTGCCCGGCATGCGTTTGTAAGCGATATGTGGAAGACCACGCCCTATGTCTCTTTTGATGGCATGTTCTTCATCAAGTGGTTCAATATATGTAGGTCCATCAGCATGATGAATGACCGCCATCTGAAGAAAACGAGTGTTATACGAACATACATTTAGAAAATACACACAGTATTGACCAGTGGCTGTACGATATAACGCATCTTTACTCGAGTAATACAATGGGCCTTTCGTCAAGGCCTTCTTGGCTTTGACAGTAGCCGCCAAGCCACTGCAGTGCGCACGACGAGTGGCAAAGCCACGAGGGCCTTTTCCAACTTGTCAGGAAATTATAATGTTTTTCTTTATTTCTCGATGTTTGCCAATCAGAAGCGATGGGGGTCAGCATGCCTTAACATCATCTGCATTGTGATTGGCTAACCTTTCAGGGCTGTTCTTATTTGCGTAAAAGTTTTAAATAATTTATGTTTGAAACTTCCTGAATAATTCAACATCAAAAACCGCAAAATCAAGTTGGAAAAGGCCCTCGTGGCTTCGCCACTTGATCGTGCGCGCTGACTTGTATTGGTCTTCGCGGCTACATAGCTGTCTAAGCCACGAAGGCCTTGACGAAAGGCTAGTAATACAGTGTCATGCAGCTCGTGGGCGATAGACCTAACTCCATTGTTCTTATTTTACTTCCTTTTCTAAAAATCCTAACAAACTGATTGGCCTCCATGGAGACTTCGTCTATGGTTCGGTCATACTGTTGAGCAACATTGCATGATTGTTATTCTTTTAGGAAAAGAAAAAAGAAAAATTACAGTCACCAATAACGTTCATTCATCTTGCGACCATTTTGGCACTTGATGGTGTACGTCCCATCCCATAATCGAAGATTAACTCATTGAAATTATAGCCCCAGGCAGGAAATACGTACCAAACCTTCACAAGTGCTAACAGACGCAAGTGACGTGGATTGCCCTGTAACCTTCCCGGTGTACAGACAGTCAGTTCGGACGGGTACAGTGATTGTTCCTTGCTCAGTGATGTATTCAGCCACGAGACCTGGTCTAATAGAGCTATCATCGTGTTCTAAAGCCAATTCCAATGTCTGCCCAAACGCATCAATTTGCAGCTCCAGCGATGAGGCGGCAATAGCACTACGACCGACATAACGCTTGCTATCAGTGGTTATAACTTCAGGGTACACAATCTCGTACTCAGGAGCTAGGTTTTTGATGAAAAGAGAAATTATTTTAAAAGAATAAAGCTTAGTTTCTCAATATAGGCTGCTGAAAACCTTTCAAGTTGACATTAAGTATGGACGTCATAATGTCGATTAAAATCACACAGACGCGGGGCAAGTTCGCGCAAGGACAATTTGTGATTTTTGGAGAATTCAGCCGATATTCAGTAGTCACGATAGATATAGAAAGTATAAATGAGTTTCGTACAGAGAACATTATACCCTAAGCCTTGTATAGATTTAATTGTTACCTGCACACCCACAGAGAACAAATTATAGCGTTTATCTTACTTTTGAATAATCTACACGTCGCAATTTTACAACATGGCAAAATACTGTCAAAGTTGAAAAAATAGAATTTGAAGACCGCGCTATTTATTTCGGTTGTAACAATAGAAATTTTAATTTCTATTGTAAACACATTGTCCTTAAAAGGACAATGTGTTTACATGCTGAAAAATGTGCACGGTTTTTCACTATTTTCTCCTGACTCAGACGACAGATTGACTTTTCACAGGTTTGTGTTTTCATGTATATATTGAATCACACAAAAGTAAGAACACTGCAGTATCAGATTTACAAATACTGTATTTTACCTTTAACATAGATAACACTTTCCTGTAACTTAAGACACTGTTACCATAATAGTGATTTTATGTAAATAGGGAACGATTTGGTTGGTCAAGCTGCGTCCCTGTTGTGTTACAGCAACTGAACATGAATTCAAGTGCGAACAGTGAACTTTCCATTACGCTAAGTTTACATCGTAACCTTAAGTTTTAGATCACAGTATATATTGGCTCGGCTCATATTGTGAGCCGCAAGCTCATTGTTAGAAGTCAACATTAAACGGCCTGTTGACTTACCCTTCTCATTACTGCTCACACCAAAGTAACGCTGCAGTTCGTCTGTAGATAAACTGAGATCCACCTGAGAAACAAAGATAAAACAAAATATTAATGTGTACCTTTTGGAAACAGGTTGTAAAAATTATGTTAAGTTTGGTTTTTAATATATTCATAGACATTCACAAAACATTTACAAGATACCCACCGGGTAAAAGTTCTACCAACAACAACAAAATAGGCCTAAATAAATAAATGAAGAAAACAAAATCGGGCAAAACTGGGGAAAATTCGGGCAAAGCAAGACGAAGAAAAAATAAAAAGATGTTTTTTTTAATTAGAAATTGGTACTTATGTTTTTATCTGTGTGTAAAATGTCGGGCAAACCAACCCCTCTGCCCCCTTCACCAAAGAGTCCTCATACGCCTATGTCTACCAAGATGATTTAGATACAGTCCAAACTATTTTTCTATCTTACCCCTGGACTTGCAAAAACTGTTGCAGTCAGGAAAATACACAAAGCAATTTGCTTCATCGTTGGTCTTTTTGAAGCCCGCTTCTTTAGAAGTGCAAAAACTGAACAAATCCAGTCACTTTTATACATTTCGTAACATCTCAATTCATGGTTGTATAAAATATTGTTTCTGGTGATTATTCACAAATGACCTTAATTATAACTATTTAATTACTCGACCTCAATTGAGTTTTAAATTCAAGTGTTTGATTCATTTTCGGTTAAACAAAGAACTTTAACCTAAACTCATAACATTTGTTGGTGGGGGAGTTAACTACCAGCAGAAACAATAACACGAGGATAAAGTATAACACCACACCCTTACATTATTGTTGCGGTGTAATGAATGTAGACATGGCATGCTTAGATGATAAGTCCACGGGAGAATATTCCTTATTTAGTATATAGTAAACTTCTTGAGTATGGAAGTCCAATAGAATAGGCGCAACCATTTTGATATGACGACGTCATAGTGAACTGCAGCTGCAGATTAGCAAGCATGGAAAAGTATAGTTCCTGTCTGGAATTGAATTCCTGCACTTGCCGTCACTACGAAAGGTCGAATGTAAGGAAAACTTACCTTTCCATTTCTTTAGTTCGTTAAGTTCAGCCAAATTCGTTTTTATAAATGTTTTGACTTCTGGGGACTAAGTTGTATCAATTTAAAGATTCTACAATGCATGAAGAAGATGAATCGTTACATCCTGCCCACCGGCGTGACTGTTGTAATTCACTTGGCAACTCCGCAGTTGCTTCAAATTATTGTATTGATGAAGACTGCCCTGACATCTGGTAAAAATATATGAGGATAAACCATGGAGGTAGAAAAGTAAACATACAAAGCTCAATCAATCTAAATGTTGTTTTGTTTAAGTTTCAAATGTAATAAAATACACAGGGTCAGACCTGCAGCTGTTCCTACGCTTTTTCTTAAACGCTCGCCTTGTTACAATAAGAAAAATATGTCCAAAGAAACCCTTGGGTTCAAAGACATTGCCTAAGGCAGCAATTAAGATTGGCAAAAATACTACAAAGCATTGATAATGGCGTAACACGGAACGTGGGGCACAATGTCCGCTCCCAATCCCTGCCTTTCATTCATGGTTTAGAACAACATGAATGCAACTCAATATTAATGTATTTTTTGTTTCATTTCTTCTATCTCATGCTGCTACGGGCCTTGACAGATATCCAGGATAGAACTTTTAGCTGAGAATGGTAAAGGATCCCAAGCTTGGCTGTGAAGGACAAGCTCATTAAAATACTTAAGACAAAGACCCCCCAAATTGATGTGCATTATACTGGCTTGACTTGTAATTACTGAAACCAATTTGATATCAGCAGGCTAATTAAGTTACAATTAGTGGGTCTGATAATTTCACTACGGTGCATATAACGAGAGGCTACCAGTACATAAATTTTATCCCTAAGCTACCTAAGGCCGAAGTACTTCAGTCCATAGTTCTTGGTCTCTGTTTTCTCAAACACTTTTTTTCACAATAGCGCTCCTTATAATAGCAACCTTATTTTCTTTCAGGATATCCACTTTTTTAAGCTAATGATGGTAGGATGGCGTAAGGGTTGAGCTTGGCTGTGAAGGACAAGCTCTTATTAAAATATTTGAGGCAAAGACACCCAAATTGAAGTGCAAACTAGCTTGACTTGTAGATGTGTAATAGTGAAACCAATTTGATAATAGTGGGCCAATTAGCCCTTTCCATCCATGATAATTATGCTAATTACATTTACACAAGCGTACAGACATTATTGGTGGGCAAACGCCATAGAGCTATGCACTGGGTAGACGCACAAACACGTGTGCGTCACGCAACCATCCAGCCCCACAAAAAGGCGCGAATGTTCCCTCATTTTGCCCACCAGTTGTGTTAGTGCAAACCTCGCCACCACAGCGTCTCGTCTTGGTACCAAAAACATGACGCGGCGAGATCAATTACCCCTGGGAACGAGGTGGGTATTCGTGCACACGCATGATGTGCAATATACTGTGTAAGTCTCGTGGGTATTGGAATGTGTTTTGGAGGACCAGTTGGTCCCACGCACATTGCTTTAACATGTGAAACAAACAAAATCGGGCGCTTTAAAGCCCCAGCTCAACATTGGTAAGAAGAAAAACATAAATGTTTACAGAAAACAATTAGCGCCTGATCTGATCATTTCATTCCCGTGTATGAGAGTAGGCTACCACTACATCTATCGTTTAGTTTGAGCTAAGTAAGACCGAAGTGCTCCAGTCCGTATAGTTCTTGGTCTTTGTTTCCTCAGTGTTGTCTGTAAACACAACGATATGGTGCTCCGTAGGTGTTGTCAGTTTGGCTCTTTTCACTAAAAATTGTTGCCCTGGAGAGGGACACACGAGACATATTGACGTGGAATTCCATTGAAAATTTCACATTATGATGAAATTTGATCTGAAACTTCGCGACTTGAAGAGACTGTGCCTCCAATTTGAAGAGACTGGGCAATAGACCGATCCATTAAGCCCCGCCCCTTACGTGTTGACCAATCACAGCCTTGGCTATACGCCTCCGAAAGTCCGACAAAAGTCCGGCACGATAAAATCCTTTTGGAAAAGGTAAACATGATTGTGCGCGTTTATGTCGTGCAGTGAGTGGCATTGAAGAGACCCACATTTTGCTGCCCTACGTGTACAATGGTCATGTAGCCAATGCTGTGATTGGTCAATATGTTCGGTCAATATTGTTACAGTAGTGATGTAGCCAATGCTGTGATTGGTCAATATGTTAGAGGCGGGGCTTAATGGATCGGTCTATGGCAAAAACACATTTTATTTTACCAGGGTAACCAGAAATTTTAGCTGAGGATAGGATGTGGGCATGAGTATTTCCTCATCGGGTTCAGCTTGTCTGTGAAGGACAAGCTCTTGTTAAAATACTTAGTTGAAAACAGTTATCGGGTCTGACAACTGTATTCGTGTAAACGAGAGTAGGTTTTACCAGTACCAGTACATCTATCGTTAATTAAGCTAATAAAGGCCGAAGTGCTTCAGTCCGTAGTTCTTGGTCTTTATTTCTCAGTGTTTACTATAAACTTAAACGCTTTTTTGTACACAACCATGTTAGCGCTCTGTAGGTGTTTGGCAATTTGGATTTTTCCACTTCAATTTGAAGGAATTGTATTAAATTAACAGCAACCTTGTTATTTACCACCATTGTTATTATTACCAAAAGCCGACTCACGGTTGATGCGAATCCAGTGGAGTAACTAGGGGGAGGGGGAGGGGGCACAGGGGGCACGTTCAACGTTCCTGCACGATCGGTTGATCGCGCAAAAACATTGATGCACGATCGGTCGGTCGCACGAAACCATTCCTTGCACGATCCGTCGATTGCGCGAAACCAATTTCTGCGCGATCGGTCGATCGCTCAAACATTATTCATTGCGTGATCGATCGATAGGTCCGCGAACAATAGATCTTCCAATTGACCCAATTCACCTGAGTCATCTTGGTTGCGCCATTTTGGTGGTCAATGTCACTGATTATTCAGTGAAGAGCGCATTTAGGAGATGTAAATGTAAATGTAAATACACACACGTAATCCTCCATAGGAAAGAGTGGTACGATACACGATGATTAATGCATTTAGTTAATTCGATCGAGGTTTTTTTTGCTCGAAATCTGTGAAACATATTCCAGAGTTTCTACCAAAGACCTACAAGTGGCTGAATAAAGCCAGTAAGGACAGTTCCAGCAAGTCTTGAAAATTGTAAAAGTACCGTATAAATGTGCACGATGTGTACAGCGCACGACGGAACGTTAGGCCAGACGACCGCGATCAACACACACTTCTCAACACAAAAAAATCAAAGTTTTGAAGCTGAAATCCTCCAAAGAAATTGCTTTCCAAAACTGTGTGATTCCTTTGCCTAATTGAAATTCTGGAAGGCTAGGTATTAATGCTCACTTTTTCAACGTTTTTTATCCTTTTTGACAGTGATTTAGGCCAACATTACAAACAAAAAAACAGACGGGTGGCTACATAATAGTCGTCCGACGCCGGTAGTGCATGGCTTAAAAAACCTCTTTTCAGAAGAACTCTGTTAAATTATGAAACAGAGATGTGATTTAAATCGACTGTTTTCGAACTCACTCTGTGTCACGGCCTATCTCTTTACGCGTATTTTTGCACCAGCTGTATGACGTCATACCCGCATGTAAACATTGTCGCGCAATCGCATTGTCGCAGTCAATAGACCACCAAAATGGTGAGTGTGGCACAGTCGGCGCGTGTGACGTGCGTGTAAGATCCCACATCGACCTATCGTACAAATAAACACTTGGCTCATATTTCACTGGTACTAGTGGTGGTGCAAAGTATCTCCCCATGGCTTTGTAGTTTCAACATCCTTCTTCATATTTCTTTTAACTCTGGATGTCAAGCCAAGGATTCTCAGAAAAGCGAACTTAATCACTGTATAGCCAAGAACCCCATGGAGAGACAACAAGGAAGGAAGTTTCAGTTTTAGATGTGAGCGGAAATCTCAAGAGATTTGTTCAAAGGAAAACCCACGCAATAAGGTAGGGACTGAAACCAATCCACAATAATGCCCCCTGCGGGATTCGAACCGTTTTATGATAAGATTCTGTTTTCTGCCATTGAGCTGTGTACACAGTTATACATGTCGAACGTCTTCCATGCTCTGTGGCTCTTTTGGACATATATAATGATGTCACAGGTTTGGTATATATCGTCCATTAAGTAAACCAATTTTCGTTCTACAGCGGTAACAGCAGTGAGTGTGGGTGGCACAACAAGCAACGTTGAGAAGGAAGTGGGGAGGGGGTAGTAACTGCACCCCTTACCTTGAAAATTGGGACCTGGCTCCCATGTCACCATCACTAACAATGTGAAACAAATATTGTTTCACATACTTCTCTGATGAATGTTTTTGCGTGAACCAGTTACGATCCAAATACATCACAAAACATTATTTGTGGCTAGTTACCTTGTTCATCTTTTTAACAGTAATAATAAACTCTGCTTGGCACATATGAAATAAATCTTGAAAAATATGACACAAAATATTTTCTATACCAATAAAACAACAAGATCGGTTCCAATAATTATAAAGTATCCACTGTTAATAGTCTCAGTACTTTCTCATAATCACTAAATCTACAATTAAACATTAAATTTTATATTTAAAGGTGAAATATAGGATTGGTAAAGCTGACAGTGCAGTTTTCTTTCTTTGTGTGATTTAATAAACACGAAAAAACAAACCTGTGAAAATCTGGGCCAAGTCAGGAGAAAATAGTGAAAAAAACGTACACACGTTTCAGCATGTAAACACATTGTCTAAATTTCGATTGTTAACAACCAAAGTTAAAATCTGTGTCTTCAAATTCTATTTTCTCGACTTTGACAGTATTTTAGACAGAAATATTTCTATGGGAGACTGGAACAGGTATGAACTTCATAACCAGTAAGCTTTCAGAAAAATAATATTTGTTTTTTGGATGAGTACCAATCCTGTATTCTATCTTAAATTACGAAGGAAAGTATCATTTGTAAAAAATTAGATTGAAATTCACTCTAATTAGATTGAAAATCAATCTTTTCGATTGAGGACAGGGAATTTTTTTTTGCAGTTTGTCCCTAGTTTCAATCGAATAGAGTAAATTTCAATCGAACATTTTAAGGGACTATAATGCATTACAATGATCGTTTAGTTTATAAGAAAAGTATACAAAACATAATGCTGCAAACTTTAACTGAGATAAGTTGTAATGCTTAACAAGTAACTCAAGAGAATCAAAACAATACGGTTTTAATTACGAAGGAAAGTATAGTTTGTTACAGAAAAAAAGAAGAGCACATTGTGGTTTTACATTCCAACACTGTTTTATAAGGATGTTCATCTTTAACAGAGTACATAGTACATTCATTACAATCATTTAGTTTATAAGAAAAATTTAACTGACATAAGTTTTCATGCTTGACAAGTAACTCTGGACTGGAGAAACAAAACAATGTTTTGGAACTTTCTTGTGTTAAATCTCATGCTGTCATACATTTTTGTTAAAAGTTGTCCCCAATGTAAAAGAAGACTTCTTAGAAATAATGGCACTTCATGTAGAAAGTTTGTTTTTAGTGTAGTGGAACTTCTGCGACGTATAGGCCATACTTTTAAACACTCCAATATACTCAAATTTGTAATCATTTTTCTACCATCGTTCTAGAACTACTTTGTATTATTATTGTCTTTAGGTTTATTGCGGTTATTATTCCATTTTCATGATGCACTGCCGTATATTTTCTACATCTCACTTCGGTTTCGTTAGTTACAATACACTATAACGCAGGGCTCTCAATCTCAAGGGACAGTTATCTTTTCATTCTTTTTTTTTTACAACAGAGAAGCCTATACTCCTGTGAAAATAAACGATAAATAAAAAATAGTAAAAAAATATTTGTATAACTGATATATTTTGACAAAAAAATATGCATGCATAATTCTGCAGCACTGTAGTTTACATGACCCCCAACCCCAACCCCCAGGAGAGGTGCAGCTTTTGTACACAGTACTGCAGCTTTAGTACCCAGAAAAAAATAGAATAGTATATAAAATAGATACGAGAACATGACATCTGACGAACATACACAGCTTAAATCAGGGTCAAATTTAATTTAGCTGCTTAAGCACAGAAAGTAGCCAAGCACAACAAAATTATGCTTACAAGAATAAGGTTACCAGCTAAAATATATGTCATGTGTACCATTTGAGACTGGTATCCTGCTCATTTCTGCAAGGCAGAAAATTGTTAAGCAGCACTCTGAAAACTGGCCTATAGGTCTTTGCGCACTGCATGCATAAACATGAACAAGGATGCTTTGCTTCGCTAACCCTTGTCACTCACTCCAAATCCTACATAAACCATTGCCTCGTTTTACTTGAATTACTTGAATTAGAAAGATTTGTCGATATGATGCACGGCCAAAATCACCCATTCTTTGCATGGGGGCAGGTAAACCAACCAGTTCCCAGACATTGTGTTTGCTGAAAAAACGGAGACTATCGGACTTAGAAAGATTTAGGATTGTTTCTTTGAAGTTTTAGTGGCTAAGCAACAAGCACCCAGACGGACACAGCATAAGATTCCCTTCTCAGATAAGGGCATAGTGTAAATAAAACACAAACAAACAAACAAACAAACAAACAAACAAACAAACAAACAAACAAACAAACAAACAAACAAACAAACAAACAAACAAACAAACAAACAAACAAACAAACAAACAAACAAACAAACAAACAAACAAACAAACAAACAAACAAACAACATTGCTTATTGTACACAATATAATGCTTTCTCCTCAAATGTTTGTACACAAATATTCAAAAGACGGGTGCATCATGCGTGTGAAATATATCAGGTGAAAATCTCAAACTTGTGCAAAATAAATATTTTTATGTGAAGGGTAGATGTGCCGTTTCAAATGTTAGTTTACTGTATCATTAAAGCAGCCTTATTTTGTCAAAAAGAAATAGAACATTTAAAACATAAATTGTAACATACTAGCTTTTGTCTTTCTAAAATGATATAAAACTTAACAGTTTCAGATGATTGTCTTTAGGGTTGCCCTTTTGTCCTCCCAAGTGTCCATCCATTATTTTAAGAAACTCAAAATATGTTGGATCCACAGCATAGAAATAATGACAAACTAATCTTCAAAAAAGGAAAAAAGGGAAAAGGACCATAACTATTGCAACCTTTGTATTTCTGTGTATAGGGGCCTATTGTATACATATTTCTGTCAGTGAACTGATACCCTGTAAACATTGACAAACTCGTTCCCAAACTTGGTTGAACTCGGTGACGGGAAGGTGTCAATCATTTGAGAATGTTTTTCAGGCACAAGTTACAAGATTTCAGATTCGAAAAAAGTGGAATCATTCAATATTCCTGAAACTCAACTTAAAATTGACATGCTTTTTTCACTTTTTCACTTTACGCTAGGACATGTTGTGGAGCAGCCTTCCTGTCTAATTTCTGCAGGTTGGGAGGGAGTTTTTTCTTTCTGTATTTTTTTTTACCCTTCCCCAATCAGTTCATACAATACATGTATATCATCAACTCCACTGCCTGCCCCACTCAACATGCAGGGCTTGCAAACACAGACTGGCACCCAGACTACAAAAAGAAAAGGGCAGTCCAGCGCAGACATCCTGGCAGCGCACGATGAGCATCATGCTATACTTTAAGTCTAGACTCCAAGTAAGTATGTATAGACCTTTCCATTGTTGATAAACAAACCACGCTGGTTGGCATGGACGGCCAAATGTAGCAAAACATTCAAGTCTTGTTGACATACGTTGTGACCAAATTCAACATTTTTGCAACTTTCTATTTAAAGAAAATACACCCATTATAGGTTGGTTTGTTTCCAACAAATTTTGAACATTTTTTGAATACTTGTGTAACATTTTTGCAAACTATGATTATCTGTTTTTGCTTTGCATTCATGGCTCCCCGTAGTTTTTCCATCTTGGTTGGCAAAAACTCGGGCTGTGACGTTGCAAAAGAAAGGTCTATTAATGGTTGGGTGCTGTTATCATCGCAACAACCTGCAACTTCAGGCAATACCAATAACATGCATTGTCAAGTGTTTCTGAGTTTCTATGGCAACCGTTAAACAATTTGTAAACAAAAAGTAATAATACAGTTTTTCTTGTCGGGCGAGGCTACTAAGAATGTAAGAATGATCTCAGTGAAATAAATGTAGTTGATTTTTGTTGATATTTATAAAAAGGTACGTTTACAACAACGCTACTTCACAAAGATTTGGAACCTATGAAGTACACTACATTCTAAAGCATTAATACTTACAGTAATATTAACCTTAAAGATAGTTATATTTGAACAGCAACAAATTTAGGCATTACAAGTAGTACACCTGGATTACTTATGTAAATAATAACCAATTAAATCCACTAATTAAATCCCACTAAGCGCAATCACCAATCACAGTACGGAATATATGAATTCAAAAGTCCTTCCTTGGTATGTTTCATTACAGATCCTTCATGAACATGACTATTCAAGGAGGCTCGTCCTTTGTCACTATTTAAGTAAGCGTCAGAAAGCTGAAAGGCCCCGTGCATGCTTCATTTCCATGCCAAGAGTACCGTAACTTCATTCTGTTCCCCTAATTTTCAATAAATGCCCCATGCAAGCATCCTGTAACAATGTCATCAAGTTTCTTGATCACATTTTTAAGAAAACAATAATTATATTATTTATGTTTTACCCATACACCGATGTGTTTCAGCTCTGTATACTCAGTACTTTCCCGGGTTCTGTGAAAAAAAAAAATTCCACAGGCATTGCCGAGGATTGTAGGCCCACATAACAATCGCTTATCACTGGGCAAGGCATACCAATCTTCCTGGAGGAAGGAATTTGACCAGACTGGAAGATAGTGGAGGATTGGAATTGCCTGTGGGCAAGTGGACCAAGGGAATAATTTACGGATGTGTTAGTTCATTTACCAGTTCCCATTATAACTTTAAATTTTGATCGCTACACAATACACCTCTCTTCAATATTGATATATATATTTTTACCTTTAAAAGTTATACAACACAATCAATGCTTGGTCTTCTAGCAAAAAAAAATCTACAATTGAATACAGCCATAAAAAGAAACTAACTATTTTAAATTAATTTGAACATTCTTAAAAAACACACAAAGGTTTTATTGGTTGAGCTACAACATAATTCTAATAGCTGCATTGACCTATGATAATAGCTGGGCCCAATTTCATAGATCTGCTTATGCACAAAAAGTTTCCATCAGCACAAAACATTTCTGCTTACCAGAATAAGGTTACCAGCCCAAATACCACGATACATGTACCCTGTGATTTTCTGCTAAGCAGAAATCTTTGAAGCACTATTTTCTGCTTAAGCAGCTGTGAGATTGGGTCCCTTCTCAGATGGCATTCTATGATCTCATATAAAAGGCTGTCAGTAAACATTTTGGGAGGTTAAAGTAAGATTTGAAGCCTTGTATGGTATTGAGTAGGTTTATGGGTAACAAACAAGTGAATCTTTTTGGGATAAGTAGCGTCTTGACATTTCGAAACAGTGTACTCCTCTGAGAGTGAGCAAAGTTCAAGATCTTTTTTTTCCAATCTAGAGCATTTCAGGAGTTGCTTTGAGGAGTTTGTATGAAAAATCTGTCCTAAATATTTCAATTTACATACATGAATACTTTGAATAAATTAACATGAAACCCGGTCATGTTTTTTTAATGATAATAATACAAAAATAGACTTAATAATACACAGATAAAAATTTCACCACCCCCAAAAAATTGTAAAAAGCTATAAAATATAATATATGCAAAAAAGAAGAAAAAAAGACACAAACCAAAAACTAGGTAAGGAAATTGAACCTTTTTCTCTGCAGCCAGTCTACTGGAGCCTCTTATGTCAGCTGAATTAGATTCGTTCATAATGCAACAGTGGAAGGATGTTTAAAGGAGGACTATCATCATAAACATAGTAGGCCCACTGCTGTACATGGAATTATGAACTCTAACCCCGGTTACTGCATGCCCGCAAGCTGACCGTCACATCACAAGGGTCGCTGTCATTATTATATTGTGACGTGACAGCACCCGCGGGCACAGTAACTGGGCTAAAGTGCATAATTCCATGGAAACAGCCACAGGCCTGCTGTGATCATGACCACAGTCCCCCTTAAGTATGACAAAAATGCAGCGTTTAAAATATTAATCAGCTGGGTTAATTCCTGGTTACTTGTGTTACACTGACGACAAGAACCCAAAATCCGACTGTCCTGAATAATATTTGGACCTCAATTTGCTGCAGTTTGTTTTCGTTTGTGACAAATTTCAACAAGTTGTGTCACAAAAGTCAATCCGGAGAGTTGCTTCCTGATGCCCGGGGTCAATATGAAATGTCACACCAGTAACCATGAAATTACCCACCTACATTGAAAAATAAAAGGCCTATCTGCCTATAGGAAATGGTGTTACACATAGTATTATTAGTGTTGTCTAAGATTAAAATGCTATTTAAAATTTAAAGCAATGACAAAAATCTTGATCATGCAAGAAGATAAAGAATTTCCAACACCTTCAAACTATTCGTCACCAGGATAGCGTTTCACAATACTTGGTTAAAAACATGTTAACGTTTTCGGTGACAATCATATAACTGGTGAACATCGACCTTTGACATTTCCTCTGTCCCACATGAATTACACTCGAAATTGTCCAGTCATTTATTTAGCCCTTGGTCTGTGACGTCGCCCAGATAACATCGGGGAGGCTGATTGAACATACCCTTGTGTAAAACCAAAGGGATGTCTGGATACATAGTTTTAAATTTGAAAACCTTGCTGTGGTATATCTTTCATGTTTTATACAAAATAATAAGAGAGTTGTATACAAATAATTTTGCAGCCTGTTTATGAATTCCCCGTCAAGTTTGTCACCAGTATCCGAAATCCTGACTATAACCTTGGGAGAAATGGGTTAGACATTACTTTGGATCTCTATAATACTCTAGGAAAATGGCAATGAAATTACTGGTTAGTACGTGTGCTAACCACTCATAACCCAACTTAATGGGTATCACTGGGTATAACCAGGGGTGAAGGGTCGAGCTGGGTTTACCTCATCCAGGGTGTTAGTCTAGAGGCGACTGTACGTTCCCAGCTGGTACTTGCACACAGGGCAGGTGTGGATTGCATCTTGGCAGCTGTCAATACAGAATGGTAAGAAGCAACACAACCACAACCTATGCAGAGCAGTGGAGGAGACACCATGATGTTAATAAGAATGAATACATATCCTACATGGTAATACAGGGCACCCACATACAATGGGCAGCCCACACAATGCCTCTGAGCCCACCAACCACAGTTCTCCTTTCAGGAGATGTGATCGCTTGTCTTAAAAAAAACCCTGAAATCTAAAATCATCTGGAAAGCACTCGTCCCTTACAGCTTGGGGTCCAGGGCCCGCTTAATTAAGGGCCCTGGGAAAATGTTGAAGTCTAGATGCTATGTAGTGCATTCTAAACTTCCATAGAAAACCTTTTTATTAGCAAAATATCCTTTGCTGTTTCAAAGCTTTTATGGTCAATTTTGTCTGAAGATAGATTTCATCAATCAGAGAATGACATTTTGTGTTTATCAGTATTTGTTGTGCACATCCAGTGTTTTTAGGTGCAAAAAAATTAAATGAAATCTCAAACATTGCATCAATTCAGCATCAATCCCTTGGAAGTTGTTCAGAACAAGTATCGGATTTAAAAGAAAAATACCAAATCATTGCCAGTTGATGGTGTCATCACAGTCATGACAGTAATTACAGAGTATTCTGTTTCCACCTCGTTCTCAAATATTGCAATAGAATACATAGTTTACATTCGTCATGAAACCAATTAAATACATTTCGGAATGTAGAACTCGACATGAATAATTCATTAGCATATTCTACCCACCCCCATTTTCACATGATGTATGTCGGTTGATTTTGCAGTCGAAAAAAGCCGGAATTCCAGCAAAAGCCAAAAAAATCACATCCCTGGAAGGACCAATCAGAGCAGTGCGGACTCTACACTGAAACCTCTGAATTCCTATAAAGAGACCAGCATCTCTTGACGATGACTAGAGCAAGCTACTCAAAACGTTGAGACCAATCAACTCACTCCGCGGCAGTGAACAGGCATGCAACTCAGGCATGCAACTCATCAACCCCCCAAAAAAGAGGACAATTATTGACATATTTTCAGCGTGCATTTCTAAAAAAGTGCCAATATGGTGTTTAACAATGGGTTAGTTTCTAAATGCAAAGCGCAAATATGCTGTTTCACCATGGATTAATGGGCCTGCTTAAAGGCTGAAAAAAAGGAATTTTATTTTGGATGCAATAAAACCCCAAAAAACCCAGAAGAATGTACATTTGTATGCTGT
The DNA here is from genome assembly GCA_911728455.2 of Marthasterias glacialis. Lineage (NCBI taxonomy): Eukaryota > Metazoa > Echinodermata > Asteroidea > Forcipulatida > Asteriidae > Marthasterias > Marthasterias glacialis. The sequence goes on along the minus strand of OU452227.1, from coordinate 15,012,944 downwards.
ACAAGGAGCATTGTGTCTGTGTGTGTGTCTAGTCTGTATAATGCCTTTGCACATGTAAACTAGTATAGTATGTATGTATAGTACGGTAGTATGACTTGTACATGACTTGTATGTGTTTTTTTCTAACTCATGCGCGATAATTGTATTTTTTTTAAAGTAACTTTTAATTCAGCGGGATTTATTTCTTAAACGCGGATTTTTCATGAACAGTGGGATTTTTTTCAAAAACGCGGAAATCCGCGGATCCACGGTAAAGTTGCATGCCTGAGTGAAGTTATCAGGAGAAGTCCCCTAGATCCACTAAGTGAAAGTAGTAGTAGTCCCGGCCAATTTCCTACCTCCCCAGGTAGTACTTAATAAGCAGGACAGTTCTTTTCAGAACTAAGTTGTCCGAATTCTGAAATCTACTCCGCGGTAGTAGAATAATAGCAAGACAAGTTCTCACAAGAACAATCTACTGTATATATACATGTAGCAAAGTAGATATAATCACATGGTGTTACCGCAAACCAATACATTACTACATGTCCTACATTTAGCTTGTCTGTCTGTTTTTGTTTGGTTGCTTGCATGTATTCTTCCGAAAACACAAGTTATGCTCCTGACCCTAGGGCTGAGCCTAGATGAAGGCATTAACCCCAGGCCTTGCAGGCCATTTCCTCTGTCACCCTGGTTTTGGCCTTGGTGCCCCATAGTCTTTAAGATTTTCCAATGAAAGTGCCCTTTGCAAAGTAAAAACAGCCTAGAGCTTGATTTCACAAGAGCTACTTAAGATTGATCGGAGCTGCAAATCAATAATCAAAAATAAGCGAAGTGTGATGTCACAATACAAATCACTATGGCAATACTAACAACTCATCTTAAGATGAACCTTAGTGCTTTGTGATATCGAACCCTGCCCTCTCAAAAAATGAAATTCCAGGTCTGCCTTGAACGTCACTCTTAAAAAGGCACATAAATTTCCTCTGGTAAGGGGCACTTCCATGAGAAAAATGTAAAATTGTATTGGATCTTTACAAAGGGCACCACAGCAAAAGCACAGGGCACCACGGCAATTGCTGTTTGTGCCGTGTGTGTTAATTTGAGGTCTAAAACCCTGACCACTCAACATCATCCAAATGGATTTGAACGATTATGCAGTGCAGCCTGCAATGTGGTGAATGCATCTACACAGTAGACAGATAGTTCTGTGCACAAGAGGTTTAACTTTTAAATTATAAAAGCTGACAAGTCTGAGCATTAGTTTACCAACAGTTCTTTTCATTCCAGCAGTCGATTTCACAAAGTACTAAGATTCATCATAAGTTGAGTTGTCGGTATTACCATTGTAATTCGCATTGTGACATCACACTTTGCTTAGCAACTAAGATTGATTTGCACTTAAGATCAATGTTAACTCTTTGTGAAATCGACCCAAGGGTAGATAAACTATGGATTACAACACCATTTTAAAAATACTACATGTTGTAACCATATCCCTTTAACCAGTTGATGTAGGATGAGGTATATACAAGCCATTATTTTCCGAGACAGCAAACAGGTGACGTGAGTTTTGTAGGTCTCCCAGACGTTTTGTTTGGGAGTGTGCACAGAGTATGCACTCACCGTGCAACACTTCATTTCACCCTCACAAAGAGGACAGATGCTGCTGAATATTTTGCAAATTTTCACTGGGGGTTATTGTGCCGAGGGTTATTGTGTAATCTTTGATTCCAGACCTTTGCCTTTTTGTATTTCATTGTATTTTGGCTCAATGGATATAAGTTCGGGTGAACCTAGTATCCAGCCTTGGCTCTGGATTTAGGACTAATCCTCGGTCAGAGCTCACGGCAAAGGTGAATTTGACATTTTTTTGACAGAGAAACCACAAATCCGGGTGTTTCACAGAGAACCTTTGTCAAGGCAAGGTTTCTTTGTTCCAGAGGTACTTTCAAAGTAAAACAATTGCAGGAAATTCTGAGAAAATAATCCTGTCAGGCTGGACAGGGAAAAAAAGGAAGATCCACGGCATTAACTGGTTAACTTTCAAGGTAAAATGTTGATTGGTAAAGCTGACAGTGCAGTATTCTTACTTTGTGTTATTCAATATACATGTACATTGTATGAAAAAACAAACCTGTGAAAATTTGGGCTCAATCCATCGTCTGAGTCATGAGAAAATTGTGAGAAAAAAAAATTTCTCCAAATTTTTTCTTTCTTGACTTTAACCGTATTTCAGACAGAACTATTTCTATGGAAGTTTGGTGCTGGTATGAACTTTATAATCAGTAAGCTTTCAGACTGATACTAATACAAAACTTTTTTCGATGAATACCAATCCTGTATTCTACCTTTGACCATTAGGCACCAGATGACGTGTATACACGCAAATGTTTCCCCTGCCTGGCAACGGAAGCCGTGTAAAGACGCCATTGTGTAATTTAGGAATACCTGAGCAAAGGTCACCCGGACATTTCACTGCTGAGTGTGCACAGACCACATACACGCCATCTAATGCTTCGTTTCACCAACAAAAAGACAAAACAGGGTCTTGAATATTTTGGCGTTTTCTGTCTATTGAGAGGTGGTTTGTTCTAAGAAGAGAATTACGAGGCATTGAGAGGCCTCCACCATTGTTTGTTCATTGTATTTCGGTTCAATATAGGTTCGCCAGAGTGAGCCAGGAATGGAGCCATAGTTCCGGATTTAGTCCCACTGCTATGCCGTGGGTAAAGGCCGATGTTTTGCAATTCACTGTGTGTAAATTGACATTTTCTCGGTAAAGAAAAAAAAACCGGCCAATCCAAGAAGAGGATTATGAGACATAGAGAGGCTTCCACCATTGTTCATTCAGTGCATTTCGGCTCAATGGAGCTAAATTAGAGTGATCTGGGGATCCAGCCTTGGCTCTGCATTTAGTACCGATCGCCGATGTTTTGCAGTTACGGGCATGAATTTGACATTTCCTCAATAAAGAAAACAAAAAATTGCGGTGTTTCAAAGAGAATCTTTGTTCTCTTGGCTTTGTCAAGTTAGGGTTTCTTTGTGCAGCGGTACTCTCAAAGACAAATGATTCTGGCAATTCCGAGAAAATCATCCTGCCAGGGGATGCCAAAAAATTGAAGAATCCCAGCAGCAACTGGTTAAGTGAACAACTTGGTTACCCTGCTTTTCAATTTACCAACCTTGGCAATTGGCATCTCATTTCAAATTTTGGGCTTACATGTAGATAAACCTGCCTCTATCTGTTGTTTAGACTTACCCGAAGAAGAACATGATGGCACACAGCAGCCAGGCCAGTGAGCCAGTTATGTAAGTCACTTGGGATGTCACCTGATTGTGGCAGTTGGGACACTGGCACTGCACTGGAAATTCCCGAAACATCTGCTGAATCACAGTAGTGACAGTTGGCTGACTGACTATAACAGTGCCTCCAGGTTGGCCCTGTGGTTGGTACGCAGGCTGCCCTTGTGGTGGGTACCCGGGCTGCCCTTGTGGTGGGTACCCGGGCTGCCCCTGTGGTGGGTACCCGGGCTGCCCCTGTGGTGGGTACCCAGGCTGCCCCTGTGGTGGGTACCCAGGCTGCCCCTGTGGTGGGTACCCAGGCTGCCCCTGTGGTGGGTAACTCCCATCTAAAACAAAATGGGCAGAAGAACAGCTGTTTTTAATTTTCCACTTAGGAGGAAGGTTGGAAATGGCTTCTGCTACAACTCTTACCACTTTACTAATAATTAAATGACCACCAAAATCAAGAAAAACCTTTAACCGTGCCCCCTTTTGCCATATATTTACAATACATTGATGCCTTCTGTTTATCCATATTTTGACGCTGTAATATTATACTGAATAGAGTTAAATTTGAACAATGTCTGGTACACTGACTTGTGTAGTCACAATAGACTGCTTAAATTTAATTTCCTCAGACTAGAGACAGTTGCTACATATATGTCACATGTTTAAGGGCACATGGCCATTGTCACAATTGGCTTAATTTATGCAAGTATAGACCTTTCTATAGACCGATTGCGCCACAATGTTTGCATGCGGTCATGTGACCTCCTATCGGGTATGACGTCATACAGCTGATGAAAAATATGTGTAAAAGCATAGGCCGTGACACAGAGTGAGTACGAAAACAGTCGATTTTACTTTCATTAAGCGATGAATTAGTTAATCAGCCCCTATTATTTAAAGTAGTATGTTGTGGCATTAATTTAAATCACATCTCTGTTTCATAATTTAACAGAATTCTTCTAAAAAGAGTTTTTTTTTAGCCACCCGTCTGTTATTTTGTTTGTAATGTTGGCCTAAATCACTGTCAAAAAGGATAAACAACGTTGGAAAAGTGAGCATTAATACCTAGCCTTGCAGAATTTCAAATAGGCAAAGGAATCACACAGTTTTGGAAAGCAATTTCTTTGGAGGATTTCAGCTTCAAAACTTTGAAACTTTTGTGTTGAAAAGTGTGTGGTGATCGCGGTCATCTGGCCTAACGTTCCGTCGCGCGCTGTACACATCATGCACATTTATACGGTACTTTTACAATTTTCAAGACTTGCTGGAACTGTCCTTACTAGCTTTATTCAGCCACTTGAAGGTCTCTGGTACAAACTCTGGAATATGTTTCACAGATTTCAAGCAAGAAAAGCCTCGATTGAACAAACTAAATGCATTAATCATCGTGTACCGTACCACCCTTTCCTATGGAGGATTACGTGTGTGTTTACATTTTATACCCAACAGGGGTCACGTGACATAGGTCGCGCAATCGGTCTATTGTTGGTAAACAAACCGTGCTGGTTGGCATGGACGGCCAAATGTAGCAAAACATTCAAGTCTCGTTGACAAGCATTATGACCAAATTCAACATTTTTGCAAACTTTCTATTTAAAAGAACATGCATCCCAATAATGGTTGGCTTGTTTCCAATAAATTCTAAACATTTTTTTAATATTTGTGTAACATTTTTGCAAACTGTGATTATCTGTTTCTGCTTTGCATTGGTGGCTCCCCGTAGTTTCTCCATCTTGGTTGGCAAAAACTTGGGCTGTGACATTGCAAAAGAAAGGGCTATAAGCTTTAAGGATTAAGATCAATAAGCAATGTCCACAAACAGGTGGTTGCACAATATACTGAACACTTTTTATTTCTGGCATGTCTGGACAGCACAGGACTATTTTCACATCTGCAAATACAAAACACCAGCTAACAAGGGTCAACAAACACAGCACCAAGACTATTTTCACATCTGCCAATGCAAACAACTAGCTAACAAAGGTAAATAAAGCAATTGTTGAGACCTATTTGTATCAGATGGTGGGACCTGGCCTTCATGTACAATGTAAACTTGTAGACTTATATACAAGAACATAAAAAAAATCAATAACAATAAAATGTGTTTGTATTGGGCATATCACTGCAAAGTCCCTATGTGCTACCATAGACCTAGAACTAAATGACATAACATGCATTTTTCGGCACTTCAAATAAGTGTTTCAAAGTTAAATTTCAGGGCTTGAAATTAACACTAGATCGCAGTTTGAGGCCAGTGAATTTAGCATCGGGCCAGTAAAATTCACCTGAACAAGTCCTTGTGTTTTTCAACTGAGTAATATTAATTTCTTGAATAAATAAACAAATGATGTTTGATAAATAACTTTCAATACAGGGTATGCCCAGCCGTTCTCCTACAGTAAACCTGCGGCTGTTTTGACCTTATTGAGGGCGCTGTTGTACATATCTCTAAGGGACTCATGACGTCAGACGCATAAGGTCTGTTCTGTTGAGTTGTAAGGTAGGAACTTCAAGGAGGTGCAGGGAGGGCATTTTGTCTCGGTAAACATGAGCACCTATGAAAATGAGTCAAATGTGAACACCAGGTATACTGTTTGGACGACTATTTTTTAGAACCCTGTCGTAGTGCAACAGAGAAAAGGGCTACAAAATCCCCAAACCCATTACAATACAGAAACAAGAGTTTGTGTTATTACCAGTATTTTTGCAGTCTGATGCAGGATATGGAGGAGGAGGGGCTGCCTCTGTTTGACTTTGAGGAGGATGCACTGGGTCACTCATGGTTTATCTGCAAGGGTAAGATAATAAGTAACACAAATGACATTCATAATAATCACAGGAGCTGAGCTAAATGGTTTCTTCATAAAAATCATGAGGCAGACAAGAGGGCAACTGGACCCTTAAAGGCTAGGTATTTGTGGACTGCAATGAAGGCACAAATGGGCCTTAAATTAAATCTGTCTTCAAAATAATCAAACAAGTTTGCAGGGAAAAGAAATGTTCTTAGGTGTTCGGCCATGAGCGGAAAACCTCTTGTTATATTGTTCAAGTTTTGTTTTAATACTCTTTTCCTTTGTTTTCTTCTTCTTTCCCTGGAACTCTTTTCCAAAAGATAACTCAAGATTGAAATTGAATTGAACATTGAAACTTGGCATACTTTAACCTCAACATGGGGCCGGCACTTGAACAATTACGTCATCCTGACATCATCAGGTGTTAAATAACATTAAACCAAAGTTTATTATTTTACAAAATCATAACTCCTGAAAACTACAATAGATTTTTGGAAAAAAAAAAAAAAAAGGAGGTAGTATAGTCAAGTCTCGTATTACTGGGGTGGGGGGGGGTCTTCTACATGTATTACTGCGGTATTAGAACATTAACTTTTTGCAGTGCCAATATGTCATCTATAGATGACTTTCATTCAGTGAATCGATATCCAATAAACTTCTGCCGATCTGGTAAAAAGAAAAAATCCGAAATGATGAGGAGATTTATTAAAATGGCAGTGGAAAAATTGCTACATGTATTCCTGACCGGATGAATTTTCGCTGACCAAGGCTGCCAAAAGTGCCTTTTTACCATTTAAATTTTCACCTTAAACATTTTAAATGTTGTTCTGTCATGCGGAATATCAGTGTCCAGATCCAGTTTCACTTTTTAGAGAAAAAATGTAATCAAAAGAATTTATTTTCACCTCATAAATGTAACAAATTGTCTGACGTCAAAACAAGGACAGGAAACTGACGACCAATAAAAAGTTAATATTTCCACAACTATTGCAAAGGGCGCCCTCAATGTGTGTGTTTTAAACACAAAGTAGAAACTTGCGCAGGTTAAAAACTTGCCAAGGCAAATGCGAGCAATTTCCAAAATGCACAGTTCAGTTTTAAACTTACGCGCTTACTATTTTGTGCTTAATACGGGCAATTCTATAATGTACTGGAGCAGTCCAATATGGAGTGCAGGGGTGTCTACTAAAATTTGGTACTCCACGATTTAAATGCCTAGTAAAAGAGCGAAACTTACCCGTCTAGTTTGAAGTTAAACATCATAATCCATGTATTAAACACTTTCATATTATCATTGAATTAAGCTCCATTAATGTAGAGGAAAAAGCTTTGCCGACCATTTGAAAAACTCCTGCAGAGATAATGAGACTCGTCTCCAGGATCACACCGGGAGCATGCTCATTTTAAGCCCCATTTTTTACTTTGGGTGTATCCCTAGCCACACATCGAGCCCCATCTCTCGTGCAGTTTATCGGCGAGAGAGCTGAGGGCGCGAAAACAATTCACTGCTGATTCATGTACATACATTTTGAGCAGTTTGAGCAGTCAAACTCGCCATGTGTTACTTGCCATGAAACATCAGTTGAATTGTGTTCATGCCGTCTCTCGGATTGCCACTGCTGTATTTTCAGTTGGCATTGTGGGTGTGTTAAAAATGGCTGCGATGCAACAGTGCAAATTGAAAAGGATTAGTTGCAAAAACCTTCACAAAGGTTAGCAACTTCAACATCCAAAGCGCTGTAGGGAAGGTAAGATTTAAGAGGTAATTATACACATTAGTTGGTTAAAAGCCACCGCCGCACCCATAGGGGATGCACCGCCGATAAGCTGCACGAGAGATGGGGCTCGATGTGTGGCTAAGGATACACCCAATGTCAAAAATCCTTCGCCACACTACTAAAAAGTACTAGTACTACTACTAATACTATAGTACTACTACTAGTACTACCTAGTAGTAGTGGGGCTAGCTCATTTTCAGAGACGATGTTGACAATTTTAATCAGAAAGGAGATTGGTGATTTTTTTTATATTAATCGAAAAATGGTTTTCCATCCAACAGCACCCCAGTATTATGGTAATAACTGGGCCTAATGTTTGCTTATTAATAATAATATAAATTAAAAAAATATATTAAACAAATAATTCACTAAAATAAAAAGAGTAATCAAACTAGGCCTACTAACTATAGAATTGTAATGTTATAAAACAACCATCTCATCCATTTTTTAAAACATGTTTGTGGGCAAAATTTGAGATGAATGTAGACATTGTTTATAAGACTATGAATAGTGGGCAGGCTTTTCAGCATGGCTTCACCATCACCAACACGCCACACCCCATCATTCCGGATTAAAAACGATATGTGTGTACAAACACACTGTCGTCACCCAGACGTCAAGTCAAGAACCAGTTTCCGGACGAATTATTTTTTAAATACAACAAAAACATGGTAAAAACCATGGAGATCGACAGACTTTGCTTACATTTTGTAATTATTTATCCTCACTGAGTTGTGCTTGATGATGCAAAGAGATGTTCTTTTTAACGAGTTGTTGGGTAGTTTGTCCGTATGTTCTTGTTCTTCCTTGCAAGCAAGAAAACGAAAACCATTGAATGTTTGAAGATGTCTACACACGATTCCATCCATACCTACGGTGGCCCACAACTGTCACGGCAAAAGCAAAAGGGCCACGGCGAAAGCAAAAGCGCCACGGCAAAAGCAAAAGCGCCACGGCAAAAGCAAAAGGGCCACGGCGAAAGCAAAAGCGCCACGGCGAAAGCAAAAGTGCCACGGCAAAAGCAAAAGGGCCACGGCAAAAGCAAAAGCGCCCCGGCAAAAGCAAAACCACCACGGCAAAAGCAAAAGCGTGATGTAGATATGGGTTAAAGGTCGAATTTGGTTACGGTGAACCATGTGATATGACCATCCATATGACTATGTAGTAATATTCAACACGGACGGTGAGCAGTATCCTTGACCTGCATAATGTTCACACAAGTTCAGGTCCCATATTAGAGACCAAAGCGCCATATTACCATAGTTTAAAAATCAAACGGTTCTTAGATGTTCATTAAAATGGTTTACAAACAGTGACCATTGATTTATGGTTTTTAAACAATGGACAATGATCAAGAATCTATTTTATGGGCAAGTGTATTTAGTAACTCATGATTTAAAAACAATATTAAAAAGCACAAAACTTTTTTTTTCTTTGCTTGTCATTCAAAAGCCTCTCTGTGATGCGAACATCCATCCATCTATCAAACTGTTCATGGTCATATTGTGGTCTTTTCTCATACTTGCTTTTCCACGGCTATTCTCTCTATAAACAGTTGCTACAAAAGTTTTCGAAGAGTTTCAAAAGTGAATGTCAGCAGGCTGCGTATCTTCCTGCCTTAACGTGGGACCTGAACTTATGTGTGAACATTATGCAGGTCAAGGATCAACTGCACACCGTCCGTGTTAAATATTTACTACACCATAACCAAATTCGACCTTTAACCCATATCTACATCGCGCTTTTGCTTTTGCCGTGGCGCTTTTGCTTTTGCCGTGGCGCTTTTGCTTTCGCCGTGGCCCTTTTGCTTTCGCCGTGGCGCTTTTGCTTTTGCCGTGGCGCTTTTGCTTTTGCCGTGGCCCTTTTGCTTTTGCCGTGACAGTTGTGGGCCACCATAATACACACACAATCCAAGCCTGGCTGGGTTGACGTCACGGATAAGGACGGGGACCAGTCTATACGCAGGAGCGTCTGTATATCTATGGAACGCCAAGGAGGCATTTAATCAATAATGTTACCTCGATGGGGTGATGTTCTTTAAATCGGTCTCAATGTACCTTTGTAGGCGATCGTTTATGGGGTAGGTGATCAAACGACCCTTTCGGACACCTTAGAAGAGCCTGATGTTAAACAAGAGTGAGGATGATGGATTGGGTAAAACAATTATACTTAGCCAGGACCTAATTTATGAGTGACAAAAAGCCCGCATCGATTTTTATTCTCTGGGAGGCAATATTTCTGTTTGCTTGGAATCGCCCATGTATATAATATAATTTATAAACAATTAAAATAGAAAACACAACATTTTTGACCCCAAGTGATGAACATTAATGAACAACTAGATTGGGGCACGGTGATCGCTCAGGCAGTGAACTCCATGATTTTCCCAAATACTAGTTTTATTGTTTCCTTTTATATGGACCTCAATGTAAGCCCTGCAGAAATCAAGTGTGAAATTTGACTCATCTCAAACATTTTGTTTTATACCGGTAGTATTGTGCTGATCAATTTACATTGAGTTTATGTTGTCAATAGTGTTTTTTCAAATATAATAAATTCACTGTGTTGTGAATGTTTGATAGAAAATGACGAACTGTTGGTGATTAATTTTTAGTGTAAATAAAGACAACAAAAGACACAGGTTTCATCTTTTGAAGTATTTGTTTTGTTATTTATTATTATACAGTGTTAAAACATAATTATATACAATGTAAAGCTAAAACAAGAGTATACTTAATCTAAAAGTCTATTTTGAAGTGAAGTAAGTAACACTGGAGATAAAAGAGAAATATCATTCTATAACAATTATCAAGTATCCTAAAATCGTTTTAAAAAATTCACACAATCTTTAAAGTTTGCACAAAAATAGCCAGCCAAAGTTGGTGAGTGGATGTGTTGCGAACGGACTGAATTTCGAGAGTTTACGAGCTACAAAAGTACAGGGTTGGTTCATTAATGGCAGTCACATTCCTAATGATGACCCACAGGCTCAAAAAGCTTTATAGCATTAAAAGTACAATTTTGCTAAATAGCTGATAGGTTTACATTTCATGAAAAATTACAGGAAGGAAAAGTAGCACCTATAGTATAACCCTTAGATCTTGTACCAAACTTGGAAAGCCCAATCCATCTGCAACTAGTGGCAATTTTTGAACCAGATTAAAGTAGAGACTCTGCATGAGCACAGTTTTTATTCAAATTATCTAATAACATTGATCTCAGACTAAATTACACCTATTTAAGACAATTGATTTCATTATAAGTAAAGCAGCAACAGTTGGTTCGGAGACTCGGCTTTAATTTAATGAAAATAAATCACAGGCATTTTCCTCGGTTGGGATTTGAACCCACGCCTATTCTAGAGCAGATGTCTTACTAACTAGACTACCGAGCTGTGACCATTATAATAGATGTTAACTTTTGCATCGGGGATAAAGACCTTCAAAAGTAGTTTATATTTTATATTATAAAGCACTGAACTAGCCAGCTGGACCACTTGGAGAGAAATTTGTCTGGTCCTCGGGTGTTTTGACTGGCATTTGGCTAGTGAACTGCTGGGGAGAAAACTGACAAGCATGGACACAATTCTATTGAAAATAAGATTTTAAATACAATAAAAATGCACATCAAAAATCCACCCAGTGCAGTAACCAAGGGCCCAATTTCTTGAAGCCTGTTAAGCACACAAAAATTGCTGAGCACAGAAATTCTTACAATGTTACACTGGTGCCTCGCTCATTTTTTGCTCAGCAAAGAAATTTGCTAAGCAGTATTTTCTGCTCAACAGCTTTTTATGAAATCTTTGGGCCTAGTTATTATCGCAGTGAGGGCAGAGTCCTTTTCCTTAACCCTCTTGCATCATATCGAAGTTTGGTAAAACTGCAGTTAACCCTTAAATGGTATACTGCCCTCAACAACTCATTGTTCCTTAATTGGTTGTTTTTTATTACAAAGCTGTTGCAACTGAAATCAGACAAGTCTATTCAGTCAGAACAGCAGCCAATAATCTGTGTTTTTTCATTCAAAACAAATTGCTTACTAGTTACAATTAATGTCGCTAGGCTAAGCATGGTGAATTGTAATAAGTTTTGAGGTATAGCGGTACAAGTCTCAAGTGTTTAGTAACAGCTTATATTAATAATTGTTTAAAGTTTGCAGGACTGAAGACCAGCTTCATGACGCTTTGTAGTTTAGTCAGATAAAATCATGTTAAACTTAAATCATAAAAAGACAATAAATTGTGACTTGGTTTAGTTTTTAGGGAATTTACAAAAAGCTTTAAAAACATTTAATTAAAAAAGAAAAGAAAAAATATTCAGAAAACATGTTTTAAAAATCTACACTTTATCTAATTACTGAAGTGGCCCTTTACCAGGGAAACTGATGTTGCCCTTAAATATACCACCCTCAACGACTCCATTTTTACTGAATGATTGATTGTTATTTTTAGTACAAAGCTGTTATTGGAAACCAGACAAGGGTATTCAATCCGATCAGAAAGCCTGGGTGCCCCAATAATCTGAGTGTGTTTTTCATTCAAATAAAATTGTTTACTAGGCACAATTATTGTCTCAAAACTAAGCATGGTGAATTATGAATTATCTTGAAACTAAACATAGCAAATTGCAATAAGTTCTGAGTTAGTGGACTACAAAACTCAAATATTTAGTAACAGTTCAAATTAATAATTTTTAATGTTTGTAGGAAGACCAATTACATGCGGCTTTGGTGTTTATTCAGATAAAATCGTGTAAAATAAAATATAATAATAATCTGTGACTTAATCAATGACATGAAGTCCTCAAGTATCTATGTGAAAGATACCTTCTTGATCTTATTAAATTGTGAGTGAACTTCATGGTTTGTCTTAAAGCCCCAGCTCAACATTGATAAACTGACTGTAAATGCTTCCATTCTTTGCACAAATCAAGATATTTGTAACAAAACCAACCTGTGAAAAGTTCCGCTCATTTCGTTGTTTCATTTGCGAGAAAACGGTAAAATGCATTCAGCATTTTTGTACCATTCCTATAGGCAGAGTTTTCGTAAATATTTCAAGGAAAGTTTTCTACCATCATTATATTTATACCATGTAAGGTATACGTAAATGTGTGAACATCAACATTTGTTTTTCTTCTTATCAATGTTGAGCTGGGGCTTTGAGGGAATTTTACAAAAAGAAAGTGCTGTTTCTTTTAAACAAAACATTGTTTTAAAAAAGAAGCCAAAGAAGCACAAAGAAGCCACAACGAAAACTTCCTGGGGCAAGGAAAATGCACGGTTTACTAGCCCCTTGGGCTACTTTACAAAAAACTTAAGCGCAAGGCCTGAACATTAAAACAAGTATTTCTGGTCTCCCCCCCCCCCCCAAAAAAAAAACCCTAAGTTTTTTAATGCATAGCTTCCAGTATAAAAATTCACTATTAAAATTTGACCACACTCAACTTATCTGAGCTGTGACATTATTATTTGGCGATGGAAACAACTTCCTACCCTGGATTTTAGAAAGTGCTAATGTCTCCTCACAGGTTGGGGTGTGCAGGGGGTCCCCACCATCATCTTCCGTTGATGAGAAGACTGGCTTCTTGTGACATTCTCTACAGACAGCCATGTACTTGTCAGCTCCACCAATAACCTCCAACTGATAAATAAGCAGAAAGTTTACATACAGTTAAAAAAAAAAAGTTATTATTTTTGTTTTATATAAGGAGCAACTGTGAACAATTAGCCCAACAGACATTGACAAGGTCACTGCTCACTGACAAGGTCAATGAACAGAATGAAAAATAAAATCAGGCTTTCAACGAGCCTACGTCTTTAAGTGTAACTGAAATAGCTTCATTTTGTAAACACAACTCAAGGCTCAAATTTTACACTGGACCACAGGCTTGAGGCCAGTGATTTTAGATTTGGGCCAGTAAACTCACGACCGGACAAATCCGGCCGGTTGTGTTTTTCAATTGAATAACAACTCACTGTGTAATATCTTTAACAAAAAAAAAAACACACGAGAAATGATGTTCAAAATGTTGACTTTGAATCTGATCAATATCTTTCAAAATATACTTACCCACAAGACAAATGAGACAAAACTTCTCTTAGTGCTTGTTCAAATAAAAAATAGTTTTCATGTTAAACGTTGTAGAAAGTTCTTTCTCATTCAGTTTCTGGTCTTGTAAAATAATTTCTGGTCTGGTGACAATTTTGAGCTACAAGCCCTGCGGTCGTGTGAAATTTTACCCCAAATTCGAGCCCTGCAATTTATGACAGATTATATGCCCTTTAATCATTACTTAACTTCAAACTGTAAATTTAATTTATCTTTATTATTATCTTAACTTGTTTAACAGTAGGTCCTAATACGATTGAAATGGTATCTCACAAGAGAAATGCAAATTTGTTCTTATGGAACTACTGTTAAAAAAAAAGAAAAAAGATGGCACCTGTACTTATTTTACAAAAACCCTTTGCAGAAAAAAATTAAAACTAATGTTGCCATAAAATAACATTGCATTGGTTTCTCTTTTTCTATTAAATAAGTCTGCCCAGCCACGATCCAGACAGAGTGATTGACAGTTGTTGATTGGAAAGCTCTTCCCCCTAAAATGTAATACTGTACATATTATCCTTTGTATGCCGAAAACACAAAGGCACCGAAGCAAAAAGAAATTGCCACGCTGCCCTTTTGTGACTTGTTGAGATTTGGTAAAGTGTTCTATTTTTAATCGATAAAAGTGTGTTGACATCTGCTCTTCCCTGTACAGGTTGGCTCAAAATACACAGAGTGTATTTAGCGGCCTGTCATAGCCGAGTGGTTAGTGCGTCGGACTCAAGCCCTGGTGGCTGAGTCATTGGAGTGTGGGTTCGAGTCCTGGTCATGACACTTGTGTCCTTGAGCAAGGCACTTAACCATGATTGATTCGTAAAAGTTGGGGAGGTAGAGCCTTCTGCTCTACCAGCCAGGCTTCTGATGGATGATACCCAAGCCTACATCCTTACGGACTGTAAAGGGGGTAACCCTGTTTCAGCTCCAGGAGTAGGTGGCAACGGCCCCTGGAAAGACAGTTGATTTGTAGCCCACACCTCGAGTGGCTGAATGGCCTTGTGTGTCTGGCGACTTCCATAAAAAAAATATATATATATATATAAATCAGGCATCAACGATCGCGGGTACCCAGCACCTGCACTGTTGTCCCCATTCTCAATTTGGACTAATTGCTAAAAATGTTTAAACGGAAGTCACAAGCTCCGTTTAAACACTCAGGAAAATAAACGTAGATGAACAAGCCTAGTTCTTACCGCTGTTTCGGTACTCATTCTCTTGGTGTACGACGCCTCTTGGTAGCAATACATACACACTGCATTCAATTTGATGACGTTTTCTGCTAAAGGAACTAGATTTAAGATACTTCCAAAGCCCTGGGGAAGAATTAAAACATACATTGCATTTTGAGGGTCAGAAAGTTACTTCAATTTTTTTTATCTATGTTAGTTTTATTGATAAAGCTAGTAACTAAATCAAGGCGGTCTACAACATAAATATCCCTCTTCATCGGGCATACTTAAACCATTCCCAGGTCTTGATCTTAATCAAGGCCACTGAGGCCATTAGCCTCATGCCCTGTCGAGTTGGCCAGCATGCCCTTCAGAAAAATTGCACTGTCACTACCAACTTGGCCAGCATGCCCTTGTACAATTTCTCTGATTTGGCCAGCAAGGGCCTGCCCCTGTTTTTCTTAAGATCGAGGCCAGCATTCCTCAAACTTTTGCAGCAACTCCCTGGGGAGCATACACCCTTAAGCTGCTTGTATTAGCACTAAGGGTTTAATCCAGCATATTACCAATTCAGCCCTTGGTGTGAGAGAAGCAATTTATGGTTAAGTATCATGCTCATGGACACAAGTGTCATGACCGGGATTGGAACCTGCACTCCTATGAATAAGCCACCAGACTGTGAGTCTGATGGGCATTGCACTATAGACCACTCGGCCAAGACACGCCATGTATTTAAAAGGGTGAGTCACCCTTCGGACAACTTAAAGATAATTTCCCTTTACATTGCCAATTAGAGATAAATCATAGCAGTGTGCTCACCTTCCGCTGAAATGTACCATCAAGTGCGGCTACAATAACTGTCTTCCCTCGGTCAGCCATATCTTCAGCAAACTCAACGCAGTCTGGAAACTGCAAATTCAAAATGGCAAAAAAATTAAAATTAATAAATAATAGTTATAAAAATTTTGGAAAGAGCTAAGATTCTTAGTTTGAACAAAGCTTTGGATAATAACGGAAGAGGCTAAAGTATTTTTGTCTTGAGAGGGATCAAGTTTTTAGCTTTCAAACAGTAAGTTGAGAACTTTAAGTTAAAAAATGGGTGGAAATATTTTGACTATCTATGACACATATTACATTCAGTTTCTACCGCTGAGACCATTCTGAAATAGATTAGATGCAAAATATTCACACTTAAGTTAATGTTCCAACTGTACAATAAAATTAAGTCAAAAGTTAAACCTTGACTTTACTGTGAACACCTTTTTTCAGAAATGTCCATTTGCAAATCTACACATTCTTTTTTATTAAATCGCCCCCATTTCAGGGAAACTGATATGGGCCTAACGCTTACAGACTGGGCAGTTTGGCCAGCTAGAACCCAATTCCTCCAATATCCTCATTTCCTATGTCTCATCACACCACATGAAGTTGTCTGGACTTGGACATTCTTAGAATGCCTGATCCTTTGATAAGAACTAGTTGTTTGGGCCTCACGAGGGCCCAGTTCCTTCACTTTGGCAACAGGATTTAGAAGGATTTGGGACACACAGGAATAAATGAGTCAGATGGCAAATCCTAAAAATCTGCAAAAACTCCTGGCAAATCATAGGTCAGTACTTACAAATTGACCCTCATCAATGCCTATAACGCCATGGTTCTCTGTCAAATCAACAAGACTGTACAGCTTTTCTGTTCCCACTGCCTTGGTAACTTGTCTGAAACAGTAACAATAAAGAGATTAGAGTATTTAATGAAGATAAATCATTCAAGAAATCATAATGAGAAAACAAAATTGACCATTTTATAATGTAAAAGAAGACATTTTAAAGAAGGTACGTAACTGCTTTATAAAAAATTGACAAACCAAAAGACAGGGCAAATGCAAAGTTATCTTCAAAACATAATTTAAAAAAGCAACAAAAATAAACTTTGGGAATTTGGAATGACATGTCTAAAGACCATACAACCTGAAGAGTATACTATTAGTTCATTAAAACTCTAACACCCTAGGTTTACTTACTAGAGTTTGCTTACGCCCAAACTGTTGGACTCTGGTGGTATGCCCGATCATATGTAAAGCATGAATCAAACAAAACATGTAGTTGGATTTTGATGGGTTGGTGATGATTAGGGTTATTACTTGGTCCGTTCTTTACTCTAATAGAATCCAACACCATTATGATAACTCAACAGTTACACCCAAACTGTTTGACTCTGATTATGGTGGTTTGGGGATATGGTGTTTAATAGACAAACGGGGAACAAACAAATCCTGGATTTCCAATGTGCCCTTGGGCTTTTCAAAATGAACAGCTGTTAATAATAATAATAATTTGTGAGGCTAATCATCCTCACTGGCAGTTGAGAAGCTGAATTACGAAGGATGTGGCAACACGTGTTTGAGCTGCAGGCATTCAAGGGTGCCTTCGGCAGCCAGCCACATCAACCATGACCACGGAGCACAGCCTGAGATTGAAAGTTTTTTGGTTTTTCTAGAGTGAGGAAAACCAGATGGCCTGGAGAAAAACCCTCGTGGTACAGGAGAAAACCAACGCACAACTCTACTCACATATGGCCCTAGCCAGGACTCGAACCAGGGACACATTGGTGAGAGGCAAGCGCTTTATGCACACGCCACCCACAGCTGTTGTTGGTCTTTACAAATGCAGTGTGACAACTACATGTAGTTTGTTTTTTACTGGATTCCGTCTGTCATTGTGAATTGTACCTGTCATGTGTGGCCACTCCATCTTTGTCGTAACGATCATCCTTGGAATATTTGATAAGCAGACAGGAATGGTTTGCAACTTCATAGCGTTTGATGCGTCGTATAAGCTCGGTTCTGATTAAGTGAAAACGAAAAAAAGAAGAAGTTATTTTAAACAAAAAATATCTGTGACAGTGATCATGGACCACATGCAAACAAAGCAATTAAGGTAATTAATGCTCATTTCAAAACCTTTATTGGGATCAGATCTAGAATAAGTAAACAAGAATTGGAATATGTACGCGACGTCTGACAATGACGTTTTGGCAAACGTTTTAAAAGGGTACCATCACCTTCAAACACATGCAAAACATTCTGCACAAAATCTTATTTGTAAATACAACATTTACAAGTACAACTTACCGTACCATTTGAGACATATTGAAGTTAACTTGGAGTTGGACATGTTGAAAGAGGTTACTTAAAAATTATAAAATAATAATACTTGTATATTATAATTATATGAAGAAAAAAATACTAACGTTTTCCCTGAGAACATTGGTCCAAAGATCACCTGCAAGAAAATGAAAAGTGATTTATAGCATTTTGCCACAGCACCATCATTTTTCACTGTTTAAACTTTAATTTAGACCCCTGGGCCTAGTTGCGATAATCGTAACACTCCATCCTCCCAACGGTCTCCGACCGTCGGGAGAAACCCTCCATCCTCCCGACGGTCGGAGACCGTCAGGAGGATGGAGGGTTACGATTAACACAACTACCCTGGGCCTAGCTAGCTAGCTAATTTATGTAATTAATTGCCATAATCTAGACCCAGTAAGGCAGTAGTCTAGTACAGTAGGCTAGACCCAGTAACTGGGGCGCTGTACTCCTTTTTGAGATTTTGACACCATCAGTCATCATCGGTCGTAGTGTACTCGTACACTGACTAGTACGACCGATGATGTCAAAATCTCAAAAAAGGAGTACAGCGCCCCAGTTACTGAATGTCTAGCCAAGCAGTCTGGCAGTCAGCAGTAGGCCTAACTGGGGCGCTGTACTCCTTTTTTGTTGTTGAGATTTTGACTAGCTAGTACGTAGTACGACCGATAATGTCAAAATCTCAAAAAACGAGTACAGCGCACCAGTTACTGGGTCTATTCTATTCATTGGACATTGGGTCACCGGTCACTGCTGCCACATTCCATGTATTCACTGCTGAGTGCTGGTGCTTGTCAGCTTGTGGTGGTGACTGGTCTGTTGTCAACAGTGTTGACTGTTGTTAAAAACCTACCTGTATTTGGCCTGTTTTAGAGAACGAAGTATTATCATTTGACTGTCTCCTCTCCATGATTTTGTTGAAACTTTCTTGCAAATCCTGCACAAATTTTCCTTAAGTCCACGTTTGGTCTTCTCCAACTCGACTATCTCACCACAGACACCCACACAGGCACAACAACGAATGAACGAATGATCGGCGAAGGTTTGCGCCAATTTTAGCTTAAATTCCGCGGGTAGAACTTCAACCTCGTATTCAGGTATAAACAAAATATGTACGTTGAAGTATTAATTCATCACGAGGTTGAAGATAATAGACTGGTGCTGTATTTTCTTGTATGGGTATTTGGATAAAGAAGTCAAGGAATGAATCAGACTTCAAAAACTCCAAGGAGACGTAAAACAACATGGAGGCTGATGCAGAAGAGGTAAATAAAAAGTTCACAGTGAATTTAACTAACCTGTAATCAGAGTTGTTTTTGAAATACATCGATTCAATTCTCACACTTTGAAGAAAAAAAAATCGCTTTTTTCCCATTTTCAAGTGTATTTCTGATGACTTATGCATGGATTGTTATCACTATTATGACTTATGAGGCTGACGTTTGGCCATATTTAACTTTTTTTTTTAATAAATAATCACTTCTCTTATTAAATAAAAATAGGACCGCCAACTAGGAAGTCAGTGTATTAAACTTTAGGGACAGGCATATCCTGGTGAGATAAATCTTTAAAATAATTTTTTAGTAATGGCTTTTACTATTTACTAGGCTACATTTTAAACTATAATTTAAAATTAGATATGTCGAGTTCTGCAGTCATGGCAGTGCAGAGAAAGAATGCTTAGAATTAAGTTTGTGACGATAAAAAGGAAAAATCATAACTAAGTAAAATAATACACTTTACTGTCCATGCTTTATATTACACATGTATGTAGGCGGCCCCTATAGTCAAGTCTCCTATTTCTGCAGATCTCCTATTTCCGCGGTGTTAGAAAATATTTTTTTGCGGCATCAATATTTCATCTATGGACGACTTTCATTCGGTGAATCGATAACCAATAACCGTCTGTTGATCTGGTAAAAAGAACAAATCTGAAATGTTGAGGAGGTTTTTTAAATTTAAATATTTGTGGAAAATACGCTTTTTTCCAGAGTGGGTAAATTTACGCTAACCATGGCTGCAAAATGTGCCATTTTATCATAATTTTACCTTATGTTGTTCTGTCATTCGGAATATCAGTGTCCAGATCCTGATTGTGATAAAATTTTATTTTATGAATACCCTCTGTATTGTAATTTTGTAATTCGTGTTTTTGCTTTTTATCTTTGTATTTAGCGCTTTGAGGCCATCATGGCAATTTGGCACTTTATAAATATCTTTTTATTATTATTATTATTATTATTTACTTTTTGCAAAAAAATTACATTGAAAGAATTAATTTTCACCTCAAAAATGCAACAAATTGTCTGAGACCGAAATAATGTCAGGAAACTGACGATCAGTAAAAACTTAATAATTTAAACACATTTTGCAAAGGGCACCCTCAGTATGTGTGTTTTAACATTAAGTAAAAATTCACGCATGTTAAAGACTTACCTGTGCAAGTACAAAACTCACCGGGGCAAAGCGCGCAATTTTCAAAATTGCACAGTTCAGTTTTCTACTTACAGGGTTAATTCTTTGCGCTGAATATGGGGCAATTCTATGACGAACGGTACTTGTCCAAAATGGAGTGCAGGGGTGTCCTATAGAACTTTGGTACTCAGCAATTTAAATGCCTAGTAAAAGAGTGGAACTTGCCCGACTGGTGAGAAATAAAAAATCGTAATCTACATATATGTAAGGTAAATTATTTCGTATTATTATTGAATTTAGCACCATTAATATAGAGGAAAAAGCTTTGCAGACCATTTGAAAAAAACCTGCGGATATAATCACACCGTGTGCATGCTCAGTTTCAGAGACGTTTCCAATGAATTTAATCTGAAAACTGGTTGGTTTTTTTAAGTCAAAGTGGAGAGTACTAGTCAGCGGTGGCACCAGATCTGCCAATCGTGGGGGGGGGGGGGGGGTTGGTGGGCAAAAAAATATTTAAGTGTAATTTTGTACTGCTGAAAGGC
This sequence comes from Marthasterias glacialis, assembly GCA_911728455.2. Classification (NCBI taxonomy): domain Eukaryota; kingdom Metazoa; phylum Echinodermata; class Asteroidea; order Forcipulatida; family Asteriidae; genus Marthasterias; species Marthasterias glacialis. The sequence continues at coordinate 14,991,718 of OU452227.1, read as the reverse complement.
AGTTAAACTCAATTTCGGGCATTGGCGAAAAATTGAGGCGGGAACTGGGGGGGGGGGCAAAAAAAGTAACTGGGAGGGGGTATTTGCTGTAGTGCTGCTATGATCCAATCATGCGACAAGTACCGCCGAAATAGGGTATTCCATCCTACTACTAATCTATGTAGTACTAGTATACTCTGTATGCCTATATATAATTAGTTGTCACCCTCTGTTTTGAAAACTTGAAATTTGTACACAAGCACAGGTATCAAGTTTTGATGGGACTTCACTTGTACCCTACATACGCCAGATCATGTCCAAATGTTTAAAAAGGCATTGTTGGGTCCGGTAACACGGACTTCAGCAGCATGCGACATATTCTCCTGCATTGTTAGTAACCTCCTAAATGCAATTAAGAATAAATAAATAAGTAAAAATTACATAAACTGTGGAGTGTCATGGTGGAGTTGTCTAAAAGTTAGTGCATTCAATCCTAGGTGAGATGATCGTAACCCTCCATCCTCCAGGCGGTCGGAGACCACTTTGACTGTCGGGAGGATGGAGGGTTACGATCATCGCAACTAATTCATCCAAATTCAGGTGGCAGAGTCATCGGGGTGTAAATGGGGTTGCTTAGACTCAGCTCAAGTCAAGTGTTAGTTTCCACTTAAGTCAAAGTTTGAACTGCGTTATTGATAATTGCCTTGTACCTAGAATCCGGCAACAGAAGCGCCAGAGACTGAGGCTGCACCAGCAGCTGCAGAAGAAACAACAACAGCTGTAGACGGTACTGCAGAGGTAGAACAAACTGCTGAGGAAGAGGCTACTACAGGTGGGCCATAACATGTACTTTTTAGTTTGATTACATCATTGATTAAAAATTGTTGCTGTTTTAATTTAATGGATGGCACTGCACTAAATGCATTTAATATTTTGAATTTTCCCTCCAGGGATTTCAAAAGATTTAGAACTGATTATAACAATTTTCATGTTGATCATGTTAAACAAAAATGAATTGAATAAGCACCTCTACGGAAGTATGCGACATCTTGTTCAAGGGGCAGATTTGCTTACTTCAAACACACTCGGTCTTCCACACACCTTCCAGACTGGTGCATAAAATTCTAGCGTCAAGTCGCAGGCAGCAACAGGTGTTCGAAGTAAACAAATGTGCCCCTTGAACAAGATGGCGCATTATTACAGGGAAAGTTCTTATTTAAAGGCACCATTTAAAAAACAAGATGTTACCATTTCCCTTCAAGTTGTTAATGGATTTAAAAATACTTATAGCTCTCGTGCCTAGATTCTTCTGCAGATTTCCAGTGTCTGTAGAAAAATCGTTACATTTATGGTCAGTTCACTTGTCCAGGCCTTGAACTTCGCTCTTGAAAGGGCATGGCAATTTTCATCTGGTAAGGGGCACTTCTATGAGGAAAATTTGTTTTGAAACTTTGCAAAGGGCACCACGGCAAAAGCATAGATTATGCGACCCGCGTCACGTGACTTATTGTGGGTATTAAATGTAAACAAACACGACGTCCTCCATAGGAAAGTGCGATGTGGTACATGATGATTGTTGCATTTGTTTATTCGATCGAGATTTTTCTTTCTCAAAATCTGTGAAAAATATTCCAGAGTTTGTACCAGAGACCTTCAAGTGGCTGAATTAAGCCTGTAAGGACAGTTCCAGCAAGTCTTGGAAATTGTACAAGTACATGTAACATATAAATGTGCACGATGTGTACAGCGCACAACGGAACGTTTAGGCCAGACGACTGCGATCACACACACTTTTCAACTTAAGAATTTCAAAGTTTTGAAGCTGAATCACCCAAAGAAACTGCTTTCCAAAGCTGTGTGATTCCTTTGCCTATTTGAAATTTCGCAAGGCTAGGTATAAATGCTCACTTTTCCAAAGTTCTTTACCCCTTTTTGTACAGGGATTCAGGCCAAACTAAATAACAGGCAGGTGGCTACATAGTCGTTCAACGCCGGTAGTGCATCACTCAAAATAAACCTCTTTTCGAGTAGAATACTGGTAGTTTATGAAACAGTAATGTAATTAATATCAATGTCACAACATACAACTTTAATAAAATGGCTCAGTAACTGTGTTATTATTACCAAAAGCCAACTTTTGGTGTGACTCTGTCGGTCATGGCATGTATTTGCATGTAGTCTGCCATCAGCTCAGGTGACGTAGTACCAACAATAGGTCATGTGATGACATGTAAACATTAGTCGCGCAATCGGTCTATTGCTGTGGGTGCTGTAGGTGAATTGGAGGCCTGCTTGTCTCCTACAAACTATGTTTAGGAGACATAAGTTACAAAAATTAAAACAAAATTTTAAAAATCCTTAAGAATAACAACAGTGAAACAATGCAATTTACAAAAATTAGATTTTTCTTAAAGATGCTGTTTGACTTTAAAAGGAGATTGCTCTACACTTTGTTTAAATAACACTGGGCTTTAGATGCAATTTTTGAATTGATTTTTAAACCTGCTTTTTGTTTTATCTTGAAGAAGAACCACCAGCACCAACAGAAGATGCTGCACCAACAGAAGATGCATCTACTGAAAGCCAAGAGGCAGCATCAACGGATGCACCCCCGGTAGAAGATGCTGCTCCAGAGGAGGGAGAGTCAAGCGCCCCTGCTGTGGAAGGGGACGTAGCCCCAGATGTAGAGAATCCAGTGGAGGGTGGAGAGGGAGAGGAGAAGGGGGAGGAGCAGGGAGAGAAGGAGGAGCTGGCGGAGGCAGGTGGCCAGGAGGGGGAGGGAGGCGATGGTGAACTGAAGGAAGGGGCAGGAGAAGGGGAGGCAGCTGGAGCTGCTACTGAAGATGCTGAAGGTTAGTGCTTTGTTTTATTACTTTTTGCCATCTGTGCTCTTTCTCTTGGAGGTCATCTTTCTCGTCATCTGTTTCATAACCGTTTGTCGATTTTTATTTTTTATTTGTACTTTCATTTCGACATACAATGCCACGGGTCGTTGAAAGGGTTATAAAAACCCATACAAAATCCACTACCCCGTCAAAAAGTTTATAATACAACACAATGAAATAGGCAAGATGACAACGTGAAATGAAATACAAAAATCATTAAGTAACAATAAAAGAGTTGCTTAAGCAAATGTAGAAAAGGTAACTTTGTGTGACAGCATAATGGAACCTTACGACAAAGGTCCTCACATCTCTCGTCGAAGCCCAAGCTTTGATTTTGAACCAGTAAAGTTAACTTTTGAAACTGGTTCTATGATCAAAAGTTAGCTTATTTGAATAACTTTTGGGGTGAACAAAGAAAAATTGACTGGAGCGGGATTTGCACCTGCCCGCTATACTTACAGATGCTCTACCAACTGAGCTATCCAGCCCTAGTGTTAGTGGTCTCCCTATTTCGTCAATATCTTCGTCACTGGGGTGCCAGTCAGAAGCCATTCAACCGGTTACTACTATGTAGTCAGGGATCACACCCTATTGGCTTATTTGATTGATGACACAGTTATACATAATGGTGACAAAACTGAATATTTTTGTTTGTTTGTATTTTTGTTGATCAGCTGGCGCAGAAGCAGCTGCAGAGGATGAAGCAGATGGACAAGAAGAGAAACCTGAAGGAGAAGTAGACAGGGAGGGTAAAGAGTCCACCCCAGCAACTGAGGCAGAAGATCAACAAGAAGGAGGGGAAGATACAGAAGGAGGTGACCAAGCCCCAGCACAGGATGGAGGAGAGGAAGAGAAACCAGCCTCCCCTCTCCCACAGAGTGACACATTCGCCGAGGGGGAGAGACCTGAGACTCCAGTGGTTGCTGTGACTGAACCATTGTCCAGAGAGGGTAGTCCGGCGGGAGAGCCAGAAAAGCTGGAAGCAGGGACACCAGAAAGAATGGGTAAGTCCTGCAACATCAAGTTAAAAGTTAACTGTATGTTGAGTTGAAAAGTTGAAAAGCTATGCAGGTTTAAATTTTTAGATTTGCATGCAAAGTAGCAAGTTTTGAGGAAGATGTGGTTATTTGATCCGTTGAAAATTAAGAGGTTGCAATGTGTACATTTAATCCAAATCTTCATGTGGTAATTTGCAAAGAGACTGTACTGATAACGATAAAGAAAGATGAACTAACTTTTTGTAATACTTGCCCTTAGAGATATATTAGTCTGAAATACTGTGTAAAACAAATTGTCCCTCAGAACTTATTTAAATTTGACAGGTAGATATAAACATACACATGCACAACCCCCTGACAAGTATAAACCTTTAGTTGCTGGTCTGGCTTTTTAAATGACGACCAACTTAACTGTTGTAGAAGACATCTTGGTTATTTGCCTGATGTGTTTATTGACAGCTAGAAGATCGGAATGGTGTACTCTTTCAAAATCCAATGATGTATTACTCCGTTAAATTTGCTGTTCTTTTCAATCCGTAATCATTTGTTCACCCTCTGCTTTTCCCCCGTTTTTGTTTTTAGAATCCCCTCAAGAGGAAGAAGAGTTTGATGAGGAAGAAGAACCATGGATGACGAGGGAAGAACTCCTTGAGATGTACCAGGTAAATCACGTTTAAAAAACCCTTTCCAAGTATGAATGTAGTAAGGACATTTCCATGGACCGCACGCCTAATGCGCAACACTGCAGTTAAGCTTAGGTCATGTGCACATTGTTACGCACCAAGAGCGGCTGTCGTCCATTGATCTGCCTCCTTTTGCCTTAGTGAGGGCGCTGTTTGAGAGTGTGAAGTCAAATGCAAGGGGTCTATTGTGAGGGTGTATGGAACCTAATTTGCTGAACGGCATTTCCTTTTTGGGGGGTTTAAAGGAGGGCAGATTGCTGACTACCAATATTCTCCTCTGTGTGAAAAAACATACCAGTGCACCCAGCCTGGAACTTCACTGTACTCAGTTGTCAAAGCCTTCCTGCATGGTCAATGCAATAAAACTTCTTTTTATGTCAGTTTGTGCTAAAGGACTAAATAATGATTTTTGGTCAGCCAGATCATACTTAATTTTAGTCTGGATGCCCATGTTTTACGTAATCTTATACTTCATTTGCCAACTGAAGCTCAAAATCCAGAATGAGAAAAATTGTTGGGGTTTGGGGGCTACTACACAGTCCTAAACCCCCTGGTCAGTACACTCCTGTTTCTCAGTTGGGAGGGTCGCTTGAACAAACTGTCATATTAAGTGCATTGACGGAATTCACCTGATGTCATCACCACGATAAATCTTGGTTGTGCAAGTTTCAGAGTCAGATTCTCTGTGTGTTACTGCGCAGTATGCATTTCGACAGTCGCGCCACAAACCAACGCATGGTGCTCCACAGCCAAAATTCTGTGTTTGGAGAAAGTTGAAGTTGAACTATTTTTTAAACTGCTGTTTCGGAGACTGCGTAGTATTTTTAAAAGTTTTTTTCAATACCAAAATGAAGCTGACTTCTTCATTCGTACAGAACTGTCAGTGTTTTCAATCCTGTTTTGATGAGTTATTAATTCCTAAACATATTCATTATTTTGTGAAAACCCCAAAACATGTCGTACACGCAGAATGCTGTGTACAAACCAATGCATATGTCGCTCCTTGAACGCATAGGTCAACCAATATGTCACTTTGTGGAAACATAGCAGTCGTACCATGCATGTTTATCACTGTGCCAGTGCTATGTGTTTCAATTGATAAAGTGGCGTATAAGGATACGTCACTTCATGAAAATGCAAAATGATACGTCAGTCATGCTAATTAGTGTAATTACGTAACTATCACGAGTTAGATCCTAAAACTTGCTGAAAATGTTAACAGTAATGAGTATATCAATAATTTGTACTAAAACGGATTTGCCGAAGTTTGTGATTTTTGACCCATACGGCCCCCCCCCCCCCCCGGCGCGACTGAAGATTTGTAGGCGACGCATGTGCGGTCATATAGGACCACATCTTTACATGCAGTTTGACTCCCAAAGTGGCAGACAGTAGTTGCTTGTGACATCAGGGAAAAGGGCCTCTCATCAGCAAAGTCTTTCAATTTTACTTTGAAGATGATGCAGAAAAACATTAGTTGCTGAATGACTAATTAATATCATTTCTTATTCAGGCATGTATGGGTGACAGGGAACAGCTACAGAGCCAAAATGTTCAGCTCCAGCACAAGCTGGCAGAGTACTTCAGGAAGAAGAAGACTGATGATCAACGCCAAGACATGGATAAGAATGTAACAGACCAGGAACAGCGATATCTGAAATACATGTGTGAGTCATCAAAATATACCTTCCTTATCAAATGATAAAAATACTGGAGTTTTATATAGTGCACATATCTACCAACAATTAGGTACTCTAGACGGACATAATGTTATTTTAAGAAAATTTTTGGCCATTTTTTCCTTAATCATGAGAGCTATTTGTGTAGCACGTTGTAATGGTTTACAACGTGCTGCTGTGCATTCAGCAGCCACTACCAGAAACACCGAGGCAAACCCCTTTACTTAGCGATAAGTGTAACTGGGTTCTTTTACGTGCATTACACAACACACAGGGCCAACAGCTTTACATCCCATCTGTAGGATGAAGCAATAATGGTTAAGTGTCTTGCTTAAGGACACAAGTGTCAAGACCGGGACTTGAACCCACACTCTGCTGATCAGAACACCAGAGCGCTTGACCGCTTGGCCACAACACGCCAAATAAAGAGAGAAATATTATCATCTCTTTTGCTGTATCTGGAATTCATAACCACTGTTTTGGATGACACTTAATAGTGTTAGTGTTAAAGGCGTAGTGTCAGAAGTCTGACATACAAAAACTGCATCACCTAGAAATAAACCCATGTCATGGCATTGTACTCAACAACTCACAAGGTGTTACCGGTGATACGTCTAGGTGTCTTTTAGTTGCCATATTAAATTTCAGTCAATCATTTCATCTTTCATTTAATTCATTCATTCATGTAAAAGTATTGTAAGTGAACAAGAAAGTCGCCCTTTCAATGTACAGCAAAAACATTTCTAAATTTTGACTCAACACCCTGACTGTATGTCCCCCCTCCTCTCCCGAGATGATTAGTGTTGCAAGGATGCAGAAGCCATAGAGTAGACATGGTGGAAAGAGTAGACATTCAACGCCATTATGTAATTCTTAGATAAACATTACTTCACATGTGTGTCACTCGGGTATAATCCTCCCTTAAAACCGGCCGTCATCATTTATCCCCAACAGCCAATCTTGAAGAGCTTCGGAAGCAAGAGGAAGAGGAGCGTGAGAACTTAAGCCTCCAGCTTGAGGACCTTAAGGAACGTCGTATGGACAAGCTGGACGCCGTGGAGCACGAGACCAATCAGTTCACCCAGCTCAAACAGCAGTCCGCTGAAATTGCTATCAATAGCCGCACTGGGAAGGCCATCACTCCTAAGGTTTGTTGGCATCCACTTTTGGCAAGCAGACCTGAAAACAAGTTATTGCCCATTTTCCACCATGATCATGAAGATTTATTTGTATGATTACCACATCTGGGCCCACATCAAGTGCCAGAGTGGTAGGAATGTTCTAATTGGAATAGTTAAGTGTTCCAGCGGGCGTACAAGGATTGCTCCGTTTGAAGGCCAGGGCATTCTGTTGGACTGTTCAAAATGCTAATGCGAAGCCTAGAAAGAATGGCTGACTTTTGAGACTTCTGGTAATACTCCTCTTTGCTTAAAGGGTAGTTCCAAATTTTTGTGGTCACCCTGTAAGTGAAGAATGCAGTTACATGAATTCCCTGTACGCAATTTTTAAAATCAAAAGACTAATTGAAAACGGTGCTGAAATGGGACAAACAATCTAAGGGTTTTATGTGTTAATTCTAATGTTACAATATTTAATTTTGTTGTGTCGCTAGGCAACTGGTGATTAGTGATTGGTACTACTACCCAATTTACCAGATTAAAAATTAACTTAAGGGCGGTTGGTTTGGTGTAGTGGTAGCTTTCCTCGCCTTCCACCTCTAGGACCCCAGTTCGAATCCCGCCGGGGGCACTGTGTGGATTGGGTTTTCAGTCCCTACCTGATTCAGTGGGTTTTCCCTGGAATAAATCTCTGGGGTTTTCCCTCCCACATCTGAAACCAAAGCTTCCTTCCTTGTCTTATCTTCATGGGGTTCTTGGCTAGTATAGTGATTAAATTCTGAGAATCCTTGGCTTCCATTAGAATTAATAAATGAAAATGAATTGAAATTTTTTCGGATGCTTACAGGATACAGAGCAGTACCTCTTAAATGAGGCTAGGAAGGAGGAAGAGGTCAAGCAGGTACGACTGGAGAACATTAAGCTGAGGAATCGGCTTCGCAAGCGAGAGCAGCAGCTCAAGGCCAAGGAGGAGCTGGCTGAGGGGCTGCATCTCATCGACTTTGAGCAGCTCAAGATTGAGAACCAGACATACAATGAGAAGATTGAAGAGAGAAACGAGGTAGGTTTATCATGAAATCACAGACAAGATCGGATAACAAGATACTTGGGGAAAAAATGAAACTGCTTTTTTACACAAGAACTATGCTGTGTTTATTTTAGTTTTTTTTTGCACAGCACTAAAAATGAATCGGAAAACAGCAGAGTTACATTCGTTCTCTTCATGGATACAGAGCAACCTAAATTTCAATTTTTAAATTGCTCTTACTTTTTAACTTTTTGAACAAAATTTTGAGTCAAATGGAATAACTATAATCTTGTTTATGTGATGTGATTCCACTGTATGTAAGGCATGCCTACTTCACACAACCTGGCTCCAATGTTACCACAATCCTCAATGCATTAAATTTGTTTCTGTATCAGGATTGAAGAATTTGTTAACCTTTGGCCTTGCCTTCACATACATAGATACGAAGTCTCAAGGTCTTTTCAGAATCATCAGTTTTTGTAACAAGAATGCATTTGAATGATGAATCTTTTGTAAATAATGCAAACAGGCAAACATGTATATCAGCTTTAGAGCTAGAAGTAGCCAACACTTTGCAGCAGTTGTGGGTCTGTGCGACGTAAAGACTAACAAACAGAATAGGCATTTTTGTGCACGCTTCAAACAAATTTCTCGAAGTGCCTTGTGCTACTGGTATCATACCCCTGTTTGTCAGGTCAAAGGTATTTGCTGTGGAGTATGCACTTGCTGCTGATCAATCTCTATTCTCGCAGTTAACCATTTGGAATGAGTCTGAGCCTCTGTCTCACAAAGTACTCTGCAAAAATGCAACAAAAGTGTCAGGTTATTTCCCATCCCTGTTGTCATATTCTATATTTGTTAGTGGATTTTTATCCTTTGTGTAACCAGGAACTTCTGAAGCTTCGCAAGAAGATTACGAGCACAGTACAGGTGCTGACCCACGTCAAGGAAAAACTGCAGTTTGTACAGGCCGAGAACCAGGTTCAAAAAGGCAAACTGAAGGAAGTAGAGTCTCTGGTTGCTCAGGTAGGTCAGGGTTCAAAACACTTGTAAGGGCCTCTCATTTGCATCCCAGGACTTTACCCAAAACAGGGCTTGTCATTCAAGAGCACCTCCATTAGAACACTGGTCATGTAGCTAAAAACTTTCACTTTACCGTAGACAATGTATTTTTACAAAAATACAATTTCTCTTCTTTTGGGTTTTTTGGGAACATTTATGAGCCTAGCATCTTTAGCTATTGCTGATGTGGCTTTTGGGTCCATCAGACATTGTAGCTGTAGCCAAAGCCACGCATTCAGATAATGCCCCAGGCTGTTAACTGTAGCGGCGTGTCATGGCCGAGCATTTAAGAATACTAGACTCAAGCTCTGGTGTTTCTAATCAACAGAGTGTGGGTGCGAGTCCCGGTCGTGACACTTGTGTCCTTTAGCAAGACACTTAACCATTATTGCTGCGTCCTTCGGATGGGACGTAAAGCGGCAGGTCCCGTGTGTTGTGTAATGCACGTAAAAGAACCCAGTGCACTTATCGCAAAGAGAAGGGGTTCGCCCCAGTGTTTCTGGTTTGATCAGCTGCAGATTGCGCCACAGCAATTTGTAAACCATTATATGATGCTATGTAAAGGAACAGGTCTCGTACTTAAAAACGTAACTCCACAAACCTTGCAGGAAAAAAAAAACACAGAGCGCTTTCAGATGCCCATTGGGTGACGTGATAAAGTGCTATATAAAGCTGCGTCTTATTATTATTATTAACTGATTTTGTTAACCTCGGTAATTGTAAAATATTTGTCTGCAGAAAAGAGATGTTCTCTCCAGGACGAAGAAGGCACGAGACAGCCTCCGCATCGATAACCAAAAGCTCCGGCAGAAATCAGGCCTCCTTGGTAACACGCCGCTGCTGCGTGACTTCGAGGACCGCAAGGATGAAGGGGACCAGCTGAGGGCTAAACTGGAGAGCCTGAAGCGCCAGCATGCCGAGCTGACCCTAACCTGCTCCGGAGTCAGACGAAAGATTGATGAAGCTAGATCTGGCAGAAGTTGATTGATTTCGGGGATATATAAATACATGTAATCACATTGTATATTGAGTGGGGGATTGCGATATGTGTACAGTAAAGGTAGTAGTAACATCTTAGAAAATTAGTGTTACTCTTTGACTACGGAATTTTGCACGCGTATGGATAGAATTTTGTTTTGTTTGTCATTTGATACTGTACAAAATCAAGGCCATAAATGGCTTTGCCGTCTATTTGAGTTGTGCGCGTGCAGCCATAAATGGACTCAACAAAGTGAAAGAGTTAAGTATAGGATTTGTCAGATCACTGCACCTGGTTCCTTCAGTGTATTTAAACTTGAATCCCAATTTAGCTGGTCTCAGTCTCAATAACCTTTAGTCTGGGACCTTTGGAACTTGTTCTTGGTCTTAGTCTTTGGCTTCAGTGCCTAAGCAATAAGTAGCACCTCCGCTTCACTTAAGTCACCCACTGCGCGATAAAGCCTTCTAATAGATTTGTCCAAGCTCTTCCAACATATCTCAGATTGCCCAAGCACTGCCTGAAGTGGTTTAGGGTTTAATTGCCATCAATGCCATAGCCTTGGCTTTAAGGTCCTTATTTGCAACTTCAAAGTTGCAATAATCAAAAGGGCCTTAAATTTAAAACGGCTATAAAACACAACAGAAAAAAACAATCTTTTTTCTTTGCCAAACAAGTACTTTGGGGAAGATATATCATCAATTAAACAAGTTTAAATTTTATCCTGTGTTCGGTCTACTAATTTTATGAAATTCATTCAAATAATAAAGACCTTATAAGCACTGAACTGCTGATATACATGTATTTATTTTAAGTTTTTACTGATGAAATTATATTACTTTAAACTGACTTGAATTACACACTTTAGACATGTGAAGAAGCTTGATGTCTAAGAGTTTTGCATTTGAGCTGTTGTAACTTGAACTTGAGCCTTTTAAAAAGTCTACTTTTTTGTAATGAAAGTAACATCAAAAGTTGTGTATTTTATATAAACTTGGACTGACTTAAGTTGGAATGAGAACAAAAAGATTTGAGTTGTACACAATGTCCGTCCACAGTTGCAGTCATGGTGATTGTTATGACTACACGTATCAGTGAATGATTTCATTTGTATAGCATAGCAAAATGCTATGCAAAATGTACCAGATGCTACTCAATATCCAGTGTGCACAAAACATGGTTAGTCTAAATATTTTGCTATGCAAAATTGCTGAATGAAATCATTCCCTGAATTGGTACGTGTGTTCTATGACATAAAAGAGTTTGTGTTCAAGTTTGATGTTGTAGGGTTGTAGTACCCATAAATAAAAGTACTCAGTGGTCAGTATTTAAGCACAATTACTACAACTCTGGCAGCTACTACTACATCCGTCCCAATTCTGTAAATAAAAAATTTAATTATTCAACATCAGTTAGAGTGCTTTTCGTGGGTTTTTGTGTGTGTAATTTTGAAAATAATGTTGAGACCTTGATACGAGGCGGTAAACAAAAGAGAAAAGGCAAATAAGTCAAAAGTTCACACTAAAATTTAATACTACAAAAGATCAGATCACAAGGAATTGCTTATTTACAAAATTACAATATTGTTTTTTATGAAAACAAAGGGTCTTTTTGTTGTTGGGGGGGGGGAGGCAGTTAGCAACCAATAGAACACTCCCCTATGTATTAAAAAAAATGCTCGGCATCGCTTGCAGCGGAAGTAGTCTCGACACCACAGTGATCTAATAAACCTTGCATGTTGACAAATAACAAGAAATGACAACGGACTTCTCAGTCCAGTCTTACAGCTAAGATTTAAAGAAAATCTACCTTTTAATAGATGAATTATGACGATTGAAATGAATCTAGTTTACTTAATCCTAATGCCAACAAACAAAATAAACTAAAAATTTCAACAAAAACAAAAACTAAAGTATGCTAGATTTATGCTCATAGCAAACCACTCAAGAGGTAAAGGTGAAACAAGTGTGTAAGGTTAAAACATCCGAACAGAAATCTGCGCAACTCCCCTTCCAGCCTGAGAGAGATAAAAAACTGTTTGCATTTAAAATAACAGCCACAATAAATCCTCCGTTAGGTCACATGCTTTAGCTTAGAGTTTTCTTGGATGCCAGAGACCCTTGTACTTCTGACCTTTGATCTCAATTCTCAATATCACTTTAGCAAGCCAGCTGCTCAATCTGCTCCCTTGTCTTCTGTGCTTCATACCTAAACTCCTTTTTCAGACTCTCAACACCAGCTTTCTGAAATCAAAACAACCATTTTAAGGGATGAGAGATTTCAAAATTTTATATGAATTCAGAACTTTTTAGGTTTGCTTGGGGACAAAGATGTTTGTATTTTCTTCAGAAATCTGTCTCTCTGATTAGAATTGAAAGTCTTTTATGAAGTTTTTGGAAACAAAGACTTTCCATTTTAATCAAAAAGAAAATCATTTCAGAAATGTAGAAACAGTCGTAATACACCAAGTTGTAACACAAATTGCCTGGAAACTAAATGTCCAATATGCATGCTACAAAATAGATGCATTGAAAATAAAAAATGGAAAGCACTGTTGACCCAATTTACCTGTTGTCATCATCACAACAATCTTGGTTGCGCCATTTTAGGAGTCAATGTCCTCCTATGTACGGTGTGGTGTGCATTTTAAGCGACGCAGCATTTAAATGCTTACCATAATTTGTACGTGCAATCTGACTCCCAAAATGGTGAGCGTGGCAGACAGTTGCCGCATGTGACATTGGTGCAGGGGTCAATAAGAATATAAAGCATGGTAGACATGATACTTTGCAGAGGCAATTTTCTCTATGGCCTCTGGCTATTGCCTTTACGCCCCCCTGTAATTTCCCATTCAAACTAGAAAGTCTTTGACCAAGAATAGACTGTTAAGTCTCGCGCGTATTCGAACATAACGGTCCGTTAAAGCGTGTGATTTTGGTTCCTTTACATGTTACAGCAATGTGTGTGGGACCAAAATGGTCCCAAAAATATTTGAATACGCGCGAGACTTACACAGTCTATACTGCAATGTACAAACAAAACATCAGGTGGCCATGATTCAGAAGAAAAGCACTGAAAGGCTATATGAGATTTCCACAATGTACTTACAACCCTGTTTTGCTGTCTGGTTGATTCTAACTTAAAGAATTCAACAATTGTCATATCCTTGTCCTTGATGTTAATGAAGGCACACTTTGGAGCGTGGGATTTATGTTCCTGCCTGTATGAGAAGAAAAAAAAAACATAGAATGAAGGGATATTACTAGTTGAGCATTTTAATGTTAACAGTAAACCCAAGGTTTTGAGAGTTCTTGCCGAGTCCAAATCACACAGTTTTTCATTTCTCCAAAACGCTGTGTACTCTGATAGAATTGGAATACACGAACCAGGAACTAATGTCATAAAGAGCTTAAAATCAATTTGCTTAATGGAATGTACAGTACATACATACAACATTGATTTTTAGAGAACTTTTCATTTATTACAATACTCTACGAGAAACATCCATCAAAACAAACATCAAAGAAATGGGTGGTTGTGTTTTTCAGAAAAAAAACAGTCCTAGGCATTAGTGTTGATGTTTTAATAGCTAAGTTATCTGCTTTCTATACATTTTTGGTAGGTAAAATCAATGTGCACAATAGATGACAGTATTTATTAAGACTACCACAACATTTCTAAGGAAGATAAGTGGAAAAAAAAACCCAACTTTATAAGTAATTTAAGAATTCTGACTGACAAGTAGTCAACATTGGATATTTGTAGAATTATCCAAATCATGTAATTTAGATTCTATACAGTTCGATTCAGTTTAATAAGATATTCTGAGTCCTCACTGAAATTTATCTGTTGGCTAAACAAGAGCAGCACTGCATGTAGGCCTATTATGTCGCCATCCACCATTAGTGCAGTGGTACCATGCTTGCACCTGTTTTACATTATTCACATTACTGTTTGATCACTGATGTTTATGCAACTTGACTCAAAGTCAATTGTTTCTCATCTCTAATTTATTTACATGGCAAAGGTTTTTTTTCGCTACCACCAAGCATCTTAGATTACTGTTTCCTTCTCACATTGGGTCATCTGACGGTTCCCATCCATCCAGTTCCTTGCAGCACATGAAGCATCGAACCAAGTCTGGCTCTTGAGGTGTTGGGCTGTGATAAAAACCAGCTGCTGCCATCTAGGAAGGCAAATACCAATAGAAATTAGAGGTGTGACAGATATAAACATTCCCCCGTTAATTTTTGGCTTTAATAAATATCTCAGTCAATTCCTTCAACTAATTTCTTTTAATATTCACCCTCCACATTAGGTTCCTGGGCACTTCCATAATTCCTTTCCGTGAAGACACCTTTACATTGATCAATGTCTTCACTGGAAATAAGTAGATTTACTGTACCTCAGAATAGCATACTGACCCAGTTCAATAATGAGTGTCACAGAGGTTAACAGATCAGATCAAAGGATATATTTCAAAGTTTTCAGAGATAGGACACTTCAATTCAAGTCTGTCAAAGCAGGTCAACTAGGCCTATAACTAAGACTACATTAGTTTTGACGATCCTCCCGATGGTCGTACGCTACAAAGTATGAGTATGATTAATATCGCAGCTCTTGGACTCAGGAGTTGGACTAGACTAGTCAGTTATGACAGGGCCGGGGAGGATTTACCGTTTATAAACATTTAATATAAAACAAGGTACTACTTTTATTTAAGCCTATAATTAGCTTCTTTTTTTTTTTACTTATTATAAATTTAAAGTTAAAATAAAGATGCAGAAATGTTTCCATATCCGACTGCCACTTTCTAAGGGATATTGTAGATTTGTTCATGGATGTTGGGCTTTCCCTATTTCCCTTTTTAAAATATTTCTCTCAAGGAATTGGTAGCAAAAACATAATATTATTGACCTTAAAAAAGAAAATTCAAGGTGACATTTTATCGTGCGGCCGGAACTTTCGCGCATTCATGCCCAAAGGAACTCAAATGGCATTAAGCGAGTAGTGTTGTGTCAAGACCACCATATAGACATGAAAATGGCTTATTTTTCATGATTTCCACACTTTGTAATTGTTCAAAGTGCCTGTTCCTCTCTGTATACATTCTGTCAACTTTTCTGGACAGGTAATGATATAAATTTTAATTTTACCTAATTAAGGGAGATAAAGTGGCAGCCAGACATGGCATTTTTGCCAGAAAAAGTTGTGGTCGGCATATCGGCATAAACACACAATCATTCGTCAATAGAAAACACTGACTAATAGTACTACTACAGAAGAACAGCAGTACACTCGTCTGTAGTGTATTTTCATAGACCTTATACGTCTGACATCATGAGTCCCATACAGATATGTACAAGCAGCGCCCTTACTGAGTTCAAAACGGCAGTAGTTTACTGTAGGAAAACGGCTGTGCATACCTAATTTAAACTCAATAACTTTTTATAATAACACTATTCACTAAACACTCTACAGTACTGGGTAGACCCAGAACTGGCATGTGGCGCTGTATTCCTTTTTTGAGATTTTCGAAAAAATCTCAAAAAAGGAGTACAGCGCCCTACTCCTAGAACTATGACTTATGAGGTTTGTTCCGCTAGACGATAGCGGAACAAACCTCATAGTTCTAGGAGTAACAGCGCCCCAGTCATGCCAGTTACTGGGTCTAAACATTATTAACATTTAACAATAACAAACACACACAATCTGACGTTTATTAGACATTGATGCATGCACTGCAGTCAGTCGCAGCAGCACAGCACCACAGTCATGACAGCATGCATGACGGTACACAAACCTTGCTTGGGATACAGTTGCAGTCCTCATCAAACGGCCAGTCCGAAAAAGATGCAAGCCTTTGCTCCTCGGTATTCATGAGGAAATCGTTCAACTCCTTGGCATTGCTATTCCCTTCGGTGATTGAAACTTCGCCAGGCGTACTCATTTTGGAAACAGTGTTACAAAACTGTGTGAGACTGTTGTGTTTGATTGAAAATGGCGGTCTGTATTGCATGACGGGAAGATTCCTAAAGGGCGTTGAACTCTTGAGGGCGCAATACAAGAAATAATCCAGAATTTGTTTTTCTTTTTAAAACTTCGTACGAATAGCATAATGATAAGCATAAGACAGGGGAACAGTCTATAGCCGGCCGGTGTTGACCGTACTCCTTTGACTTATTGATCCGCCCATTACGGTAAGTAGTGCCTCTAAGAAGTTTCGAAAAGTAACACCAACTCGAGGAAATTTTAATCAATTCTTTGCATGCTATTTCCTAAAAACGATATGAAACAAGAAGTGGTTGACCATCTTTTATTTTCAACTCCAACTTAACACAGTTATAGTTTTACTTGCGTAGTCGCACAAGAGTGACGCGGCTCCCCGCACTATATTTTTATTGTCTGCGCGACCACCGTCCGTCCGTGAAGATGTGATAATGTGCGCCATTTTCAATTGTAGTTTAAAATTCATAACGGGAGATGAATGAGACTAACTTTTCCTTCGAACTCGTCACGAAAAACCTATTTTCGCAGGGTAAGTTCAGTCCCTTGTAGTCTTGCTCTGGGTTTTGTAAGAGACGAAATTTGATGACTGGGTTGGGAAACTTAATGAAGATGACATGCTACTCGATTGATTCTACCTACAGTCCAGTGTGTACGCGACGCCGTTATTCTGTCATTTTTGTTTTGGGAAGAGTACATTCGTTTTATCATTTAGTTTTTTAGTAACACGTCCGACCAATGTAATTTGTTCATCATTTGGGTTGTCATGTTTTCAAGAAAGTACCGACTGTAATTATACTGTTCAAGTTAGGGATTTTGGTAATGGTAGGCCTACTTGCTTGATGTGTGTTGACAAATTTCTCGCACAACATGGAAGTATTTTACTATTAGATAAACGTACTAATCTCAAAATTATTGGTACAAATTTGTTTCACGAAACATATGTAACTAGGCCTACCGGAAAAGTGCAGATCGAATCCAACTGTCAGTTTCCCCCACTCGAAATTAGTATAATCTTACCCCGACGAGTGGTTAATGCAATATTTGTGGACATGAGTAGAAAGTGGCAACTGGTTTCTGAACTATTTTCCGGAAATTAATTAGTTTGTAAAGAAAAATAAGCTTACATACCAATATCACCCACCACACTTTTATAACATTATTATTATTATTATTATCATTGCTTTAAATGCTCAATTTCCATTCTGGATGTATTTTTATCGATGACTTTTTAAATGTAAAATTGTAAACCAAATTATGTTTTAGTCCTCGGACTTTTTGTTTGGTTATATTTAATAAAACTGAATTGAATTGAACCCTGTATTATCTCTCCCTATAATTAGGCCCATAAGGTATCGGTGAACTCCCCATCCTTGAGTCACTTGAAGTGAACCTGAAATTGAGCCCACCGCTTGGAACTAAAAGCTTCAGTTACCGAACATCTGGTACTTAAGACCTCTTCGGGTTAAACTTCAAGAGACAATTTTGTGCTGGTTGTAATATCTATGGATCTAGCTGACATGACGCCACGGATCTCATGACCGGAGTGGGTAAGACATCTTTCGTTGCTAGCCCTGGAGGCCTTTACTTTCGTATAATTACTGTACAGTACATCACAGGGGAAGAGTCATATATAGGGCTACTTTCGTCATGTGGGTGAATGTACGAGTTAGAATCTGAATTCTAGATAATATCGTGATTGAAAGTATTTACGCACTTTTTAGACTCTAATAATTATATTCACGCAGTTTCACATTGTCAGAAATGAAATATCTTCAAAAACAAGGTTTAACACTGTTTTAAACATGCATGATGAAAAGGACTGACACTTTTAGTTTTTGAAGTTTCCAGCCATAGGCCTAACACTAGAAAGATGTATGTGAACTTTCTTTCTCGAACATCTGTATTATGTAATGTCAACGAATGTGTATTGATATGCTAATTTCTTCGGCTGGCAAAAACTTTGAATCTGTTATCCTTGTCCTCCGCAAGTTCAAACAGAATGTGGTGTGCCTTAGTGGTATTAAACATACAACAATCTACTAAGATGTCAACTGTATGTTCGCGATAACCTCAAACCCGGTAACTTGACACTAAATGTTACAGACTATGTAGACCCGCAAGAGGTCAACAAGTTTGTTTTCTTCATTTTTGATCTGCTATATGAATGCAAATAATAAGCCAGTTCAGTCTTTCAAGAAAACGATCTCCAAATGTTTGGCAATGTTCAACAAACTGAGAAACGAAATGACTACGAACAAGGTTAGGAATTAGTTGATGTGTCGGCCTTGAGATAACTGTCATATATGATTATAGTATCAATGAATATTTTTGTAGGCTAGTAGATAGCTGGATGGGAATTCAGGCTAATTTAAGATAATTATACCATAGGTATAGGTATCTGAAACTTTGGAAGTTAGAAATAAAATGGGAGACTTTGGAACACTGGGTGGCAGCAGGTAAATTTCCGTTGTTTACGTATGTGTAACTAAGGTTTTATGTAATAATCTCTCCTATTGGCCCAATTCACCTGACGTCATCATCACAATAATCTTGGTTGTGCATTTTCTGCTTGATAAATGGCACCTCTATGAGGAAATTGTAAATTCCTACTGGAACATTTCAAGGGCACCAATGCAAGGACCAGGGGCAATCCATTGCAACCGTTTAGAACCAGGCCTGGTTGTGCCAATTTTGGGAGTCATTGTCCGCATGCCCATGAGTTATACAGTGTCTTGTGAATCGGCGTTTCACACGCTTACCGCAATTTTAAAGTGCAACGCTTACCGCAATTTTAAAGTGCAACTTGACTATCAAATAGGCGAGTGGTAGCAGCCGCATGTGACGTTTTGCAAGGGGTCGACAAGTTGGCTGGTTTCGAAAAGAACCAGTTGTGTATTATAAATGACTCGACGTTTCGATCAGTATGTTGTGATCGTCGTCAGAAAAAAAACCCAGGTTGAACACAACTAGTGTATATAGACTCAACGTGTAAACTCAGCTTTTACAACTGGACAAGAGCTATGTTTGATGTCAGTTCACCTGACGTCCCGTCTGACGAAACTATTATGCTATACAGGCCTATCGAACATGCTGTAAATAATCGAGAGACATGATATACACTTTTATGACTTCGATATGGAAGGTTTTAATCAAAGTAGATGATTGTAAAAATCGAAAACAAAACACATCCGTTTTCGTTGTTTTCACTTAAATGTGAGCAAATTTGATTCACAGGTTGTCGACTGTAGGTGTTGCTATTAAAAACTAGAGGATATAAATAAAATTACTTTTTCCAGAAAAATGGATGCAATTTCACTCTAATATAAAATGTACGTGAAAAGGGGCCGATAAAACAAATGTTATTTGTTTTGTTCATTTATAAATACTTCATCGTAGGAAGGAGGCAGTGGTGCTGAAGGTTCATTAGTTGTTAGCTGTTGCACATGGGCTGCTGGTGGGTACAATGCCTGTGAGGTCCTGTTAAAAGTAGAAACCAAACATTAACAATTCTTGATTAAACTTTCAACATAACTTTAACTTCTAAGTTGTATACGCTACTGACTGAAAATGGTTCACAATTTGAGCTCAGAAAAAAGAATGTATATGGCCGCACTTCCATGCGATTCACAAGTTTCGGTTTATATTGTGTAATTTAATGGTTCGTTTTGTAATCAACCACGATTCTGCATGGCTCTATAGTTGCCGGGGAAAATGTTGTTTGCATCTTGTGATGGCAAAGTTGGAAACATTCAAAACACTAATCTAGGGCGGGGTAGATGCGAGGTTTGCAAACATTTTTTCCCAGCTGGATTTTGCTAAAATATTGGCACAAATTTCATGCTATTGTTTTTAAAACCCAACGTCCCGACTTCAGAAATATTGAATTATTAGACCCTATCTACATACCCATCTGATAAATCTGTCTGGACAGGTTGGGGTTGCTGCTTGTGTGGCACCGCACCCCCTGCTTGGGGATAGAGTTGCTGTCGAGGGTATGCTCCTTCAGGAAACTCGGGACCCACTGTTGCTGCGTACCCAGGTGGGGGTTGCTCTTGTCCAGGCCCGTAAGGTAGTGGGTATGGTGTGGTATACTGTCCGGTCGTCCATACTGGCGCCTGTTGTGGGCCCAAGTTCCCTTGTAAAACAAAGTTTTGCCCTGTCTGTTCCTGGTGGCGTCGAAACGATCGGTACAGACCACAGAGTTTCCCTAACGCAACAGCACCACTTGATATCACCAGAACCCCGGTACCAACGTAGATCAACCCCCGCCAAGATGTGTTGGATTCCGCCTGCAATATGTAGCTCGCTATTCCATAACTCATTAATCCGAGGCCAGCTCCAAAGCAAATCAAACTGCAGAAAAACTTGCTTGAGAGAGGCTTGGCCGAGAAGATGAAAGTGCAAAAGCCAACATCACCATGTTGGTTGTTGCGGTCACCATCTAGATCGCCCCTAGTATTTCCCCCTGCTCCACTCATGACTAGAGTATAGAATGACGTTTGTACCAGTTCCACTTTCTGTATGGAGGATTCTCACTCAAACGGCCGGGCGTCTTTTCCCCTGAAGCAATCTGATGGAATAGTTTTAATTCCGTATATCTATTTTACACACGGAGCAATAATAATCGAACACTGCAAAATCTCTGATGTACATGTACATAAAGGCAGTGAAATCGTTTCATCGGCGGTCACCAGGCGTGAATGCCATTGAGTATGACTTAATTCAGCACAGTCCGTCGCACAAACCACGATGAGTAGACACAATTGATAAGAGTTCAATATTATAAAAGCTTTGAAATTAAAAGCAGTGTCAGCAACGTCAAGCAGCTCCTTTACAGCTAACTCCTTTCCTCAGTATCGATGCACCCATACCCAGATTGATTTTTCAAATTCGAACTTTTTTGTCCACGTTGTTTACCACAAGGATCAATGATGACAATGAGCATTAAAATCACACGATGGATCACTATTCTTCTGGGGATGCCTACGTCAGAATACACTCGAAATTAACGTTACAAGCTTCCATAACACTGGTGTTTGCTACTGTGTACTGTTGATGGACAGTGGGGCAAATCGTTGTGTGTATACCGCCCGTTACTACTACAAGTTGAATCGATTCGCTCGGTTTTGTTATGCAAAAACTCACATTAAAACTCATTGCAGTGTGACGTGTCATGGAGGAGGGGTCAGATTCTCTGTTGCAGTGTGACGTCAACAATTTAGCATGGATAGCTAGCAACAGACAGAGAAGAGGGTGGCATGGAAAATAAAATCCTCCGTGTATTATAGCCACAGAGAAGAGGAAAAAACTCCCCTCAGAATCATAGTTATACGGAAAACTCAATGATAATACAACCATATAGCCAATAAAAAATCCTTTTGCGGTAACTGATACTTTTTGTACTTCCAAATAAAAAAAATAAATAAAAAAGTAAAATAGTTAAATAAATAAATAATAAATTCAATAAAATGTTTTAAATAAAATACCACATTAAAGTATAAAATACCACATTAAAGTACAAGTTACTTAAACTTGAAACAACCTGTACATCCAACATAATCCGACTGAGTATCCGACTGAACGTCGAATGTTGTGATAAAGACAAAAGTACGGTATTTTTTTGTAGAGAAAAGAAAAACACGTAACAATTTGCCGGCGTAGTTTCATCCCGATAATAACAAGGTTATTACATTTTTATTTCTCGCATGTAAAGACGCAATGAACCGTTGAGCAACAAGGTATAGACCTACGGTTTATCAGTGTTAGGGCCATGTCACACAGGGCAATTTCTACTGGCAACTTGGAGGCAACCAACTGCACCACGTGAAAAAGAAACACTTTGGGAGCACAGGGGTTATTTTTCTGACAATGTCTTACAATCCTCAAGAAAATTAGGTGAACATTCAAATGTGGATGAGTTTTCTTCTTGGAGATTGCCTGGAACTGGTCGCCTGTAAATTGCCTCGTGTGACATGGCCCTTATACTCCTTATCAAATACAAATCTTTAAATCATATTGTAGAGGGTATACCATTGAATTTGAATCGACCTAAATTCTATTCAAAGCCCGTGTGTGTATACATATAAAAATGCTTGTGCAGATTTTTGGTTATACCTGTACCCTCTTCATGTAACAACAGATTGGAATCTATTTTTTTTTTTAATACAATCTTAAATTTGATAGAATTCTAGCCTCAGAAAGATTTAACGTAAATACCACACATAAAACTTTTAACATGTCCTTTTCGAAACCAAGGCTTGGGCTTATAGGCTCCGTTAGTAAGGTAGACTGTGCAAGTCATTTTTGGGACCCTTTTGGTCTGACACACATTGCTGGAACATGTGAATGAAACAAAATCACGCGCTTTAATGGACCCTAATTGTCGAATACGTGCGAGACTTACACTGTCTATTGTGGCCTTTCCCACAGGGCTTTAACAGACAGACGGAGCCTGAGCCCAAGCCCAAGCCGTGATTTCGAAAAAGGGCACAACTATACCTGAGACCCATGGGTTCTCAATAAAACCATGGTATAATTTTATGAAATGTTTAGTTCAAATTATGGAAAGCTGAGCGCATTGGGGACTCTGAACCATTCAAGAACAAAAATAGTGTCGTCATCACACACTTTCTGCTAAGCAAAGGGAAACCTTCCTCTACAGACATTCACTAATGTCGTGGCCATCTTTGCTGGGTTTCCTGCTCCCACAGGGAGAATGACAGTTCTTCTCATTCGATTTAAACGGACCAGACTACTTTTGTCCTTCCAGCCTCAGCTTGGTTACAGTTGGGATGATTGACAGAAATTAAGAAAAGCAAAATAGCCACACCATGATGGTCTTTTATTTATAACAGACCGGTCAGAATGCTACAATGTACTGTACATGTATATTGATGTGATTGGTGTCCTGCATGCTATTTTTGGCTTTGCGAAGACATTTGCTGAGGCAGTATTTATGCGTTTCACAAACTTTGGGAACAGAGCGTAACTTGCAAGTTAATTTGTGTTCCTGTATTTAAAAAATGTCAGGGAAATCTTTAGAGAAAAACAGCTGAATACAAAGTCAGTCTGTCATTGTTTTCACCTAAGAACAAAAAAACAATAAAAAAGCAGCAACTTACCCCCAAATCTGAAAACAATGATGGTAATCCCTTTTGCCAAAAGCAAAACAATAATTAGGGCAAACAGTTAGGTACGGTAAAAATTTTCGCACTGCGGCACACTTCCCTGAATTGAAAAATCACTCTCTTTTAGTTTGAAAGTCGTTCTCTTCGATTTGGCCTTGGAACGTATTTTGCCAATTTACATACTATTTTAGATATTGCTTGGTGGTGGTGACAAACTTTACATTTTTAAAGGTAAACCGCTTTGAGAAAAACATGAATCACAAAAACTTTTTTGAACTTTCATATTCAACTCGTCAACGGATTTTAACTATACTCCATTGTACTAAGTGTCAATACGACCTACATATTTCACACCTTCCAACTTTGATAATTGTACCTTTTATAAACCAAAAAAAAAAAAAATGAAATTACGATATAATGTTTTATAACATTGATAATAATACTACTTGTTGTTTTGCTCGTTCATTATAACTACTTCATCGTAAGATGGCGGTGGCATTGTGCCTGCTGAAGAGTTATTTGGCGCTGGTCCCTGGGAAAGGTGGCTTGGTAGATATGGTGCCTGTGTGTTCCTGTATGGAAAAAGAAGCAAAGCCATGTAATATTGCTGGATGCAATGCCAAATGAGAAAGGGAAAACCATATAAATAAATCAATAATCAATTAATTTTTCTGGACACTTTATTGGCCAGGATTTTTTTTCTTTTCTTCAAACATCATGAAGGACTACTGCATAAAATATTCCCGTATGTGTGCCTTAGTTCATGTGTAAGATCTCAGCAAATTATACTCTGGTACCTACTTAAAATGCACAAAATTTTGTATTAATTGTAAACTCTTCTCCTGATTGTTTTTCTAAATATTAATGTTACGTGTGCCATTTCATTTGTCACGAAGTATACAGTATACATTTTTTGCCAGTGGTGAACGGAATTATTTTCATACCGACAGTGACACGTGAATGTCTGGTCTGATTTGTTTTACCATAACAATTAACATTGATGGACACAATTCCTGAACTCGTGTTTATCTACGACTGCCTATACTTGTACATACCCATCTGGTGAGTATGGCTGCACATGATAAAGTTGTGGCTCATTAGTGTTGGTCTGTGCAGGAAAGGGTTGCACACCTCCAGGTGTAGTTGGATATTGGGGATACGGTGCCACACCCCCCACTTGGGTGTAGGGCACTGGATCTCCTGCTTGGGGTTGGGGGTAGGGTTGTTGAGAGAGCACCATCGGTGAGTTGTACGACTGTGGACCCACTGATGCTGCATATCCAGCTGGAGGTTGTACCTGTCCAGCTCCGTAAGGTGGGGCTACTGTCATATTCTGTCCTGTTGTCCATACGTGCTGCTGCAGCTGTTGCTGTGTTGTTAGTTGTGACCCGAAGTTTCCTTGTGAAGCTGAGATTGTCACTTGCTGCTCTTGCTGACGTTGAGCTAATCGGTAAAGTTGGTTGACTTTCCAAAAGCCAATGAATGAAGAGATTATCAGCATTACCCCAACACCAATGAATGTAAATCCTTGCCATGGGAAATCTGAGTAGATGAAACTTGCCGCTATACCGTAAAAAATTAAACCAATGCCAAATCCAACACAGATAAAACTGGAAATCAACCGGCGCTGAATGGGGCCATGTTGCGCGCCTCCCTGGCGGGTAAATATGTTAAAGCCTCCCGCACCTCCCCGATGACGATGCCTGGCTGGGGCGCGCCGGCGATTACGACCTCCTCGTCTCCCACCTCCTCTACGTCCCCCTTGTCCTCCCATTGCACACAGACTAAAAACAGTTTTCCAAGACCTTCAAGTTCCACTATACTACTGCTGACTGACGACGCCGTGGGTACCCAACAGTTTCGTGGCAGCGAGTTCAGAGAAGTTGCTTTCTCAAGTGCATGTATGTTGTCCTACAAGTGATAGTTTATGTATGGTCCAACCAGACTGCCACTCTTTCGCCGCATACTCACTGCTCAGATCAGTTGTACGATGAGCTTATCAAAAGTCAACAAACTACCGTCTAAAAACGTTCATTAGTTATCTCTCGCAGTAGAGAGTTATTGATTTCAATTGATAAAATAAATACTGTCCGACGTAACTCATTGTTCTAACTTTAAAGCTAAAGTAAAGGTGAATCTTGAATCCGTGGATTCGAAGATCAATCTTGGAAATAGAACCTATAAATTATATCAGCTGATGCTCTATTCAAAGTGTAGATCTTTGCAGCGTTGTTTACCAGGATCAATGGTGACCAGCTGGAATAGGGATCAAATCACATGAAAATCAACCATTCTTGAGGTAATGTACGGGTACCTTTTTCGTCTACGTCTGAGTAGTGGGTATGTTGGTATATGTGAGCATATTTATCGTATACCCTCGTAGACGAGATACCCAAGTCTCGCGGCCTGACATCTCGTTGTACGCATTCTACACTATGCATTCCCCCGCTGTAGTTTCATAAAATGTCAGCTACAACAATTAGCTTTTGTTAAAGCTGTGTGTGGTGGTGCTAGAAGGAAGGGAATTCAGCGTGCCATGCGCGGCTCTAATATGCGTATACCAATAGCAACAAGAACGCACTGTTGCACAATCACAAGGAAACGTCAATATTGTGACATCACAAACTTGCTTTGAATATTATAATACAAACGTTATCACCCGCCCAGCTAGAGTACTATACGTAACCACCACGGTGGTATTTTATTGTAGTATATTTTACGATGTTCGTCCATACAGTAATGAAAATGGTTGACCGGTGTACTATCATGGAGCTATCTTTTTAATTTCATCGCTCCATGGGTATGCAGAACTGGCTCTTGCTTTTTGGTTATTGAAAACACACTAAAATTCTGACATTTTTTTGTACGATATATTTATACTAGTTTTTGTGACATCATATCATGGGCCAATCGAAACCACGCCCACTTCACTAGCCTATGTAAAGGTAGGTGTACATGTACATAAAAGCATACAGCAAATTTGTTTTTTGTAATGTTTTTTTTTCACAATCAATAAGACTTCTGGTTTTGACCGGAAGGGAAGGTCAAATTGGGGTTGTTTAATTTTTGCTTAATGTTCGAAGATGTTGGATTATTAACATCAATTGTATAATTAACGGAGTTCGGATTTTTTCTTCAGATATTCAACTTTGAATTAATCCTAATTCGACACCTAAAAAAGAAAGAACAATTTGAACAATAACAATTGTTCAGGCTTCAGCCGAACACCTACTGTTTAAATTGTACAAGTTTTCTAATTTAAATTTAGATTTTGTAATTTAAACGCATGCCAAAAGTCGCAACAAATCAGCAGAACGTGGAACCGATACTCATGCATTGATATTTCCATCGGGATTTCTTGTTTTGGTTTTAAGAATCGATAAATATCATGTATCTACAAATTTTAGACAAACTTGTAAGTACCACAAAAAGGATCAATATCCCTAAATCGTTTGAAATTATTATACACGTACTGTCAATAAATGACGAAATAAAAGAGTTTTATTTCCTTCTTGTGACTTATTTCAAAAAGGTCGTCAAAAATGCATAACCACAAGACCTATAATCGAGTATTCCATGATCTCTTGGAATTTCCCTACAAGAATAACATTACAAAATCCGGCGTGAGTTGTGATATAGCTTTTAATTTTCCCTCAGTATTTTCGTCAATATACATTAATTTTAAAACAAAACCAACATTGTGTCATCTCTATTTTTTAAGTCAGTGTCCATAGAAGAGTCATTTTTTTTTAAAGATCAATTTCAAAGGTCAGAAACTTAAAGTCAGTATAGTTGTGCATTTTTATTTATTTTGTAAGTATATAGCAAGAATAAGAGCCAACAACTTCAGAATACAATCCCAATTTCATTGGGCTGAAAGAGACAATAAATTCTCAATAATTAATTGTGTATTGAATATTTCAGAAACCTAATGCAACATTGTTAACAATTTGATGAGACACTGTAAACAGTTGTTGGATAATCTGATTTTAAATCACTCATGTCAAAAGTAAAAATATAAAAATTCACTTAATTGGTGCCCGTCCCTCTATTTACTTTATAGCAAGAAAAAAAGTCAAATACCCAAAAATATAATTCCAATTTCATTGGGCTTGAAAAGGCAGTGAATTATCCATAATTCATGGTGGGATGAATATTTCAGATGATATATTACAGCATTGATAACCAGCTTAATGAGAACCTGTGTTCAGAAACTGATTTGCAATCACCTAATGTGAAATTATACAAACACTATAAACAGTGATTACCTCTAGACTTATCAGTTATTGATAATCAGTAATTTGTACTAGCGCATGTAGCAATCGGCTCGTGTGTGCAATGCTCCACACCTGTGGTAAGACAATGCACACCTGAACTTTCCGCACGAGTCCCCTTTGTTGGTAAATGGCACACTATAATGTTGTTATTCAGGTATGCAACTTCAAAATTTCCAAAAACGAGGAAACAGCCAAACACACTTAACTTTGTACAGTGTTTTTCAGTTTTCTATGACACTAAAAGCCAACAAAAAAGAGGAAATCAGCTGACCAGCTGAAAAGTTGCATGCCTGGTTATTAAAGAAACATAATAATACATTAGATTTGTAAACACTGATTAAGAATAATCTCACAGAATCAATGTAGTATGTGAATATTAGTTGTAATTTTTACCCGTACACCGATGTGTGTTAAGCACTGTATACTCATTACTTTCCTGAGTCCTGTGAAAAATATTAACAGGCATTTTCCTCGGGTGCAATTCGAACCCACGACCCCGCCATTCTAGAGCAGAATAGAGCAGTAGTATGTGTAGTTGATTATTTGGCATAGTCCAAGACAGATGTGCTTTGTACTAAACAATAAAGTGCTTGCACAAGTGATTCCGATCCTTGTGACAGTTTTTAATAAGTGAAACCCACGACACACCCATGCCAAAAATCAAAATCTGAAAAATACATTTCTGTTGCTTTTTCGTTGCAAGCCAGTATTTGTTAACCAAAACTTCATAATGAATACTAGACAGGTAAACTTCTCTACATTAAGTCAACCGGTACTCTGTCCAAGTACATCTTTCCGTTGAATTCTGTGGAACCAGACGGTAGTAGAGCCAGGTAGACTGGAGTGTCAGCCCCTTCATCGATTGTCTTTTGTCCCTTGTAACTGCTCATGTCTGTTTTAACATGACCGGGGCAGCACTGCAATGAAATAAAAATGTCATGAATTATTGTAAGATGTTCTTCAACCTCACAGGGAATACATATTGACCTTGTCTAGTTTAATAAGTTGTGGACAAGTTTTTTTCAACATAATGTCTATGAAAACAAGGATGAATCGATCATCCAAATGTTTTTAGGTCACACACTCTTTGTTCCACTAGTCCATCTCTGGATCACTGGAATTCAGTGTTATTTCAGGATCACATAACTTTGATCCATATTTATTCCCAAAACACTTTACATCATTGCAATAATTCTGCCCCTATACACAGGTACCACAGACTGCTACAAAGTACAAAACCTTCTAGGCTAGCACTGGGTACATGGGTCTCTTCTGTTGTTTCAGCTGGTATTACATGTGGAAACCCCATGGCTTATGTACTGTGGACTTAGTCTCCACAGTCTCCTGTGGCAGTTCGTACAAAGAACCACTTGGGCAGGAAAGTGCAGCGATAGGAATAGGGTTAATGGAAAAATTGCCAACACTTACAGCCATAATGAGTATATCATCTTGAGGCCTGTCTTTCTGCACAGCTTCTGCCAATATTTTCGTCCTGCAGGTTAATCCAAGTTTGGTTGTTGCATATGCTGAACTGGGCCAACCTTTACTTCGATGGTTCCCCTCTTTGGCTGCTCTGAAAAGAATGAAATCAGTTGAGAAATCTGAATTTTACATGACATGAATCATATTTATTGCCAAATAAACATATTTGACTGGGAACTTGAGAAGTTACCTCTACATTCTGGTGGCCTAGTGCCGTCAAAATAAACTTTACTCTTATTGCACATATCGCCCTCGTTCTCACGAAGTGACGAATCAATTCACACAGAAGTAAAAAAAAGGTTCCAAGATAATTGCATTTGAATTTGCTGCAATTTCGACACCTTTTCCTGGGCATTTTTATCTCAGTTTTCTAGTACTTCCCCTTCATGACACAGTACAGGTATACATATTAAAATACACTATAGGGTCGGTATTTGCATCATCAACATTCTAATTAATACACTATTAGTTACCAAACTGATACCTCACTTCGTGAAAACGCTAGGTCTATGAACGCCAAATATCTACAGCACAGGGATTCCTTACTTTGTGAAAACAAAATAACAAGACACCACACAACAAACGCGGCGAATGTGGGACCCGTCACTTTGTGAAAATGCAAAATGAAGACGACAAGGGTATTCGCCAGAATGTATGTATAACTTGGCACAGCGTTGTATCACGTGGTTGGGATTCGTCACTTTGTGAAAACGCAAATCTCAGTTGGTAGACATCCGTCTGTTTATGCAGTTAGTGTAATTAACTAACTATACATTTTTAGGTCATCAAACTTAGCACACATGTTGAGGACATAATAACAATGTCAATGAAAACAAAAACCAGAACTTGAAAAATCGTTGAAATTTGCTGGATTCGTCGCTTCATGAATACGGTGATGCTATGTCTATAACCCTCCTGTGCACCATGACACACCTGCTGTGTGATTTGTTAAGATACCTTTTTTGTGTAATGTGTTGACAAGGGGCACTGTTTAGCTGTGTTAGCGCCCTCTGTTTGTGAAGTGCATGTCTAGTTTATGTTACACTTATGCTAGTACAAGAATTCAATAGCACTAGTGAAATAGGCTAAAAAACTCAATATTAGAGTTTGGTTTTCAGCAAGGTCCTAACCAGACTCATTGTCTATCATTCTGCTTGAGTAAAAGTGTGGAATTCTCATCATAATATAGGCCTGCCTCCGAATCTGAGAATGACATTTATTTAGAGTCAAACCACAACAAATACAGCCCGTGACAGAATGGCACTTATCCCCCAACTGAAATCTGTGCCGCCCCAGGTGCACCTCCACCCCCCCCCCCCCCATTTGAAATTTGAAATCTGGACTTTTGAGATTGACAATTTCCAGAATAAAATGTTACATTTTATAAGTTTTATGTAGTAATTTCAATGTTTTTAAAATGATTTTTTAAAATTATTTACACGTAGACAACGTTTTTTACTTCCACATCAGATTGTTTTATAAAACAAAGTAAACGGCATATCATAAGAGCGTTGAAAGGGGCTTGTTTAGGAAAAATACAGACGGAAACTACAGTTTTAATTGACCAAAAGTGCCCCCTAGAAAAAACTGGTGCCCCCCTTTGTGCCCCCCTAAAATTTTACCCTAGTTAGGGCGCTGCACCTTGCACAATGGCTATACTCTGCATAAGGCTGTGTGTACCCCCAAAATGCCAGTATAGTGGAATTTTGGGGGTATTTGTTGGAGACCTTTTTTTCTGCATGAACTGCATGCTTGTTTTTGTTGTCTTCAGGACATGCTTACAGAGTGCAGGAGTTGAATGTAAATGTCAATACCCATACTCACTCTTCAAACTCTCTCATGAGAAGGTTGACGTCCTCCTCCGTTTTGACAGCTCTGAAACGAGCTTTGTTCTCCTCACTCAATTCATTGAAAGCTATCTGTCCATTCATGGCTGAAATATTTACAATCCTGTACAAAAAATATATGAATGACATTATAGTAAACCTAATATTGCAAACTAGGTGTCAAACTTGACGTTCAACAAAAACTGCTGCCATCCATTCAAGTTTAGAATTTGTGCAAGTCCTCAGCTGCTTAAATTGAAATTAAATGAGACGGACATTGCAATATGTAGCAAAAGCGTTACTTATTATTAGCCATCAAATTGAAGGAGGTGATGATCACAACAAATTCTACAACAAATCTGGCACTCACACAAATAACTATCCAAATTTTGAGGCTATTTCCATAAATAGGTCAAGCAAAATCCCTGATGCAAAAATAGAAGCTTATCATTCTCCAAGCTGTATACTATGTAACTGCTCTATTGCATACTTTCCCAATGGTGAGCTAGTGCTACTGGAAAGATGTGGGTAAGGCTAACATAAGAGGTAGAAAGTAGCAAGGTTGGGGGAACTACACTTGAATCATCAGGGGAAACATTCGCATAAGTAACTGAGCGAAGGCCTTGAACTTCGCTCTTGAAAGGGCACAGCAATTTTCTTCTGGTAAGGGGCACTTCTTTGAGGAAGATGTAAACTTGTATTGAAACTTTGCAAAGAGCACCACGGCAAAAGCACAGGGCACCTCGGCAATAGACCAAATCATTAAGCCCCGCCTACCTTAGCAACTGCCTAGCAACAGCACATGTGTGACTTTCTTGCCACGATCGTAGCGGTGGTTCGGTTGCGGCCACACACACGTATCGGATACACACACAGACATGGCTTTTGTGAATGGTATGGATTTAATTTCATGGCCTTTTGAGCAGTACCTTGAATCCAAAGAATAATGCAGACAGGAACACTGTTAAACCACTTTTACACGACTGTACAGGGACCACTGCTGTGGGGTCTGTACCACCAGAAATACAAACAATTTAAAACAAGGCTGGTCACTACGTTAGTAGGTGGGGCTTAATGGATCGGTCGATTGCTGTGGGTGCCGTGGGTTAATTCAAGGCTTGTGAGCGCACTTAAATCAGCTATAGTTGGTAATTTTTGTCTTCTTTATTAGTAGCAATAAGGGAATAAGGCCTTTCTACAAAATATGCATATAACATTCACTCATGCCCATAAACAGTTAAACACCACTGGATGAAAGGAAGGTACAGTTCTCCTTTTCTTAATTATTGGGGATGAGGGTTCTGTAATGCTATGTGTTTACGAACTGCATAACTCCATGGCATTTGTCAACCAATGTTTTTTTAAGGCTCTTTTTCAGGGCCTGTTGAAATGTGTTTCTTCAGTTCAAAATGTAAGGTCAATTTGAAATACCTGCCATGGGGTTTCAGTATCGGGTGAAAAGAATTGCAAACATCCAAAGTTGCTTTGTAGTCAGTTGCTATTGTTGAACTTGCTTGGTTTCCAAAGGGTTCAGTGGAGTCTCGCTGACAACAAAATAAATGAATAAAAGTAAGAGGTAACTTAGGGATGAAAAAAAACCGGTTGTGATTGTTCAGTACTTGACGGAACAAAGATATCTCACAGTAGGGGCCTAGTAAGTTGCTCTCAATAATTTCCCCATGGAAATAAAGAGATGCTCTACTGCAGCCCAGATTTAATTTCCTACGATGGACAGATTTAGTCTCTATGGAAACCGATCAGGTTTCAAAAGCTACAAACATTTTTTATGAAAATCCTTACGAGACATGTGCATTTTTAAAGGTCACAAAAGTTTGTAAAACAAATCAAATCAAAATGATTATTTCCTTGGTATTCGAATATACCTTGATAACATGCATTTAATCCTGTTATTTTTTAATGTTATGATAATCAACTTGTTACCTTATCAAGGAAACTGAATTCAGAACTGGTTATAAATCTTTTTTAAAGATTTTGTGCAGTTCCAACTGAATCAAGTTGAATTTAGAACTGTGTTTCTGGGGGCCACTTCCTTAAACACAGCAGTATTTCAAATATTTATCACAACATTTGGGAAAAAACAGCTACATGTGCTTAGAGATTTCAGATTAAAACTGCTTATAGTCTGTAGTTAATAACCTTCCTTTAGTTCCAGGATTTTATAGTTCTATTGCCACAAATGTATCTAGATCTACTGTGGTAGACAGTGTATTACCTTGAATGCAATCCCTGCATTATTCACCAGGATATCCAGCCCTCCATAAGTTTCCTTGAGGTGATCTCGCAGTTTAGTAATACTTTCTTCATTCTTGATGTCCAATTGGTGGAATTTAGGCTGGAGGCCTTCCTGATTGAGTGTAGCCACGGCCTCTTTACCCCTCCCTTCATCTCTTGCAGTGAGGTAGACGATTCCATTGTCAAGCTGCTTGCATAAACCTCGCACAATGCCAAAACCAATACCCTTGCTGCTACCAGTAACCTAAAAATACAACTGTTTAATTTTTGAAGTGCTCACTGAGAATTACAAAGAATACGTAGAGCCTAATTCTAGTGGGATCTGATTTAAAAAAAGAACTCTAGGTGCACTAACCTGACAGGCAAAAACTGCTAGACCCAGTAACTCAGATGCTGAAACTCCTTTTGTAAACATTTTGACTTGGATGATCTTACTGGCAATCCGCAATGTTTATACATCTTTTTACAATAAAGGAAATGCTCGTCGATGAATACACGCATCAGAGGTGAAGTGAACCGATTGACCTCTTATGGTGATACCGTGAACGTAGATTTAGACTAATAATAAAACATCAATTTGAAGGACAGACAATGATAGTGAGTAAAATCAAATGCATATTTCATCTTTGATAGAAATCTTGAGAGGCCAGTCGGCAATTTTCCAGCTACTTCACCATGTCTTTGATGTCATTTGGGCAATTTGTTTTTAGTAGGGTGTCTGCAAAATTGTAGCAAATTGCCTTCATTAAGACCAAAACATGCATGTTTACCTGAGGCTTTTAGTAAAACTATCCAAGTCTAAATTAAAAAACATCATGTACAGCACCCCAATTACTGGGTCTTACCTTCTCCCAGTAACTGGTCGCTGTACTCCATTTTTTGAAATTTTGAGTAGCGCCATTAGAGATGACAAGGTGTTACGCTGTGATGAATCGTAATTGTCGTAAATTTTGCAAATTTGTGGAACAGGGTATCACACAATCTAGACCCATAACTGGGGCGCTGTACTCTTTTTTTTTTTGCGATTTTGACTTTATCAGTCGTTGGTAGTGCCCTAGACCCAGTAACTGGGACACTGTACTCCTTTTTTGAGATTTTGACATCATCGGTCGTACTAGCGCCCCAGTCCGTGATATATTTGGAAAGTGTGGCAAAGCGGATTTTTTATGAATCAGTTATAAAATTGTAAAAATTACGACAAAGACGCAACAGAATTGCTTGAAAATCGCCTACTGGCTTCTCCAAGTATTTAAGATGAAATAAAATGCATTTAATTGTACTCACGATCATTTTCGGTCCTCCAAATCGATGATTTTTAGCCCACTCTCAAATTTGCCGTTAGAATCGCCATTTTGAACGTGACACTCAACGACTGTTTTCTTATGTGTATAAACGCTGCGAGGATTGCGTGTTCGCTGATGCCCTGACATTCATATTGTTTTCCGCGCAGTCAACGCAGGATACCAGGCTGTGTAATGTCAACGTTCGCTGATGCCCTGACTTATGCATATTGATTTGCGCAGTCAATGCAGAATACCAGCTGTGTAGTGAAACGATCCCCTCCCCCCCCCCCCATACACAGCTGGTATCCTGCATTGACAGTGCAAATTAATATGCATGTCAGGGCATCAGCGAACACGCAATCCTCGCAGCGTTTATACTAAGAAAACAGTCGTTGAGTATCACGTTCAAAATGGCGATTCTAACGGCAAATTTGAGAGTGGGCTAAAAATCATCGATTTGGAGAACTGAAAATGATCGTGAGTACAATTAAATGCATTTTATTTCATCTTAAATACTTGGAGAAGCCAGTAGGCTTCGCTGAACTTTCCAAATATACCACGGACTGGGGCGCTAGTACGACAGATAATGTCAAAATCTCAAAAAAGGAGTACAGCGCCCCAGTTACTGGGTCTAGTACTAGTACTAATGCCCCAGTGAGGCCTATGTGCTGGCGCTGTGACGAATTACGCCGAAGCGAATTTAAAACGAATCTGTGATACCCTGTTAAAAAAATTCAGAGACCGTCCAAGTAAAAAATTAAAAAAAGGAGTACAGCGCCCAGTTAGCTACCTACACCACCGCACTACCACCAGTACCAGTGCCACGTATCACTACAGTAGGGTCCTACTAATTGCCGACCCCTGCCGACCCCTACCGACAACTGGAAAAAACCTACCGACAACTCATTCCACATGCACTCTTAGTCACTGGTTAAAGCTTTATATAGTAGATAAAGTTATTATGAATCCTAAAATCCTTATTATTACTTCTTTGGTATCGGAGAAATAAGTATTTTCAATCACGGAATGTGATTTTCCGCGAAGCAGTAGTACCGTCCGCCATGATGCTCGATTACACGTAACGGACTAAACCATTTATCGATGGGTATAGTAAGAATTTTGTATGACAACAGAGGGCGCCCTTCTAAACAAGATCGGGAAATAATTCAAACGTGTTGAATTTTTTTTCTTAATGAAACGAAAAAGGTTTATAAATGTTCATATTTAAATGTTATATAAGAGACATTATAGCTCCCCAATCTGTAAAACTCCACATAGAAGGGCGCCCTCTGTTGTCATACATTTCTTTGCTATACCCATTGATAAATGGTTTAGTCCACTACGCATAATCGAGCATCATGGCGGACAGTACTACTGCTTCGCTGAAAATCACATTCCTTGATTGAAAATACTTAATTCTCCAATATCAAAGAAGTAACAATAAGGCTTTTTAGGATTCATAGTAACTTTATCTATTATATAAAGCTTAAACCAGTTTCTAAGAGTGCATAGGGAATGAGTTGTCGGTAGGTTTTTTCGAGTTGTCGGTAGGGGACGGCAGGGGTCGGCAATTAGTAGGACCGCTACAGTACAAACCAGTACAGGTCAATAGCACTGCAGTCATGGCAGTGTGGCAGTACACAATTAACACTCGACACTCGACTCAAGTGTGTGGCAAGTTATTCAGTACTACGGCTCCATGTTGTACGACTATGATACTTTTACTTACCACAGCCACTCGTACAGCTGCCATAATAAACGATTTTCAAAAGTCAGCTTGATTACCCGTTCATATGCTCGATCTTAGCGTAGAAATGACAAAAGTCATGCAGGTCGACAACACCCGAACGTACCCACATGTGTACAAGTGACACAGTCGGGTCCTACTTTATTGTTTTCGATGTAAACATTGAATGTAATATTCGACGCGTCTGGGTTACGCTATAGTGGCGCCACCAACCATTGCGATCAGCATTACAAAAATACAGGCACAAAAAGGCAATATTCAGACTCTTGTACTTGACATCAGTTTAGAAATATTTGCTGACAAATACACTTCTTAAATTCTTTTCAATATTTTTAAGGTTAGCCGTAGTGACTTTTGATCTGTGCCTATCCAAAATATAATCCCTGGTAGACTTCATCTTGCCGGTAATAGCCTAAAAGTGCTAGACACTTGGGTCATTTTTAGGCTCTAGACCTATAGTATAGTAGGCCTACCCTTTGATGTAGAATCAGGAGAGTCGCATTCAGTTTTTGCTTCAGAACATATACTGAGGCTGAAACTTACATAGCCTCCAATCTTCCCGAATGATTCTATGTTACTTAATAATGAGTTCCTCGGTCAAGTTTTGTATGCATACTGAGGGTGCCTATAGATGCGACAGGGATTTACACTGACTAAATGACAGCACCGTAGGGGCGGGCCTAGACCGTTTAAAGCAGTGTAGATTTTGTAAACGATCGTCCTGTAAATTTGTTGTTTACACCCATGCTACCACGTAAGTCACCTTAGACTCCTTTTTGTGGTTGAGTTTTTAAAAATCTTGTTATTCTTATATTATTATTATCATCATTATTATTGTTTTCAAAGTAAGCATATACAGTTATTATATCAGATCATCACTAAATCATGGCTATTAGGTATACAGCCTGTACTTTCTTTTCAAAATAGACTCGGAAACCAAATTTACCAGCGCTTGCAGGCCATTTATTGCACGTGGATAAATTGAACACGAAAGTGATGTCCGCTTTTAGAGTAAAAAAAAAACGTAAACCATGTAGAGACTGATCTTCGAACTAACGAAATGCTTGTTATTTGGACTAACGATTAAGTGATAATTTCCCCGCAGACTACAAACTCTATACACTAACTTCAGAGGACGCATTCAGGTTACTCCATCTGAGTGTGCTCTAATCCCCGCAGGATTTATTGTGACAGCTTCAGTTTTACATTTCCCCGTAGATTTGAGTTTTCCATCCAGTATCGCTAAGAAGCTACACACTGGGATGTCCTCTTATCACTGCATTACTTTTCCCATCGTACAGAGAAACAAATTGGCGCAGTTTAAAGGTACAGGCGATCCTGTACAGGAATGCTCAATCGTTGGTTTGAGAGATAAACAACCCCTCAACATAATACACGGTGTCTCAGCGTTGTTCTTACTGACGTGTATTTTAACATTATTGTTTTTAATAAACCCGGCTCAACGAATCCATTTCAACAACTACACGGAAATTATTTTACGCTTTATTTAAACAACTGTACATTGTTAAGTATAAAGATGAAACTTGAATGGTTCAAATATTTTTGTTTATAGGAATTCCTTGAAGCCCCAGCTCAACATTGGTAAAAGCATGGGCGTAAACACCAGGGGGATGGGGGATATACCCCCCCCCACACACACACACACACACACACACAAACACACATTTTGTCCTGAGGGATGATCCATAGGATCATCCCTCCCCCAGATTTTTGGACCTTAAAAAACACAATTTGGTGGTTTTCACTGAAAAAGCACCCGGTAGCTTTTAAATGAATAAAACATCCGCGTCTGTACACGCCCTACGGCACCTGTACGTGTAAACAGTGAGTAGACGGTCATTTACATGAACTTTACGGAACTTAACTATACCCACTAATGAATGTACTATGCAGAAAAGCTGAAAGAAATATTTCCTGTAATTATTTCTACAAACTACGTCGAGCATTAACAACACAGAGGGCATCCATAATGCAATCGAACATCTGCTGTGGACTTGCATAAAACCTTCCCCATGCCCCCTTGCTCGTGATCTCAGCATTGTTCATTTTTCCATGACCACCCCCACCCCCACCCCCCACTTTTCACAACAAATTTACGCCACTGGTAAGAAGAAAAACATACATGTTCACAGATTTACTATACCTCACATGGTATAAAGATAATGAAAGTAGAAAACTTTCCTTGAAGTATTTCTGCCCGAAGTGTTATCGTTTTTAAATAATACATGAAATAAGATTCTAAAATAAGATTCTAAACAGTTTTCGTCTCAATGAAACGAAAACTCTGCCTATATGTAGGAATGCGTACAAAAATGCTGAATGCATTTTTACCGTTTTCTCGAAAACGAAACAACAAAGCGAGCTGACATCTTCACAGGTTGGTTTTATTACATATCTTGATTTGTGCAAAGAATGGAAGCTTTTACAGTCAGTTTACCAATGTTGAGCTGGGGTTTTAAGACGTTTACTCAGTTATATAGGTCCCCGGATGTGCAACGTACACACCAATGTGTACGTTTTATCTTTCTTCTGCGATGCTTATTTTCTGCAGTGAAACAAGGAAGAATGCCTAGTAGTTGTTTATGGACTCCCCCCCCCCCCCCTCCCGCCAACATAAAAATGAAAGTCGCTATATAGGCCCACATATTGGCTTATTCTAAACTGTGCTAGTTTTGTTATCTTTTTGTATTTGGTAATTTGAATGTGGAATGGATTTGAATGTTTATTTTTACTGCAAAATAATCGACTTTAAAACTCACATAATCGAATGATTGAAACTAGTCACAAAAAGTTGCTTGGTTACCGTACAAGTTCCACCACCTTTGTCGTTCCATGGATATGCAACATGGCATAATATCAGGGATCTGATTAGTTTGCCATACCCTCAGTCTCAGTTTCGGTTTAATTGATTTGAATGGGAGTGAAAACAAAATGGCTGCTTAGTGAACACGTGCAAAAGGAAGTCACTTTATGAGGTTTCATTCTTACAAAATATGTAGTTTAGTTCGTTCACTAGACACGAGTCGATCTATAATTACAAAACATCTTTCGACTGATTTAAAGGTAAAGAACTTTTCAATATTCCAAACTGGACTTTTATTCAAGCTTTTAAAATAGCAGCGTTCCGAATAGAGCATCACCGTCATGAATAAAATATTCTACATTGTGCGGGTGACTTTATTAAAAAAAATAATCGTTGACAACTAATATCAGCAGCTGTTTAAAACTATACATCTTTAAAGTCACCGTTAAAGTATCCCTGAGGTTACCTGCACTGTCCACACCTCAAACAGGAAAGCCTCAATGTTGCCTAAGAACCGGGAGGCAGCATGGGACAGGCGCAATGGTCACCCGGGAAAATTCGGTGAAATCCTCGGTCAGGTAGAAACTGTTTTTATAAGCATCTGTCGTATTATGCAGCCGGCCAGAAGGCAGTGTCATTAAGCTGAGCACGCATGTCCATACTTGTCTCTTCAAGCAGAGTTTCCATCAATGCAGCCATCTTCGTTTTTTCTTCAACACAAACCCACGCCCCAAACCGAGACTGGCCCTTTACTGTATTATTGCTATTTGTAAAACGGTGATCAGAGAACCTGACAAACGCTGGTCACAACAAACCATAATATAAATGTCCGCGCAAGTGTCCAGTGGTCTTATAACAAGATCTTCTATGTAATGCATTTTAAATTGACATTGAACAACTAATGGAGCACCGCAAGGATCTTTCTCAATTACACACAGAACTTCCTCAACGCCAACGGGCACTCCACCGATGAAAATGCGACGAGTCGACTCACTAGGTGACGTGGAGACCACAATTTTACAATCAAGACACACTAATTTCTTAGCTACCATGGCAACATGGCAAAACCCAATCTAAATAGAAGCCTAGCCTTTATCAAAGGAGAGCCACACATCAAGCATGCCGAATTATTCTGCCTGCGTGTAGTTATAAGGGGACCGGTTTGTCCTGAGTATATCCCGTGTGTCTCGACACATTGTAGGCCTAATTGATAGCATTTCACCCACTCTACCGGTCGTCATTGGTTAAATTTTTGAGCTTTATGTTGAACAATCTCAACTGAGACAGAAATGGTTTGTGTGTAGAACTGTAAATAGTAAAACACAAAACCTCCATTACTAGAAATTCAAGTAGAAACATGTGGGCTAATATGTAACGTGTAACATAATGTGCCCTTCTCTCGTATCAAATTGAATTGAAGTGAGAAAATGGAACTTGCCCATTACAAAACTCATAATTGGCTTGTAATTAGGATCTTTAGTTACACAACAGCAGCCATCTAAATGCACGTTTTGCTTGTTTTCGAAGACTACCATTGCATAACCGAGCTCGTCTCTATGTTTATCAACATGATAAGCAACAGGGTCAATTTCGTGGTGCTGCTTAAAGGTAAGCATCGTGCTAACTATAGCAGCAAATTTCGTGCTAACTATAATAGCAGAAAAAATTGCTTAAGCACAAGCGTATTTCACAGGTCGGCAAGAAAATTAGGCGTCCAGCTCGCGCGTTCACCATGGATTTGCATTGTACGCATACGTCATTCATTTTCCAACGGTAAGCGCCGAAAGGTAAGCCTGCCTTCTCGGTTGCTTACACTGCAACAAGTGAGGTGTAATTGATTCTTTCGGTATATTTAAGACAACACCGACACGGTATCGATGCTTCATTGTTGGTCAAATTAACACGGCTTGGGTGTTGTCACATAATAAATAGATATCAGAAAGAATAAATTTAACACCACAGTTTTTGCAGTGTACAGGGCCCAATTTCATAAAGATTGTAAGCATGAAAACTAACTAAGCACAGGAAAATATTGCTGAGCAGAAATAGGTTACCAGCCAAAAATCCATTCTTGGTTATATAACTATGAAGTTATATATTTATATTTTCCTCTCTCCAAAAATAAACCATACACCCCCCGCCTTGAATACACCAGTTTTCTTGAAAATAAAATAAAATATGAAATTGAAAACCATGTCAATAACCTGTGTTAGTTTGTTTGGGATTGGGAATTTTGTATTAAAATAAAAAATAAAAATACTTTAAGGAATGTTGACTTTCTGCAGCATGAGCGTACTTCCGTGCGGATATAATCTCATCAAGTTACAGCCTCTTATAACAGTAAAAACATACCCTTTTCCCCAGCAAGAGCCAGAAGTGGCGGCCGTATCCCATTACACTCCACGGTTCTTGAAATCTCCTATACTTTTATTACTGTCATTTTCTATTTCGGCAGAAGCATAATTTTGTCAAGAATTTTTTATGAGATGCTTGTCTGCAAAGCATAGGTAATCGTCTATTGTAGACTGCTGTTTAAACAACTCGAGATTAGTTTAAAAGGAGGAAAATTGTCATTTAAAACTTTAAAAGGGTTTGGATTAAAGACAGCACACTGTTAACTACGGAGCCCTTGAAGAGTCATGCTCTCAACTCCCAATCGTATAGCAGCCCGGGAAGGAACTGTATGGAACACTCCGTTTGGGTAATTCATACCACTGATTTCTTTGTTATAAATATACTAAAGACATGAAGATACGATTCACCATGGGGACGATTTAATCATTATTCGTGCAAACTATTTACTCTTTCCATGGGACGAATTTGGTCACTAGAATTATTGAACGGAATTGTTTTCGAGCCCTGACCCTTCCTGGGCTCGCCTTAGAAAAAAAGTAATATTTTTCTTTTAAGAAGATGCACTGGCTATTAATGATTATGGCGTACATTCTTGAAATTTAATACAAAATATAGATATCTCTATTAATAATAGAGATATCTTTGTTTCGGACGTACAAAGTTACCATTTAATTCCAGTAATAGAGATTTCTCAAAATAGAGATATCTCGATTTGTTTATTTATTTGATAGAGATATATCTATTAATATTAGAGACATCTCTATTATTAATAGATTATCTCTATTAATAATAGAGATATCTTATTAGTTTATTTAATAGAGATAACTCTAGCGATAACTCTATTATTAACAGTGATATCTCTATTATTATTTTAGAGATATCTCTATTTTGGATGAAATATCAAGAATGTATTCCATAAATGACTAATGCATATATCACTCTGACGTTCACAAACTGCAGTGACTTTGTTCGTCATGGCGAATGGACAACACTAACATTTTGTTTTGTCCCGATTCCTTAAATAAATCATCACAGTATGGAACCTGTGTTTCGTTGTAGAATTTTAATTCAATCTTAAAAAGTGTGCAATCTTAGACGTGTTTATTAAATCCTTTGACATCGGATCAGATGCCAATAGGTACATCGAATAGAAACATCAACATTTCCTCCATAATATATGAAGGTTGTAACCAAAGATAGAGCGCAGAAGGCGCAAGATGGGGAACTCTGGCTGAAATGTGAAATCTCATTGGACGCCATTTTGGCAAGTAACTCTATTGATACGACAATAGACACGTGCAGATCAGTGCAGAATGACCATTGCTATCAATGGGAAACAAAGCATTCACTTGCTGAAATGGCGCCCATGCGTATTTCACTTTCCAACAATAGATAAAGGCCCAGTTCCCCATCTTGCGCCTTCGGCGCTCTATAATCTTTGGCTGTAACTCAATATGAAGCAACAGTTGTTATTAATAATCTGTGCTCTTCAAAATCTTTTACCATACCACCTTTCGGCAGGAGATCAGTTTCTACAGGATAGATCAAACATTACTTAGTCTTATAAAAAAAGTCCTACACTAATAAGTAAAACATAACATTACAATCAAAAAATGGCCTTTACGCCCGCTCGTCACCATTAACCGAAGACGATCATGACTTGTACCCGTCCATAGTTTACATACAACGCGTGCGCCGGTCAAAGGTTATCTTTCGTGGCACGAATTTGTTTGCCGCGCGTTGACAAGCAGGCGTCTTTAAGACATTTTAACACGTACAACTCCTTTAAGAGATCTTCAACATCTAATTAAATTTATACAGTTATTTATAATCTACATATTCTCAATACAATATTTACACACTGAATGCGTCATGAACATTGACTGAACCTTTATCATCTTGCCGTCCTCGTTGCCATGCTCTGTGTGATCAAACTGAATGCAGATTATCATTATACCAAAACCGGCACAGATTAATCGTCCTTCAAGCCTCGCTTTCGTTACATTGATTTGCATGGGGAAAAAAAGAAGACATGCGATGACTGCATCAACATGATAAAGGTCTAGCTTTAAAGTTCTATATAGACTCTCTTTTATTCAGACAACCATGATAATGGGAGAGGGGCAGGTTAAAGGAGTTTTAAAAGTGCATCAGTGAGGTAGTTTTTATCACCAACTGATGATTATTTCACCTACTTTGTTTTGTTTTCAAAAGGCCCAAATATGTCGAATTGAACCTCTTTCTGTGCACGAACGGGGTAGGGGAACTGGGACCCCTCTCCACCATGCACCATGCCCGAACTGTACGCAATTTGACCGCTGGAAGATTCCTGACACGTCCGTTGATAAATCCTTCCCCCCCCCCCCCCCCTCCTGAAAAAAACGAGCAGAAATCACCTGCACTCAAATATTTTATTCCTTTTTCGGCAGACATTCAGTCATCATGAAGCGGGCGAGAGATCCAGGTACAAACATCCCTGAGTATGATTTGTAAATTAAAGGGAGCAATATAGGTGAGCTTGTCAGTTTCGAGAAAAGACTAGAACCAACGGTACCCTTAATAGTTGTGCATGGTCAGGCATTTTCGGAGTTGGGTATTGGACTGTCATGCTTTGGAATGATAGAAGTATTTATTTTATTGGGTGAGCGACCCCTGGGTCTTGGAAACTTAACTTTTTGTATGATTTCCCTTTCGAGAAAAAAATGGACTGGATGAGGGAGAAGACAGACCCTTCCCCCTCTTTATTTTTGAAATACAGCAAAACAAACATTTTGTACTACTCCACTGACTGTAGAACTGAAGAGATACAAAAAAAAATCCAATATGAACATATAATTGTAATGCCATATTTAATCCGGCATAATGATTTGACCGATTTTTTCAGACGGTGTTCCCGATTTGAGTACATCTAAACAAACACCAATTTACGCCGAGAAGTGAAGTGGCCACCAAGGGGAGAGAACAAAATCGAAAATATCACCCTTTTCTTATGTGTTGTGATGTACATACATTGACACTCTGTAAATCCTCCAACCGTACAGTAACATGCATGAGGCCCAGGGGGCTACATCCCTAGACCAAAAGGAGACTAGATGCCAGGTCTGTTTGTCAGGATTTATGTCTTACTTAAAGAGAGGGTACTTCAAGTGTAAATTCATCCCCACCCTGTTTTTTTTCCCCAGGAAGACACCAAACAACACCTGCTGAAATTGCA
Organism: Marthasterias glacialis; assembly: GCA_911728455.2. Classification (NCBI taxonomy): domain Eukaryota; kingdom Metazoa; phylum Echinodermata; class Asteroidea; order Forcipulatida; family Asteriidae; genus Marthasterias; species Marthasterias glacialis. The sequence continues at coordinate 14,946,914 of OU452227.1, read as the reverse complement.
TCAAATTAAGTACCGGTAGATGCGCGTTTATGGAGATGTTGTTTTGTATAAAACAAGTTTATGTTTTGTTCAGGAATTTTAGGCACGTTCCTGTAGGCCTACATGCTTATTTCGATTGCACGATTTGTTGGATATTCAAATGCTATGTTGGACAGTTTTTCAGACAGAAACATTTATCTTGGGGATTGGCACTGATATGAATTTCAGCGATCTTTCAGAATGCTTGCAATTACTACGTTCAATATTTTATTCCTTTTCGGCTCAACTTCTTCTTAGAAAAGTGTGTGTCCTTATTTGGAGTTGTTTTTCACAAATCATAATGTGCTTGCTGTGCATGACACCCTGCCTCTACAATGCCCTTATGTTATTTAATAATAAAGTATTACATGGAGTCATAAGCAGACAACCCATGCGCGGATTTCATTAGTTATCACACAAGCGCAAGTGGAATACGGAAAAATATAGCGCTTCTGCGTCCCATATCAAACAAAGCCGAAGGTGACTAAAGTGTGATCATAAAGGAAATTAAGCGAGCAAGATAATCAAAGATTTTCACGATCAAACAAAGCTTACAAAGGAAAGACACGCAAAGATTTTGCGTCTTGCGCGAGCGCGTATGTGCGTTCCCACAGTAATTACGCACCATTGAATATAAAATTGCAGCCATGTCCGAATGAATGGCTTCGGCAGTGGCTACGGCCAGAACGCCGAGGATTCCTATTCTTCAACGTTGTCGTTGCAGCCAGCGGCCATAGCCGTAGCTGGAGTCGCTTGATTCGGACACGGCCGCGCCTAATAGGCTCTATAAACCACGGCTGTCGAACATGGTGTAATCAGAGTAACAACTTTGCCATTTTTCGTTTATGCAAGATGATTTTTAAATTGGAGATTTTCATACTACCCCTTTTCCCTCCGTGTTTTACATCATTTAAAAGCTATAAAGGTGAAATTCATAAATAAATCAAAACTTGGAGGATGCGGTTGTTTATTTATGGCTCATCGGGGATGCAAACCAGCGACTATTCTGCACGTCTGCGGTAGAAATATCATCTATTGTCGTGGCCATAAACACCAAAAATAGTTACGTGTGAATGAATATCAACGACTGGGAAAGGGATAAATTGAGTTGGAGATTCATTGGATTGTATATCGGGGTTAAAGGTATACAATCCTCATTAGTTTTTGGAAGAACGGTACACTCATTCCTCTCCTGTAGTTTTTAATAAAGTACCATACAGCCGAATTGTGAAAATAACATCAATACAAGCATAAGGTGGTCATGATTTGACGAAAAGAACAAACGGTTTATGTTTTGTCGGGCTTCGTGAACTGCACGTGTGTTCATTTCGATTTGGTAAATCGATATATACAAAATGTTGTTGTGCATTTATAGCATTCCTATGCTGGAAATATTTCTCGGGGTATTGGTACTGCTATCAAGCTCGTGATATGTTAGTGTTTTTCCCGATCACTGCAAGTGCAAATCATGTATGATACCTAAGTGCGTTTATAGTTTGTATTCCATGCACGCACGGTTCGCCGTTTTTGAGAGCAAGCTTTTGTTTGCCGATGGTGCCCAGCTTAACGGGTAAACAAGCAAACCCTGCACGTGGTTAGAAATTATTGCGACCACAGAAAGAGCACTGATGTTCCATGGCTGACGAGTGGACGATAGATTTTTGCTTTGGGACGGACACAAAAATAAAACGGGATATATAAATTACGCCGATGCAATAAAATAATGTGGCACGTTTGTTTTTATAATAATTATTATTAACACACATTCACATCTTTAAACACACATTAGTCACGTGGAGAAATGTTGAAGATGTTCTCTTTTTGAGGAGACAATAAAAATTAGGTATGAATGCTTTTGGGTGTGTTTGTATAAGTTATATTCAATGCAATGCAACGTGAACACAGCAGGATAAAGATTGTATCATCCTATGCTCAATCGAGTGCATTTTAGAAGAAAACAATTTATATCTCAGCATGATTGGTACATGCACCAGTGTTGCTTTAAGATTTAAATACACAAACATACTAATACAATGTATATATATTACAAAATCTTTGTTGTGTGTTACGACAAAACAATATTATGTTTTACAGTCTGGTATCCATTTTCGTAGCACTAGCACGTAACGTAACTGGGCGTAGCACATGGCGTAACCGTAGTATCCGTACAATTCAATTTTATTACACTTTCACTTAATTCTACGTCACATTTTATACACCGGGTTGCGCTGTTTACAGTGGAATTTCGGACTTACGCTCACGATACTCCTAATACTGGATTAGCACAGTATTTCCGCAGCTGTCTTCTAACGGTATAGGGGAAGAGGCAGTTATGTTTGTCTCACAACGAATTCATTTACCCCTCCTTGTTATTGTTAGCTGTTCATGCTGTGAGGAGACTTGCGATTATATCTCCCCATGTCTTGTTTATGCGCATCGGGACAGGTTTCTATCCCTTCAAAAAGTAGCCTCAAGTGGTCTTTGTGCCTTGTGATGGGCGCATTGCACAAAGAAAAAGCAAAAACAAAGAAAAACGAAATAGGAAAAGCATTTCGTTAGCACAAATTCTGTGCAAGCCCTTTGAATACGCTAACAACCATTTCCCTGTCTTCTTTTACTGGAATTTGTTGCTGTATGCACCGGGAATACAATAGGCACCAGAGGTTGAAATACTTTCCCTCTGGGGTTGAAATCATCGACCTCCAACCTATTATTAACCAGATCGCTCATCAATATCATCTTCTTTGTTGTAAAATAAGACATTCGGTGGTAGACTGGCCGTACTTGTTGACGTACAACCATGAAGATTTACAAGTTCTTGTATCAGTCTGTTAGCATTGTTCGGCAAACATTACCTTTTTGAGAAAACACGCTTGGTAACATTAAACACGCACATTACGTCTCCAAGACACAGATGTGTCAATATTGAATGGAGTGTCGACGCCAGAAGATACACTGATCGATATGATATCAGCATTAAAGGAATGAAGGGCAGTGCGTCAGTGGGATTTATAAAGGACCTTTTTAGATATATATTTTTCAAGGGGGTTGGGGAAGAAGAAACAAAATCACACAACGCCACGAAAACAATTCCCCAAAACAAACGACGTGCTGAAGATGGCGTTTGAGCTAAGGCTGCAGCCTCTCGCCACCAAGCAAGTATGGGTCTAGTATCTCCTCCCATGTCTCGGTTCCCACCCGCCCTTACCCACCCCAGCGTGGGACCATCCGATGTTTGAAAATCTGAAATTAGATAGCTAAATCTTTTTCGGTTCGTTACTTTGCATTGCACCTCGAATGCAATCTCTCCTCTAGAGAGTGATGGGCTGATTTTTTTTTATATCGGCCAATGTATGCAAGCTGCATTTTAACTCTTTGATTAAATGTAAATACATTACACGCATCGGTCATTTGACCCTCCGCATTGGCCAGGCCCTATCGTTAAAAAAAACCCTCAGTTTGTGGAAATCTTGATAGCTTTTCCACCCTTCGATATTATTTGCTACCTTGAAGTCCGAGCACGACCGTAGCCAGCGTGTGACATGTATTGCTTCGCCCCGAGAGCGAAGGCGGGAAAACAGATGGGTAAATTTACACACGCATTTGAATTTGCGCCATTATCATCGTTCATGTAAAACAATACTCTTATCTCTTTGCCCTACACGTGCCTGTACACAGTGGATGGACATTAAAGGCCCATCCGCACCGTGCACGCGGCGAGCTCACGGGCCCCTTTCTACGCAAACACCCTTTCACTGCGAGTGTCACTGTTGGACGTGTGCTTTGACTCCGTAAGAGATTTTGACCAGAATGCTTCAGGAGTACAAGGCAATCTTTACCATCTAGGTCGTTTCACAGGAAATGCATCTTTTTTACGCATCTGCAAGACGTGAGAATATTTCACAAGGGAGGCTTGATTTTTTTATCGTGTGAAAAATGGCCTTATGAAACCAAAACTACACACATTATAATACGTTATCTATACGAATTTGCATCTGAAAGGTTACAGGTTGTAAATGTGGCAATCTAAAGGGAAGTAAAATATACTCAGTCGTGTTTTGAGAAGACTATAGGCCTACTGGTATCAAATTATGGTTTGCCTGTTTGTATACAATTGTGTTGTGTTGATGTTTTGCATCTAGATACTAGGCCTAAGGTACACCTTATTAATGTTGAGACCGATGCAGTGTAACTGACAGACACCATCTTTTCCTACAAGAATCTCATGCCATATTTGGTTATAGGCAGCGCCATAACATTGACACCTGATCTTGCAGAGGAAGCCAGAGTACAAATCCAAAAGTTTAGGCCTAGGGCCTACATGTTACTTTTAAAACATGACTCTGGGATAATGCAAATTATTAATTTAAAAGGTAGTTTATTCAATAGTTAACATTATTATACCCGTGGCCACAACATGTAGAGAGACTGTTAAAGCCACATCGTGTGCATACACGGCATCACTACCGTACCCTAGTGCTTGCAAAGGGTAACTTCGTATATATATGCGAACTTGGAACCCTTTGAAAACAGTCCAAAAAGAGTATAACTTGGGTTCCATCAAACTGACCTTTTTAAAACTGAAATATAGTCAGTAACGCTATATTGAATTACATGTGTTTGGGCAGCCGGCCTTCACCGTTCAAAACAAGATGAGTTGCTTCACTGCATTGCTCCGAACGCACTGTTAAATTCGTTATGGAGTTATTAATTTTTCAACACGTCGCATGACGAAGATCAAGCGGCAGCTCACGTCTGAAACTAGGGCGAAATCTTGACAACCATTTTGAGGTACTGATCTGCCTTATACAAAATCCAGCACAAGATCGGTTGGTCACCAAAACGAGGCAAGGAGGGACAAAATAGTCAGCTGTAAGCTGTGAGGTTACGCGTTACGAAAATACGAGTCAGACTCGCTCATTCTCCAAAACGGATAACAACTATGTGTCATTGTATACACTCATACAGTTAACCTGCACTTTATTGATTTGTTTAATTCCGCTCCCTCGATCATCACCTCCAAAACTGAATAACTGCAGTTTATATCTCCTTTTGTTTGAGACTCGCTGTAGTTTCCACGGTGCCCTTTGGGCGCCATTTTGTTTTGGCAAACAATGGTAGCTAGAGGTTAGTTTCTAATAGTTTGAGCCAGCCGCTTTCCAAGCTGTGTAAGAACTGGTTGCGAACCGTGTTGATCTCCACTAGCATCCAGTAGTGCCACTGACGTCATCATGCGCTATGTCATTCATGTGTCCGATCTCTGACGACGTACCCACAAATAATCTTCGAAGTTTTTTTTCGGCAGAGATCCCCGTGCCTTCCTTCACATCGCTAGTGCAGCTGCTGCACCGCATCTTTCCCCACCGGCACACACGCAGCTGGGCGTGCTGAAATCAACTTCGGCTGGACATGTTTTCTCGTAACTCAAGTCAGTCTGAAAACTGAAAGGACATTATAACGATAGTTTTATTTATAGGGCAAAAGATATACATTTACATTGTCTAACACACAAAAACTGGTAATGAAATACTATTGCTTGGCGGATAGACATTCTAACCATACAAAAAATAGGGCACCATTTTTGTCCGAGGTTGAGCATCATCGGCGTTAATATCCAGGGGAAAATTTGACTGACGTAAAACCAACTTTACTCCTCATAGAGCTGCCAGCTTTCGGCTTTCTAGAATGACATCATTTTACCCCAAGGGACGCATGCATTAGTTCTTTTTATCTGCCTGACCAACTGAAATATTTCCTTGAGCAGAATCGTGTCATGGCTGACTATAGAATTATTGTTTGTATGAAGGGAGCACCCAAACAAACTAGACGGCACTTGAATGATGCGCCAAGCGTAAAGGGAAGCCATGTGACTGGCGTGCGTGAAGTCCTGCAACTCTACACCCCTCGATGGGATAATACTCAATTCGGGTTGGCAGTTTGTTTATACAGTATCGAGTCATAGCCCTGAGAAAGAAGTGCATCTACTCCTCGAGTCCTCAGAGACCAACAGAACATTACTCTTATAGTTTGTAAAGTGCATTATTTAATGACCACCAATGTCATGTTCCCTGTACAGAGTAACAAGCTGTCTGCACAGGCTGACTCAGACTATTATTCAGTTAGCCTCAATCATGGATTTACACAGACCGTTCGTGTGTTTTTTGTTTAAATTATTATATATATAAACAAATATTCACATACATAAATTTATATCAAAAAACTAACTGCCTTTACAATTTGTAAAATTCAGCAACGATTTAATACAAAGTCGAATCTGCAAGCTACAAAACCTGCGTCAAAGGTATGACTAGGAATTTAGAAGAGCAAATTATAGCGAATCTCTTTATAGTTTTCAATTAACACCGACCTGTGCAAGTTTCATCAAATGACTTGCAAATTCTCGAAAAACACAACGCTTTATATTTTGTTTGGGATTTTATGCACGTTCATAGTGCACTTATTTCTCTATGATCAAATGGAAATAAGAAAGCTACCGTCGTGGCACTAGTTTCTCATATAGTATTTCAGATGGAAATATTTTTTTGAACAACGGGAGACTTTCAGACACTAGCCCGCAGTATTCATAGCGCTTAATTGCTTCAACGTTTACGTAATTCTTGGCCGTGCGAACACTACCGAGAACGATAGATTTTGCCCAGTAAGTCTGCTGCCACCTAGCGTCTCAAAAGTTACTGATAACAATTTTGTTAAACCCTCATGGGTAATAATTCGGACACCTATACGCAATCTCACCCGCGGGTGGTTACAACCCACAAACTGTAATAATTTAAAGAGAAAAATTGTTTAAATATTGTACCATGACTTTATAGCTCTGTTTTCTTAATATCTGGGCCTTTTGAAGTATATCCAATTCAGTATATTTGGATAGTAGGCCTCGTAATTGTCAAACTTAAGTTTGCTGCAATACACCCGCTCATTATGCGCTGTACGCAGCACCATTATCAAAGGTCACGTGTAATTCGAACCACCTATACACATCAAAGGCTTTGCTACACCATAGACGGTGTTGAATGTTAAGATTTCAATGACTATTATTAAGTTTCTCAGTTGGGCTGTATTGGTGCGGCGCAAATTAATGATTTTTTAAAACTGCAATCAGCCTCCTATCTCCTCAAGGGAGTTTTAAAGTAAGCTTTTCGATTATAAATCGTTCATAGCCACTTTATATTGAAATTCCTCACAGGTTATGGTGTTGTTTTTGAAAAATAAAGTTGTAGTACCGGTATTGATTACTCTTGTTTAAAAAACAATAACAATAACATAAAATAAAATTAAAAATTAAAAAAATCCGTCGATGATGTGTATGTCCCATATCTTTAATTGTACACAATCTGCTTATTGAACACCCAGAACGTGGAGTGGGGGTGTCGACAGTCGACACTGACAGACTCGTCTAGATTGATTGAACTCAACTTTCTCTTGAAGAGTAAACACATTCAATGACCTTTTAATAAAAGTGTATTGAGGTTTTTCCGGGGTTCCCCTGGAAGTTTGCAGGAAACTGTTTTTCCCGGGGTAAAAGTCTCCGATGAGAATTGCTACAAAATTGATAACACTCACTCGTTTAAACTGATGAGCCACAAACATCGTGTGCATCTGGACGGGATTTCAATTGGTTTCCTTTTTTGGAAAAAAAAAATGCAATTTGGCATTGCGGATTATAAGATATTCACGGGCACTGTCAGTGCCTACAGGTTTCCAAAAGTTTGATCTATTTGTCATACAACGACACCCCGGCATGAATCCGTTCAAGACAATTAATCATGCATTTAGGGGGAGATTCGGCATCAGTAGACGGCGGTGGATTCAACCTACATTTACGGCGCAGAACTAGGTTTAGTGAATTGGTGAATTAAAGATCGGATACCCGGTCGTCCCTTCGGGAGAGTTGTGTTTTTGTCCAAAGCAACCAACAACACTCAATAGAGTTCGTGACGCACTAAAAGGTTCTCTTTTCAAATTGTACGTTTGTCTGAACAAAGAAACTCTTTTCCAAAGCGCTTATAACTGCACCAGGGGAAAAAGATCTTGTTGTTTTCTTCTGTACGAAGCAGATTATAACCAATGTTACTTATCACAGCATTTTCATTGAGTGCAAAATCACAGTTACAGTAATGTGTACGATGGCGTTCTTATTTTTTGTAACGCTTGTGGCTATAGATCAAGGTGCTTTACAAAATGATTATTCCTTATTCATCAGGCATACTTAGACAGTTCCTCAAACTTCCTCAGCTCATTGAGGAGGACACAACCTGAAGCTACTTATATTTACGCTGAGGGGTTAATCCATCACTACACAATACAATCTCAGCCCTCATACACATCTCATACATCTGGTTACGAGAAGCAATATGGAAAAGTGCCTTGCTCAAGGACACAGGTGTCATGACCGGGAATCGAACCCACACTCCAAGGATTCGGCCATCAGAACTCGAGTCCGATGCACTTGACTGCTTGGCTATGGTGTCACACGCCACATTTCAGCAGATCAGACCAACAGTGAGGTAACTAAGGGGGGGGGGGGGGCACGGGGGTACGTGCCCCCGAACTGATGTCCGGGCCCCCCCCCCCCCCCCCGGGAGCCCCCCATTTGAAATCTGGACTTTTGAGATTAAAAATTACCAGAATAAAATGTAACATTTTATAATGTAATTTTAATGTTTTTACGTGGTAATTTCAATGTTTATACACTATTTTGAATTATTTACACACACATAATGTATTTTACGGTAACACCTCAGAAAAAAACTGAAAAGCTGGTTTAGGAAAAATACAAACGGGAACTACAGTTTTAATTGGCCAAAGTGCCCCCCTAGGGAAAAATGGTGCACCCCCTTGTGCCCCCCCCTAAAATTTTACCCTAGTTACGGCGCTGCAGACAAACGAGCGAAAACATTAAGGTGTCTTTCAGGACCTTTACGTATAGATGTATAGACTGACTCCGAGAAAAGTGATTGGGGCTTTCACATAAAGAGCAAGAGTGATAAACAGCACCAAACATCTGGATGCCACTCTACGAAATACTATACCATCATCATGCTGCAGAAGTCTTGTTCCTTTTATCGTGCACAACAATGGTGTATTATGTTGTTTCCGTTATACATACGGAGGTCAACTTATTTTTTTGTTCAGCCTCACTTCGGGTGATATCGATTTACAAGATGGCTGAAACATGACCAGAGACCGTTGTGCACACAAGAGCTGTGGCTCTGTTGATTAAAAGGTGTAAAAACAACTCCATGGTTCCATACAGTGCGTCAATATTTTCAGCAACCTAAGATTGTAATGAGCTTTTACCATTCATGTAACTGTGGCTATAAAGGTAGGCGTTTCGCGTTACAGACAGTGGAGAAGTGATGGGTATCAAATTGGACAGTTTTGCAGATATTAATAGAGATGGAATTGTCATGGCATGAGCTGTGATGAATGCGGTGACAGTGTACCGTCTCCTCCGCCGGGATACCCCAGCACAGATCGATCCGCCAGTTAATGACAGTTGTTCCGTAGTCACGGATAGACGTTGCCCGTGCCGTTTCTGTGGTAACCGTTGCTTTGGTGCCTAAGGGGCGCGTTTACGGTCTACGGTCGCGAGTCCACGCCCCATGGCACAATGTGGAATAGCGTAGACACTTCACCACACTGACACCGTACTCAATGTCAGAATCTTATTTCAGGCTGCGCTTGAGGCTAACCTCTCAAGCCGGTCAGACCGTTACAAGTACAGCCGGTGATGTGGCGTATTGATTTTAATGTTGAAGAAAGTCCATTTTAAAGGAGAGATACGACATCGTACGACTAACGGGACAAAACTAGGTTTGCGTCAAACTTGCTCATAAACTAGGTTTGATGTAATCATTACTGTAATGACCACCATCACTCCTTTTCAAAAACACTGCAACTTATTAAAGAGCTAATTACACGATAGGACCTTAGTCCCTGATACATGATTATAATTATTTAAAAAAAGGGTTTGTTATTAAATTTCAACTTGTCTGAAGGAGGTGAAGCCTTCTTCCTTTAGATATAAAGTAACTTATTACCGTATTATTAACTATAAATTACCATACATTTCAAAATGCAGAAGATTTTTTACATCCACCATTGCATTACCGTATGTTGTTATACGTCAGCTATTATACAAACAACAATGGAAGTTGGCGCCTTTATTAGTGTTAGAGTGTAACTCTCTGTAAATGCATTGTGATGAAAAGAAAATACAAACCTTTCTTTCGCGGTATTAGGAGAGCCTAGAGAAACACCAGACGTGGCTTCTCCTTTCCCGACCATACTGACAGTCACTGACGGCGGGGGTTGTATGATATCCACAATAACCGTTGATGAAGGAGATACCGTATCCCCGCCATTAGGGGCAGCCTTTCGAAGACTTCCGTTCCCGAGGTGATTCGGGACTAACTTGTGCTGGAGTTTCAGAGTGCTGGTCTCTTTATCTGCATCAAGGAGGCGGACTTCGGCGGCCAAAGCTTCCCTGGTTGAACTTCCCTGATATCCGCTGTCATCAACGTCCTGGTGATAACCAAGATGGCGGAGATCCTTTTTCTTGCGTGATCTGCGTTTTTGGATAACTGCATAGCACACCAAACCGATGCTTATGCCGACTAAACACACACCGACGCCGCCGAACACGGGCCCTAAGAGTTTCAAAATACTTTCCCGGGAATTTGACCCGTTTGTGAAGGCGACGACAGTAAGGCTTGTTCCCGGAACAAGACAGAAAAACCCAGTGAGTGCCAGCAGGAACGCTGCACCGTATATCTTGGCGCGCCGGCTGACACGGCGCCGTCGTCGCTGTCGCCTGCTGCTGCGATGGAGCTTCTTGGCAATGACGTCCTCGTCGTAGTGAACATGTCTGTTGGACCCTCGTGACATCTTGTGACACCCCCGTCATAGAATGGACGACAGAATCTCTCCTTTACGCTGCAGCTCTAGAATTCTGTCTGAAATAAGAAAAAAACATTGTCTTATGTGAACTGATGCGAACAGTGGGAAGTATTCACGGCCATTTGAAACAGTGACGATGGGCGTATTATGGGTGCGTATAATACGGTAGGCTACATGCGCAAACAGCCAAACAAACAAATTACACGTTCAACATAAATAGTTTGTATCAAAAATAGTGTGTTCTCTTCAACAATTTGAAATACTGTGGTTGTGTTAATCCATCGTTGCGAACACATTGAATATAACACCTGCCGTGATGGCCTCGGGAATAATAGTATTGATTCCAACGATTTTGTGGGATTTAAGACTCTGCGTGATAGAAGGAAGTTATGTCCTGTCAATTTTATGACTCTGCTTACCACAATCGGCATTAGCAGAAAAAATTAGCGTGTATTCACATGTTAGCAAAGTTTTGAGTGTGCGCTTGCGTACTTGACGTTGACGCTACTAAAGTTTTTATTTTTTTCAATTTTTTTAAATAATTTTTTTATGGAAGTCGCCAGACACACAATGCCAGTAAGCCACTCGGGGTGTAGGCTACAAATTAACTGTTTTTCCAGGGGCCGTTGCCACCTACTCCTGGGGCTGAAACAGGGTAACCCCCGTTACAGTCTGTAAGGATGTAGGCTTGGGTATCATCTATCAGAAGCCTGGCTGGTAGAGCAGAAGGCTCTACCTCCCCAATTTTTACGGAGCAATTACGGTGAAGTGCCTTGCTCAAGGTCACAAGTGTCATGACCGGGACTCGAACCCACACTCCGATGACTCAGCCACCAGAGCTTGAGTCCGACGCACTAACCACTCGGCCACGACATGCGTAAGCGGAGAATGCTGAGTGTAATTTCAACCGTTATCAATCCACTGCAGGATGAAGGCCTCAGCATGGTGTCAACAAATGTCTCAGCTAGATGGTACCAATTACCCCAGTACTGATGCAGCTCATCTCTCCATCATCTGTTTTATGTGTCCCCTGTTCCTATTTCTCTCGTGTATTGTACAGTTATTTTATTATTTGTTATTTTATACCCCATCGATCGTCTGTTCTACGGCAGACATGGCTAGTCCAGTTCCATTTTCTACTTTTGAAAATGGTGCTAAGATGTGATTTGTTTCTGTCGTTGTATGTGATCTTTAGCCTGCTATTTTCCATATTGTGCTGGGTTGGTGCGGGCTGGTTTCCTTTCCATTTCTAGTGTGTAGGCCACCTGTCCATCAGGTTTCAGCTCCATAAGAGATGACCGGAATGGTGCATTGGTTGATGACCCTTCTTTGGTGGCAAATTGGAAAGTTGCCTTCCATGATGTTGCTGTCCCTTCAAAAGGCTTGCCAGCCAGCCCTGATTCCTCTCCGTATCTTGTTATCTTGTTTTGTCCCATTGAGAGAATAATTGACCAAGATAGAGACATTCTGTTTACCTGCTCAATTTGCATTCCAATTACTGTTATTTTGTCTTGAATGTGTCTTGGATGGTGAGATTAATTACAGAACTCCGCGGACGGCAGAAGCCGCAGAGCCGTGAAATTGGGCTGTGGCGGTTTATTGTAGCGTTTAGACGTGTCTGCTCTACTCATCTTCAGGAGACGATTTTGGCAATAAGGATGTGTTCCATTACTATTTTCTTAAAGACGAAGTGCAGGAAGATTACAACCATTGCAGGGGGAATTTATTACTATCAAACTAACAGCTGACAAAGTATGAAGTGTACACCAGTACCAAACTGTCAAAGTCGAGGGAAAAACATTTGAATACTTCCCAAATCACAGTAGTGTTTCCGATTGTAAATCATTTGAACATTACCACAATCCCTGATAAAATATAAAATCTTTTTTTGCGCCGTTTTCTCAAACACAAACATGCGACTACCCAATTGGATGAATTTTTTAACAGGTTGGTAGTATGGTGTAGATTTTGAAAACCAGGGAGTGAGCCTCTTGCCAAAGCCAATGATTGTATTATCTCTTTTAAGCGGTTTACCAATACATTTTGTCGGGTGTCCGTCAGGGGGAGGTAAAGCTCCCACGACCTTCTGCAGGGCAGGCTTAAAAGCCCCAGCTCAACATTGGTATAAGAAAAACATAAATGTTCACAGGTTTACATATACCTTACATGAAATCACATCCAAAATTAGTTTTCGTCTATACGAATGCGTTAAAAATTCTGAATGCAATTTCACTGTTTTCTTGCAAATGAAACAAAGAAATGAACTGACATTTTCACATGTTGGTTTTATTACAAATATCTTGATTTGTGCAAAGAATGGAAGCATTTACAGTCAGTTTACCAATGTTGAGCTGGGGATTTAATATTATCCAAACAGAAAGTAAACAACATTTGACAAACAGTGATTAAAAAATAACCCCATAAATTACTATATTTGTATGATTGTCCATCCATTGTGTGCATTGATATAAAAACTGATGTCTAATGAGAAAAGGTCAGACTTGGAAACTCAGTTTTCTCAAAACCAAATGATTTTGCATGCGAAATGCTTTTGACCTTCTGCCAGACACGGTTGCTTCCCGTCCCTTTACTGGCATTGTATACATTTAAAAATGATATGACATAAACCCTTTCAAATTGGACTTCAGTATACACACTAATTGCCACTCTTGCATGTTTTTCAACCCATCGTACGATATCAGATATCTGAAGGGCCAGGATGTTATGCCGCGTATTAATATCACACCGGGCTTTCATTTTTCCATCTCATCTTGCACGTGACACCAATTCTCCCGTCTACGTGCCTTTTTCCCCCTCAAGAAATTTTGGTTTTATCATTCTCATGGCCCCCGTGATTGCAGGTCCTGTCGTTTGATTTATCGAAGCTTACACCTCCCATCCGAAATCAATATCCAATGTCAACGGAGATTATCTAGACAAATAAAGTACCGCTTACGGGCGCACATCGCTGAGGAAATCCTCTTCAGAGAGTTGAACTTTGTGGGATGAAATTCTGACGATGAAGAAGAAGAAGAGAGAGGGGACAAATTTCAATTTCACAGTGTAATTTTAGTAGTCCGTGTGTGCATCAGGGGCCTGGGAGGACGAGGCTCTCTATATCCAACCCCACTGTTCGGACCGTGGCGCCAATTTGGTTAAATTTGATGCATCGTGTTGGCAGGGGCAATGTTCTCTACGCCTTTAAATGGGGGCCTAGGGCTGCTGATTCTAATACTCAGTCTGCGAATTGATGTTTGTCTGCGATCAATTCAATATAGGATTGTACGTTGTGTGGTGTATTTTGTGTTACGGGTGGATGTGAAATAGAATGATGCGAAGAGGATGGCAGTATGCTTGTTTTGGTTCAACCATTTAGTCAGATCTCATCTCTTAAAGGTAACGATTCATTGGGTGGGTGTTTGTTTTTGTTTGTTTGTTTGTTTGTTTGTTGGGTTGTTTGTTTGTTTGTTTGGGTTTTTTGGGGGGGAGCAAGAAATAATTCCGTCCCTTTAGTTTTCAATAACCACATCATACAACCATCCTGTATTTAATTTCATCAACTGCATGGGTGGTACGATGCTCACCATGTCACGGTGTATGCTTTAATGTTAAACTGTTGTGCACGTTTTATCGTGCTAGTTTCGATTGCGCATGCAGCCGAAATAAGCAACATTTATTTATGGGCTTATCTCCTCAACTTTTACAACATTTCAGATCAAGATTTTTTCTCTTAAGGATTGGTTCTGGTGTGGTCTTTGTAATCAGTGAGCTTTCTGATTGAAACTAGCCATTGTATTATAATTACTAATCATGTATTTTGTCTCAAAACGTATTTAATATACACGTCAGTCAATCGCTTCTTTTCCTTTTTTTTATTTAAAAAATGTGTGTTTTAATGCCAAGTCTGATGTGTTTTTTTATTGATACGAACATTAAGATGCAAACCGTATCTCACATGGATCAGTGTTTGCACAACCTGTTGTTTGGACAACGTTCACCGTTCGTTTAGAGAATTCCCCGGCGCTCAGGACCTTCTATCAACCCTTGCCCGCGGGAACAAGACGAGATAGACGCCAGGCTTTATTAATAACACCAACCAATAAAAAAATAAAATCTTGTCAAACAGAACTGATCGCTATTTGTGTGCACGGATTGCGAAAAATGATGGAGTGTGTACACCCCTTTTACGAGGTACTGGTATCACTCATCGAGTGGCATCGTGTTTTCGTTGGTCGTCCCCCGGCCACGGGCCCACCGAGTGTTACGGTCGTACCGATGCAACGTGTTTACGAACTCGTGCATCACGTCCAATCAAAATGTCAGCGGGAAAGAGTCGTTCGTTCATTGTGACACCCACGTAAAACAACCTCTGTGAGAACGGGGGAGGATTATCGAAACTTCGTTCTCAAGTTACTTACAAAATTCTTGCAAAGAGCTCATGGAACTATTACATAGAGATCAAGACAGCATTGATGTAAAGATAACTACAACAGCAACAATATATTATTTTGATTGTGTACAATGTGTACACTGCTTAAATTTAAAATTAGGACGTGGGTGAAAAGCCATACCGGATAATTCTTCTTTTAATATCGAATGGTATGACAGAGAGAATGGATTTGACAGGCCCTAGTCTGGTTCCCTGACCAAAGATTCCCTGACGACTCTTGTAAAACTTTTAGGTCAGACATCATCCATGGTTAAAAATAGATCATGACCCAACATATATAAATGTTCATTACTTGTCACCAACGGTGGACGATGTCATTGGATAAAAAACGAAGCGCTGATGACGTGCTTTGTTTACTTTCCAAAAACCTGGGATAATCACAGTTTGTAAAAATGTTACACAAATATTCAAAAATAGTGTTGAATTTGTTGGAAACACTCAAACAATAATGGGATTTTTCCCTTAAATATTTTGCGAAATTTTTGAATTTGGTCATAGACGTCACAGATTGAATGTTTCCAGCGTGGTTTGTTTATCAACAAAATAAAGGTCTACACGACCGACATCAACGACACTGTCCTAATGTTGACGACAACGGGTTCGGAACACTTCGGATATTTTCGGAAAGGGAGGAATTCACGTGACCCTCGGGTGATCCCGGACCCTAAAATCGACAGAGAATAGTCAGAGATTTTTTGGTCTGGGAACCAGACTAGACAGGCCCTTTGTTGACATAAAGAGTTAAATATCGGGTTGACCAAAATACTAAGTGGATGGTGCTTACGTATATGCTATAGTGCATGTAATCTTAACACTCTCCGTTAATGTAATGGGCATAACAATACTTCTCAAGTCTGACCGAGATATCATTGTCTGGTGCTCAGTGTGTTGTGCTGGTGCATGCAAACCCAGAAACACCCACATCACAGCATTCAACCACTTGACCACTCCTCATCTCGTAGAATAAATCAATAATGTTACGGACTTTTCCCCTCCAAAAAATAGAGCCAAATCGGACTAAATTATAATCTTTGTCAATGAACATGGGGTATTGATGACGCATTGTGTATAGGAACATTAACTTAGCTTGTCCTTTACACTTAACGGTGTATATTGCATGATGATCTTTCCGGACAACTTTGAATTTCGATAAGAATGGTTTTCAGAATGTTCCATTTGCTCGAAGGTTACCATTCTCTCGAAGAGTGTGATTTGAGGAAGCCTGACAACAATCCACAATTAACTCTATAGTGCTATCCACAATAAATTGACTTTCATGGGGGACGAGGTTTCGCCTTGTAAGCAGACGATTAAATATGTCAGTTTGACATCCCCGAGTGCCGGCACATTATAGTCACTCGGATCCCGATTAGAATTAGCCTTGTCTCTTGACAATTATTCTATTAACTCTCAATACAAGTCTTGCCAAGTAGTTTTTTCCCCACGGCTTATGGGTAATGCTTCAGTACATGGAAACTGAATGGGCGGATTAGGATCGTAAAGCTTCCGTTATTGTACAGCAATGAAACATGATCTTGGGAAGTTTTGACATTCTAATCTGCATCGGGGAAAAACAAAATTACTTCTGGCTTGCCCTTGACGATGATGCTTTTGAAAGCATTGCATGATTTCAGAATACTCGTGATGTAGACATCTGAAGCAGGCAGAGCTCGTCAGTTTGTTTATGCGGCGCCCAACAGTCTCCGACAGTTCCCGGCAGTTCCCGGAAGTTTCCGATTCTGGTGTCGCTACCCAAATGCGTGAGGTGCACCTAAACGACCAGTGACAACTATTTCAAATTAGTCCTATAGTTTCATTATTTTTTTTCCACACTGGGACCTTCTCTTTTAGTACCTGTAACAATGATTATCCTGGGAGTTTTCCTGAGAATTTACCACTCAACACAAACCTTTTATTTCTATTCATCAAATCGAAATAAACAGATTATAAGTGTGCTTAAAATCCCTAGCAAAACGTAAAACCATTATTCGATATTCTCCGCATAATTTGATGAATTTCGCAGGTTGTTTTTGATGTGTGTGTTGTTGTTTATTATTAGTGGACATGACTGAATACACAGTCCCCTCCCTCCCCCAACCCAACAACAACAACAACAACAACAACAAACCAACAAATAAATAAATAAGTAGGCCTAAGCAATGATGAAATACACTTTCAGAATTGACCCGGATTCTAGATCGCGGGGCCTGACACAGAATCCCAGGCTTGGGATCCCCATTTTTAACCAGTTTCCGGATCAGCCTGACCCAGATATGGGTCACGTCACCTGAAACCCGGAATCTGGGTCAATTCTGACCCGATAGGTTTTAGAGTGTGCTGCCTATTGTAGGTATAAACAACAGTCCAGCTAGTTTCAAGCAAATATTTATTTATTTATTATTTATTCATTTCAACATACAATGCCACGGGACGTGGAAAAGGTTATAAAAACCCATATAGAATCCACTACCCCGTCAAAAAGGTTATAATAACAAAAGAATGAAATAAGCAAGATAAAAACGTGAAATAAAATACAAAAATCCTTAAGTATAATACAGGTAAACATGAATAGAAAATGTGTTAAAAACGTAAAAAAAAAAAAACAGCAAAGCAAGCAGACAACAAACAAGGAATTAAAATTTGAACATGACGATGTACTGAACATGTACACAAATGGCAATAAAACGCATGTAAGAGATTGCATCACTACGCGCACGATGTTCGACCCGAAAATTATTTGGGTTATTTGTGGTTAAAAAAACGTTAATTTGATGAGCAATAAACGGATAAAGTATGTTTTTGGAAGAAAAAAAAGTACAAGAAATAATATTTCATGTCGACGTGTTTCCCTCTTCACGCACATGCGTGCAATATTCCCCATTCGTAGGTGGATCACATTGGTATCCACACGAGCATAATCTAATTCAAAATGCATGATTGTGCTGTTTCATGTTGATTCGCACGTTTTCTCAATTCTTAAAAAAAAAACTGTCAGAGAAATGGTAGAATGAACATGTGGTAACTTGATAAAATGTTAATTTTCTTTTCATACCACAGTGACACGTGACACTAGATCCGGGACACCTGGCCAGAAAAATAAATAACGTTTCGAAACAGGTTAACCTTCGTTTGTACCGAGAAGTCACGTATAACAATCATTGGAAAGTTGTTCGCAGTATTTATCACTCGCAATCATCCTGTTGAATAAGAAATTAAACAGTCGTACACGTGATGTTTTTTGTCAATATCAACATTAAACGTGTACGTGATGAAGAACATGAAAAATGATAGCACATTTTTAGCTGTTAAAAATACAAATTCCATGGTATGTTTGTTGCTTGAAAGCAGCCCTGAGAAGGTATGCTCAACCAACTGGACCTCTCCCATGGCCCATGAATGGAACACCCGTGAGTTTATAAATGTAAAAGAGTGAAAAAAAACACTCGTTTTGTCCACCATACCACTCTTGCAAAGAGCCATAATATGGCGGACAGTTCTTTTTATGTAATGAACGACTGGTATTTTCAACTCGAATCAGAGTGAAGTTCGCTTCAATTTCACTCAAAAAGGGTGATGCACAGTAAGTTTCACTCTCAAAAGAGCCAAACTGACACCACTCGGTCGAGTGAGTGAAAATGTTCACTCCCTCACGTACCACGAGGAGCCCCCTGGTACGTGATCACGCAATGACTTACAAACACTAATCGTATAGCAAACATCTTCAGAAGGTTGGGCGGGCTCCATGCAACATAAAAACTACCCTATTTGGTCCTATATATATCATTGGATGTTTGATCTATATTATACCGACGAGACGTGACTCAATATCGGTGGGAGATATCATCTCTCAGTAGATATCGGTAAATTTCAAAGGGGATATTCTATATAAACCAAATATCTGAATAACAATAAAAATGGCACAGTGAAATACCCCTAATGGACGTTTGAAAATGTATGCATGTTTTGTTTTTTGTTTTTTGTTTTTTACGAAATCGACGTCACATCATCTCTGAGTAAACCTTTATGACTGAAGCTTGTCTATCAAGTTCTTTAGAAGGAATTTAAGTTAAAAGCCGTGAGAAAATCACATGATTGTACACCATCCATGCATGAGTGTCACATTGAAATCGTATACGGCCACCACTGATACTAGTTTTAGAGCGAGTTTTTGATTGAATTGCTTTGCATATCAAGTACACGGGAAAAGCGTCCTCAAAATATCAACATTTCGCAGTAGAAATGAGGAAAACGAGGTCAAGAAAGGGTCTCTTTTTACCATAGAGATATCAAACAGCCATGAAAGTATAATTGAATTTGTTATTTTTTTTTCTCTTTTCTTGCTAACAGCACATGCAAAACAAAAACAATGTAAGGTAATTTTTTAAAAATAAATCAGCAAAGTTTTACGGTCATTTTCTACGGGCACACACTGCAACTGTTTGGAAGTTAAAGATCGTTCTTAAATGTAAGTGTTGTGGCTAGTAATGTCAATATTGTACAAAGCCCACAACCATTTTCACCTTTTCCGCTCTTTGTCAGGCAATCTCTTGCAATTTCACGCTAATTTCCTGTTGCTATTGTTTGCTTGTCGCCATTTTTTGTAGATGTCTTCTTGAACGGGAAAACATGACCAGTTTCATGATGATAATTATATGAAGTGAGAGCAGGTGGGAGATCAGATTTGCAATTAATTTGGGGAAAGACCGGCACATACTTTACAAAGCGTTTTCTAGAATTTGAATGAGTATAAAGACATGCTCTCTAAGTGAAAAACCACTGTTTGTCCGCCATACCACTCTTGCAAAAAGCCATACGGCGGACAACTCTTTTTTAGAGTAGAAGACTGGTATTTTCAACTCGTTAAGATTGAAGTTTGCTCAAATTTCACTCAAAAAGGTGATGCACACAGTGAGTTTCACTCTTAAAAGATCCAAAATTACACCACTCGATTGAGAGAATGAAATTTCACTCTAACATTTAGAGAGGAGTGGTGTTTTTGTGACTGCAGAAAAGGTCGTGAAAAAAAATAAACTGTTAGGCTCAACCTGAAAACCACCATGGCGGTAATGGCATGTGGGCAGAAATTGGACTAGGCCCCTATATTTAAAACAAATTATTATTATTTGTGATCTTGCCATTAAAAACCTCACCCGATAAATGAGGCTGTTTAAAACTTGAACCGTTACCAGCCTTTAGCACTTTAATTATTTGAAGCTTTTTTTAACTAATAATGATGACAATTTTCCCTGAAATTACAAAAGATGAAAATGTCATTTTAAAAAATAAACACGTCTGTTTTGTGACCACTCAGGAAAAAAAGTAGCCTCGTACCATGAACCCTTGCCCTTTACAAGAAAACAGACAATCACTTCTTAATGTAAGATGTTGGTTATCATGTTTAATTGAGCCTGCCGCGAGTTCCCTTGCGCGCTACAGCGTATAAAGTAGTACTGTAATTTGATTGCTTTTCTATGATCGTGGACAATCTCAAGTATCCGGGAAAGTGTTCTCAAAATATCACTATCTTGCACCAGAAATTGAGGGGAAAAAACCCGAGATCACGGAAGGGCACTCCTTATAGTTATATCAAACAGCCATGAAAGTATAATTATTTTGTTCTTGATTCACAAGACCTTTAAATTACAATGTAGCTCATGAAAAACTGTTTTTCTCCCGCTGACAAAATTACATGGGTTGAATTTTGATTTCAAGGGATGTGCTCTCGCCCGAAGGTGATGTTTTTGCCGCATCGAAGAGTGATTTGTTCACGGCCAGTAAAACACGGCAATGTTTTTTCCCCCGTGTTGTCGTCAAAACACTGCGGTGAGCTTAAATCCGTATCTGAACGGCGTTCCATCATGCGGATTAGGTCTTAACTCCAATCTTGGCATTACGGTGGAAAACAAAATCGCTTTACGCCGTAAAAACGGACTGTTTACCCGAAGGTACTTAAAACTGCACCTGCCAACAGCGTGTTCTTCGCCGTTATAAGATAGTAAGGCCATACGCTGAATATTGAAGGACATTTCAAAATTCTTGATGGGATTTCGTTCAGGATTAATTTAGATTATATTGATTAGATTCATAATATTGGACTTTACCATTTTCCTCATTATCATAACATGATAAGAATCATTATACACATTGTACAGAAATTGAAAACACAGTATCAGTTGTCAAAAACAAATTATACCTAACATAAAGTGAGAGCAATCGTCTTCCCACACGTCTAAAACTAAGCCATTTATGAGAACATTATTTAAAATGACGTAAGAAAGTTTGGATGGGACAGTTTCTGATTCAACGACGTATAAATGCAAGGCAATATCAAATAAAGATTGATAACAACATGTCCAAACTAAATAACTGATAGAGGGGAAATCAAAACAGTATCGGATATAAAATAATTCACTCAAATGAACAAAAAAAGTGCATCCTTATGCGTTAAAACTTTAAAAAGTTCCTTATCGAGGTGGTGGGGGAGGGGGCACGGGAGGCACAGGTAGGGGGGGCACGGGCTCCCAAATAGAGTCCGTGCCCCCCCCCCCCGCCCCGGGGTGGCCCCTCTTCATTTGAAATTTGGACTTTTGAGATTAAAATTACCAGACTAAAATGTTACATTTCGTAATCTTTTATGTAGTAATGTCAATGTTTTTAAAACTACCTTTTTTTTTATTCACACGCAGACAATGTATGTCAGATAATTGTATAAAAATAGTCAACGGCATAACAAGAGCGCTGAAAATGTGCTCGCTTAGGGAAAGTACAAATGTGCCCCGTCCCTCCCCCCTTAGTTACGCCGCTGCCATGAAGGTGTCTCCACAACACTCAGCATTTTGTCAAATCGAAATAATCAAAATGAACGTGCACACAATCCCTGACAAAACAGAAATCTTCTTTTCTGTGTTTTCTCAGCATGACTACCTAGAATTTGACGAAAGTATCTAACTCTAGACTGACTGTATCATGCGTTTAATAAATTCCATAGTATATAAGACTACCGTACTCTTCTTAAAGCCCCAGCTCAACATCGGTAAACTGACTGTAAATGCTTTCATTCTTCGCACAAATCAAGATATTTGTAACAAAACTAACCTGTGAAAATGTCAGCTCATTTCGTTGTTTCATTTGCGAGAAAACGGTACGCATTCCTATCGGCAGAGTTTTCGTCTCACTGAGATGAAAACTATAACTTTGGATCTTATGTCATTTATTATTTAAAAACGATAACACTTCAGGCAGAAGTATTTCAAAAAAAGCTTTCTACCATCATTATCTTTATACCATGTAAGGTATGTAAATCTTTGAACATTTATGTTTTTCTTCTTACCAATGTTGAGCTTGCGCTTTAAAGCAAATGGTGCCTTTATTACATCTCGCTTAGACATAAAATTTGTAAAACATTTTGGGTCACAAGAGCCAACAAACTTGAAAATATAATTCTACAGATTATTGGATTCGAGCTTCCACTGTTATGAAATTCTTATAAAAAAGATACAAACTGAGTGTACACGTACGGTAACCAATTTTGTATCATTCTGTTATAAAGAATAGCGGGAGTTAAATCAAACCGATCGATGAGACTCTGACTGGGAGTTTTTATAATGTAGTAAAAACCACTTTGATAACGTAATATCTTAGTTTATGTTTTTTTTCCAATTTAGTGATTGTAATCCTAAAATAAAGCCTTATCCTATTCCAGAAAAATATTATTTCATTGGTAACATTACAGAGCAATGTTTTCGCCCATGCTCGTTGGTATAAGAACTCGCTCATTTCTTATACAATATAGAATCACTTACTGCCGCATATGTTACAGCCTACAGTATCATTAACCAATAGATTCATACACAAAACAAGCAGCATTATTGATCATTCATATCCACTGGATTGAGGTTCTGTGCTACAGTCATCTTAGTCAAATGTATCAAAAATAGTTTATCATTAATCTTAATGTTAAAAAAATATGTGGTTCGATAGAAATACATACCGGTATCGGTACTAATTTAAAGAGGTTTGCAGTAATATCATGATAGTATTCATTTATCTATTTCACTTTTTACAATTCTATACCGATGCCCACACAGTTAACACTGTTTTGCATATATACATTGCTTCATAATCATTTAATGTTCACTACATGCATAGTTTGCTATTTACTTGACATGATAAAATCTCTTCAAAGTATAACAAACAAGTGATGTTGAGTAGTGCGTCAAATTGGGTATGTTCGACC